>CM064523.1:44854949-45147390 GCA_032716605.1 Paralithodes platypus | reverse complement strand
ACCAACACCATTATACCTGCCCCAACTACCACCCACCTACACCAACACCATTATACCTGCCACCACTACCTACCCCCTACACCAACACCATTATACCTGCCACCACCACCTCCCACCTACACCAACACCATTATACCTTCCCCCACTACCGGCCCCTTTCACCAACACCGTTATACCTGCCACCAATACCCCCCCCCCCCCCCTATACCAAAACCATTATATCTGCCACCACTACCTCCCCCCTACACCATCACCATTATACCTGCCACCACTACCTGCCTCTTACACCAAAACTATTATACCTGCCATCATTACCTCCCCCCTACACCAACACCATAATACCTACCACCACTACCTCCCTCCTACACCAAAACCATTATACCTGCCATCATTACCTCCCCCCTACACCAACACCTTTTTACCTGCCACCACTACCAACCTAGAAAACCTCTGCAGGAAGGAGAACGTTTGATTCGTCGACACCTGGTACAATTTCTACTACGATGACTATTTGTTTTCGGACGATGGAGTTCATCTGAACCAGGTGGGAGCAGCACGTTTTGGGCGTCTTCTCAACGATGCGGTGAAGGATTCTCGGAGAAGAAATTGACTCAGCACAGGATAACCAGGAAGGAGGACCGAAGCCAGCGAGGACGGCAACCTGCGAAGGAATTAAATGCTAATCCGTCAAGAACCGCGAATTTGGATAAAGCTCCACCAACACGACCCAAATTCAAAACCGCCAGGGATAACGACCGAGGACCGAGGACAGCCATGAATGTAAATGTAGATCCGACCAGAACCAAAAATTCGATTAAAGAACGTTCTGTGAGTTCTAAAACCGCAACTTTAAAGGTTTTCTATGCAAACGCTCGTAGCATACGCAATACATTTTCAGATTTAGAGGAACTAGTGTTGACAGAAAATTATGATGTGATTGGCATAACAGAATCTTGGCTCAATACAGAAGATAGAGACTTTTTAGCAGAGTATTCACTTCCCGGTTATGTAATGTTTGAGAATGGCCGAATAAATAAAAATGGACGTGGCGTCTTATTTTATATCAAAGAAAGTCTTAACCCGACCCCCTTGTCAAAACCTCAAATTGTGAACGTCGACACATCTTTTGAGGCGCTCATTCGCGGAACCTGTTAACCGCCACCTCTGGCAAAACCCGTTATATTATCGCATTATATTGCCACATCCTTCCCGAATCTGGAGCCATGGTAGGGAGCTATATTTGAGAATGTCAACATGGTTGAACATCGCATAAAGTACGACGCTCTTTCGTCCGTGGTGACAGGGCGTTTGCCTAGCCCTAGTTTCTGCATCGCATAGGGTGATACGCGCCACCCAGGCAGCGTGTGTTCAGCCAGCCAATGACAGCCCGGCTATGGTACCGCGTGGGCGCCAGCTCAGCCACTCACGGCGCGCGTTGCTCTCTGTTCTCCCGCCACCATACAGTCTAGCTCAGCTCTCTCGCCGTACGGATCATTTACCTCGCACCTGGTGTTGTTTTTGTGCCGTTTTGACCGTGTTGCAGTGCTTCCCTGAACAATGAGTGATAGTGAGAGTGAGAGTGATAGTGGGAGCCCACCCCCACCTATAAAAAAGAGGTGTAATCCGGACAATTGGTCTGAAATAATCGCCAGGAACAAGAGAAATTCTGGGAAGGAATATGTCAGCCGCCAAACAGGAAATACAGTGAATGCTAGAGTTATTGGACCGCCTTGCAATGATGGATGCTATGATAAAATTGCTGAACCTATCCGCCAAGCAATCCACAATAACTTCTGGCAAACTGGAGATTGGTTAGTCCAGAATACCTTCATTCAGAAACACGTTCTGTCAGTGCCAGTGAAACGACGAAGAAAGCCTGCCGACATCAACAACCCTGGTCCCCATCGGTCATGCACCCGCAAATTTACTCTCTCCTACCAGTCTACTACTTATAATGTTTGCAAGACAGCCTTCATCAACATTTTAGCCATAGGTAGGACAAGATTAGAGAATGCCCCTGACCCACGTGAGTGACACTGGTACACCGAAGAGAGACGGCCGCGGGCAACACAAAAACCGTGTCACCATTGCAGGTCCTGATGCAAAGCGTGTGCACAAACACATTGCATCATTCCCCAGCGTTACCAGCCATTATAGGCTACGAGGGGCCTCTGCATTGTCTCAGGCTTATGCCAGGTAAAGCCAAGTATGCTCCATCGGCCTTTAATCTGTCACGAGTGCCACTCACCCACAAGTACCCAGCTGCCATCAAACTTCAAGCTGACAAACTCCAAACCGTCCACGACCTGCTATCCTACATTCCGCCAATCCACTCGGAGTATTACCAGGAACTTTTTCGTATGCAGATGGACCTCAGTAGAGCAGCTAGACCAGCCTTGGACAACAACTCTGACTCCTCTGATATTGATGACAACCTGCAAGAGTATGCAGATGATAGTGACAGTGATAGCGACACTGCCTGACTACTCGGTGAGTATGAATATAAAAATGTAACAATAGAATAGAGTAATAATGCATTTTAGTAAGGTAAAATTGTTAAACAATAGCAATCTTTACACAAGAACATTATAGTAACTAGCCATCAAATTCCTTCCTTAGATTTGTAAAATCATGTCCTTCCCAAGCTGAATAAAACATCCCAAATTAATTAATTAACAGTAATACTAGCTTACTTTCTATAATAATAAATCAATAACATTAAAGTAGAAAAATTATTACTCTATTCTTGTGTTTTACTTATTCATTATTATTCACCATGTCTTCCTCCATTTTCTAATCTTTATTATCGCTTATTAATTTTATAAAATTATGTTTCTATTATCTTACCCTACTCTTCCATGTCTTATTATTATTCACTGATAATATTATTTATGTTTCATTGTTATACATTTGCTTTTCTCAACGTTTCTACAGTATTGAATTGATATGGGGTTATAACATCATGGGATTATTTCAATCACACTCACGTTACTATTAATTACAAGCAATTTATTATTATTTTTTTGTGGTACATGGCTAGATACTATTTTCCGACCATTTTGATAACACTGTCACCTCTCTCCTTAATCGGGTCTGATAGTTACAGCTTTTTATAAGTCGGCAAACTTCAGACGCGATTTACTCCGTTTTTTATTTTGGGCGGTCAACACGTTCCGCGAATGAGCGCCTCTTTTGTGCTAATAAAGAATAATAAAGGTACAAAAATAATACTTGCATTAATATACAGACCTCCAGCTCAATCAGTGCAAACTGACTGAGAAATTTATGAACAAATTGCAGATGTAACTCACAAGACACCGTATTTTTTGGCGACTTTAATTTACCTGTGACCAAGTGGGGCGATACTCTTACTTCTGTGATGCACGTCAGCTCCCCAGCGACCACGAGGGGGTAGCGTTGCTCCCAATCCTCTTCTCCCCTCTCCCCAGGCAGTGTTATGGGATGTAGGTTATTGATTAAGTTCTAGTTTCTTCCTAGTGCATCAGTGTCACAGGTAGTCCAGAAATACTCTTTATTTTCACCTGTGACAATGCATTGTATTTTATTCCAGCTGTCATAGATTTAATGTATTAGATGACTCGTGGAAGTTGGAGAGTGTGAGTGAGTGAGAGAGAGAGAGAGAGAGAGAGAGAGAGAGAGAGAAATCAGAACTTGTTGGTATCGGCGGATTGATATCGTGCAATTTGATTAGTTACGTCATCTCTCGTGCGCCTGATTCGTCGCCGGGCTCCTCCCTCCTGCCCCGTCACCGCTTTCTCGCCGCGGCGGGAATGGGTGCGCCTACACGCACGCACTCCCTTGTGACTTCCACAGGTAGAGTTCCTCTTAGTGCTGTACCGCTAACATCCCCTTGCAATCTATCAGCCCACCTCACCCCCCTATTGCGAACTTTCTCTACCACTGCTTATCTTCTTCTCTCTGTATATCCTACTATTAATTAACTGCCCTTCCCCTTGACGTTGATTTCATATATCCGTCACTGTATTATATAGCGAGCGCTCAGAGATATTATATGTACGTAGTTAGGGATTTTGGATCAGAGGGTTATCCATTTTGGCTTGGGGAGGTTTGACATACTCATTGTGTTGCCCCAACCTTATTTTCTTGGGTGTCTGCCAGGTTAGTCGATGCTAGACTGGGGAGAGGCTATCAGGTTGCAGTTTCCTATGAGCATAGACTTCGTTGACCCTATGCAACTGTACCGGATACCTGCGGAGGCCTAGGTCATTTTCTTGTCTGTGTACCTTAGAGCCTAGTACTGTGTTGGCGTGAGGGCGTTTGCCTAGTCCACCCAGCAATGTGCTAGCTCGTTAGCTTTTGACTTAGGAGGGTCGCCAGGAGAGAACCAGGTACACGAGACCTGGATCTCTCAAGAGAGCACCCCGTCATTTAATGTAACTAGGCGCACAGACTTGAGAACGACACTAGGCTACCGAGCAGGTGGCTCGGCCTAGGTAGCCTAGCCTACGACTCCCTTGCTAGACTTCGTCCACCTGGCACACCCCCAATTAGGGTTTATAATCTCATTGTGTATATGTGTGAAGCATTATTGCTCCCTATGTTTATAGTAAGTCGTGATTGTTGCTGAGAGACCCAACCAGAGCAGGCTGGTGTCTGGTGGGAGAAAGCACATCTTTTTGTGGTTAGAGTTTAGACTGCCGACTGTTTTATAATTACACCTGTGCCAGATAACACCGTATTTCCCTACACTATATATGTTCCCACAGTAATAATACACAGTTCAGAATCCGAGACATACTTCTTAGTTGCATCTGAATTTTGCAGAAGATTCCGGCATGATGCTTTAGGACTTTCTTTGTTTCACTTTCAGACAGGAGTGACAGTTTACTGATTATTTAACGTAACGTTAATTATCCTTCTTCTAGTTTGCTATTAAATCGTTGTTGCGATTTAATTACGCTATCTATCTTTCCTTGTATACTTTAATAAAGTAATCGTATGTTGTATGAGTATAGGCTGCTTCAGTGATCATCAGCCTATAGTGTGCACCTTTTACCGAGTCATAGGATACCTCGTTGTCCAGGCACGACTCAGGGCGGTATAGGTGTTTTGTTATCCAGTGGTTAAGGCAGGGGTTGGAACTAGTGTTACCGTTGTTGCATTTAGCCTTATCTAGTCCAATGATGAAGAGCCCCGTGTCTTGCAGAACCTGGATCGTAACGCTTCACACTCCAGACATGACTTGTATGCGAACTTGCAAGAGAGTTCACTATATCAATTTGTTCGATCGCCGACCCGTGGTAATAACGTTCTTGACCTTGTACTTGCAACAAAAGAAGAATTAATAGAGAATTTGAATGTTAGTGATGAATTCAGTAACAGCGACCATCGTACAATAACTTTCACTTTAAAGTTTACTAGTAACTAACCAAATAGCAGCATCGAAAAAGTCCCTAATTTCAAGAAAGCAAACTTTCATAAACTTAGAGCTATGTTTAAAGAAACTGACTTGAGCTTTTTAATTAACAATAACGACATAAATACATCTTGGGACTTATTCGAAACCACTTACCTAAAAGCAGTGCAGGACTGCATACCATCGAAAATACGGCGTCCAGGCCATAATAATAAGCCCAAATGGTGGAATAAAGATATTTCAAACTGTCTGCTTGCTAAAATGTTTGCTAATGATAGATTAAAATCTATACAAAATGACGAAGAACAGGTGAAATTTGTAGAGCTACGACACAAATCCAAAAAGTTAATTAAGCAAAGTAAAAAGACCCTGGAGTTACATGTTGCGAATCAGAGTAAAACAAACCCGAAAGAATTCTATAGTAATATCAGAAAGAAAAAAGTAGTTACTTCAACTGTTGGACCGTTAGTCGATGAAAATGGAGAATACACCAAAGACGAAGTACAAATGAGTAATGCCCTCAATACCTTCTTTGCATCAGTTTTTACAACGGAAGACCTCAGTGATATCCCTATACCATCGCCGATTCAGATTGATAATTTAGATGTTCTTAGCAATATCACCGTTACAGAGAGAGAAGTATTGAATTGTTTAGATAAACTCAAGGTAAATAAAACGCCTGGACCTGATACAATCTCACCTAGAGTCCTAAAGGAAGCTAAGGATGAGCTCTCTAAACCACTGACATTGCTATTCAATAAATCCTTGCAGTCTTGAACAATGCCTGATCAGTGGAAGCTAGCCAACGTAACACCGATATTAAAAAAAGGCAGCAAATCCCTACCCAGTAACTATCGTCCAATTAGCTTAACCTCAGTTGTATGTAAAATGCTAAAACACTCATAAGAGACAGACTCGTAAATCACTTAGAGGAAAATAACATACTTAAAGATACTCAACACGGCTTTCATAAAAAACGTTCCTGTTTAACATACATCTTAGACTTCTTCCACGATATCCTCAACCTCTACGATGAGAGTAAAGCTGTAGATATTATATACCTTGATTTTCAAAAGGCTTTTGACAAAGTTCCCCACAAACGTTTACTGCTAAAACTAAAAGTGCATGGAATACAAGACGGTGTGTGGAAATGGATAGAAAATTGGCTCAACGACAGAAAGCAAAGAGTAGTCATAAACGGTAAGGCATCTAAATGGAGCAATGTAAGTAGCGGGGTACCCCAGGGATCTGTACTAGGACCAATTATCTTTCTAAGTTACATCAACGATATAGATGAGGGTCTCACCTGTACAATCTCAAAATTTGCTGACGATACAAAAATTGCAAATAGCGTACTCTCAAAAGAACGAGTTGACGATATGCAACACAATCTAGATAAGTTGTCATGTTGGGCCCAAATTAGGCAAATGAGTTTCAATGCGGATAAATGTAAAGTACTACATATCGGATACCAAAATGAGAAAGCAAACTATTTGATGAATGGCACTCAGCTTAAGAATGTTAACAGAGAAACCGATCTGGGAGTAACAATATCGAGTAACCTAAAACCGAGTCAACAATGTTCAGAAGTTGTTAAGAAGGCAAAATAATTGGCTTTATAGGCAGGTCATTTGAGCATAAATCCAAAGATGTTATCCTAACCCTTTACAATTCCTTAGTCCGCACTCTTCTGGAATACTGCATTCAATCCTGGTGCCCTTTTTACCAAAAAGATATAGACAAGCTAGAACGAGTTCAATGTAGAGTTACCATAATGATACCTAGCCAAAAGAACAAACCACACGAGGGGCGTCTTAGAGAATTAAATCTATTTCCTTCAACCCAGCGCAGATTAAGAGGTGACTTAATTCAAGTGTTCAAAATCATCAAAGGCATCGACAATATGAACTGAAGTAAGTACCAGCGCCATCTGTTATACAGTATATTAACCCCTTGTGTGCAGTTACACTTTATTCTTATATTATCTCTATTTGGAGAATTGTATATTTAGTTACATATTCTATTATATATATATATATATATATATATATATATATATTTGTTTTGCTTTTTTAGGTAGGTTATCACCCCTGGTAGCCTACTTCTGCATATTTCATGCTTTTATTATAACCACAAACATGTGGTTATTTTTGTTTTTGGTTAGTCTAGGCTATCATCCCTGGTGGCCTATTTCTGCGTACTTCAATTTTTAAATTTTCAGTTAGGCTATCACCGCTGGTGGCCTATTTCTGCGTACCAGTATTTCATAATTTTTGTTTTCGGTTATTTTTGTTTTCGGTTAGTCTAGGCTATCATCCCTGGTGGCATATTTCTGCGTACTTCATTTTTTAAATTTTCAGTTAGGCTATCACCGCTGGTGGCCTATTTCTGCGTACCGGTATTTCATAATTTTTGTTTTCAGTTATTTTTGTTTTCGGTTAGTCTAGGCTATCATCCCTGGTGGCCTATTTCTGTTTAAATAAAAATAAAATTGTTTTCGGTTCGGCTATCACTGCGTATTTAAATTTAATTTTGTTTTGTTTTAATTTTCGGTTAGGCTATCACCGCTGATAACCTATTTGTGCGTATTTCAACATTGTTGTTTTCGGTTAGGCCTATTTAAGTAAGTGAAACGACCTGAAGTGAGTGAAGTGTTTTTAAAGTGAGATAAGTGTTTTTAAAGTGAGTTTAGTGTTTTTAAAGTGAGTTAAGTGTTTTTAAGTGAGTGAAGTGATCTGAAGAAAGTGATCGTCACCATGCCTCGTGCCTGTACGAACTGCGCCGGTAGGTTTGGTGCTTCCATGTTTGCTCCTGCCGATCCACAAGTCTGCCGACTCTGCCAGCAACGAGAGGATTTGACAGGAAAATTGGATGAAGCCCACAACAAGATCAACACCCTCACCAGGAAGCTGGAATCACTCCAAGAGTTTGTAACACTCAACGTTGGAGTATCACTAACTCCGATTGTTTCAACTCCAGCATAGACCACCGCCCCAATGTCATCTGCCAACAATCCAACAGCTGCAGTAGCCACTGCAGCAGATGCTTCTGACGAACCTGAGCCGACATCAAACCAGGACAGCCGCCCTGTTCACCTTAGTCTCTCCCCCACTCCTCGTGCAAGAAGCCTGCTAGCATGAACAGTACCAACCCCTCGCCCCCGTTCTAACCACTCCTCTCCCCGACCTGTACGTAGAGTCTCGCCACCACAGGTTTCTGGATTTACACCAGTGAGGAACGGTGTACTGCCAACGCAGAAAAGTCTCATCTACCAGTCACAATGTCAAACAGATTTGAGATCTTGGTAGAGATGGAAGACGAACCAGAAGAGACCAGGCTCGTTGGGGATTCCATCCTACGAGGACAGGTCGAAGAGTTCTGCGACACAGTCCCAAATCGACGAAAAAGATTTTTCATCCCAGGAGCTGGACTGGACGACATTGTGGAAGCCTTCGAAGATACCACAAAGGATGCAAACGAAAATACCCTTTTTGTCATCCATGCTGGTTCAAATGACGTCATGCGGACCAGATCCGAAGAGTTGATGGAGAAATATCGCAAGATGATCCAGCACTACAAAAACAAGTCAAGGAATATCATCATCTCAGGCATTCTCCCCAAGATCGACGCACCTGAAAAATTCTACGACAAGGCCTTCAGCACAAATAGCCGACTAAAATATTTGTGTCTGAAGGAAGAAGTTTAATTCATCAACCTCTGGGACAATTTCTATAACCAGCCTGTTCCGCAAGGATGGCACTCATCTAACCCTGTGGGTTTAGCACGCATGGGTCATCTCCTACACGAAGCTGTCCGCAGCCATGGATAAAAAAACGCCATCCAAGAAGAAGCAGCAGTGACATAAATCATCCAACGCCAAGCAAAAAACAGAGGCAACCGAGGACCACCAGCGATAAGGACCGAAGACAGCGAGGACCGAGGAGAGCCATGAACATAAATATAGATCCAACAAGAACCAAAAATATTATTAAAGAGCGTTCCGGGAGTTCTAAAATAACAAATTTAAAGGTTTTCTATGCAAACGCTCGTAGCATACTCAATCAATTTTCAGATTTAGAGGAGCTAGTGTTTACAGAAAATTATGATGTGATTGGCATAACAGAATCTTGGCTGAATACAGAAGATAGATACTTTTTAGCGGAGTATTCACTTCCCGGTTATGTAATGTTTGAGAAAAGCCGAATAAATCGAAATGGACGTGGCGTCTTACTTTATATCAAAGAAAGTCTTAACCCTACCCTCTTGTCAAAACCTTAAATTGTGAACGTTGACACATCGTTTGTGCTAATAAAGAATAATAAAAGTACAAAAATAATACTTGCATTAATAATTATACAGACCTCCAGCTCAATCAGTGCAAACTGACCGAGAAATTTACGAACAAATTGCAGATGTTAGTAACTCACAAGATACCGTAATTTTTGGCGACTTTAATTTACCTGTGACCAAGTGAGGCGATACTCTTACTTCACACTCCGGATATGACTTGTATACGAACTTGCAAGAGAGTTCGCTTTATCAATTTGTTCAAACGCCGACCCGTGGTAATAACGTTCTTGACATTGTACTTGCAACAAAAGAAGAATTAATAGAGAATTCGAATGTTGGTGATGAATTCAGTAACAGCGACTATCGTACGATAACTTTCACTTTAAAGTTTACTAGTAACGAACAAAATAGTAGCATCGAAAAAATCCCTAATTTCAAGAAAGCAAACTTCCATAAACTTAGAGCTATGTTTAAAGAAACTGACTGGAGCTTTTTAATTAACAATAACGACATAAATTCATCTTGGAAGTTATTCGAAACAACTTACCTAAAAGCAGTGCAGGACTGCATACCATCGAAAATACGGCGTCCAGGCCATAATAATAAGCCCAAATGGTGGAATAAATATATTTCAAACTGCCTGCTTGCTAAAAAATTTGCTAATGATAGATTAAAATCCTCACAAAATTACGAAGAATGGGTGAAATTTGTAGAGCTACGACGCAAAGCCAAAAAGTTAAATAAGCAAAGTAAAAAGACCTTAGAGTTACATATTGCGAATCAAAGTAAAACAACCCGAAAGAATTCTATAGTTATATCAGAAAGAAAAAAGTAGTTACTTCAACTGTTGGACCGTTAGTCGATGAAAATGGAGAATACACCAAAGACGAAGTACAAATGAGTAATGCCCTCAATACCTTCTTTGCATCAGTTTTTACAACAGAAGACCTCAGTGATATCCCTACACCATCGCCGATTCAGATTGATAATTCAGATGTTCTAAGCAATATCACCGTTACAGAGAGAGAAGTATTGAATTGTTTAGATAAACTCAAGGTAAATAAAACGCCGGGACCTGATACAATCTCGCCTAGAGTTCTTAAGGAAGCTAAGGATGAGCTCTCCAAACCACTGACATTACTATTCAATTAATCCTTGCAGTCTGGAACTATGCCTGATCAGTGGAAGATAGCCAACGTAACACCGATATTCAAAAAAGGCAGCAAATCCCTACCCAGTAACTATCGTCCAATTAGCTTAACCTCAGTTGTATGTAAAATGCTAGAAACAGTCATAAGAGACAGACTCGTAAATCACTTAGAGGCAAATAACATACTTAACACCTTAAGAGCGGCCTAGGCGGTTGGCCGTAATATATAAAAGTCATGTGCGCTCTCAGATGGATTACTGTTCACCTCTGTGGGGTGGAGTGGTTGCATTGAGGCAGTTGGACAAAATTCAAAATAAAGCTATTAGATTAATCAATAACCCTGCAATCACACAGGACCTTCCTACATTAGCCATACGAAGAAACGTTGCATCCCTTGCATTATTCTACAGATATTTTCACAGCAATTGTTCCGAGGAACTTGCTTCAATTGTGCCGCCTCTCCACATCTTTCCCCGTAGAACTAGGGCAGCTGAGAGCGCCCATGAATTTACACTTTCTCCTCCACAATGCAGAACTTCTGCTTATCAGAATTCATTTATCCCCAGAGCTACTACTCTTTGGAATTCACTTCCCTCGAATTGCTTTCCACAAACTTACAATCTACAAATGTTTAAATCCAGTTACAAACATTTTATGAATGGAGGATGCCTTTAGGCACATGGACCTTTTTGTTTTATCTGTGTTTTTCCTTCCTCCGTTCATTGTCTCTTAAAAAAAAAAAAAAAAAAAAAAAAAATTCTATGTACCGCCCAGTGTTTTTTTTTACCATAAATGGGGTTGTTTCCGTGCTCTTTTGCATGCATAAACAAGACGTAGAGCGTAATACAAATATGTATCCCTGCAAGGGCGTAATTTGAGCTTTCCAATGACACCTGAACCATCCTTCTACGATCACTGGTTGTCTTGCAACGATCGTGCAACCGAAGGGCAAAATCGCTAAAATACGGTCATTTTCTTACATTATTACGTGTGAAACGAGTGAGAGAGGGTGGAGTACAAAGGAGTACATCTCAGTAGCTCCACGGCCACCATGGCGAGCGGTCAGGAGGTAATCTACGCTCCTCCCACTGCTCCACTCTCTCTCAGAGCACATTAAGTGCTCAAAATTGCATTCGACAATAGCCGGGCCCCGCCCATAGGCACCATTTCATTCACTCGACAATAGCCGGGCCCCGCCCATAGGCACCATTTCATTCACTCGACAATAGCCGGGCGCCGCCAGTTAAGGGTTAAAGATACTCAACACGGCTTTCGTAAAAAACGTTCCTGTTTAACAAACCTCTTAGACTTCTTCCACGATATCCTCAACCTCTACGATGAGAGTAAAGCTGTAGATAATATATACCTTGATATTCAAAAGGCCTTTGACAAAGTTCCCCACAAACGTTTACTGCTAAAACTAAAAGCGCATGGAATACAAGACGGTGTGTTGAAATGGATAGAAAATTGGCTCAGCGACAGAAGCAAAGAGTAGTCATAAACGGTAAGGCATCTAAATGGACCAATGTAAGTAGCGTGGTACCCCAGGGATCGGTACTAGGTCCAATTCTCTTTCTAATTTACATCAACGATATAGATGAGGGTCTCACCTGTACAATCTCAAAATTTGCTGACGATACAAAAATTGCAAATAGCGTACTCTCAAAAGAACAAGTTGACAATATGCAACACAATCTAGATAAATTGTCATGTTGGGCCCAAATTTGGCAAATGAGTTTCAATGCGGATACATGTAAAGTACTACATATCGGATACCTAAATGAGAAAGCAAACTATTCGATGAATGGCACTCAGCTTAAGAATGTAAACAGAGAAACCGATCTGGGAGTAACAATATCGAGTAACCTAAAACCGAGTCAACAATGTTCAGAAGTTGGTAAGAAGGCAAACAAAATAATTGGCTTGATAGGCAGGTCATTTGAGCATAAATCCAAAGAAGTTATCCTAACCCTTTACAATTCCTTAGTCTGCCCTCTTCTGGAATACTGCGTTCAATCCTGGTGCCCTTATTACCAAAAAGATATAAACAAGCTAGAACGAGTTCAACGTAGAGTTACCAAAATGATACCTAGCCTAAAGAACAAACCATACGAAGAGCGTCTTAGAGAATTAAATCTATTCCCTTTAACCCTTTACCGGGCGAGGAACCATATATGGTAACTTAAATGGGCGTCCAAAAGGGCGCTCCCAAGCCACCCGGTGTGTGTCTGCCACCACGTCATCATGCCTCAGCCAATCACCGATGGTCAGGCTACTCACGTGGGTATGGTGTAAGAGCTGATGCCATCTCAGTATTGGTTGAGAGCAACTCGAAGTTCAGTTGCAGGCCAGACATGAAGAAAGTAGGATCTCAGCGATTTTTCTCTTGACGCCCTCGACCCTAGCTCATCACGTAATATCGGTAAGTTGATAATAATCTGATATTATGCAGATGAATAGTTGTACTATAACCTGATATAGTTGTCATTTATGTGGAACATACGGAAATTGGTGAAATTTGTTTGCGAAAAAGTGAATGATCAAATATGGACATGCGCCCGGTAAGGGGTAAAGCCCAAGTGATCATATATGGACTTACGCCCGGTAGCCTATAGAATTGAAATTACTAAATATGATAATTTCGCCGGTAAGGGGTTGTACTCCCAAGTTACATAAAACCATATAACTTTGATGATAGTTACCCAAACCAGCATGGCACATGGCCACAACTTGGGTAGGGATTCTAGAATGTTCAACATAGAAATAAATTACCGATTTCTATTATTTCCTCCTAAGTGTACAGTGAAATAAATATGAGTTTGGTAAGTTTAGTGAGTTCACAAATATTTTAGTGAGTTCACATATATTTTTGATATTGTGAGGCATATACTGAAGTTTTTTTGAGATATGAGTACTGTCACATAAAGAAATACCAATTTTCATGGGGATCCTATGCCCAAAATTTGCTGAAATTCATTGGTCAGGGGGAACCTCTGCCCAAATTTTGCTGGAATTCATTGTCCATGGGGAACCTATGCCAAAATGTTGCTGGAATTCTGTGTTCATGGGGAAGCTATGCCCAAATGTTGCTGGAATTACTTGTTCAGGGGGAACCTATGCCCAATTTGTTTTTTGGAATTAATTATTCATGGGGTACCAGACAGTGTCTGGGTTGTGAAAAGTACCTAAACTAAAATATTCATATATAATCTATTTATATACTTATTAAAATAAAATGCTTATTTTTGGGTAATATAATGATATAACTGTTATTCTGTGTATTTTGTTTACCTTAAATTTACATTTTTAATATAGCATAATTGAAGATTATTTTTACCCTAGACCGGCGCTTGACCATATATGATCACTTCGTCAACCTCGATTTGCTAATTCAATATGCAAAAATGTGAACAAAAATCATAAGCAAAAATACCTTAGAATTAGGTCTACTTTCATGGTCTAGGGTCAAAAAATGAAATTTCTAAGTATTTCTATGAGTGCCCGGTAAAGGGTTAACCCAGCGCAGATTAAGAGGTGACTTAATTCAAGTGTTCAAAATCATCAAAGGCATCGACAATATGAACTGTAGTAAGTACTTCACTATCGACCAATCTAATTACACGCAGGGAAACGGGTGCTAAATTATTGGTAAATCTTTTAACTCACACAAAGCTAAAAATTTCTTCTTCAATCGAGTTGTCAACTTATGGAATGGGCTTCCCCGAGATGTTATAGACTTGTTACGTCCTGGGATATATAAACACTGGGCTCTTTCTATTGGACTAGGTATGCGGCAACAAGCAACAACGGAAAACGTTAGATCCAACCCTTATCTATAAACCCAGGCAACAAACCACCCTATACCGACAAGAGTCCTGCCTGGACAACGAGGTATCCTATGACTCGGTTACAGGGTGCATGCACTATAGACTGCTGATAGTCAAGCAGGCTATATAAAAGATCACACAATTAAGTTGACTTAAAGCTTCAAGGAAAAGATAGGTAACGGAATTAAATTGCAGAAACAATTTAATAACAAACTAGAATAAAGTACATTTAACGTTACGTTAATTAATACAACTAATCACCCCTGCGTGAAAGAAGGTGAAAACAAACAGTCCTCAAAACATCGTACAGGTAGACAAGATGCGGGTTTCTAAACTGCATGCGGCTACTGTAGGATCTGATGCTTAGCAAAGAAAATATGTTACGGATTTAGAGAACTCTTAACTCATAAGCAGGAATAAATACTAGTGATAGGCCATACAGTGTATAATGGCATAGGTATAATTAAATAAAGGCAGCAACTCGCAACATAACCACACACAGGTGTGTTTCTCACACTTAGTCTGGCAAGCCTGCTCGGACAGAGTCTCTAAGCCACACCCTGACTCACAATGCTCACAAAAACGGTAAACTGTTGCACAATAACAAGCATACAGGTGGCGTTGTGTGTGTGTAAGTGTGAGAGTCCGAGTGTAGGGGATGAGACAGTGAAGCACGGGAACGAGATGGCTTCAGAGATGGGGTCGTTTCGGGCCATGAGTGAGCACCGTGCCTCATGTGAAGGCAAGATGGCAGGTGCTCGTTGTACTCTACGTGCTTCACATGTCTCACTCCCTAGACTGGAACAAGACCTCACGGGCTTCACTGTTCATTGTAAAGTGGTGAATGTTAAGGCTCTCAGCCTATGCCCGAGAGGAAGTAAGGTTGGAATATAGAAAAAAAAAAAAAAAATAAAAAAATAAAAATAAACCACTAGCTGTTAGTCTGCCAGGTGGCAGAGGTCTAGCCGGAAGGATATAGGCTTCGGATACCCGGGCTGAGCCACCTGCTCTAGCCTAGGGACGTTCCCAAGTCTGTGCGCCAAGTTACTCTAATTGAAAGGGTGCTCTCTTGAGAGACTCAGATCGCAAGTATCTGACTCTCTCCTGGCGACCCTAAAACAAAAGCAAGACGTGCTAGCGCAGTGCTGAGTGGACTAGGCAAGGGCCCTCACACAACAAAACACTAGACACACAGGGACACAGACAAGAAAATGCCCCCAGACTCCCACGGGTATCCTAGTAAAGTCGTGCGGGTCCACAGGACTCGCACCAGCAGACTTTACTTAAAGGATCGCAAAAAGCCTCCCCTCCGGTCTAGCCCCTGCTAACCTGACACAAGAACACACTAGCAAGCATGAAACCACCAAATATGAGACAACAGAAAAGCTTCCTAGGTCTCATTAACAATTACATCTCTGCATAAGGCCCAAGATCCTATCTAGTTATCTGAGAGCTCGTCGTTAATACAATAATAGATATAAGGTCTATCAAGGGGATGGGATAATTAAATAGATTGGTGAAGTAGTGGAAGGAAGGTATACAAAGTAAGAGAGAAAGTTTCTAAGTGGGCTTGAGAGGGATAGATATCAAGGGGGTCCGAAGGGTACTACAGTGAGGTGAGCTCTGAGTCTTGAATCTGTCTGGAACCCACCCTAGGCATGCAAAATACATCCCATGCTTGGCAACACTCAACAGAGTTGCCGGATAAAAATCCTCTACCCCGTGCGTGAGTCGAAACTAAGCCTAACGTTGCAATCAAATGCATATGGCAACGCTTCAGGCTCGTCCCAAGCTGGCAAGCGAAGCAACGTCCCAAGCCGGTCTCTCTCTCCCGCTCGTCTCCTCCCGCCCTCACTAGACTTACATCTTATATATTATAATGAAACAATCAACTATCGAGAATAAAATATACTAAGATGCGTTGGTTAAGAATAAGGGCAGCTACAAGCTGTGAAACAACATAAGAATATCCCAGACATTAGTTACGTTGTCGTAGGATATATACTAAGGAAAAGCCTGCCGGCCGGCTGCCACCAGCTGGTTTCTAAACGGCTGGGCAGCCGACGCGCGCGCATGCCCGCACGTGGCTACTATGCAGAAGCGTCACACCTCCCCCAAGATATAAGACCCTTGACTAAGTTCTTCATATCTAACAGAAAGCTTCTCATAGTACCACACACTGTTGCGACACAAGGCACTATATATAACAAAATAAAGACTGTTGCGCTCCACCGAGCAAGTTCAACTAACTCAGCGACAATAAGCGAAAACATTCAACTTAGATACTGCTACAACATCTTATACAAAATTCTACACGTTATAAAAATAAAGAGTTTTTATAAGGTTTTTGCTTTTTTAATTTGTTTTTTTTCGGCTGAACTACAGTGACAGCCTATTTTCCTCCACACTCATCCCTCAATCCTGTGGCAGTCTAACCATCATCATCCACCCTTGATAGACAATCCGCTATCACGTTATCAGAACCGGCAATATGGTGTATGTCCAGATTATACTCCTGAAGCATGAGTGACCACCTGGTCAGCCTCATATTCCGGTTATGAAACTCATTCAAGAATTTCAGAGGGTGATGATCGGTATAAACCACTACGACTGGTCCGAAAGCAGAAACATATACATCGAAGTGCCTGAGCGCCAGCACTATCGCCAGGAGTTCTTTTTCAATTACAGAGTAATTCCTTTGTGCACTATTGAATTTTTTACTGTAAAAACTCACTGGATGTTCGATACCTTCATCATCTATCTGTAACAAGACAGCCCCAGCCCCTACGCCACTGGCATCAGTCGCCAGCTGAAAGGGTCTGTTGAAGTCCGGGGCCCTGAGTATGGGATGGGTACATAACAGGTGTTTCACCAAGGAAAACGCCTCTGCACACTCAGGAGACCACCGGAACTTCTTGTCCTTAGATAATAAGTCAGTTAAAGGTGCAAGTACAGTCGAATAGCCTTTGATGAAGCGACGATAATAGCCTATCATACCTAGAAACCGCATGATTTGTTTCTTAGTCGTAGGCTGGGGAAACTGATCGATGGCTTTGATCTTTGTCTGTGGAGGGAACACCTGACCCATCCCCACCTCGAACCCCAGGTACAAAACTGTGGCTTTGACAAAATCGCACTTACCCAGGTTTACCACCAAACCTGCTTCATTCAGTTTATTAAAAAGCTGTCCGATGTGAGCACAGTGACTGTTAAAATCATCGTCGTATATTATGACATCATCTAGGTACACCGTACAGTTGGGAATGTCGGCTACAATGTCGTTCATTAATTTCTGAAACGTTGCAGGGCATTTTTCAGCCCGTATGGCATAACATGGAAACGATATGTGGCACCGTCCACCACAAACCCACACACCTCTCGCGCTCGCTCAGACAAGGGCACTTGCCAATAACCCTTAACAAGGTCTATCTTAGTGAGGAACTTGGCTTTTCCTATCTTATCCACACTGTCGTCCACGCGAGGGAGAGGGTAGGAATTTTTGGGGGTTAAACCATTCAACCTGCGGAAATCAATACAAAACCGCACCTTGCCATCTTGTTTGGGCTGCAGTGTGACTGGGGAAGTCCACCTTACTGCACCCTCAGAAATCAGCCCACGTTTCAGCATATAATCCAGCTCTTCCCTAAGTGCTGGTAATTTAATAGGGGGAACACGGTATGGCACTGATTTAAAGGGCGGGTGGTCCCCAACATCGACATCGTGCACCGCTTGAGTAGTGAGGCCAGGATGCTCCACGAAAACAGCTGGGTGTGAATCAAACAAGTGCTGCACAGCTACACGCTGTTGCTCAGGCAGGTGCAATATCAACTCATGAGCCACTTGTCTAGAAATCCCCGCCCACTAATCCACGGAAACATGACAATCCCAATTATCCTCCCCCGCAGCTTGACTGTCCCTTCCTCCTTCTCCACCACGATCTCTGCAGATCAACACCGGGACAGTGAGCGGCTCGGAGGGGCGCCTCACATACTCTTTCATCAGATTTACATGGCAAAGTTGGTTCTTTTTCTTACGATCAGGAGTAGCTACTAAATAGTCGAGATCAGAAACCTTCCTTACAACCCGATACGGGCCAGAATACTTGGCAGACAAGGGGTGTCCCACCTGAGGCAGTAGTATCAGTACCTCCTGATCTACTTCAAACTCCCTCAGCTTCACCTTCTGGTCGTATCTGTCCTTCATCTGAGCTTGTGAACTCTTAAGGTTCCGACCTGCTACCTCCAAGCTCTTTAGCATTCTCTCACGGCTTTCAACTACATACTTTAGAAGCGAGCATGGCTTTGTGACTCCCTCCCAGATCTCCTTGACTATGTGGAGGGGCCCCCTGACCCTGTGTCCAAAAACCAACTCGTTCGGGCTAAATCCCAAGCTCTCCCCAGGTACTTCTCTCACAGAAAATAAAACGTATGGGAGACCTAGATCCCAGTCCTTCCCATTTTCCATGCAATAACACTGCAACATACTCTTGAGAGTCGAGTGCCACCTTTCCAAAACTCCCTGACTCTCGGTATGGTAGGCAGATGACACCACAGACACTATCCCATGTTGCTGCATGGTCTGCTTAAACAGAGCAGAAGTAAAATTGGATCCCTGATCAGACTTGATCTCCTGAGGGTAGCCATAACGAGAGAAATAGACAAATAGGTTTTTGACAAGAGTCTTAGCCATCCCGTTGCGCATGGGGTAAGCATCTGGATACCGTGTTGCTACATCCATTACAGTTAGTAAAAATTTATTGCCGGCACTAGTGGGGGGCAATGGGCCAACCATATCGATAACTACTTTGCTGAAGGGCGGCCCAATGACAGGGATGGGTTGTAACAGGGCTCTCGGGATGACCTGATTGGGTTTCCCAACAACTTGACAAGTGTGACACTGTGACACCCATGACACGACACTCGCCTTTAACCCAGGCCACCAGAAAAGCTTGCTCAGAGCTGCCTCAGTCTTACGTGCCCCCAGGTGCCCTGCCAAAGGCACATCATGAGCTAATCTCAATAAGCTCTCACGGCACACCCTCGGTACTACTAACTGGTCCACTAATCCTGACCCGCCATCCCTCTTTTTCTTGGGATCCTGATGTCTCCGATACAAGATCCCCTCGGACAAGAAAAAATCACCAGGCTGCGCATCCCCATCGCTCTCCAGTTCGATAGCACCATTACCACACGCCCTGACTTCAGGATCTTCCAGCTGCAAGGAACATATATCAGCAGGTGCGAGATTATCCAAGTTCATCTTAAATAATTTATTTCCACCTCCAATGTCCCGCTGAGCCATCCTTTCCTCACGCTGCGCATAACGATGCTGTCGCAGAGTCTCTTCCTGCCCTGCACCTGCACTAGCGGTGACAGGCCCCGGGGCCTCTCCAGACTCTAACATAGGTGCCAATAATGAGTCACCAAGAAACACTGCCGGCTCAAACTCTCCAATTGACCAACACTTCCCGTTTGCTTGTGACCTTTCCTCCGCGGTTTGATAGACTGAGGTGGTGGCTGCAAGGCTCCGGATGTCTGAGAACGCGTCACAACACACGCCATGGTTTGTACGCTACACTTCTCAACCCACTCCTGTTCCTCCCTACTAACGTCGGCCGCCTTCTCGGCAACGACCAAGGGTGAAACCTTAGAAGCAGGCACCGCAAAGTCGTTGCCGAGGAGGAGGTCGACGCCTCCAACAGGCAAGTTCTCTACAATTCCTACATCAAGCTCCTTCGCCACACCACCCACCTCCAGCTCCATCCGCACCAGCAGGTAGTACTTCGTAGCATTGATCCCCTGAACTACCACCACCCGAGCAGCGTTAATCGGCCTACCAGTAAAGTTCTTTAACAAGGTCTGAGAAGCCCCCGTATCACGCAATAGCTTAACTCCTCACCTTTTGCCAGCCCACCTCACAAAACCATGCCCTCTATGACCCCCAAAGACGTCGCGGACAGGGTTCGAGCCTTCCGGACTCTTGAACACAGGCTGTGTCCCAACCTCTGACGAACTACCCTTGGCAAACTCAGAAGATATAGGCGACACCCCTATACTGCGGGCCAATGACACAACCTTGTTTGGTGGCTTGTTCGGACAAGCATTTGCAAAGTGACCCTCCTTGTGACTTGCAAAGCACTCTTTACTCTTTGGTTTCCCTTGGGAGTGGGAGGTACCATTAGACTTCTTATACAGGACGGTATTTGGTTTATGTTCAGTTTTATTGTCAGTGCTAGATGGTTTTGTGTATTTATGTGTATCAAAATTCTTGGGAGGGGGAGGGGTACGATCCTTTGCACCCGACTCACTTCTAGCTGCTGCTCCGCACCCACAGGAACTAGTTTAAGCAGGTGCGACAATAATTGGTCCCGATGTCTGTTACCTCCCCCAATATTTCGCCCTGTTACCTCCACTCGAGATCTCTCCAGCTCCCTGTCAGCCCGATACCTAGTAGACTCTGCCTGCAGTTCAGCCTCTCGTATAGCTGTTCTCTCTGCAGCCTCAGCCTGCACACTAGCCTGTCTCTCGGCAGCCTCAACCTGAGCTCTAGCAGCCTCAACCTGAGCTCTAGCAACCTCAACCTTGGCCATCTCAAGCCGAAACAATAAATCTGGAGTCAACCCTTGAGGAGGGGAAGGTGCATTTAATGGAGAGGGTCCCTGTGATTGAATTCCACGCTGCCATTGACCATCAACTTGGGGGTATGTACTAAATTCAGGCATCCTGACGTTTGATATGGGGGTAGAGTGGAGGGGGGCTGGGGACCGGGGCCCCCAGTCGCCTCTCCACTCAGGTCTCTCCCTTCTAAACCCAATATCAAAGTCCTCAGCTGATCTTTCCTCATGCCACTTAAACCCTGGTGACCCTGAAGACCTGCCACACACTTTAAGCCATACTTATTCAGCTTCAACACCCTGGCAGCGGTAAGGGGCACCTCTACAAATCTTCTAGCACCCTCCTCGCTATCGACTAGCCACTCCACAGGTCTTTCTCCCTCCGAGCCCGTATCGTGACCTGACCCATCACTGTGTTCTGATGTATTAGACATGTTTGTGTACTGCAGTAATTATCACGGTTATAGAATGTGCCTTATCTCCTATGCAAGTATGTATATTCTAATGTAATTTAAAGTCTTTAATGTGTTATATTGGTTGCTCCAAAAAAAATACTCTATGTCCACTGTATTCCTCTAATCATAAGGAATCTCAAAACAAATGACCACTATATTCCTCTGTTCAGTAAATCCTATGCAAGGTCGCCATTTGTTACGTCCTGGGATATATAAACACTGGGCTCTTTCTATTGGACTAGGTATGCGGCAACAAGCAACAACGGAAAACGCTAGATCCAACCCTTATCTATAAACCCAGGCAACAAACCACCCTAAACCGTCAAGAGTCCTGCCTGGACAACGGGGTATCCTATGACTCGGTTACAGGGTGCACGCATTATAGACTGCTGATAGTCAAGCAGGCTATATAAAAGATCACACAATTAAGTTGACTTAAAGCTTCAAGGAAAAGATAGATAACGGAATTAAATTGCAGAAACAATTTAATAACAAACTAGAAGAAAGTACATTTAACGTTACCTTAATTAATACAACTAATCACCCCTGCGTGAAAGAAGGTGAAAGCAAACAGTCCTCAAAACATCGTACAGGTAGACAAGATGCAGGTTTCTAAACTGCATGCGGCTACTGTAGGATCTGATGCTTAGCAAAGAAAGTACGTTACGGATTTAGAGAACTCTTAACTCATAAGCAGGAATAAATACTAATGATAGGCCATACAGTGTATAATGGCATAGGTATAATTAAATAAAGGCAGCAACTCGCAACATAACCACATACAGGTGTGCTTCTCACTCTTAGTCAGGCAAGCCTGCTCGGACAGAGTCTCTAAGCCACACCCTGACTCACAATGTCACAAAAACGGTAAACTGTGGCACAATAACAAGCATACAGAGATAATAAACCACTAGCTGTTAATCTGCCAGGTGGCAGAGGTCTAGCCGGAAGGATATAGGCTTCGGATACCCAGGCTGAGCCACATGCTCTAGCCTAGGGACATTCCCAAATCTGTGCGCCAAAGTACTCTAATTGAAAGGGTGCTCTCTTGAGAGACTCAGATCGCAAGTATCTGACTCTCTCCTGGCGACCCTACAACAAAAGCAAGACGTGCTAGCGCAGTGCTGAGTGGACTAGGCAAGGGCCCTCACACAACACAACACTAGACACACAGGGACACAGACAAGAAAATGCCCCCAGACTCCCACGGGTATCCTAGTAAAGTCGTGCGTGTCCACAGGACTCGCACCAGCAGACTTTACTTAACGGATCGCAAAAAGCCTCCCCTCCGTTCTAGCCCCTGCTAACCTGACACAAGAACACACTAGCAAGCATGAAACCACCAAATATGAGACAACAAAAAAGCTTCCTAGGTCTCATTAACAATTACGTCTCTGCATAAGGCCCAAAATCCTATCTAGTTATCTGAGAGCTCGTCGTTAATACAATAATAGATATAAGGTCCATCAAGTGGATGGGATAATTAAATAGATTGGTGAAGTAGTGGAAGGAAGGTATACAAAGTAAGAGAGAAAGTTTGTAAGTGGGGTTGAGAGGGATAGATATCAAGGGGGTCCGAAGGGTACGACAGTGAGGTGAGCTCTGAGTCTGGAATCTGTCTGGACCCCACCCTAGGCATGCAAAATACATCCCATGCTTGGTAACACTCAACACAGTTGCCGGGTCAAAATCCTCTACCCCGTGCGTGAGTCGAAACTAAGCCTAACGTTGCAATAAAATGCATATGGCAACGCTTCAGGCTCGTCCCAAGATGGCAAGCGAAGCAACGTCCCAAGCCGGTCTCTCTCTCCTGCTCGTCTCCTCCCGCCCTCACTAGACTTACATCTTATATAATATTATTATAATGAAACAATCAACTATCGAGAATAAAATATACTAAGATGCGTTGGTTAAGAATAAGGGCAGCTACAAGCTGTGAAACAACATAAGAATATCCCAGACATTAGTTACGTTGTCGTAGGATATATACTAAGGAAAAGCCTGCCGGACGGCTGCCACCAGCCGGTTTCTAAACGGCTGGGCAGCCGACGCGCGCGCATGCCCGCACGTAGCTACTATGCAGAAGCGTCACAGACTGCAGCACTGTTGATTCATTTAAACTTTGCCTAGACAAATAGCTTGCATCAAACCTGCGACTGACTGCGTTTGTAAATGAATAACTTTATTTTATCCTCCCCTCAGTTACTAACCCATCTGTACCCTACTAACTTCCTAATCCTGCCACGGACATTAGTTCCTGGGCAGTAATTCCCTTTCCAATGTTTGCTTACCCACTCTAAACCACTGTTTGGACACTTGATCCTCAGTGTTTTGGAGGACAAGCAGCCCAGAAGGGCCACTAGATATGTTGTTGCTTGATTTCCTTTGTACTCCTACACCAAAACCATTATACCTGCCACCACTACCTCCCCCCTACACCAACACCATTATACCTGCCACCACTACCTCCCTCCTACACCAAAACCATTTTACCTGCCACCACTACCTCCCTCCTACACCACCACCATTATACCTGCCACCACTACCACCCTCCTACACCAGCACCATTATACCTGTCACCACTACCACCCTCATACACCAACACCATTGTACTTGCCACCACTACCTCCCCCCTACACCAACACCATTATACCTGCCACCACTACCTCCCTCCTACACCAACACCATTATATCTGCCACCAATACCTCCCCCCTACACCAACACCATTATACCTGCCACCACCCGACACCAACACCTTTATACCTGGCACCATTACCTCCCCCTACACCAACACCATTATACCTGCCACCACTACCTCTGCCTACACCAACACCATTATACCTGCCACCAATACCTCCCCCCTACACCAACACCATTATATCTGCCACGACTACCTCTTCCCTACACCAACACCATTATACCTGCCACCACTACCTCCCCCCTACACCAACACCATTATACCTGCCACCAATACCTCCCCCCTACACCAACACCATTATATCTGCCACCACTACCTCTTCCCTACACCAACACCATTATATCTGCCACCACTATCTTGCCCCTACACCAACACCATTATACCTGCCACCACTCCCTTCCCCCTACACCAAAACCATTATACCTGCCACCACTACCTCCCTCCTACACCAACACCATTATACCTGCCACCACTACCACCCTCCTACACCAACACCATTATGCCTGCCACTACTACCTCCCCCCTACACCAACACCATTATACCTGCCACCACTACCTCCCCCCTACACCAACACCATTATACCTGCCACCACTACCTCCCCCCTACACCAATGCCAGTATACCTGCCATCACTACCTCCCCCCTACACCAACACCATTATACCTGCCACCACTACCTCCCTCCTACACCAACACCATTATACCTGCCACCACAACCACCCCCTACACCAACACCATTATACCTGCCACCACTACCTCCTTCCTACACCAATACCATCATACCTGCCACCACTACCTCCCCCCTACACCAACACCATTATACGTGCCACTACTACCTCCTTCCTACACCAATACCATCATACCTGCCACCACTACCTCCCCCCTACACCAACACCATTATACCTGACACCACTGCCTCCCTCCTACACCAACACCATTATACCTTGCACCCCTACCTCCCCCCTACACCAACACCATTATACCTGCCACCACTACCTCCCCTCTACACCAACACCATTATACCTGCCACCACTACCTCCCTCCTACACCAACACCATTATACCTGCCACCACTACCTCCCCCTACACCAACACCATTATACCTGCCACAACTACCTCCCTCCTACACCAACACCGCCACACTACTCTTAATATTGGTTCTGTCCCTTTGACGTGAAGGTATTGCAGTACCCAGACACACCGTAGAGTTGGACCAGACCGATGGACAGGTTTTTAAAGGAATCTCAGTTGATTTGAATTTGTTAGGTGAAGATGGTCAAAGAAGGCACACTCAGGTATAACCCATATACAAAGCATTTGGTTACCATAACCTCTGCCCAAATAAACTAGTTAGCCTACATACAATACCATCATATTGTATACCATCAAGGCGGGTACCCAACTCCGAAAAGGCGGGTGCCCAACTCCGAAAGGAGTTGAAGTAGGGGAGCTATCCCCCCGCCAAAGGCGGCTTTCTAGGGCCTTTCCTAGCTGATGCTGAGAGGATTGGGTTCTAGTCATGTGGTGATGGGCAGGTCTATCAGAGTGAGAGCTGAGAGATCTCTGCCATATCCATAGCTTACTCTGACGGCGTCTTTTCCGTGGATCGACTTCCTTACTGCCAAACTAAAAGTTGGCAGATTGGGAGCCAAAGCGTCACATTTTTCCCTTGCCCCTCAACTTTCCCTTCTTAATTGCTGAGGGGCACAGGGCCTTGGGTGGGGCTTTGGTTTCCCGGGCGTTTCCGCGCCCTCCTCAGCTCCCTGCCTTAGAGTGGCTTCGGTCACCTGGGTTTTGTTAGTGGTAAGCAGGGAGGGTTTTGTGGGGGCGCTCTATGGCCTTGGCCTTGCTCGGGACCTTGGGGCTGTTAGGCCAGGCAGCCTGGGGAACAACAACAACAACAACAACAACAATACCATCATCATGTTTGCCGTGTATCGGAACTTATCGCCATATTATTGATTCTTAATTATCGGCTAAATTGTCCACACACTCCGTTTCTTCTATCATGATATTATTATGACCGACTTACTGCCACATCACCATCAACACCATAAACACTTTTATTCCTTTCAACACCAATACGGCATTATCACCATAACGAGTTTTAATTGTCTCTCCATCCAAACACCATCACCTCTACGCTGCTGATTGTCTTATCACCATTACACCATTTCCTCCATCACCATTTCTACTTATCTCACCACCATAATTTTCACCATCGCACTATCATCACCTCTACCTTCAATCAATCACTATCCCCATTTTCAGAACATCACTATCATAACCATCTCATTCATCTTGTTATCACCACTTTCACAACCTCCTGACTATTAACAACCCCAGTAACCCCTTCTCACCAGTCATCCCATTTCATTACCATCCCCACCTCACCTCCATATCACTATCATCATAATTAGCATCATCTAACCTATATCACCACCATCGCCAACACACCACCATCAAAATACAATCATATTAAATAGTTCAGTATCATCCCCGTACTTCTCTAACCCAATAAGACCACCATCATATCACCCCTCTGTGTACTTCTACCAGCAGATTACCACCACCACCATTACCACCTTTTCATAATGATCCATCTTACCCACATACTGTACCACTTCCACCATTGTACACCTAGCACCATCACACCACCACCATTATTACCACCTCATAATAACTCCTCTCATCCACATACCGTACCACTACCCTCACTTCACTACCAGCACCATCACACCACCACCATTATTACCACCTCAAAATAACTCCTCTCATTCACATACCGTACCACTACCCCCTCTTCACTACTAGCACCATCACACCACCACCATTATTACCACCTCATAATAACTCCTCTCATTCACATACCGTACCACTACCCCCACTTCACTACTAGCACCATCACACCACCACCATTATTACCACCTCATAATAACTCCTCTCATCCACATACCGTACCACTACCCCCACTTCACTCCTAGCACCATCACACCACCACCATTATTACCACGTCATAATAACTCCTCTCATCCACATACCGTACCACTACCCCCACTTCACTCCTAGCACCATCACACCACCACCATTATTACCACCTCATAATAATTCCTCTCATCCACATACCGTACCACTACCCCCACTTCACTCCTAGACCATCATACCACCAGACCAGAGCAAGTTAGACAGCTCAGTATTACTTTCATTTAAGGTCATTACCAACAAAGTTATGGGTCAACACACCACACCAACACTACTTACATTACCCTCCCCCCTCTTCTCTCTCTCTCTCTCTCTCTCATTCGCTCTCTCTCTCTCTCTCTCTCTTCCATCATCTCATGTGTATATTGTCTATTTGTTTATCTTTTTAATTCACTATCCTCCCATTTTCCTCTAATCATCTGATTTCATCAGTCTGTTCTTAATTCACCGTGTTTTCTACTTATTTCCATACGTATCATCATTGTTTATATATCTATCTATCTATCTATTGCCGGACGCCTTACTCCCCTTACGAGGGTGGCCATACACGGAATGCCCCCAAGCGGACCTATACCCTGTGAGAGGGACAACCCGAGCCAGTTTAGTGAAGGACTTACAGGATTGACCATTCAATTTAGGATCCATCCGACTCCGAGGCCCTCTGTGTATCTTGTTAGCATTATTTTTCTACAGTGGTGTTCGGCTAATCCATCCACTAAACTGCCTTACCCTTAGGTAAGCAGTACGGATTTGTATCAGGTTTACTCCCCTAGACAGGTTGCCAACCAAGGCTGACGAGTCCCATCCACCCGGATTTGTATAAGGTTGTCTCCCCTAGATGAGTTGCCGACCAAGGCTAATGAGTCCCATCCTAATCTTTTTATCTTTTTATTTGAGTTCCAGAATAATAACGAGCATAAGAGGTCCGACCAAATCGAGCCTAACTAAAAACAAAAAGTGTTATTGAAACAAAATGTTCAGATGCCAAAAGTTCTGGACTGAATATTCCAGGACTTAGGTTATAGGAGCAAGATGTTCTGGTCTCCCTCAATTACTTCCCTTCACTACAAGCAATAGGGATATGGTGTTGGTGTCTTTTACACACACGTACACTGTCTTCATGTATTTGTCCGCATGCACATACAAGCACACACGTCCAGTAGTGTATTCATGTTAATATTTGTTGGAGCGACGTTGAAAATATGGAAGAGGTTGGATTGATCAGTTTCTTCTACCTACGTTTCCTCTTTCTCTCGTCTCTCCTGTTCCTTACCCACTCAACTCCACCCCAGGGCAGTAATGTGTTGTTGGTGTTAACCTTTTCACGCACATATGACGCAGAGGTTGCCAGATTAGCAATAAGAAATAGAGTTCTCTCACTCTTATAATTACCTCTCCAAAATTAGTTTTCTGCCCACAGCTAACTCAAAGACAACTGCAGAGGTTGAAGTAACTAAACTAAAGGTTTCTAAATACCCCTGATGGTAACACAGGCTTTAAAGTATCCCCAATAGGCTCAACATCGCGTCATATGTCGGAGAGGGTTAATATCCTCACGTTAGTTGTGTGGTGTTGGACCCACGCGAACAACACGGACTGACACCATTATTACTGTAGAAGTGGTTGTATGAAAAGAGAGAGAGAGAGAGAGAGAGAGAGAGCAGATTGAGAGAGAGAGATAGAGGGAGAGAGAGATTAAATATAGAAGGGGGTACTTAACGAAAAAGAAGATAGGGATAACTGAGTACATACAATAAAACAAAGTCATTGTAATGGAAAATTAAAGTAATAAATACATTGAAATAATGAAGACATTTAAGAAATACATATATTGAAAAAATTAAGTCGTGAAAATATAATGATAAGTGGAATGAATAACCAACGTAAAAACGACAATATTGAGAGTAATAGTAAACAAGCAGACATGCTAAAAGTTCGAGATTACGAACAAGTAATTGGTGCTTGTAATATCTGCAGGAATGGACACTGAGAAAGCAAAATAGAGCCTTTATTGTCTGTATTAGTACTGTAGACGTCTACAAAGAATTATGGTACGTGACTGTTTATCGCTCTTCTCCATTAATTAGTTCTTAAAACATGATATCGGATCTTTCCTATTCCAATTGCTCCTTTTCCTAACCCGTATATTTTGTCATTCCACCATTAGCCGACGAAAACCTCAAAACAGCGCCCGATACGACTCCATCCCCACACTTCCCCTATAATTGACTCCATCCCCACACTTCCCCTATAATTGACTCCATCCCCACACTTCCCCTATAATTGACTCCATCGTCACCTTCCCCTATAATTGACTCCATCCCCACACTTCCCCTATAATTGATTCCATCCCCACACTTCCCCTATAATTGACTCCATCCCCACACTTCCCCTATAATTGACTCCATCCCCACACTTCCCCTATAATATACACTTCTCCCTTTATATTTTAAACCCTAACATCCCCATCCTCCCAGTTTTATCAAACAAGTCGTTAATGACTCTCCCCCCTATTTCCATAATGCATTATACCCCCAACGCTCATATCCTCCCACTTTCACATGGTGTAAACTTTCCAAGACGCACTCCACTAGTTTCGTCTGTATCTACACAATTCAAACCACTGTTCTCCCATGTTTAAATACATCAGTGACCCCATCTGTCCATGTTTAAGAACTCCTTAGATCCTTCCTCGTTCCACATATTGCTTCCTACTCAAGCTCTCAAACAAACGCTTCCCATATTTCCTTTCTTTTAAATCCTGCAGCTATACCATGTTCACATATTCTCAAAACACAGTGACCTCCATCCCCCATTCCTTAAACTTCGATATACTTAGCCCAGATTCATCGTTCATTTAAACACACAATGACCCTATCCCTCATTCTTAAAAATAGACCCCTTCCCCTAAATGTTTTTCTTGTAACTCTTACCACCAACGACCCATTAGCGGGTGCCCAATCCCGAAAGGGGTTGAAATAGGGGAGCTATCCCCCCGCCAAAGGCGGCTTTCTAGGGCCTTTCCTAGCTGATGCCGAGAGGATTGGGTTCTAGTCATGTGGTGATGGGCTGGTCTATCAGAGTGAGAGCTGAGCGATCTCTGCCATACCCATAGCTTACTCTGACTGTTCCTTTTACTTATATATTTTCTAGATCTCAAGTGACGGCGTCTCTTCCGTGGATTGACCTCACAATCTACCAAGATTGGAAACTAAAGCGTCACATTTTTCCTTTGCCCCTCAACATTCTCTTCATAATTGCTGAGGGGCACAGGGCCCTGGGTTGGGCTTTGGTTTCCTGGGCGTTTCCGCACCCTCCTCAGCTCCCTGCCATGGAGTGGCTTCGGTCACCCAGGCTTTATTGTGGTCGGCAGGGAGGGTTCTGTTGGGGCGCTTGGTTATGGCCTTGGCCTTGCTCGGGGCCTTGGGGCTGTTCGGCCAGGCAGCTTGGGGAACAACAACAACAACAACAACGACCCATTATGTTATATCCCCAATGTTCTACCCTTTACAAATGCCTCTAGTGCCGCCTGTATCTCGCAGGGATGGACCCTCCGATAATGTATGATGGTTTTCTTGCTCACAAATATGGTCAGCCACTTTAAAGTTGATTTGCCCACACTTTAAAGAAGGATACTTTTAGTTAATTTATGTATTACTTATGACTGGTTGGATTTAAATAGATTGTTATATTTTTTAATTATTCTGAGGTTAGCGTATACTAAGTTATGAAAGGTCAGATTATGGTGAGGTTGGGAAAGGTAGATTAACTTAGCTTTACTTGGTCAGAATTAGGTTTGGTCAGGTTAGGTGAACACCAAAATGAAAAAGTTAGAATATATGTTTACATTTGTTAGCAAATTATCTATTTGAGCACAGGGACCGTGGTAGAAAAGACCATAAATTGCTGTTAACCTCTGTTCTTCATGCTATATATATCTACAGTATATACTGAAAATTATATTTATCTCACTCACTCACTCTCTCTATAATTTAGAGGTAGGTAAACATCTGTCAAATTCCTACCATAAAATCATTAGATTCGATGTTAATTGCAGCTATATTATTGAGAACAAATAATGTTGGTGCCAGATTTAATTAAACAATGCTGATTTTTTTAAGAAATTTGGCAAGTACTGCATACTACACCCATTGTTAGATATAATTATTATGTTCTGTCCACCAACCAACTTTACTCCTAGACTCGACTAGTGGAATTAACAAACACATGTGACAGTCCGGGGATTCGAACCCAGGACGCTCACACCGAAAATCAACACACTTATGCATTACGCCACCAAGACAGTTAACAAATGCTGCACAAGCCTACGATTTATTATGCAGTTTCGAATCCTGCATACCAATCTTAGTAAATAAAGAGTTGTGGGAACAGTTTAAGAACATGCCTATGATGGCACAGAACAAGTATGTACCAACAAAAGTTAGACGAACAACTGAAATTAAACACCCACCTTGGTTCAACTTTGAAATACGTAATGCAATCAAAAATTAAAAGAAAATGCTCAAGCTTAAACAAAATGACTGTACTAACGACCAAGTAAAGGAATTATACAACCTTGCTTGAAGAAATATTAAGAAACTGATTAGATCCGCTAAATGTGATTATGAAGTCGCTATTGCAAAAAAAGCACCAATAACCCAAAGCTTTTTATAGCTATGTATATAACAACAGATGCATATATAGCGGAATAGGCCCATTAACAAAGGATGATCAAATAATGATAACCGACATTGATATTACAAATACACTTATCTTTGTTCTGTGTTTACAAACGAAGTAAAGAATAATACGACATATAGGGCAGCAACAGCGACATATAGGGCAGCAACAGCGACATATAGGGCAGCAACAGCGACATATAGGGCAGCAACAGCGACATATAGGGCAGCAACAGCGACATATAGGGCAGCAACAGCGACATATAGGGCAGCAACAGCGACATATAGGGCAGCAACAGCGACATATAGGGCAGCAACAGCGACATATAGGGCAGCAACAGCGACATATAGGGCAGCAACAGCGACATATAGGGCAGCAACAGCGACATATAGGGAAGCAACAGCGACATATAGGGCAGCAACAGCGACATATAGGGCAGCAACAGCGACATATAGGGCAGCAACAGCGACATATAGGGCAGCAACAGCGACATATAGGGCAGCAACAGCCACATATAGGGCAGTAACAGCCACATATAGGGCAGCAACAGCCACATATAGGGCAGCAACAGCGACATATAGGGCAGCAACAGCGACATATAGGGCAGCAACAGCCACATATAGGGCAGCAACAGCGACATATAGGGCAGCAACAGCGACATATAGGGCAGCAACAGCCACATATAGGGCAGCAACAGCCACATATAGGGCAGCAACAGCGACATATAGGGCAGCAACAGCGACATATAGGGCAGCAACAGCCACATATAGGGCAGCAACAGCGACATATAGGGCAGCAACAGCGACATATAGGGCAGCAGCAACAGCGACATATAGGGCAGCAACAGCGACATATAGGGCAGCAACAGCGACATATAGGGCAGCAACAGCGACATATAGGGCAGCAACAGCGACATATAGGGCAGCAACAGCGACATATAGGGCAGCAACAGCGACATATAGGGCAGCAACAGCGACATATAGGGCAGCAACAGCGACATATAGGGCAGCAACAGCGACATATAGGGCAGCAACAGCGACATATAGGGCAGCAACAGCGACATATAGGGCAGCAACAGTGACATATAGGGCAGCAACAGCGACATATAGGGCAGCAACAGCGACATATAGGGCAGCAACAGCGACATATAGGGCAGCAACAACGACATATAGGGCAGCAACAGCGACATATAGGGCAGCAACAGCGACATATAGGGCAGCAACAGCGACATATAGGGCAGCAACAGCGACATATAGGGCAGCAACAGCGACATATAGGGCAGCAACAGCGACATATAGGGCAGCAACAGCGACATATAGGGCAGCAACAGCGACATATAGGGCAGCAACAGCGACATATAGGGCAGCAACAGCGCAAGAACTAGTGGGAAACTACTACGCAAGTGAAGTATTATGTAAATTATATAAATTAAATATCAACAGGACTCCAGGGCCTGATAATTTCAATAATAAGATAGTAAAACGAGTAAAAGAAGAAATATGCAAATCCCTGACCATTATCTCAACTCATCACTAGAGTAGGGTTCGTCCATAATGATTGGAAAACAGCCAACATTACACCCATTCAAAATAAGGGGTGATCGAGCCAAAGCTAGTAATTACAGACCAATAACCTTAACGTCAGTAATAGGAAACATTCTGGAAACCATTTTAAGAGATAAAATAGTTGAGTATCTTGTAATTAATGAACTAATAAGAGGCAGCCAGCACGGGTTGAGGACCAGAAAATCGTGCCTAACAATTATATCGAATTATATACTTAATTATTTACTCTTAATGACTCTACTAGGGCGCTTGACATAGTCTACCTAGATTTTCAAAAGACGTTGACAAGGTACCTCACAATAAATTATTAGATAAGTTATAAATGCTCGCAATAAGGGGTAATATATATAAATGGATCAAAAGTTGGCTTACAACAGCAAACAAAGAGTTGTTATTAATGGTGTAGAATCAGATTGGGTGCCTCTTACCAGCGGTGTGCCTCAAGGATCGGTCCGTGGTCTGGTTTTATTTATCATATACATAAATTATATTTATGTAGGTCTGAATAATTGTATCTCCAAAATTGCTGACGATACAAACATAGGGAACATAGTCTTGAGTGAGGAAGACAGAAGTAGCCTACAGCCCGACTAACAAAACATTGGATTGGTCAGAAAAGTTGCAAATGCCCATTAATGTTGATAAATGTCAAATTTTGCACGTTGGTTGAAAAAACAAAAAGTATAATTATCAAATGAAACTTAGAAAGGCCAACCAATAATAGCAGAATCTAAGGTTAAAGATCTCGGGGTTATAATATCAGGAAACATAAAATCCCCATAGCAATGTGCGGCTGCGAAAAATAAAACTAACAAAGCCTTGGGATTTATCAAAAGAGATGTTACCTATAAAAACGAAAACATTATTTTACCTTTACTCAAAAGCATTGTTAGACCCCATCTTGAATATGGCGCTCAGTTCTGGTCCTCGTATCTCATGAAAGACATTAACAAAGTCTAATATGTGCAGCATAGAGCAACTAAATTAATCCCCTCTCTGAAAAACAAGTTATATTATGAAAGATTAACAAAATTAAATATGTTCTCGCTAAAGAAACGAAGATTGCGAGGTCAACGTATCGAATGTTTTAAGATACTTAAAGGATTTGCCAGAATAGATATCAGTGCACTGTTCACGATTAATAACAATGCTGCAACCCGAGGTAATGGAATTAAATTAATTGGAAAACAAAAAAATCCTTATATGTGACACAACATGTAGATGTGCACACGTATCTTTTGCCGGTCAGTCATCTAAAATCAGAAACTTTCCAAACGGAGTCCCACAAGGATCCGTCCTATCGCCCGCACTCTTCAATCTGTACATGCACGATATAACTACACCCAATACGCCCCAAATAAACTTAGCCTCCTATGCAGATGACATAACACTCACATGCACACACCATGACCCAAAAAGAGCAACAGATCTCCTTCAACCCTATCTCAACACACTACATGGCTGGTGCACTACAAACAGACTTAATCTAGCCCCAGCCAAATCCACCGCAACCTTGCTCACAAGTTGGACAGGAGAACACGAATACATCCCTCAACTCACCATAAACAACACACCCCTAACACATACACACACACCCAAAATCCTAGGAGTAACATATGATACTCATATGACATTCAAACAGCACACCACAAACATTAAAAAGAAACTGACACCCAGACTTAACGCCCTCAGGTCACTTGCTCACACAAAATTTGGAAACAACAAAGAAACTACCACCACAGTATATAAACAATACATAAGATCAGTGATGGAATACGCAAGCCCAGCCTGGGCTTCTAACCTAGCTGAAACACATCATAAGACCTTACAGACTATTCAAAACAAAGCCCTGAAGATCATTACAGGCTGCACAGCTACTGCACCCACAGATCACCTACATCAAGAAACCAAAATCCTCAAAGTCAAAGACCATCTGGACATGAGAGGCACTCAATTCCTGGCAGCAGCATCCACAAACTAAGACCACCCACTAAACTACATGGCAACACACCCACAGACACCAAGAAATATCAAAACAACACCCAGCACACGGTATCATACACAATTATTGTCCTCTCTCCCTCCCTGCCCACCCCGAACCAACTTCCAGAAGCACATCCATACTCATATCTCTCACCGATCCATCCACTCACTCACAGACAACACGCAGCTGCATGCACGACCTCCCGAAATCCATCCTTCCGAATCCTCCCTTCCTCGCGAGGACAGAGTCCACCTGGCCAGGCTGAGATGCGGACACCATCCAGCTCTCCTGAGCTATCAGAAGAGACTGGATGACTCCGTTGTCGACACCTGCCCGGGATGTAACACAGCACCCCATACCATTAAACACATCATAGAAGACTGCATTTCACACAACCACTTACGCCAACAACACAATCTACACTCAATGAGAGCTCTGTGGGAAAGCCCGATCGTGGCCATGGCCTTTCTCAGGGACTCGGGGCTGTTCGGCCAGGCAGCTTAGGGAACAACAACAACAACAACAACAACAACATGTATCTACATACAGTGCAAAAAGTGGAATAGTTTACCAAGGGAGGTGGTCGACAGCAATTCAATTGATACGTTTAATTAATAAAAGACTGGATGATCAACTCATGAAGATTGGATTAATATGAATTAATCAGTAGGCATGTGTAATTTCCCTTTCAAACTAATGTTATTCTATACTCTAGAAACAAAACTGTCCTTATAAGCATTTCCTGACCCATAAGGGTACATTTCATCTTATTTTCCGGTACAACTTTTTAGCCGGAAAAAGTGGAGAGAGAGCCTTCTACTTTACTGTCCTATTCTTCCCCTACATACTGTCCCTGTCTAGTAGTATTAAGGCCGGGCCACCTAGTTGGGACTGCAAGGTCTGTGTGGCCTGAGTATATGTGTAACTCTGTATAACTCTCTCTCTCTCACCGATAATATATACAGGACTGCCGCCTGGGTACCGCCTCCGACAGGTTATTGAAGGTCAGGGCACTCCGTAGTCTGATGGTTGGGTTATATGGTTGGGTGGAGAGAGAGAGAGAGGCAGTGAGTGTGTATTAAGGTGAGTGAGATATATAGAGGAAGAAGTGTATACAAACTATCTACAAGAACCAACAATAAAAGTACAGTGTAACGTTTAGCTAAAGAAGGTTGAAGATAACATGACATTGAGGTTGCCATCTCAGTATTTAATTTTTATTTTTATTTTTTACACACGACTACCGTAATTTTCTGAGGCCTAATTAAAATGTATAGACCTACAATAAAATAAATGATCCGGAATATATAAGCATTTTTTTTCGGGGCTATCCCCACAGGGATAAACGCGTCTGTAAATAGATAGATAGATGGTCAGTATAAGCAAAACTGGTCTTAGCAAGCCTAAGATTAACGAATTATTACACTATTTAAGAACTGTGTACACCTATCACTCTCTTTATTATTGAAGAGTAAGTTGGTTGTTGAAGGATATACAGTATAATGTAGCAATTACGTACATAGGTAGATTTCGTGAATACAAAATATAGTAGCTGGAAAACGGAATATAAATTGGCATTGTATGAATGACTCTGGATGGGCAGTTGGAAACTATACCAGATGCATAATAATATGAATAATAATTAAAGTAGAAAGGCCATCCACCAATCACCGCACTCCCTTTTACTTGCTCGCCTCGCCAGCTGAGTTTGACATTTCTAAACGTCAACACAACCTCCCCAGCCGGCCAATCAGCGGCCTCCATTTTCGGAGCACACAGCTGATCCTCCAACATCACCTCTAAATTCGCTCTCGTTCTCTTCCCGGACATTTTCCTCCGGATGCAGTAGGTTCAATACCTCGGTGCCAGCCCTACACTCCCGTAAGCCACTGAAAAACATTTGCAACCATCTTCCAGGAACTTATTATGAATAGAAGAGGGGGGAGCTAGGGAAGGCGAGAATTCAAAGCGAGCGGGCGGCCGCACGATCCGCTCAGCCAATCACAGCGCAGGAGGCGTGACTATAAAGGGAGGGGGGGGGGGCAGGTTGCAGGGTCATTCGCCGCTCGGACGGCACTGGGCTAGCTTCTTGCAACCCACTTACTCTCTCTCTCTTGGGCACCAACGGGAACTCGGCTCCAGCCTCCCAGCCCTCACCATTTGTTCCAGAAGGCCCACCTCAGGCCTATCACCAGCTCTTCCCTACTAAAGCGGATACACCTTCAGTATCCGGCCGCCTGTCGTCGCATCGCAGGCTTGCATACCTACAGCTAAGCGATTCAAGAGGACGACAGATAGTAGAGGGGAGCAAAGATTTCCAGTTGATTTAAAGAAAGAGAGAGAATGCAGAACTAACACAGTGGCCACCAGAAATAATATTTGATGTGTCCCTATAGGACAGACTAAAGAGAAAAGATCCTAGACTTATATGTACATAAAATGGTGATGTGTTAAAAAGGGAAATAGTTATTCTTGTTAGCAAAGGCGTAATGCCGAGTTATAATTAGATAGGATCTGATAGGACAGATTTAGGTATAAAGTAAAGGGGGAGAATAATTCTTGAAGATAGATGGGCAACCAATAGGCTCAGGGGAAACAATTAATAGTTGCCCGATAGATCAGTTATAGATAGGGAGGACACTAGTCCATATAAATAACGAACTCTTTTGTTAGAAAGGAAACAATATCCATTACCATAGAGAGGACATTTGGTCAGTTTTGTGTGAAACGTTAAGGGCGTTACGTTCAGTATAGTAATGTAATCATAAGAATTTATATAAAGGATTAAAGCCGAGAATCTTTTCCGTGGAGAGGTTTTCAGGTACAGTTTACCAATTAAGAATTATTATTGATTAAGTGTTTTATGTGAATATAGCTTGTTTGTAATAGGATTACGTGAGCGCATAATCGGAGGGTGTTATCAATCAGAGTGATCATGGTAAATTGTGGAAACACCCTGTTCTTTTGAGTAACTGTGTGATACAACCCAAGAATGTATTAAGAGAGGGAAATCTAGATAACTTGTAATCCCGACCGGTTCATTTGGAGGAATTTATTGTATATTCAGAGAGTGTTGAGATACCATTTGTAACTACGTCTTTGTCATATGAGTCAATGTAATGTATAGGAAATATTAGTAAAGAGATTATATATAGTAACGCCTTGGTCTCGGGAGTAGAAGAAATAGGCCCGGTGGACGTGTTTAATTCTTAAGGTTAGATAAAGAATATCACTTTTGTTTAAATAGGTAAATAACGGTATGATTTTTTAGTGCCCTGGTCTTTACAGTAGACACAGCAGGGCTCGGTGTAAACTATATTAATTTAGAAACTAATAACGTGTCTTCGGATCGAAGTCAACTTGTGTCAATACCTGAATAACGGGAATTCAACTAGGGAGTAACGGGAGCTCTAGGGTTCCAAAGTACAACCTATCGTGGATCGACGTAATATTCAATCCGTGTCTTGAACTCATCTCGGCCCGAACAGAGAAACCGTTATTAGAGTAGTTAGGAAGTTTGTTAAATAAAGTATAAGAACTTCTAAATGACTGTCGATTTATCCTCCACTTAAGTGTGGCGATGATAATAAAATACTGTCTTCCTTCTTCCTTTATTTGGCAGCAGCAGAGCAATAACAACAGGGAACAATACAGAGGTTAAGCTTGGGTTGGTAGTCTGACTTGCTCGGGGGTTTTCACCTGACTGACCTCTCTCTCACTCACACCACACTCACCCCGGTCCACTGACGTTACACCAGTCTAGAGTGGCAACTCATTCATACCGCCATCTACCGCTAATAAGCGCCAGCTCAACTACCAGACAAGCAGTTCCAAAGCAACTCAAACACATACCACACGAATCACACCTTATACATGTAACCATACCATAACACAATATACTGTACATATAATACACACACTAACACTCCCCCCTGATATCATAATCACAATAATTACATAAATAGAACTAAAAAGAAGCAACTCTAACACACACCACAAGAATCATACCTCATACACGTAACCATACACACGACAACAAGCAACTCTAACACACACCACATGAATCATACCTTATACACGTAACCATACACACGACAACAAGCAACGCTAACACACACCACATGAATCATACCTTATACACGTAACCATACACACAACAAGCAACTCTAACACACACCACATGAATCATACCTTATACACCTAACCATACACACGACAACAAGCAACTCTAACACACACCACATGAATCATATCTTATACACATAACCATACACACAACAACAAGCAACTCTAACACACACCACATGAATCATACCTTATACACGTAACCATACACACGACAACAAGCAACTCTAACACACACCACATGAATCATATCTTATACACGTAACCATACACACAACAACAAGCAACTCTAACACACACCACATGAATCATACCTTATACACGTAACCATACACACGACAACAAGCAACTCTAACACACACCACATGAATCATATCTTATACACGTAACCATACACACAACAACAAGCAACTCTAACACACACCACATGAATCATACCTTATACACATAACCATACACATGACAACAAGCAACTCTAACACACACCACATGAATCATATCTTATACACGTAACCATACACACAACAACAAGCAACTCTAACACACACCACATGAATCATACCTTATACACGTAACCATACACACGACAACAAGCAACTCTAACACACACCACATGAATCATATCTTATACACGTAACCATACACACAATAACAAGCAGCTCTAACACACACCACATGAATCATACCTTATACACGTAACCTTACACACGACAACAAGCAACTCTAACACACACCATATGAATCATATCTTATACATGTAACCATACACACGACAACAAGCAACTCTAACACACACCACATGAATCATATCTTATACACGTAACCATACACACGACAACAAGCAACTCTAACACACACCACATGAATCATATCTTATACACGTAACCATACACACAACAACAAGCAGCTCTAACACACACCACATGAATCATACCTTATTCACGTAACCATACACACGACAACAAGCAACTCTAACACACACCACATGAATCATATATTATACATGTAACCATACACACAACAAGCAACTCTAACACACACCACATGAATCATACCTTATACACGTAACCATACACACAACAACAAGCAACTCTAACACACACCACATGAATCATACCTTATACACGTAACCATACACACGACAACAAGCAACTCTAACACACACCACATGAATCATACCTTATACACGTAACCATACACACGACAACAAGCAACTCTAACACACACCACATGAATCATATCTTATACACGTAACCATACACACAACAAGCAACTCTAACACACACCACATGAATCATATCTTATACATGTAACCATACACACAACAAGCAACTCTAACACACATCACATGAAGCATACCTTATACACGTAACCATACACACAACAACAAGCAACTCTAACACACACCACATGAATTATACCTTATACACGTAACCATACACACAACAACAAGCAACTCTAACACACACCACATGAATCATACCTTATACACGTAACCATACACACAACAACAAGCAACTCTAACACACACCACATGAATTATATCTTACACACGTAACCATACACACGCCAACACTTCCCCCTGATATCCTAAATACATGAATTACATAAACGAGGTCTTCTGGTCCTCAAGGAATACCTCGGCAGCTCATTTCCAGGCTAATCAGCAATTTCATCATGCTGCTCTCCGTCAATAATCCCATCATCTGCCTCCTCCTCCTCCTCACCAACTCCGACAGGAACCCCAATCAACAGTGTGGCGCTCTCTCTGTCTCTTGAGGCCACAACTTGTGACTCCTGCGCGTTGCGGTGATGAAGATTTTTTACGTGGCGAGGGATCCCGTTCACCTCAACAGCCTGGCCAGACACAACTCTCGTAACCGTACCTCTTCTACGCTGTTCATCGCACCGTACATTGGGTGGCTTTACCCAGACTTCTTCTCCAACCTGATAGGGACCCTCCTCGTCTGGCTCATCCACCTCTTTCGGGTCCACCTCACAGACTCTGACTGAATACCTGTACAGTATGGGTAAGAGGTATCCTCACCAGGATTCGAACCCACTCACTCCAGGTATATTTGGTCTCCCAAATCGGGCACCGTAACCACTCGGCCATGAGCGGATATAAGGAAAGCAACCTTAGTTCTTACTTGAGGAACCAGGTTTTTAGTCTCGTGGAGGACTATGCCTTCGAACACGTGGTGAGTTTATTAGACTTCGACTATGACTATTTTTACGCTCCCCCCCCCCCCCCCCCCGCCAACTCGGTTAAGTGATATACGATTTTTAATCGTCCTGGTACTATTATGGAACCTCTGAAAATGACAAATATCAATTATGTACGATTAAGTACGACAGGTTGGGTGAGAGGTATCCTCACCAGGATTCGAACCCACTCACTCCAGGTATATTTGGGAGAGTCGGGCACCGTAACCACTCGGGTCTATAAGTGCTGTGTGAGAGCAAGATATACAGTACAAGGTATGGTCACTCGCAGGTCCGTGACGTCAGCTCGGCCCCCTGACCTCACTCTTTATTTATTTCTCTCTCGGAGTCATAAAGATTGCCCACACTGGCCCGTCAAACCTACCTACTTCTCTCTCTCTCTCTCTCTCTCTCTCTCTCTCTCTCTCTCTCTCTCATAAATATTTTAAGCTATATATATATATATATATATATATATATATATATATATATATATATATATATATATATATATATATTTATATATATATATATATATATATATACCGTATATATATATATATATATATATATATATATATATATATATATATATATATATATCACTTTATGTTCGTTTTGTTTTATCACTACATAACACGTATGCTAGGTTAAAGTCATGGAAATGCAATAAATGTTTCAGGTCCTATAGCTTCAGGTGGAGAGAGAGAGAGAGAGAGAGAGAGAGAGAGAGAGAGAGAGAGAGAGAGAGAGAGAGAGATAATCATAAGCAGTTGCAGGTAGTAGCATATAACAAGTATGCACATGAACAAAAATCCTATAGATTATATACTATGTGCTTTAACCGAAGTAGAACAAAATATGAATGATATATCTACAAGTGTTCACTGTGTTGGAATACCACCGCTCACTACATGAGGTGCTTTTAAAATGTATCTATTGTTCATTATTGTTCAGGATGTATTATAGCTTTGTTTAGGCCTAATAATTCATATTTAAGATTTCTTTCAAATGCAGTTGTCTCAAAATGCAAACTGCATATCCTTGCAATAGCATCATTAATATAGTCTGATCTCTTACACAGGTGAATCCATTTGTTCTTTGTTTCGTCGTGGTGAAGGAGTGAAAAGTAATATGCTTATCACTTGCTTTTGTCTTGTTTGAGAAACACCCAAACACTGCACAGTTGTTGGGCATGTCTGTACACTTGCTTAAGCAAAACAACACAGTAAAACATCGAGGCTATGCTTAAAAAAATTCACTTGATTCTGGAGAGATGTGCGCGACCTACACAAATCAAAGGAGGGTAAATACTGAGGGTGGGAGGTCAGGGGCCGATTCTACGTCACCTGCGCGGGTCAGACGAGTTTGGGGCATCTGGTGACCATACCTTGTACTGTATATCTTGTGTGAGAGGATCCTCCCCACACGTGTGAACAATACCCTATACATGGATGCACTGTGTCCCTGTACAGAGCAAGAAGCTGCGCAGGGGTAAGGAGCCCCCGGAGGCGATTGAGCACACTCAGCTTCTGGGAAACTGTTTTATCAAGAGTGGAAAAATTATCTCCAAGAGAGAGAGAAGAAAACGAGACACTGATCATATTAAGAGAAGATGAAGTAAAATTACTATAACTTATCTGATATATTTGTTCATTATCTCGCTTGTATTTATTTTGTGATATATACGTTATTAATGTGTTTCATGTGATATTCTATGGGTCTTAAGATTCGGATAGCACTTTAAACTATTTAGTAATCAATTCAATTCCTAAACAGTATCCAGTATAATGGAACAATATAGATATTAATAACAAAATTGTCAGCTCTGCTACTCTACTGGGCTGATGAGCTTGGGTATTGATAAGATGGTGAATCAAGAGCGTCGATACAAACACCAGTCAGGAGCCAGATCCACAGGTCTAGTGATTGGAGTATTGCTATATGCTGTATTTACTGTATACGATTTTATTCAATTCAGAAAGGAAGTGTAACAATTGAAAGGCTGCATGCTAGCTCAATTAATTCTTCTAAATACCACAAGTATGTCCTTAGCTGCAGAAAATTGTCTTGATATAGCTAAACTAAAACTAAACCCAACCCTGGTACGGAAGGGATTAATCTCGGGTGGGTGGCAGCACTCGCTGGGGCAGATAAAAAGCGCCAAATCTCCTCCAGTAAGAAAATAACATGCAAGTATGTGTAATGTGAGACACATTTAATGTCTGTTGCCGTGTGTTTGAGTCAATTAGTTACGAGACGTGAATAGTAATAGTGTGGGTATACCGAAGTTAAGAAGGAGGTGGTTAATATTGAGAATACACACGTAAACATATATTTATAACTTTTAATATTCAATGAATTGAATCAAGGAACCTATTTTATCAATTATGTACGATTAAGTACGACAGGTTGGGTAAGAGGTATCCTCACCAGGATTCGAACCCACTCACTCCAGGTATATTTGGGAGAGTCGGGCACCGTAACCACTCGCTCATGGCCGAGTGGTTACGGTGCCCGACTCTCCCAAATATACCTGGAGTGAGTGGGTTCGAATCCTGGTGAGGATACCTCTTACCCAACCTATTTTATGTTTGTCAATTATATATTTTAATACTATATAAGCTTTTACAGTGAAATCCATGCATACTCAAGACATTGGGATATATGGTTTAGTTAATTATAGCTGAATTGCGAATTGAAAATGTAACACTAAGTTTAAGTCTCAAATGTATCTGACATACTGTATATGGTAATTTACTTCCACCTTCGAATGGATCCTAAATGTTTATATTATGCTATGTTTGTTATATAATGGCTAATATGAACATGAACTACGTAACCTAATGTTAATTTGACGATATGGTATTTCATTATAGGAAGAAACTTTGAAAACATGCATAATATGCAATGGTTCGATGAGAGACGGAAAATAGAGAGACAGAAGGGAGAGAGAAATTATTGCTGGAACTCAAACCAGGGGGAGGAGCTTATAGACGTGAAACAAGAAAGAAGGCAACACAGAGGGAAGGAGGGGCTTGTTTGAGAGAGTGTGTATGGGTGGGGATGGAGTGGGGGGGCATAAATGTTACCAACACAATTCGAGATTCTCTGGCAGGCAGGTGTATCAGGACTTATGTCCACAATAGTACATATAAATTTACCATAGAATGGGAAAATAAAACGAAAGAAGTGAAACTTTTGACTATCGTTGTGTTAGTGTAATGTGAAGTAAGTAAGTTTATAGTGGTTAAAAACAGATGTGCAGATATGGTCCCAGGTTTATTCAACGTTTCGCCTTCTACGGCTTCTTCAGGAATGCAACATAATATGGAAGTACAGTCAACTTATATATAGTCCAAGCTCTGAGAAAACAATTAAAAAAAAATAAAAAATTGGTGAAATTAAATGAAATAAAATACCGCATGAACAATATGGGAAAGAGTCACCTAGCCTGGTTTTATGTTCGTTAACATTATAGCTAAGGGTTTGGCTAAAGAAAATAAGCCATTATTCAAGTTCATGGTGTCGTTTAAAACAATATGAGCAGATTCAAAACATCTCCGTTTACGTGTGTCAGTTTCGCATTTTACTAGCTTAGCTTGGTCATAGTTTATACCGTGCCCCGTGTCTAACCTATGTATTACCATCGCATTGCTCAATCTAAATTTCTCCATATCCGTTTTGTGTTCTTTTATCCTCTTCTTTAGACCTCGATATGTTCGCCAATATATAATATATTACATTAGGCACATGGAACTTCATAAACACCCGCTTCACTGTTTTCCTTCTTCCGTTTACTAACCCTGTTCACGACATTTCCGATTGTGACCTCGCCAGTTCGAACTATTTCGACTCCTGCTCTCTTCATGATATTAGATACGTTGTCAGCTACATTTGATCTGGGTAAAATTAAAATTTTGTTGGGTTTTTCTGTTGGTTCGGTTCTTAGGTGAATGGAGAGAACTTTCTTCTTTGCTTTTAGTATGAAAAGTGGGGGATATTTTAAGTTGGTGAAAGTTTTGACTGGTTAGACTTAGAAAACCTTAGAAGTAGAATAAATAGCATAGAACCCAGTATTCAGTTTACTGTAGAATATGAAAATGACGACAGTTTACCTTTCCTTGATGCCCTTTTAATTAAAGACGGACACGATTTAAATTTACAGTTTTTAGAAAAGCGACCAACAAAAATGAAATTGTACATTTTTATTCTTCCACTGACAACAGGAGTAAGCAGGGAATTGTGATAGGCTTTTATCTGCGGGCCTTACGTATTTGCTCGGAAGAGTATTTGCAAATTGAGCACAACCTAATTTTCAAAACTTTCACCCACTTAAAATATCCCCCATTTGTCATACTAAAAACAAAGAAGAAAGCTCTCTCCATGCACCTAAGAACCGAACCAAAAAAAAAAAAAAAACATAACATTTTAATTTTACCCAGATCAAATGTAGCTGACAACGTATCTAATATCATGAAGAGAGCAGGAGTCGAAATAGTTCAAACTGGCGGGGTCACAATCGGAAATGTCGTGAAAAGGGTTAGTAAACGGAAGAATGAAAACAGTGAAGCGGGTGTTTATGAAGTTCCATGTGCCTAATGTAATAAATTATATATTGGCAAACATACCGAGGTCTAAAGAAGAGGATAAAAGAACACAAAACGGATATGGAGAAATTTATATTGAGCAATGCGATGGTAATGCATAGGTTAGACACGGGGCACGGTATAAACTATGACGAAGCTAAGCTAGTAAAATGCGAAACTGACACACGTAAACGGAGATGTTTTGAATCTGCTCATATTGTTTTAAACGACACCATGAACTTGAATAATGGCTTCTTTTCTTTAGCCAAACCTTTAGCTATAATGTTAACGAACATAAAACCAGGCTAGGTGTCTCTTTCCCATATTGTTCATGCGGTATTTTATTTCATTTAATTTCACCAATTATTTAATTTTGTTTAATTGTTTTCTCAGAGCTTGGACTATATATAAGTTGACTGTACTTCCATATTATGTTGCATTCCTGAAGAAGCCGTAGAAGGCGAAACGTTGAATAAACCTGGGACCATAATCTGCACATCTGTTTTTAACCATAAATGTTGCAGGCTACGCTGTGTCTTTCTTATTAAGTTTATAGTGTATAAGCAAGGTTAAACATGGGGATATTTGAGTAATTATTTAATTAAAAGGTTTGTTTAACCAGACCACTGAGTCTAGAACAAGACTCTCACAGGGCTGGCCCGAAGGATTAAATCACATTGCGATTAAAAGGTTAAAATGGCGGAGATACCGGATTATGGGAAATAAGGAAACAGTCGGAGAATCAGATACAATGTCAGCAAGGGATTTATTACCAAAGTAAGCAGTACGACAAGTGGTGCACTCAGGGGACGGATCATGAGGGGTGGACATTAAGTAACCATGGGTTAGACGTGAATGACCTATTCGGAGTCTCGTTAACAGAGACGTCTATGAGACTGAAAGGAGGAGGGCCAGGGGTGCACAGTAGGTTTAAGGGCACGAAGTTTATTAGTACAGGGAGTAGCCTCCCAAAGAGTCTGCCATGTAGAGAGGATATAAGGCTTCAACAGGGACAACCAGTCAGGTAATATTTGAGATTTTGATGTAATTTGTATTAAGTAAAAATAAATAAGTATAGAACATAATTCGCGATAAATTTCAGTTGAATTTGTAAACGTGTGTGGAAGAAACGTGGAATTTAACTAATTATGCCTACAACTAAAAATATATACTAAAGGATAATTATAAGTATACATAACATACCAGTTAATTTAGACACATAGTAGTGGAGTAGACGTCTCGTGTGCACTGAGGGATGGTTTGAGGTCCTGGGTGATAAGGGACTCTGCTAGTAATCGCGTGACACTGTCGGTGGACGTGAACAAAATAGAAAAATTACACTTGTTAATGACATGACCAGAGGTTTTAAAATGGTTTTGAATGGCCGAATAGGATGGCTTCGATAATGGAAAGCCATTCCTAAATGACACTCCCTTATGCTCTGCAATCCTAGCCGTAAGATGGCGTTTGGTTTGACCAATGTAGGTCGCATTACAGCGACTGCACTTATAGTTATAAACCACGGAGGATCGCAATGCATCAGGGTATCGGTCCTTAAATCTAAAACCGATATAGGGTCATAGGGGATTGAAATACAATTCTTAATGAGAGTTGGGGGTAAACATCTCTTATTAATGTGTTTATTTTGTTTCGTATATTATACGATTTGCTACCTAGGAATGGGATAAACAAATATATTACGTATTTTTGAGCGGTTTGAGCTTTAGGTTGTGGGGAGTGTAATTTCTTTAATTGTTTTCCTATGTAGGTGTCTGTGAATTAAGTTGGGAAGCCATTGAGTTTAAAGTATTTCTTAGATATTCCAATTCTAGGTGGAGTGAAAGATATGTTGAACAAATGTTGTAAGCTCTGGTAACTAGAGTGAGAATGAGGAATCAGTTCCTTTTGTATTGAATAGGAATGTTAGAGTTGAATTTTGTCATTAGTCCAGTAAAAGTGTGTTTCCTATAAATGGCTTACTAGATAAAGCAGATTACTTACAGAAGATACACGACATATTGAATGCAAAATCAAAGTTCACACGGATATCTGAATGCGTATTTTCCAAATGTATCCAAATAGAAGATAAAATCATAACTTCTTGAGAAAACTAAAAACATTGAGGATCATCGATGACCCCACACATTCACATTTATTTGTCTCAGGTTCACAACCAGGCATACTCTATGGTCTCCCCAAAATCCACAAAGATGGATGCCCTGTTCGTCCCTTTATTTCAGCTATAGGTAATCCAAACTATAATTTGGCAAAATTCATCATCCCTATAGTATCACCATTAACTACAAATGCTTACACAGTAAGACTCTTTTTCATTTGCCAAAGAAATGTGTGAACTCAATGGTCCTTCGAACTCTGGTACTTATTTTATTACCGTGTTTGTATTTTGTTTACTTCCGCTTTCACTTGGTGTTACAAATGGCTGCCGCGCTAGGAGTTTGGCAGACTGCCCTTGCATTCTTTTTATTGCCTGGCTATCCCCGTGTTTTTATCGGTGTCGCTACGTCCCTGTTGTTTTGGGGAACTCGTTTCCCGTTTTTTTTTTTTTGGACATGGTGCTGCTTGCCTTGTTTGGGGGTTTGCTAGGCTATATATGTGTGTGAGAGAGTCTCGGTTTGGTCCCATTACTCGCGGTTTTTAGTTAGGCCTACAAGTGTCTGTGGTTGTTTTGATGACACTGTTGGTAGTTTCTTGGTGTCTTTTGTGTTTAGTCATTGTGAGACTCTAATTTAAATTTTGCTGGAGGGGAGGGTTTCTCATGTGACTCATTAAATTAATTAAATTGTATAGCCTAGTTGCCTAATTACGTTAGTGAGGTTCGGTCTCTGTTGATTCCTAAGCGATTAACAATTAGTAGTCAGACCTCATGATTGTAGCATGGGCAGCTGGGCTAGGCCTAATCTACATAGTCTAATTACTAGTCAGTTCTTTTCATTTACCCTTCTTTCGGAATGCATAGCCCTAGTTTTGTTCTGCTATTTGTCTGTCATGGCTCAGATTATAGTAGTTACTTATCCAGATTGGAAGTGGCAATTCCATTGCTACACAGACTAATTTAGATTAATACGGATGAAAATGTATGTAACTTGTTTTATTGTAGTTTAGAGAGTTAATATCCTAGATTAAGAGCTTAACAATGGCGGATTTAAAGAAGCTGAAGATTTTGAAAGGAGGGATGAAGGGACGCTTGAATAAATACTTAAGAGATCTTGACGAATTTATAGACAGTGCATCTGCTGATCAGATTAAGGGCAAGAAGGCTACTGTAACTAAATCGCTAGCCACTTTTGATAGTGATGCTCAGCAGGTATATGGTTTGTTGTCAAGTCCTGAAGATGTGGAAGAAGAAATGTCAGCAGATCTGGAGTATATTGAAGATGTTAATACAGCCTTAGCCAGATTAGCTTCAACTCAAGAATCGCACCCTGTTAGGGATACCGGTACTCCAAAGGCAACTGGTGTTAACCTTCCGAAGCTTACTCTGTCAACCTTTTCTGGGGATCCAACTACCTGGACTGGATTTTGGGATATTTTTGAGTGTTCCGTACATCGGAATAAAACACTTACATCCATCCAAAGGTTTACGTATCTCCGTGGACAGTTAAAAGGGGAGGCATTTCATATTTTATTTACGATTTCACAACTATAATAACCCACCACCATAACACGAGATATATCTATATAAATAACAATAAACTTAACACTTGCATGTGTAGGCCTGGAAAAGGCCTTTGATAGGGATGTCCTCTAGTAGGCTATGAACCAAACTTGGGTGAAGAAGATTGGCTGGTATATGTGAGAATGAAGCTGTATGTTGAATTATGAATGGCAGTAAGCGTGAAAAGTGTACTGAGCGAAGAGTTACACTTAGTGTTGAATTTCACTAAGGTTCAGTGTTAAACCCACTTCTCTTTGTGATGATTCTAGAGGTGCAATATCTAGATTATAGGAATGTGCACCCTTGTGAACTGCTATGCACAGATAACTTAGATCTTACTGCAGATAATGCTTAATATGATGAAGCTAAATTCAAGAGCTGGTGGGAGGGCATAGCAAATAAAGGATACAGAATTAATGTAAATATAACCAGGGTCATGAATAGAGGATTATATCAAGGAAATGTAAAATTAAACTGGAATACCCATGTGCAGCATGCAGGAAAAGGGTGAGTGCAAACACATTTCAGTGTAGTGTCTGTTACTGCTGGTTACATTTTGGAAACAAGCGATGTACTAGAATAATAGGACCTCTGGTGAGGAAGAAGTCAGAAATAAAAAATGTTTGTGCATAGTATGCAAAGAGAAGCTAATGTTAAATGACCGGCCTGATAGTATCAATTATTGCAGTGTATCACTAGACCAAGTGAACAAGTTTCACTACTTGGGTGGAACTATCTCTGCCGATGGAGGAGCTTCAGCCTCCCAAGTGGCTAGGGTAAGTTCAGATAACTGTTTCAAATTCTAACCATGAGAAAACCCTCACACCTGATGCAGGTTTTACCACCATGCACTCTCTGCTCAAGAGCCTGGCTAGGTGGGTGCCCTGATGTTTCAGGAACTTCAGTGGATATTTGCCAAAGATTGCTAGACCCCACCATCCACTACAGCACTGTTGTCTACCAATAACGTACACTGGCTGGCCCAAGCCTCGAACCCTCGACCTCTCAATTTGTGGGCGAGTGCTCTACCAACTGTGCTACGGCCTGTGGCCATGTGTACACTTCCTGTATTAGAAGTGATAGGATTTATGCTTCATAAACGTGGCAGGTTACAGTGAATGATATCAACAGGAGGGAAATAACAAAATTATAATAGAGATATACAGTATATTATGTGAGGGGCCAAACTGCAAGATATGATATCTAATGAATTGAGGATGATGGTTAGGTATTATATGAGTATCAGTGATGAGATCCAAACAGGCTTGGATACTTCGGTCATGTAAAGAGGACGGTACCCCAAGCTGGGCAAAAACTTACATAAAATACCGAGGAAAAGGACGAACACCCAAAGAGAGAAAGAGAAAACAGTGCATGAAAGAGGACAAACTGAAACAAAGAAAACAAAGAAAACGAAGGAGGAGCGGAAGAGAAAACGAAAAGAGAAGAGGAAGACTGAACAAGATCGCGAAACAAACATCAGACACTCAACGCCTCAGCAAACAACACGTGTGGCGTGGCGCCACCCAGAGACGCCCGAGTCGTCACGTTGACAGTAGACTGTCCCCCGACCTCTCATGTTTGTTTATTATTAAAATAAGAAAAATATAATCCATAACGTATTACTATTATAAATATGTCAAAACCCTAACCTTCATGATCCTGTATAATAAATAATACACACATCTATACTAGGCCGTTCTGCCATGTTATTACTTATGCAAAAACCATAACATACCACACAGATAAAACTCTTTTACTTGCTTTTCTCCAACACACATATTCACATGTCTTCTCATTCCCAAGCTAGCCTCCTAGTAAACAAATCACATTGCCTCTCTTTGTGTCTTTCTATAAATCCTTAATGTTTGACTAACTAGCATCAGTCCTAGTGGGTCACCAGATTGTTAATATTAAGCAGGCTACTATGCCTACTATTATGATGTTAATCTATGCAAAAGATACCCTATAACGGATTCCTGTTACCAAATATGTCAAACCCCTAATTTCATGATCCTGCAAAACGAAGTATGCAACCAACAATAATATGACGTTTTGCCAGGCTTTTTACTTATGCAAAAACCATTTCATACCAGCTAGATAAACTCTTTTACTTATTTTTCTCCAACACACATATCTACATACCTTATCATTACTAAGCTATTCTCCTAGTAAACAAACCACATTACCTTCTTTCATACCTTTTTTACTTCACTAAGACAAGTCCTTATTTTCGAGTCTACAGTATTGTGCGCATCCTTGCCTTCACGTCTCTCAGTTAATTCCCTAAGCTCCCGGGAATACCAACATAAACTCACCGGCCTACCAACCTTCCAGAATCATTGCTCGCGTAAAGATACAAATCTCGTATACAGAGAAAATCCTCACTTACCAGTTTTCAGATAATAAGAAAACCAAACTGTTAATATACTCCTGATATCAGTCCTAAGTATAATAGACTACTCTTGTAGATAAAATACCCTGATGCGCATAGCAACCCTCACTTTTATTTTTACCCCTTCACCCTGAATTTTCCCCCTTGAAGTTTAAAGCCCAAGAACCTAAACCTTTTCACGCATTTATGATGCAGAGGTTGCCAGATTAGCAATAAGAAATAGAGTTCTCTTACTCTTATAATTACCTCTCCAAAATTAGTTTTCTGCCCACAGCTAACTCAAAGACAACTGCAGAGGTTGAAGTAACTAAACTAAAGGTTTCTAAATACCTCTGAAGGTAACACAGGCTTTAAAGTATGCCCAATAGGTTAAAAACTTGAACAAAAGTTAAATTATCTCGGCAACCTCATGACCCTGAATGTTGATCTTTAAATCCAAATAAGCCTTGGCTTGAGTCCTGTCTACATAAAATACCACCTTTGTGAAATACTAAGGTATCAGGTATCATAGAGTTATTAACACCTTAGTAGCGGGTCCCGCCTTAAGTCGTAAGAGATGTTGAGCTCATTATCGGCTCTGAGAGAGAGTCCACGCGGTGGGAGGACCGCAGGCGGGCTCTGACCGTCCGGCATGGATCTAGTCCCGCCACTGACACCACATCCCACACCACACCACATCCCTGGTCCCGCAATACAGGGTAAAAATTAGGAAATTACTGTATTTAAAGTTTTTTTCCCTTCGTGTTACACGATCGTTGCAAGAGAACCCGTGGTCGTACAAGGATGGTTCACGTGTCATTGGAAAGCTCTATTATCGCCCTTTCATGGATACATAATTGTATTACGCTCTGGCTTTTTATGCATGAAAAAGAGCATGGAATGAAGTTCACTTAGGGTAAATCTGCCCGCTTGGCAGGTAGTAGTGTTACAAAAGGACATGATTTTGAGGGGTTAATTAAAGTAAAGGAAGTCGACCTCCCCCTAGGACAAGAAGGACTTCCTGTCCTAACAGAGAGTGAGTGCTCACGCCCTTGCTCTCCTCAAAGGGTGGACTGGTACCCCTCAGTAGTTGTGAATACTATGCCAAGAAAATCTGAAGGAAGTAAGCAATTTTGAGGCTTCTCGATCACTGGCATACCACGTTGAGAAACCTCAAGATTACCCTCCCATTCAGTTGGATAAACGGCATACCGAAGTCCATATTGTCTGCGAGTAAAAATCCCATTAACCTAAGACGGGGTATGAGACACCACACGCCTGTGTGCACGTATTTGAGCTGTTCCCATCACTAACATCGTTATTTTACCATAAATAGCATTAATACTTATCCATATGCACCTATTTTACATTGATTATAAAGGTATTAACCTGTTACAGCAATAAAACAAGTGGAAACAGCGTTTGGATGGTCAAAATCGGCGATACAGGCCGGGAGTTACATAATGTATGGCTGAGGCAACCTCCCTCCCCTCCACTCTTCCCCAAGACTGGAGAGAGATTGTCGATCGATACTCTCTCTCTCTCTCTCTTGCACTCGCTTGGTAACAGTGATGACAATGCTCTGCTTGCAACTCGCTAATGTTAGTACGAAAATAGACCACAGAATAAGGGAATAAAAGGGAAAATAGGTGATAACTGAAGGAGGGGGGGGGGGGGGGGAGTGGAGAAGGAGGGGATGTGGAAGAGTGACATTTGGCATGGCCCAGGGGCAAAAAAAAAAAAAAAAAAAAAAAAGGTTCAAGTTTTTTTGGGGTGTTTTAAATGGATTTTTTTTAGCCCAGGATCTTAAGAGTCTTCCCGCACTTGCCGGGTTAAGGGATCGTTGTTAATTGTGGCATACCATCAGTTAACATCGAGGCCTCTAGTAGGCTGTATCACCAGTACTAAAAGTTGAAAGACACAGGCATAGCTACCCTTCAACATTTATTATTGTAGTTACAGTAACTGTGTCCTATAAAAGGATCTTTGTTACTACTGGCATACCAGTAACTAACATTGACGCCTTCTCCTAGGTTACGCTTTCCATAGTGGAAGACAGAGGTGCACAGGCATACCCTACATCTCAGTGTTTTACTATTGAGAGCTCACAAGTGTCCTATAAAAGGGATCCTTGTTACTACTGGCATACCAGTAGCTAACATAGACGCCTTTTCATAGGTTCTACTTTTGATAGTAGAAGTTGAGGTACACAGGCATACCATAGCACCTCAACATTCTATTATTAAAAGTTAACACGCCCACTTCTCAAAAGTGATCTTGGCATACCACGGTCACTTGTGTTAGAAGGGCTTGGCGAGACACCCTCACGGGAACTCTGCAGACACAAGTCCTAGGTGCATTTTGTCTATGGTACACCATTAGAATTTGCAACTAAAAGGTTTAAAACACCGTCCCGGATTCCTTGAACCTCTTATAACGGTCAGAGACAGACAAGAAGACAATTACTAAAGTCTTCTTGCGTTAGTCCGATATAGTGCTATTTCGTCATAACTGAGGCAGTATATTCAAGACCCTACTCCAAGAGCACCCTAACGGAATTTCATCAACGGTTAATATAATGGTCAGGATAGACGAGTATCAACAGTAAAGCTATAGGCTCTGGACATTCGCGTTAGTCCGATGTGGTGCCCAACGTTTAATTATAAGTTACGGAGCCACATTTAAGACCTCAAACCCATTAACCTTCACACGACCGGCCAACCTAGACGGCCTACGGAGACTCAGAAGACTACAAGCAGCCAGTGTTCTACACATCTACAGAAACAAATATTGGAAAACCTACCCAAGTCAATGCAAGTGACGAGGCCAAATAAGTTAGAGTCCAGAAGTTCCTTATTTCGAAATTAATCATCGAAAGTGTTAGCTGATTCGAATCTATAGAAGCAGATTCCATCTATGAGTCTACTAGTGATGAAAAATCAGTATCCGCACATCCCTCTGACACATATAAGGAATTAAATCTAAATAAGCCGATTTTCGCTAATATTGACTCTGCCATAATTCCGCCTAAGTGATAAATATTTCAGTCCAAAAGTTCCTTATTTCGAAATTAATCATCGAAAGTGTTAACGAACTTGAGTCTATAGTAACAGATTCTCTCTATTAGTGTACCAGTGTTCAAAATCCTTATTAGTACACCTCTCTGATATATACAAGGAATAAAATCCAAATAAGCTGATTTTAGCACGTATTGACTGCCATAATTCCGCCCAAGTGATAAATATTTCAGTCCCAAAAGTTCCTTATTTCGAAATGAATCATCGAAAGTGTTAACCAATTTAGAATCTATAGTAACAGATTCTTCCTATCGAGTGTACCAGCGTTACAATTCTTATTAGTACACCTCTCTGATAATTATATACAAGGAATTCAGTCCAAATAAGCCGTTTTTTCGCATGTATTAACTCTGCCTAAATTCCGCACAGAGATAAATACGTCAGAGTCCACACAAATCTTAAATTGATTTTATGAGTACACCAGTGCGTGGGTGACCATATTAATCGACGAACAACCTAAATACTCTATCTTGCCCTTGTCAATAACAGCAACTAAATACACCACACATAAGTATAAAGTGGACGTTAGGTATCCGACTATAAAGTTATCCTATGTCCAAAGCGGCACATTATTTGAATGCTAGATAAAGTGTTTGATTTTAAACTAAGCTGATCATACCTGAGCTCCATCTAGCTCTGCGATCGTGCTGGGAGAATAAGGAAATAAGTTGTACCCTATGCATTGCTCATGTTAGCATCTTCACACTCAGTGTTATGTATTTAGGAAATAAGTGAATAAACTGTACTACAAACTATCTTTTGATATTATATGTATTCCTATTGTCTTCTATATATTATGTATTTGTATGAACTTGGAAATTTCAGTCTCGAAAGAACTCACCTTAACTAATTGGTAATCCTGGATAAAATCAGGGCATAACAATACAAGTTTGTGAATGGGAAGAAACTGCACCGAGGAGTAGACCTGAGGACGTTAAGTATGGGTGTCAGTCTATTTGTTATGTTTGTGATATGTTGTTTGAATGTCATTGGAGTATGTGTTGTTTATATGAAGTAATAGAGTCTGTTGTTGTGATTGTGGCATGTGATTGTGTTGTTACTCAGTTACTTGTTCGTCAAGGGGAATCCACGCAATGCGAGCTAAGCTCATTATTATCGCGCCTCCTTAACTGGGAATGTATTGCGTGAAATGCATGCTAAGTGTTTTATGTACTGTTGGAATGGCTGTGGATGTGTGTGTAGTCTGTATTTTAGCCAATTGGCGACATCGGAAACGAAGGCTTAGGGTGGATCTGTATGGTACCATTCTCACTATAGACGGTACCGTTTCGCCCGAAGGCTTAGGTAGCCATCAGCTTAGGTGAACCATATGATACCCATCTCGCCTTGTACCATTTTTGCCAACCCCAGATGGGACGTCACAACGTCGCCCACTTATTCCAGGTACCTATTTACAGCTAGGTGAACTGAGGCTAACACATGAAAGGAGACAAGCCCAATTTGTCTCCGCCCGGCCGGGGATTGAACCCCCAACCCCTCGTGTTGTGTTGCTGTTGGAATGTGTGATGCTGTTTAGTGTTTTGTAGAGTTTTTTGGGGTCTGTTTTGTGATTAAGTGTTTGGAGGGAGTTATTCCAATTTAGTGTTTGTTGTTCTAATATTGTGTTGTTAATCTGGGTGTTAAGTGCTTGGATTTGTTGTGCAATGTCCTGTGTGTGGGGTGCTGGGGAGTGTTTCAGTGTGTCACGTTGTTTGATGTGGTTTTGAATTTCTGGTGTGAAGTTGGGGTTTTGTCTTTTTCTGTTACCTCTTGGAATGTGCTTCTTGTCATCATTTTGGATAGTTGTGTTGAATGTGTGAACAGCATTGTTGATGCCAGTGATGGGTGTGCTGTTTAGGGTTTCAAAATGTTGTTCTGTCTCATTTGTGAAACCTTCACAGTTGGCTCTGCTATAGTTAGTGTATGTGTATCTGTGGCTAGCTGGGGTGAGTCTGGTTTTGGTGATGATAATGATCGGGTGGTGGTCGGAGCCTAAGACTTTTACCATCCTCCAGGATGTTGTGAGGGTGAGTTCTTGGGAGCCAAAAGTGATATCTGGAGATGATGGGTGGGAGAGGGCTTGGTGGGGAATATGGGTATGTTGATGGATGTCCTTAAGGATGAAAAGGTTATCTGATTGGCGTTGTTGGACCAGCTCTCTTCCGGGAGGATATGGCTGGTGAGAGATACTCAAGATCGTAAATGAAAGTGTGCCAGGGCTGATGTATTGGCATTGAAGTCACCACCCAGGATGAAGTGTGGATTGTTTGTGATTTGTTGAAGTTGTGGTCTGTAGTCGTTGGGTACTGTAGGGGATGTTTGGGGGTGGATGTATGTATTTATGAAGGTTATGTTGGAATTATTGCCAGTGCTTATTTTGATGGATTGTATTTCTGTTGTATTATCATGTGGGGGGAGGAGGGATTTGGTATGCACACTGGTGTTTGTGAAGTTTATTGCTTTATGAACCAAGGTGATGAGTGCACCGCCGCCGCTGTCGGCCTGGTCTTATCTGAGGGTGGTGAAGTCATGAAATGTAGGTGTTTTTTGTGTTGTGTTGAGTTTTATTTATTGTAAGATGGCAATACAGTTCTGCCATAACACTGCTTTTCATTGCTGCACTTGATTATGTCAGTGATGCAAGTATTTCAGCAAGACTCGACAAAGGACCCCTGCAGCACCTGCACCGGAGTATCTGTAACCAACCCATCAGCCTTAACCCAAATATGGTGGCCATCCTCTATAGAGGTTTTGCTGGTGGATGGTGAGCGTCCTCTATAGAGCCAAGGTATACAAAAAACATTTCAAAATACCCCACTGGCACTTAAAACAAAGGAATATGTGATTAGGTGAGAAAATTCCCCTCCATACCTTCTATCACTCCTCCACATTTGTCCCAACCACCCCTTCCCCCCTTTTTTCTCCCTCTTCCCCTCTCTTCAATTATCGGGTATTTTCATTATTATTCCCGATATTTATTGATTATTTTTGCGTGAGGACGGCTGGGAGAGAGGGCGGAGGCTGTGGGAATCTTTCTAGGCAGTCTGAGACATCCCCTATGTCTCTCAGTAACATACGAGACTGTGGATAGGATGGATGTTGTCTCTCGCTGTTCCGCCTCAGATTAGGATTGCGCTACTAAAATATATATTTTTCACAATCCAATTGCAGTTACCATTTCTTATATCGCTCTTCAATGTTCATATGTTCATATTATAAGTAAAATAAGCGCATATGGAGAAGTAATATTGTTATATATGGTATATATGACGATTTTCGTCAGAATTGAAGCCAATACTTTCGCACGGCGGGCACTACCATAGCTTCTCATTTCTTGAGTTAACAGTGCTACAACCAGACAGTGCCATAATAAAAATTTACTGTACAAGATGACTGTTGGGCCATACTTATACCATCCCCTCATTTAGTCACCTAGTAAGACAGGGGACTTCGGTGAGACTTTTTCTATTGCACTAGACATATCGAAAGCCTTCGATAGAGTCTGGCATAAATCTTTAATTTCTAAACTACCCTCCTTCGGTTTCTATCCCTCCATCTGTGCCTTTGTCTCGAATTTCCTTTCCGGCCGTTCCATAGCTGCGGTTGTGGACGGCCATTGTTCACTTCCTCACCCTATAAACTCCGGTGTTCCTCAGGGCTCTGTCCTATCTCCTATTCTCTTTCTAATTTTTATAAATGATCTCCTTAACTGTACCTTAATTCCCATCCATTCATACGCAGACGACTCAACCTTACACTACTCCATTAGTTTTTCAGAACGCCCCAGCCAGCAATCTCTCAACGACAAACGTAATGAAGCCATAGAACTCTTAAATTCTGATCTAAATCCTATTTCCAATTGGGGCAGAGAAAACCTTGTTAACTTTAATGCTTCCAAAACCCAATTTCTCCATCTATCTACCCGTCAGGATCTCCCAGCGGACTATCCCTTATTCTTCAACAATACAAAAATCAACCCTTCATCTTCTCTCAATATTCTTGGTGTCTCTTTTTCTTCTGCTCTCATTTGGAAGGACCATATTACCAGTCTTGCTAAGGCAGCCTCCCAGAAGCTGGGTGTGCTCAACCGCCTTAGGGGGTTCTTTTCCCCTGCACAGCTTCTTGCTCTGTACAGGGGCATAGTGCGCCCTTGTATTGAGTATTGTTCACATGTGTGGGGAGGTTCCTCTCACACCGCTCTCTTAGACAAAGTTGAGAGGAAGGCCTTTCGTATCATTAACTCCCGTCCACTCACCAACTCTCTGCAATCTCTCTCTCCGCCGCAATGTTGCATCTCTCTCGCTATTCTATCGCTACTATAATAATCAGTGTTCCTCAGAGCTATCCCAGTGCATACCACCTCCTTTACGTAGGGCACGTGGTACCCGTCTTGCAACTCAATCCCACCCCTACTCTGTGCAACTCTCCAACCCAAGAGTGAAACGTTACTCTCAAACTTTCTTCTACTCAACATCTGAGCTCTGGAACTCTCTCCCAGAGTCAGTCTTTCCCTCTTCCTATGACTTAAATTGCTTCAAACTCCGTGTGTCCAGGCATTTTGGCTTGAACGTCGCTTGATTTTGGCCCTGTCACTCTTTCAACTATGGGGGAGGCACTCGCTATAGGCAGTTATGCCTTTTGCCTCCCTCAATCACATAGAAAAAAAAAAGGATACAAGGAGCATTTTCTTTTTCCTACTGCGTGTTGTACAATTGGCCGAATAAGTTGTGTCGCCGCTGTCATTACGTTTTGCTCTCTGTGTGATGTATTAATGTTTTTCGGATGTTGACTAGGATGTGTATAGATAGGGACGTGTTTGTATGTCTCACTCGAAACGATGAATTAAAGCTTAGATTATGCTGATACCAATTATTGATCGAAATAAGACTTGTTGCCGCGACATTACATATTTGGCCGACTGTACAAGGCGACTAATAGGGGGGATGGTGGTAGACTTTTGAACCAACAGCCATTACTATACATTAAAGTCTTGCTATTGGCACTGTCTTGGTATTGCACTGCCGAGGCTGGTGGGGCTCAGATAAGTGCCACAGGGGGCTCTATTAGTCTTACCTGGGCGCTGTGTGGCGCCACGCCAGAGTCGGCCACGCTGTATAAATGGTGGGTCAGTATTGTGCCAAGATATTGTTGTTCTGAAGTCCAAGTTGCCTAATGTACAGTAGAGTCTTGGTAGGTATATGGTGCTATCTTGGTGTGACCCTGTTCAGGCTGGTGTGGTTTGCAGATACTGCAGGTGCAGGTGCTGCAGTTGATCTTAGTTTAGTCGTGCTGAGGCACTGTTAGCACTGTACCCACATCAGCCACAGTGATGATATAATGGGGCAGTGTTGTGACATGACTGTATTGTATTATATTCCAACTGCTGAAAGGCAACCCCGTCTAAGCCGTTACAATGTATGTAATGGAAAACAATGTTAAACCATTATATACAGTTTTATGTATGTATGTATGTAAATCTGAAGGACCCCATACCCCTCAGGGTCTATTAAATGCTTGAAGGCTTGAACCACTGTAACCTTGTTCTTTTTTCTGTCTCATGTATTGTCATGGTGTTATTCAGTCATTCAGTCTTTCAACAGCCTTGTATTTAACCTTAGTCAGTTAGGTGAGAACTGAAAAGGAACTTTGTCATTGACTGTATTGTACATAGTTTTAGTGCTGCAGATTGGACTAATCGTTCATCCAGATATATTATTAGTATTTTAAGTTTCCTTACTCTCCCAGTCATAAATGGAATCCTTCCCTGGTTAATTTCCAAAGCAAGATACAACGATAGCCCTCTTTAAAATAAAAGCAGAGGGGAGGTCCCAACTACAACCCACCAGTTATGTGGGAGCCTGACGCTTCAGCATTACGTTGCCCCCTCTATGATTCACATGGGAGTGTTCAGGACAACACCCTGCTCCCAAATATAGAGTTGTACATTCTTTATGTCAGCCTATGCATCAAACACCTTCATGTGATGCTTATAAAGTGTAACTAATCAACTTACCAGATACAGTTTCCAGCAAAGATGCATTCTCTGACCACAACATTGACCACATAATGTGGATGATGGGCGTCCCCACCTACCGTAGGTAATCTAACTACACAATCAGGGTACCCTCCTCACACCGCCCTATCACACTCGTTTGCACCCCCTCCAAAGTCATGGAATGCTTTGTACTACAACTGACTACACACACTCTACCCCTAGCTCCAACACAACATAGCTTTAGGCCACTGCACTCCACAAACACTCTTCTTTCAGACCTTACACAAAGATTTTTTGACAGCATCAACTCGGCCAGCCTACCACACAGATCACTACTTGCCACACTCAACATTAGTAAAGCCTTTGATGCCATGTCCCGCCACAACCTAACAAATAAAATCTATGACACAAACATGCACAACAACACAAAAAGGTGGCTGGCCAACTTCCTAGCAGGCAGATGTGCACACATATCCTTTGCTGGTCAGTCATTTAGCATAAGAAGCTTCATAACGGAGTCCAGCAAGGATCTGTCCTGTCACCCGCACTCTTCAATCTGCACATGTATGATATAACTATACCCCATGCACCCCAAATAAACATAGCCTCCAATGCAGACGATATAACACTCACATGCACATACCAAAACCCAGACATAGCAACACTTCTCCTTCAACCCTATCTCAACACTCTACATGACTGGTGCACTACAAACAGACTCAATTTAGCCCCAGCCAAATCAACCCTCCTCACAAGCTGGACAGCCGAACACAAATACACCCCGCAACTCACCATAAACAACACACCCCTAACACAAACACACTCACCATACATCCTAGGAGTAACATATGATACTCTAATGACATTCAAACAACATACCACAAACATGAACAATAAACTGACACCCAGATTTAACGCCCTCAGGTCACTTGCCCACACAACATTTGAACACAATAAAGAAACCAACACCACAGTTTACAAAAAATACATAAGATCGGTGATGGAATATGCAAGCCCTATGCAAGTTTCTTACTTAGCTGAAACACATCACAAGACCTTACAGACTATTCAAAATAAAGCCCTAAAAATAAGCACAGGCTGCACAACTACTACACCTACAGATCACCTACATCAAGAAACCAAATTCCTCAAAGTCAAAGGCCATCTGGACATGAGAGGCACTCAATTCCTGGCTGCAGCCTCCACCACCCACTACACTACATGGCAACACACCCACAGACACCAAGAAATATAAAAACAACACCCACCACACGGAATCACACACTCTGCGTCTCCCTCGCTGCCCACCCCAAACCAACTTCCAGAAGCACTCATAGACAACACGCAGCTGCAGGCACGACCTCCCGAAATCCATCCTTCTGAATCCTCCCTTCCTCGCAAGGACAGAGTCCACCTGGCCAGGCTGAGATGTGGGCACCATACAGCTCTTCTGAGCTATCAGAAGAGACTGGATGTCTCCGCCGACGACACCTGCCCAGGATGTAACACAGCACCCCATACCATTAGACACATCTTAGAAGACTGTATTTCACACAAACACTTACGCCAACAACACAATCTACACTCCTTGAGAGCTCTGTGGGAAAGCCCGACCATGGCCATGGCCTTTCTTAGGATATCAGGGCTGTTCGGCCAGGCAGCTTAGGGAACGACAACAACAAAAAATAACAACAATCAGAAGCAAAAAGACTGCCAGTCAGCCCAACTGTTCATCGCCCACTTCAATAAATTTCTGCTCTCAGATGTATTATTGCTCACCTTTGTGGAGTGGATGTGGAGAGGTGGCACCCCGCAACTGTGTTATCACATTAACCTTAGCATAGAGGTGGGAAAAACATAAATTATATCAGAACAAAATACAGGCACCCAATGGTGTCCTCCAAATTATTTAATGCAGAGCAATTGCAATGATGAAAACCATTCAATTATTACTGATACATTTTCTTCCTTAGATCAGTTAAGGAAATAAGATGTTTCCCTTAAATTGTCTCAATTTTTCATGGTGAATGTTCAGTAACATTGCTGCAATTGTACCACCTCTTGGCATCATTCCCCTGTGGTACTACAGTAGGGCATCTGGTAATACCCAGGACTTAATCATACCAACACATGCACTCTGTACCAACTCGCTCAGGAAGTTCTAAAAGGTAACTTTCCACTAACCTTCAATCCATGATATTTCAAGTCCACTTGTTACAAATTCAGAGCACCATTAACTACATGGATTTTGTTTAACTAAATTGTTTTTGTTTTATATACAGTATACATTATCAATATCGTAATATATTCCACAACACAATTGTTGCATAATAACTATAGATATGATGACCTTGGAAGATTCATAATTGGAGGCAGCCATTATCCTATTTATATTTACAAAATACAAATTTTTAAATATACATTTCAGATATAAAAATATGAAATACAATTCTGTACTCACTGATTTACATTAAGATGTATACATAAATATTAATCTTTAATGAAAATAAAATATTCAGAAATAAAATGTTACAACCAGTGGTGTACACATTGGTTAACTGGGTACAATATAAACAATAATATATACTACTTCTCAAAAATCACCACCCACCATCACAACTTATACATTACTTTACTTATTGGTTAAAACAAAAAATAAAACTGAACACAAATTTAAAATAAAGGGTTTCTTCATGTTAGCTGGTGCCTTTTTTCTAAAAAAATATAAACAAATATGAAATTACAGATATAGGCCATGACTTTAGAATGTGAATGTACACATATTTGTCTAATGTAATAATGGTTATATTTGTTACTACACCAGCGGCTAGCTGGTGTAGTAACTAACGGTTTAACTTCCACCCAGGTCCCAGGATAACACCCATGCTTAACGCATTAAAGTTGTTTTCACAATGTTTTTCACAAGCACTGAGTCATTACTATCCCCCTTGAGCAAGGGAATTGGGTAATAATTATATAGTACACGACCCCAATGGAAATACTGTAGGCCTAAATGGGCCTATTGGGCTATCATTAGCTGGCAAGCTTTAACACCTAACGAGCGGCCTAGGCGGTAAATAATATGTCGGTAAGGGTGGAGGAGGGTGGGGCCAGTTAAGGGTTAAGAATTATAATTATTAGTTTATTATTATTATTATTATTATTATTCCACCACCATGTGTTGTGATGTTAATGGTTCACAGAGTAGCTGTCTGTAGCACATCACATCACCTCCCTGCAAATACAAACAGCCATTAACATTTTAATGTCAAACAAAATAATGACTAACAACTATATTATTTTGTAACAGTAATTCCACTTTCACAAGTTTATGTTTGACAACGGTGGCTAGTAACCATATACTGTAGGTGTAAGTAAGGATTAACCTAACAATGGCACTGAAGAGGGACACTGTTAACCACACTGCCATCAAGTTACTTAGAGGTGGCAAGGTGGTGCTAGAGTTGTGGGCTCCAACTCCTGCCAGATAACTTGGGTAGGATTTGAAAACAGGTCTACAGTAGCACTAATCACTAAACTGCTCCAGCTTCTGGTAGTTGAACACAAAACCCTATTATTGTGTACAGTACAGTACTTGGATCTGTTGCAACTTGGGAGGATCTTCCCTCTTACTATGGTGAGGCCCAAGCTATGACCAGCCAGTGCTATTATAACAAAGTTATGCTATAGGTCCCCCAGAAGCCTATATACAATACCTGGGTTTGTAGCATCGTGGGATGCTCTTCCTCTCTTGAAGTGGCGAGGCGAGGGTGCTGGTGTCTGACGCCACATACAGCAGGTCTGCCGGCAGTAGCAATCTTTTATTAATCTCTTATTTAACATCTGTTCATCTCTTAATACATATATTTGTCTGTTAATGAACCTACTTGTCTCTTATTTAACCTTTCATCTTATATATTGTAGCTAAACTGCCTCTCTCTTAATTAAACTGTATTTCTTAATTAACCTGCTATTTTCTTAATCAACCTAGCAGCACCCAGTAGTGGGAAACATAATGTAACTTCCTTGGCTGTTAATCAATCTGAATGTCTACTGATTCGTAGAAGCTCTGCTGGTATTCATTCAATTGCTCTAATAACCTCATATATTTTTGTTTAGGAAGAATAAGTTTATAGGAAAAAGCAAGGTAAATTAATAGTGTAAGTTTAATTACCTACTTAAAAAAATTACTGTAAACACCGTAAGGTTACTACTTTCCGACTTAACATAATATTGCTTCCTCGTTGATGATGTTGAAGTTTATACCACCTTCCACACCCTGCTCAATAGCTGGGCTAAGGTGAGTGCCCCGATGATCAGGGACTTAAGTGAACAGTTGCCACAGATTGCTAGACTACACCATCCTCCACAACACTGGCGTCTGACAAATAGCACACTGGCTGTCCTGATACTCAAACCCTCTACCTTACGGTTTGCAAGTGAGCGTTCTACCAACCGCACTACGGCCTGTGGCTGATTTTAAATAGAAAAGACTGAATCATAAATTAACAATATGTGTGAGTCTACAATGTCATGACTGTGAGAATACAAAGGTGTGTGATGAATGTGGATAGTGGTTGTTGTTGTTGTTGTTGTTCCCCAAGCTGCCTGGCCGAACAGCCCCAAGGCCCCGAGCAAGGCCAAGGCCAAAACCGAGCGCCCCCACAGAACCCTCCCCGCCGACCACAATAAAGGGGTGACCGAAGCCATTCCATGGCGGGGAGCTTGAGGAGGGTGCGGAAACGCCCGGGAAACCAAAGCCCCACCCAGGGCCCTGTGCCCCTCAGTAATTATGAAGAGAAAGTTGAGGGGCAAGGGAAAAATGTGACGCTTTGGCTTCCAATCTTGGTAGATTGGGAGGTCAATCCACGTTAGAGACGCCGCCACTTGAGATCTAGAAAATATATAAGTAAAAGGAACAGTCAGAGTATGCTATGGGTATGGCAGAGATTGCTCAGTTCTCACTCTGATAGACCAGCCCATCACCACATGACTAGAACCCAATCCTCTCAGCATCAGCTAGGAAAGGCCCTAGAAAGCCGCCTTTGGCGGGGGGATAGCTCCCCTATTTCAACCCTTTTCGGGGTTGGGCACCCGCCATGTGGACAGTGGTTGTGGTTAAAGGTTTATATTAGTGATTGGTAGGCGTCAAATTAATGTAGTAGGGGTTATGAGTGTATATGGGTATATGCCATATGTGATTGTATTAAGAGTATAGCAAATGGGTGTATTGTGGTGGGTGTACAACTGCACATGCAATATTGATATTTGTGAAAGTACAGTATTTGGGTTATGTTTTGTGAGATACATTTTAGAAATACAGTGTAATAGTTGTGGGAGAATATGGACACTGGTATGTAACTTCTGAGAAAGTGTTCATGGATATGGGCGAGGGAATGTTGGGTGATAAACATACTGTGGTGGTGGTTCCTGGTGGACATGGGTGTGTGGTGGTTGTTATCCAGGTGTGAGGCGCTCTCGGTGCGTGAGGAGGCGGGGGGGTATGTGTCGTCACTGTTGAGGCTGTAATCCTCGTAGCCCTCACTCTCACCCCCGTACTTCACACCATCACGTTTTACACTGGCATAGTCACCACTAAAGTTAGTCTCCAACACTGTGCCATCTCCACTTCTTCCACCACCACCTCCAGAGTCTCCTCTTTCACACCTCCCGTATCTTCCATCTCCTCCACCATTACCACCCTGTGAAATTAGAGATATTATGAGATTAGTACAATACTCTGAAGCAAGTAGTATATATATTAAGTCATCTAACTTGTTTTGTATGATAGTGTGGAGATATATCTAAAGGTATTTATCAGTAAAAAAACGATGAAATATTGCTAGAAGGCTAAATCATCATTAAGACCTGTAATGTTCCATATAATTCATACACAAACTGTGGGGTATTGCTATTCAAAGAACTAATATGCATGTACTTCCATAGTATGGTTTAGCCTGTTTCTACCCCATGACTTGGTCTTGACTAAGTGTATAACACAGAAAATACCAATGGAATCTTCAACCTAGCTAGGTGAGTTAAGGATGACAGTAGATATGTTGTAGGAGAACAGTAAGTCAGGAATTATAATGGGGTAATTGTATGTTGACGAAGATATTGGAGAAGCTTGGAAGGCAGACTACGAACGATTACTCAATGTGGAGTTTGAGTGGAATAGAGGGCAGCTTAGTAACGAAAAGCCAGTAGGGTACTTGGCCCCTAGCTCCCGTTGATAGTGACAGCTATTGTGAGGATCCCTATAAATATTATGAAGGACGGGATAGATGCGGGGTGCTCTGTTATTGTTGTTGAGATAGTTGAATCCTCAGGTGACCTAGGAGTTATATTGGTCACTTAGATAATACACTCCTTTAATAGAGAGAAAAGAACCCCAGTTGCTCGTCATAAAAATGTATAGTAAACATATATAAGGTAATACATAGGGCCCGGTGTTACGATCGGGACTACGAATAAAACAAGGGCACTCAATGATTGGACTAGTAATAGGGCACTATGCAACAACGGTACGCTAGATCCAAACCCTCGAACTTATATGCCGGCAAACAAAACACCTATACCATCCAGGGTTAATCTGCGATAGTGGGGTATCCTTAACTGGGCATAAATGTACTCTACTTCAGGCTAACCGACACTGGTATAGACTGATAACAAACAAGATGCAAGTTACGTTAAAATGCATAAAAAGGAATCTATGGAAAGATCAATTAAATCACTGCAAGATTTAATACAATAAAAAGATGCTTCGATACAGTTACTCTAAACAACAATAAACTCTTCACTCCTATCTGAAAGAAAGTGAAGTATAGTCCTACAGCATAGACCTGGAAACTTCTGAAGAAAGTCTGATGCTCATAAGATGCTCGTCCTGATCTTGAACTATATAAAGGCAGGAGGCAGGACACCACACGTGTAAATCGAATATACAAAAAGATAGGACATATAATGTTAACTGACACGAGAATACTATAAATGCGCAACGGTAGCAATGCTCGACACTAAAAGAAGTACTTCCTCATCAACGAAACAGTCTGCTATGGTTGTGTGGCTCAACAACAACCTAGACTAGTAAATGCTGTGAATAATAATGCGTACATATCAAAGAGCTTATATTAAATACTAACAAGTGTCTACTCGATTAATAATGTCTAGCTGGGATACTCTAGGTAAGGAACTGGTGTTGAGCAAGACAGGCTCGTAGCCTAGCGATGTCCTTAAGACTGCATCCTCTAAGTTACGTTAATTGACTAGGGGGCTCTCTGGATAGATCCAGATCACAAGTATCTGGTTCTATCCTGGCGACCCTCTAAAGACAAGCAAAGAGGCAGCAAAGTGTGGAACTGGTTCAGGCCAAAACCCTCAGTCAACACAATGCTGCACTCGCAAGGGACGCAACCGAAAAGACAACCCAGGCTACCACAGGACCGGTCGAAGTCGTGTAGGTATAAGCAAACCGTACACACATCGGAGACAACGACTACAGTTACCTTATCCCAGTCTAGCATTAAATAAAAGAGCAGAAACACTAAATCAATAATGGAGACACACAAAGTTCTTAACCTATACTAACTAAGAACCTATTCTAAGTACATGTAAATATCTCTGAGGACGGCGCATGCAATACAATGGGCCGGCTATGAAAACCGTATGCAGAACCCAAGGGGAGTGTTGCGCAGTTAATAAAGGTTAGAGTATGGAAAGAGAGAATCGAGTGAGAGAAACGGTAATAAAGGTGGGGATCGGGAGAAAGTATGCAAAGGGATGTTAGAAGCATGCGCGCCATGCCTGTCCTGACGAGGACAGCTCCTGGGGACCCTCATGGAGGAGGTAAGTTACACAGGAGCCCGCAAAGGCGCGATGGTCGGCCAATCACGGGCCGAGACGTCACAAGACAGCAGGTGTCACGTGACACAGCAAGACACGCCGTCCAATGGCGAGCGAGAGGCAGGAATGCACCTCGTACATACAGACAGTCACTACCTCCTCGCTCAGAAAGTCTTTCTCATTCACATGCTGGTACTATTATCACTACTGTTGATATAAAATATAACCCGCTGTCACAGACGAAAACAAAGACCACCACTGGACTGTCTGTGACAATGCGATTACTAGGAAAGAAAAAACAACATTCTCTGATAACTGTAGCCCATTTCGATGTCCCTGGCGAGCGCTAGCGGCTGACGAGAGGCGATTCTGCCAACGCTGGTAGACGTCACACCGGTAACCTCTGTATGAGTTGTTGAAGCTTCACTTGGTTCGTGTGAGGGGGATTCATACACTGCCCTGCTTCACCACTGCTTCGTGGCTCCCGTCTCCGGCATGTCTCGCTTCATCTGTTACTTCATACCTACACTTATATTCGTGATTCCTAGATCCTAGAGGGCGCTGACAAGGATTTGGTGGAGTTTCCTCTCTGACCCTCCTATACACCCGAGGTCTCTTCCACCGTCATCTACGTCCTGTAAGGAGTCATATTCTGGATTTACCTCGGTGGTGTTGTGTGTGTTGGAGTACTTACCTCTACCCGTGTCAACTTCTACTCGTGTACTCCATCATTCACAAATCTCAAGAGGATACGATTAGGAGTTTCCAGGTGGACGAGACCCGAGTTGGTGATATTATAATAATTGCTTCCTTTTTGTTTAATTAAATGTAAATATAAATTGGATAAATGTTTACCTATGGTCCCGTTAAAATATCCTCAAGTAACCTATTAAAAACTGTTCATGAGACTGGTTAGAACTTGTAGGATGTTTAATTGAATGTCGGAAATCAGTATTTACTGAGAAATAACAGTCTTAAAATGCGCTATGGGTCATCCAGGGTCCCTGCCCTCTCTTTCCCAGGTAATGTTATGTTATGTTATATTATATTATATTATATTAGGGTTAGGTTCGGTTAGGTTAGGTTAATCTAATCTAATTTAATCTAATCTAATCTAATCTTTGTACATTTTGGGCAGTGGGCGGGGCTGCGCGTATGTGGCGGCGTACAGACCCTCCCGTAAAACATAGCGCATTTTAAGACTTTTTATTTCTCATTAAATACTGATTTCCGACCTTCAATTAAACATCCTACAAGTTCTAACCAGTCCCCTGAACAGTTTTTAATAGGTTACTTGAGGAAATTTTAACGGGACCATAGGTACATTAAAATTTTACCATAAATTTAAATAAGAATATTTATATATCTAATTGCTATTGTTTATTTTGTTAAGAATATTATTATTATTTTCATTAACCATTATTTAATAAGTAATTATCAGTAATATATATTTGTTTGCATATTCTTTATAATAATAAATTAAAATGTAATTATAGTTTTATTCTCTATCCATTTAGTTTAAGGCCTATGAGTCAGGAGTTTGAACTGCCGGTAAAATACAACTAAGTGTTAGTGTACAGTTGGAGAAAATATAATTATTATTCAATACCTCAGTATTGGCGTACAGTGGGTTAATTCAATCTTCCTAGTTAAAAATCAATAACACTGGATGTCTTGGTGTATATTTAACTGTACAGTCATATCCAGTCAGTCTTAATGTGTTGCTACCAGGGTGTCTCCTACCCCTATAAAATTAGGCCTGTTTTTCTTGGACCCTGGGCCGTAACATATTATGGGGGCCTGTCCGGGATTCTTTTTTCATATGGATGTTTAACCGGGTAGTTCGAGTTCGTACTTCATTTGTACAGTCATTCTTTCATGTAGCTTAAATCCATTGGTTCATTTATTATTGTATCACACAGCTGCGGTCTGCTGTTAGTATTACCAGTTACTACTTAAATTATCTCTTCTTTCAAATTGTTTTGTGTGGTGTGGTAATACTACAATTTAAGTCCAAGTACAGTGGTTCAACCTCTCAACATTAGATCTTATCCAGAATATGCTAACTCTTTGACTCGTCATGGCTCGTTATAACTAGGACAGACAGTTGCGAGTTTTCAGTCTTTCATTAATCCTTAATGTTAGAAGTAATCTCTTCTGCGCTTCAAGCAGTCACTGTGTCCTTATTATATAACAGACTAGACTAGCTTGCATGTATATAACCTATTCAAACACTCCAACCCAAGCCATAAAGTCGCAACTAGGATAGAAGTAGGATCCTACTGGAATTTTCTTTCAGTGTCTTAATGTCTCTTCCCTTGTCCTATATTGCATCGGGTGTGTGTTTCATGTCTTGCATTGTGAAGTTGGGTAACGTCAGTAGTTGCCGAGATGCTATTGGTGTTCTGTCTGTCATTGCTCGTATCAAACAGCATTAATTTGGCTGGAATTGTGTTGTATCTCCCCTGCTTTATTCTGTAATACGTCTCCCTAGGCAACTACTATTGTAGGGTCCTAGTCACTAGTAATAGTCACCAAGTCAGTTTATTGAGCCATGGCGATCCTATTCCTTTATAGTGTTATGTCATTGGTAAATTTAAAACAGTAATCTTTAATCTGTTATCTGTAATTTTAGTATATAATCATGCCTGCTTCATTTGATTGTATGGGATTTTGCAATGAACCTTCCCTTGGTAGCTAAAGAGGGGAAGTAATCAACAAGGACAACTGGAAGTTCATTGCACAATATTTTAGCATTTCATATGAGAGTAGCCATACTAAAGAGCAAGTAAAAAACATAGTCTTAGAATCTTTAGTCTCCCTTGGCAAACTTCCTGCGGAGGCCATAGATGAATTCACTTCTATGTCACTCTCTATGAATGAGTCCCAACTTCAAGCAGATGCAGGTAATGATACTTCTGTTGTCTGGGATGCTTCTCGCTTAGCTTTTGAGAGAGAACGTCTCCATCTACATAACCAGTTAGAACAACAGAGGCTCCAGTTAGAACAACAGAGGCTTCAGCTTGATCTAGAACAAAGAGAGAAAGATAGACAGATAGAAATAAGCAAAATACAGCAGCTCGAGGACACTCATAAAATTAAATTAGATAAACTAGAATTCGACAAGTCTCACAAAGCCTCTATTCTAGCCAAAGGTATTCAGCTGGTTCCTACCTTTGATGAGCGTGAACCTGAGAAGTCCTTCGAGACCTTCAAGAAGACAGCAGAACATTTAAAATGGGCAAAGGAAGACTGGGTATGGCTTCTACAATCTAAACTAACGGGTAAGGCTGCTCTTACTTTAACTTACTTAGACAACATAAAGGATTATGACTTTGTCAAGAAGGCCATTCTGGATGCATATGCCATCACTCCAGATAACTACAGAAGGCAATTTAGGAATTGCTTAAAGTCTGATCAAATCACTTTCCTGGAGTTCGCCATAGAGAAATGACGCTTATTCAGGAAGTGGTTACATGCTTCTAATATTGTTGTTGGAAGGAACATAATAATTGACAACTTTGAAGACCTGGTAAATTGTTTAGTTCTAGAAGAATGGAAAAGAAGGTTACCATTCAATGTCATGGCCTATGTAGAAGAAAAGGGAGAAACAGATATAAAGAAAGCACCGCAACTTGCAGATTCATATGCATTAATTCATAAGTCCTTCTCTCGTGACAAACCAAAATCCAACTTTGTAAAGCCCTTCTCTGTTAAACACCCTGTCTCTGAGGATGGTAAGTCTGTGCATCCAGCTCTTAGTGATAGGAAGGGTATTAAGGATTTCTGTACTTACTGTAAGAAGACTGATCATACCATCTTAAACTGTAATCATCCAAATTGTAAGACCTCTTCTGCTTACAAATTGACGGTAGCTACCAATTCAGGCAATCCACCATCTACTGCTAGACCAGTGTCCTGTGTCCATGTACAAAAACCTGATCATGACCTCTCTTCAGCTTTCAAAGTAACAGGAACAGTGTCTCTCCCTACCCAGGATCAAGCCTTCCCTGTGACCATACTGCGGGACACCGGATCAGCCCAGAGTATACTTTGCAGACAAGCGTTGCCAGACGTCTCTTCACAACTCTCAGGAGACGCTATTAACCTTAGATCTTTAGGTTATAGTTCAACGGTGGACATGGGTATTGTAAAATTGAACAGTGATCTGCTAACTGGTGAATTCAAGGTAGCTATTCTTGATGGTGATCTTCCTGATTCTAATGTTAATTTTCTCTTTCCACTACCTTGCTGGTAGTGGACTCATTCCTAACCTAATCATAAAAGATCAGCCTCTTGCCACTAGCCCTACAGCCCAGATAGATTAAGAACAACCTCATATGTATCTAGTGTGTGCGGTTACCAGGGCTCGGGCTGCCTCTACATCCTCGGATCAAGAGAAATCGAAGGAGACCATAAAGGATAGTCTATACAGTCAGGCAATGTCCAGAGATGAATTGCATAAGGCTCAACAATCAGATCCTTTCCTAGCAGCTATACGCCATGTTGCTGAAGAGAAAGAGGTAAAAGGTAAGACTCCAAACTTCTACTACCATGAAAGTATCTTGATGCGCTCCTACCAACCTCCTGACAAGACTGATGAAGATGTGTGGCCCAAAGTTCATCAAGTAGTACTTCCTTCTTCAGTGAGAATTCCTGTCATAGAATTAGCACATGATGGCTTAGCAGGACATCTGGGTCAAAAGAACACCTATAAGAAACTATTAGAGTACTTTTTCTGGCCAGGTATGACAAAAGCAGTGGCTGAATTCGTTAGGTCATGTCATTCATGCCAGGTAATGGGCAAACCGAATGAAGTAATTCCTAAAGCTCCCTTAAACCCCATTCCAGTACCCTGAAACCCTTTTGAGAAAATTGTAGTGGATTGTGTAGGCCCATTACCTAAGACCAAGAAAGGTAATGAATATCTACTTACTGTTATGTGTGCATCTACTAGGTATCCAGAAGCATTTCCCATTAAATCTATAAATGCCAAAACTGTTGCCAAACAATTATTGCGTATGTTCACCAGAGTAAGAATTCCTCATGAGATTCAAATGGATCAAGGTACAAAGTTTACTAGTAATCTAATGACAGAAATTTGTAAAGAGCTGGATGTCATCAAAAAGATCTCGACCGCTTATCGTTCTAAGACCCAGGGTTGCTTGGAGCGTTTTCCCCAAAGTTTCAAGTCCATGATAAAGAAGTACTGTTTAGAGACAGAGAAAGAGTGGGATAACGATATTGATTTCTTACTTTTTGTAGTGCGTGAGTGTCCTCAGGAGTCCCTCGGGTATTCTCCTTTCGAACTATTCTACGGACGCCAGTAAGGGGGCCACTGAAAGTTTTGAAAGATTCATGGTTTGAAAACCCTTCTGATCATTCCACTCGTACTGTCTCTGAGTATATTAATCAATTGAAACTAAGATTGTTGAAGGTCAGAGAGCTTGCTTTGCATAACCTAAAACAGAGTCAACAGAGGATGAAAGCTTTATATGACAAATCTAGTAAAATACGTAACTTCTCAGCTGGGGATAAAGTCTTGCTGTTTCTTCCCATTACGGGTTCTCCTCTTAAGAGCAAATACTCAGGTCCTTATGAGATTCTAAAAAAAATAAGTCCATGCAATTATATAGTAAAGACTCCTGACAGACGTAAATCTACTAGAATTGCTCATATAAATCATATGAAACTCTACATTGAACGCCAACCAGAGAAGAAGAGCTCCCCTTGTCCAAATTATAATTATATTCCAGATGGTGTGTTGACAGAGGCAGGGATGACTGGTGTGACGGAGGCTGTTGAAATCCCTTCTGCAAGTGGTAACCCTATGAACAGTGTAATATTGAATGATATAGATATGGTTCTTCCCAATCTTACTAGTTCACAACGGGAGGAACTTAAGACAATCTTAGTTCAATATCCAACTGTCACATCAGATTTCCCTGGGTTCTGCCATACTCAGCTCCATGATGTTGTCTTAACATCTACACTTCATCCCATTAAACAACCCTATTATAGAGTAAATCCTCAGCGGAAGCAGATCATTGAGAAGGAAATAGCTGTTATGTTGGAAAGGAACTTAATTGAACCTAGCTTCTCTCCTTGGGCTTCACCTTCCATCTTAGTGCCCAAGCCAGATGGCAGTAGTCGTTTATGCACAAACTATCGTAAAGTAAACACAATCACGATTCGTGATGCCTATCCTTTGCCTCATATTGATGACCTGATAGATCAAGTAGGGCATGCTCAGTATGTGTCACCCATAGATTTACAAAAAGGCTACTATCAAATAGGTTTGACAGAACGTGCAAAAATAATATCAGCCTTCACTACCCATTGTGGCCTTTTCCAATATAAAGTTATGCCTTTTGGCATGATCAATGCACCCGCCACTTTTCAGAGGATAATAACTAATACTATTCAAGGGTTAGAAGGAATCTTACTTAGACGACATCCTCATATTTTCAGCCTCTTGGAGTGACCACCTTGTCCGTCTGGAGAGACTGCTGGGATGACTCGCCTCCTCTGGGTTCACCATCAACCTCACCAAGTCTAGCTTTGGCCAGGCTACAGTCTCCTACTTAGGGCATGAGGTGGGACAAGGAGTTACTCGTCCGAAGGCTGCCAACATACAAGCCATCCTAGAGTATCCTCGGCCTACTACTCGCAACGCCCTCCTACGCTTCATCGGGATAGCTGGTTTCTACCGTCGGTTCTACCCCAACTTTTCTTCGGTCACGGATCCACTCACGGATCTCACCAGTACTAAGGCCAGGTTTCATTGGAGTCATGCATGTGAGGCTGCGTTCGGACAACTGAAGAAGCTCCTCTCTACGCACCCAGTACTGCAGTCACCTGACCCTTCGCTGCCCTATCATCTCCAAGTGGATGCCTGTGACCAAGGGGTTGGTGCGGTGTTGCTGCAAAAGGGCCGTTCAGATGACATTCTCCACCCAGTTTTATACTTCTCGGCCAAGCTCAAGAAACATCAACCTAATTATTCCACCATTAAGAAAGAAGCCCTTGCCCTGATCCTGGCTATCAAGAAGTTTGAATGCTACATTAACAAGAACTACCCACCTTTGCATGTCTACACGGACCATAACCCCTTGACCTTTATTCGACGTATGAAAGACACCAATCAACGCATCCTCAGATGGTCTCTCATGCTGCAGGAGTACGATCTTCAGATGAGACACATCAGGGGCGTAGACAACCTCATCACTGATGCTCTTTCAAGGGGCCATTCTCCAGAGACGGGGTCCCCGGACGGTCCGGCTTAGTCCTCTTCACTCCGTTGCCGAGGTCTTCGTGGGGGAGGATTATTACGCCCTGAACCTCTGTATGAGTTGTTGAAGCTTCACTTGGTTTGTGTGAGGGGGATTCATACACTGCCCTGCTTCACCACTGCTTCGTGGCTCCCATCTCAGGCATGTCTCGCTTCACCTGTTACTTCATACCTACACTTATATTCGTGATTCCTGGATCCTAGAGGGCGCTGACAAGGATTTGGTGGAGTTTCCTCTCTGACCCTCCTATACACCCGAGGTCTCTTCCACCGTCATCTACGTCCTCTAAGGAGTCATATTCTGGATTTACCTCGGTGGTGTTGTGTGTGTTGGAGTACTTATCTCTACCCGTGTCAACTTCTACTCATGTACTCCATCATTCACAAATCTCAGGAGGATACGATTAGGAGTTACCAGGTGGACGAGACTCGAGTTGGTGATATTATAATATTTGCTTCCTTTTTGTTTAATTAAATGTAAATATAAATTTAATTAAGACTGTTTATAAAATTATATCTAATTGCTATTGTTTATTTTGTTAAGAATATTATTATTATTTTCATTAACCATTATTTAATAAGTAATTATCAGTAATATATATTTGTTTGCATATTCTTTATAATAATAAATTAAAATTTAATTATTGTCTATTCTCTATCCATTTAGTTTAAGGCCTATAAATGAGTCAGGAGTTTGAACTGCCGGTAAAATACAACTCAGTGTTAGTTTACAGTTGGAGAAAATGTGTGATTTATACGATAAATGTAGGTTATTTGTAGGGTAGTTATTGATAGGGGTCACTTGAGGCATGCTATGCTTACAGGTACCTACCCGATAGCACTATCGTTAGTGACTGCTATATATATTTTTTTTTTTGGTAATATTATATAACTTATCAATATTTTTATTTTGTACTATTGTTAATGTCTTGTCAAGTTGCACATTTGATTTTAAATGAACATTTTAACACTAATTGTAGTTTGTTTTATTCATGCAGAGTTTAGTAATATTTACCAGAACGTCCCGGACTTCCCAAATTAACTAATTCCCTGAACGTGACGTTAGTGCGTTGTTATGTGTGCAATTAGTTTGCTTGGGAACCAGATTAACTTGCGCATGTAGTAATGTACACCCTATGTGGAGGATTGTGTTCTTTCATTTCATAAACTTTTATTTTTAGTAAGTGTTGTTTCCACATAGCGATTTTGATATTTTGTTTTGACTTTATATTGTCTTTGTCCCAGTTTTGGTTTGACTTTGTTTGCAAGTTTTTCATTTTAATTCAATACCTCAGTATTGGTGTACAGTGGGTTAATTCAATCTTCCTAGTTAAAAATCAATACCACTGGATGTCTTGGTGTATATTTAACTGTAAAGTCATATCCAGTCAGTCTTAATGTGTTGCTACCAGGGTGACCTCTACCCGTATATAATTAGGCCTGTTTTTTCTTGGACCATGGGCCGTAACAAAGGGGAAAAGGGTTTCATTACATAGGGGCCTGGAAATGTTTGACCGAGTCATGAAGGTCTGTGAGAGTCTATGAGGGTATGATCAAGGAAAGCATTTCTAGCGTTGATGTGCAGTTCGGTTTCATACCAAGACGTGGTATAATCGATGCTATCTTCAGTCAGGCAGCTACAGGAAATATATGTATCTTGTGTTTGTAGACCTGGAGAAGACTTTTGATAGGGTGCCGAGGGATGTCATACAGTGGGCTATGAGTAAACTTGGAGGAGTGGCTGGTGCAGGTTATAATGAAGATGTACGGGAATTCACGAATCGCATTGAGGATGAAAGGTGTACGGAGTGAGGAGTATGCAGTTCGCGTTTGAGTCCACCAGGGCTCTGAGTTAAGCCCTCTCTTCTTTGTTATTGTTCTGCATTTATTAGAACTGGGCTCCCTGGGAACTGCCATATACCTAATGTGCAGATAATGTGCCAAGGTCAAGTTCAGAAGAGACGGCATGGCAAGAAAAGGATTAAAAATAAATATAAATAAAACAACGGTTTTGTCAGTAGATTAGGGTTTGGAAATGTAGAAAAAAGTGGTGTATAATCATGTGCAGTATGCAGAAAAAGGGTGGCCACAAACTCAATTCAGTGTAGCGTCTGACGTTGCTGGGTATACCATGGGAAGAAGTGCTGTACTAGAATAATGGGACCTCTGCCAAGAAAAAGACCTACGTTGAGAAGTTTGTATGTATACTGGTACTGTAGTATGCAAAGGTGAGGTCGGTTTGACCATCTCTAGAGTATGAACTTATGTAATGAGTCGCTGGAGATGGTGGACAAGTTTTGTTGCTTGGGAGATACCATCTCTGCTGGTGGTTGGGCTGAGGCCAACACAATCGCCAGAATTAGATATGGCTGGGGAAAGTTCAGAGAACTGCTGCCAATTCGAACCATAAAATAGTTCCTCTCCCCTTGAAGGGAAAGGTGTATCCTTCATGCATTATATTTGTATTTTATTTTCTTCAAATGAAGATCAGGACGAAGGAAGAAAAAATCAAAGCGTGATGCAAAATAAAAAGAAATGCACTACTGAGGGTAAGGCACACCATGATGCACTGTCAAGGCAGAGGCTTTGTCAGGGCCTATGACAAAGAATCAAGTCAGCAAGATCACTGGTACACAGTCAAGTCAGGAGCCAACAACCAAGCCCGACCAGTTATGAGGGCCCAACATGGTAGCTTATAATATAGGTTGCCCAAAGGACAACTGAAAGGGATAGAAGAACAAAAGGGGAAAACTGAGAAAGACGAAATATAAACTACGCAAAAAATAGTAAAGCCGACAATGAAAGTTCGAGGGGAGAGGGTAATAACCCTACCCCATCAAGCCTCAGTCGCCGGCCCCGAACCCCCCCTACGGCGACAACGGGCGTAGTACTAGGGAAGTTATATATTAGAAGCATAATGACATCTACAGAAATGTGGCCCTTTAACTCAAGAAGCGCGATAGGCCTAACGGAATGGTCACCATAGCGAATGCGATAGGCCTCGCAGAAGGATGACCATAAATAAAACATTCCAAAACACCCACAGGGCTCTCAAAACAAAGGAATATGTCATTAGGTGAGATAATTCCCCTCTAGTACTTCTTACCACTCATCCTCATGTGTCTCAACCATGAGACACATGGTTGACCCCTTCCCCCTCCTCAATTATCGGCAATTTTTCTTCATATTTCTCCCATTTATCAGTTATTTTTGGCACAAAATTTTCTCACACGGTTTCGTACACACCAGTGACTCAGTTAGAGATCATATGCAACACATAAATCTCTCCCACGGCCGTCAGTGTGTTGCGAGACGTTGAGACGTTGAGACGTGAGGATGTATGACCCCGCAGTACCAAACAATCCCTTCCCTCGAAGATACTCTTCCTTACAAAATTCGTAGTATAAAAACAATTTAGGGAGTTTGTTTGGCTGAGCGAACGATTGGAAACGGTCGCGGCAACCGCTTACCTTCAATATTATTGGAATATGAAGAGATTCTTCGACCCATGACTTCATTTGCGAATTGAATTCAATTACTTATAATATTGTTTCAATTTTATATAATTCTTATAATAAAGGTTACAGAAGATATTCTGTAATGTAAATATATTTTATAATGTTCGAAAACTGTTATTGTGGTCAACAATTATATATTTCTAAAGACTTCCGATATATCTTGGATGAACTCGACATATGTCAGCCAGCCTTGACAACTTTGCTGACCGCTTCATCAGATTTTACTCGCCCAATTACTACTGGGGTAAGGAAATTCACGATATTCCATTATACTTTTTTTTGGTTTTTGGCTTGGAATCCTCATTTGGTGACTATTATTATCTATCTATTTGAGGTATTTTTCCTGAAATTATTCTTGCCATTGACGAGGTGGGTTGGGTGTGAAAGGGATCTGCTGTGTGTGGGCCAGCCAGCTCTGCAAACTCCCATTTTCTTATGTTCATTTATGGAAGTAGGCCTAGCCCAATCAGGGAGAAAGTGTTGGTCCCTATTTATAACCTACTACTGTAGTAGGGTATACTATATTTTTAAATCCAATATGTTAAAATAGCCAACAATAGTGTACCTAGGATAACAAGTCTAAGATATTAAAAAAAAAGTCCTTTCACTATGACTAAGCTAGGTTTATACACATCAGCAAATAGTACAGTATCCGAGATCATGGGTAGAGATGTTACCCTAGGCTAGTGCTATTGTTGTTTTTAGAAAGGATGCAGTATTCTGGCGTATCGCCCGCCTTGTTGTTACGACAGGGGCTACGAATAAAACAAGGGCACTTAATGATTGGACTAGTAATAGGGCACAATGCAACAACGGTACGCTAGATCCAAACCCTTGAACTTATATGCCGGCTAACAAAAACACCTATACCCTCCAAAGTTAATCTGCGATAACGGGGTATCCTTAACTGGGCATAAATGTACTCTACTCTATCCACACTGGTATAGCCTGATAACAAACAAGATGCAAGTTACGTTAAAATGCACAAAAGGGAAGCTGGGGAAAGATTAATTAAATCACTGCAAGATTTAATACAATAAAAAGATGCTTCAATACAGTTACTCTAAACAACAATAACTCTTCACTCCTATCTGAAAGAAAGTGAAGTCTAGTCCTACAGCATAGACCTGGACACTTCTGAAGACAGTCTGATGCTCATAAGATGCTCGTATCTTAAATTATATAAAGGCAGGAGGCAGGACACCATACGTGTAGACTGAATACACAAAAAGATAGGCCATATAATATTAACTGACACAGGAATACTATAAATGCGCAACGGCAGTAATGCTCGACACTAAAAAAGTACTTCCTCACCAACGAAACAGTCAACTATGGTTGTGCAACTCAACAACAACCTAGACTAATAAATACCGTGAATAATAATGCATACATATCATAAAGAGTTCATGTCCTAACTAGTGTCTGCTCAGCGAATAAAGTCTAGCTGGGATATCAAGGTTAGGAAACCGTGGCTGAGCAAGACTGGCTCATAGCCTAGCGTTGTCCTTAAGACGGTATGATTAAAGTTACGTTAATGACGGGGATGCTCTCTTGGTAGATCCAGATCTCAAGTATCTGGTTCTACCCTGGCGATCACTCTAAAGTCAAGCAAAGAGGCAGCACTGTGTTCTAAGGTAGTAGGCAAATGCCCTCTTACAACACGATGATGCACTCGCAAAAGGCACAACCAAAAGGACAACCTGTGCTACCACAGAAACCGTCGAAGTCGTGTAGGTATAAGCAAACCATACACACATCGCTGACAACGAAAACAGAAGCCTTATCCCAGTCTAGCATTAAATAACCCAGCAGAGCACTAAATCAATAATGGAGACACACACCGAGTTCTTAACCTCTACTAACTAAGAACCCTCAATCCTATTCTAAGTACATGTAAATATCTCAGAGGACGGCGCATGCAATACAATGGGCCGGTTATGGAAACCGTATGCAGAACCCAAGGGGATAAGTAATTGAATAAAGGTGAGGAGCAATGGAAAGGAAGAAGATCAGAGAAAGAGACAGTGGTAAAGAGGGTGATCGGGAGAGAGTATGCAAAGGGATGTTAGAAGCATGCACGCCAAGCCTCTCCTGAGGAGGGCAGCTCCTCGGGACCCCCAGGATCCCACAAAGGCATGGTGGTTGGCCAATCACGGTCCGATACGTCACAAGGCAGCAGGCCTCTATGACGCGCCAAGAACCACCAGCCAATCAAGAGGCGTGAGAAGGCACACGCGCGAGCCTACGAGCGGAGGAGGCAGCACATGTATACGCACGCACACACTACCACCCCACTGCCGATATTGTTAACTCTCCTTAACTATATACAATGCATGTTATATTCTATTCATAATTTAAAATACTTCCCGTTGTCACAGACGAAAATAAAGACCACCACTGGACTGTCTGTAACAATGCAAGTACTATCAAAGAACGAACAACATTCTCTGATAACTGTAGCCCATTTCACTGCCCTGGCGAGCGCTAGTGGCTAACGGGAGGCGATTCTGCCAACGCTGGTAGGCGTCACACCCCGCCCAAGATATGGGACGCTCAACATTAGGCGAGCACCATATCTGACAAGGCAGAATGCCGACAAGACCCGCCACAACCAGCCACTCCGCCAGAAATGAAATGCAAAGCTTAATCATAAATAAAACAACACTTTAGCATAAATAAAATCCCAAAATCCCAAACATAATAGTATAATTTTAGCCTGCTATGCAACCTGAGTGAGCTTCACAGAGCCCAGCCTACTAAGTGAAAGACAGGTTCAACTTAGGACTTTAGCTATAACATTGGCAACTTACAATTAACTATCAAAACGAAAGAGTTTTTATGTGATTTTTGTATTTAATTTTAATGTTGTTTTTCGACGGCTGCTTTACAGGGGCAAGCCTGATTTTTCTCCACTCTCAACACACACTGACTGAACGACGAGGGTTCTCCTGCAAACATACCCTCCCGTGACAAACAATCAGCCAAAACATTATCAGTGCCCTTAGCATGCCACACATCCAACTTGTGTCCTGGCAGCAAAACAACAGCTGACACTGATAAACTGCCCAGTTCATCACACGACTGCCACTTCTCTTCGCTCTTTCCGGCAACGGGGCCTGCCAATAACCTTTCACTAGTTCTACCTTTGTGACGAGGGAGGCAGCCCCGATGCGGTCTATGGTATCGTCAACTCTAGGTAATGGATAGGTGTCTGTCAGGGATAATGCTTCCACACTTTTGCAATCACCATACACACGGATCTTGCCACTCAACTCAGGTTGCAAACTCACTGGCAACGACCACTCACGATATCCTTTATCCCTCAGACCCTTTTTCCACATGTCGTCTAGCTCTGTTTTCACGACAGGCTGTTTAGCAGGATTTATACGGTAGGGAATTAACTTGAGCCTTGCACTGTCTCCAGCCTCCATATCGGATTCTACCCCGTACATCAGGCCTGGAGAAGCAACAAACATGCGGATGCACTGCCACAGCCTAGTAAACAACTTATCTCGCAGAACAACCTGCCTAGTGTCCTCCCACAACCCAGCCGAGACCGCAGCTTCTAACCTGTAGTCTCCCTCCTTCTCCACCTTCGTCCCTAGAGCAGCCAGGTAATGAGAGGGACAATCAGTACCACCTGTGCAGTCACTCCCATAGTTCATTATTGCTAATGCTTCCCCGCCGATACCGTACATGCGCACCCCCGCATACCTTGCGACTACAGCTGCCTGCGCAGCATCACCGCTTTTAGCGACATGGCCAGATACAGTCGGTCTATGGTAGGGCTGTTGCATTCGACTAGAGCAGCATTGGGAGGTTATGCGACGACCGCGGGCACATCCACTCCACAGCCAACCTCACCAATCTGCTCAATGTCCTCCTTCTGATCACCACCCTTGGCAGCCATGGGTCGACCTTGACCTGGCAACCATGCCAAAGCCTCGTCGCCCACCTTGAACCACCGAAACAACGAGGCTAACGGTCTATTGACATTCAAGTGACCTGCCCGCGGAACATCTTGCACCGCCTGAGTTGTTAGGCTCGGGTGCTCGGCACGACCAGTGGGGTATGAACCGAGCTGGTGCTGGAGCGCTGTACACTGCTGCTCAGACAGGTGCTCTAGCGCTTCCACAGCCACCAGACTCGTGTCCCCTGCCCACTGCTCCGCCGAGACATGACAATCCCAACTCTCCTCCACCTGTGCCCTACTGCCCCCCTCTCCTTCTCCACCTTGGCCGCTGCAGACCAACGCAGGGACAGTAGGCTGCTCAGGTAGTTGCCTCACAAACTCCTCCAACAGGTTCACATGACATGTTTCCCTGTCCTCGTGTTCAATAGCCCCGTTCCCACAACTCTCCTCCACCTGAGAACTACTAAGTCGTGGAGTGTCATCATGCCCAACCATGTCACTGGGGGTGACAGGTTCTGGGGCCACTCCGGAGCTCACCTCTGGGTCAAGTACTAAGTCGCTAAGGAGAGCCGCTGGAGCAAAACTCACAAAACTCCCAACTTTAGCTTGCTCCCTCTGACCGTTCCTCCGCTGGTCAAGTGACTGAGGAATAGGCTGTATTACGTCCTGGGATATATAAACACTGGGCTCTTTCTATTGGACTAGGTATGCGGCATAAAACAACAACGGAAAACGCTAGATCCAACCCTTATCTATAAACCCAGGCAACAAACCACCCTAAACCATCAAGAGTCCTGCCTGGACAACGAGGTATCCTATGACTCGGTTACAGGGTGCACGCACTATAGACTGCTGATAGTCAAGCAGGCAATATAAAAGATCACACAACTAAGTTGACTTAAAGCTTCAAGGAAAAGATAGATAACGGAATTAAATTGCAGAAACAATTTAATAACAAACTAGAAGAAAGTACATTTAACGTTACGTTAATTAATACAACTAATCACCCCTGCGTGAAAGAAGGTGACAGCAAACAGTCCTCAAAACATCGTACAGGTAGACAAGATGCGGGTTTCTAAACTGCATGCGGCTACTGTAGGATCTGATGCTTAGCAAAGAAAATACGTTACGGATTTAGAGAACTCTTAACTCATAAGCAGGAATAAATACTAGTGATAGGCCATACAGTGTATAATGGCATAGGTATAATTAAATAAAGGCAGCAACTCGCAACATAACCACATACAGGTGTGCTTCTCACTCTTAGTCAGGCAAGCCTGCTAGGACAGAGTCTCTAAGCCACACCCTGACTCACAATGCTCACAAAAACGGTAAACTGTGGCACAATAACAAGCATACAGAGATGATAAACCCCTAGCTGTTAATCTGCCAGGTGGCAGAGGTCTAGCCGGAAGGATATAGGCTTCGGATACCCGGGCTGAGCCACCTGCTCTAGCCTAGGGACGTTCCCAAGTTTGTTTGCCAAATTACTCTAATTGAAAGGGTGCTCTCTTGAGAGACTCAGATCGCAAGTATCTGACTCTCTCCTGGCGACCCTAAAACAAAAGCAAGACGTGCTAGCGCAGTGCTGAGTGGACTAGGCAAGGGCCCTCAAACAACACAACACTAGACACACAGGGACACAGACAAGAAAATGCCCCCAGACTCCCACGGGTATTCTAGTAAAGTTGTGTGGGTCCACAGGACTCGCACCAGCAGACTTTACTTAAAGGATCGCAAAAAGCCTCCCCTCCGGTCTAGCCCCTGCTAACCTGACACAAGAACATACTAGCAAGCATGAAACCACCAAATATGAGACAACAAAAAAGCTTCCTAGGTCTCATTAACAATTACGTCTCTGCATAAGGCCCAAAATCCTATCTAGTTATCTGAGAGCTCGTCGTTAATACAATAATAGATATAAGGTCTATCAAGGGGATGGGATAATTAAATAGATTGGTGAAGTAGTGGAAAGAAGGTATACAAAGTAAGAGAGAAAGTTTCTAAGTGGGGTTGAGAGTGATAGATATCAAGGGGGTCCGAAGGGTACAACAGTGAGGTGAGCTCTGAGTCTTGAATCTGTCTGGACCCCACCCTAGGCATGCAAAATACATCCCATGCTTGGCAACACTCAACACAGTTGCCAGGTCAAAATCCTCTACCCCGTGCGTGAGTCGAAACTAAGCCTAACGTTGCAATCAAATGCACATGGCAACATCAGGCTCATCCCAAGCTGGACTCTCCGCTCGAAGCAACGTCCCCCAGCCGGTCTCTCTCTCCCGCTCGTCTCCTCCCACTCTCACTAGACTTACATCTTATATATTATAATAAAACAATCAACTATCGAGAATAAAATATACTAAGATGCGTTGGTTAAGAATAAGGGCAGCTTCAAGGTGTAAAACAACATAAGAATATCCCAGACATTAGTTACGTTGTCGTAGGATATATACTAAGGAAAAGCCTGCCGGCCGGCTGCCAGCAGCTGGTTTCTAAACGGCTTTGCAGCCAACGCGCGCGCATGCCCGCACGTGGCTACTATGCAGAAGCGTCACACCTCCCCCAAGATATAAGACCCTTGACTAAGTTCTTCATATCTAAGAGAAAGCTTCTCATAGTACCACACACTGTTGCGACACAAGGCACTATATATAAAAAAAATAAAGGCTGTTGCAGTCCACCGAGCAAGTTCAACTAACTTAGCGACAATAAGCGAAAACATTCAACTTAGATACTGCTACAACATCTTATACAAAATTCTACACGTTATAAAAATAAAGAGTTTTTATAAGGGTTTTGCTTTTTTAATTTGTTTTTTCGGCTGAACTACAGTGACAGCCTATTTTCCTCCACACTCAACCCTCAATCCTGTGGCAGTCTAACCAACATCATCCACCCTTGATAGACAATCCGCTATCATGTTATCAGAACCGGCAATATGGCGTATGTCCAGATTATACTCCTGAAGCATGAGTGACCACCTGGTCAGCCTCATATTCCGGTTATGAAACTGATTCAAGAATTTCAGAGGGTGATGATCGGTATACCACTACGACTGGTCCGAAAAGCAGGAACATATACATCGAAGTGCCTGAGCGCCAGCACTATCGCCAGGAGTTATTTTTTCAATTACAGAGTAATTCCTTTGTGCACTATTGAATTTTTTACTGTAAAAACTCACTGGATGTTCGATACCTTCATCATCTGTCTGTAACAAGACAGCCCCAGCCCCTACGCCACTGGTATCAGTCGCCAGCTGAAACGGTCTGCTGAAGTCCGGGGCCCTGAGTATGGGGAGGGTACATAACAGGTGTTTCACCAAGGAAAACGCCTCTGCACACTCAGGAGACCACCGGAACTTCTTGTCCTTAGATAATAAGTCAGTTAAAGGTGCAAGTACAGTCGAATAGCCTTTGATGAAGCGACGATAATAGCCTATCATACCTAGAAACCGCATGATTTGTTTCTTAGTCGTAGGCTGGGGAAACTGATCGATGGCTTTGATCTTTGTCTGTGGAGGGCACACCTGACCCATCCCCACCTCGAACCCCAGGTACAAAACTGTGGCTTTGACAAAATCGCACTTACCCAGGTGTACCACCAAACCTGCTTCATTCAGTTTATTAAAAAGCTGTCCGATGTGAGCACAGTGATTGTTAAAATCCTCGTCGTATATTATGACATCATCTAGGTACACCGTACAGTTGGGAATGTCGGCTACAATGTCGTTCATTAATTTCTGAAATGTTGCAGGGGCATTTTTCAGCCCGTATGGCATAACATGGCAACGATATGTGGCACCGTCCACCACAAACCCCCACACCTCTCGCGCTCGGTCAGACAAGGGCACTTGCCAATAACCCTTAACAAGGTCTATCTTAGTGAGGAACTTGGCTTTTCCTATCTTATCCACACTGTCGTCCACGCGAGGGAGAGGGTAGGCATTTGTGGGGGTTAAACCATTCAATTTGCAGAAATCTATACAAAACCGCACCTTGCCATCTGGTTTGGGCTGCAGTGTGACTGGGGAAGTCCACCTTACTGCACCCTCAGAAATCAGCCCACGTTTCAGCATATAATCCAGCTCTTCCCTAAGTGCTGGTAATTTAATAGGGGGAACACGGTATGGCACTGATTTAAAGGGCGGGTGGTCCCCAACATCGACATCGTGCACCGTTTGAGTAGTGAGGCCAGGATGCTCCGCGAAAACAGCTGGGTTTGAATCAAACAAGTGCTGCACAGCTACACGCTGTTGCTCAGGCAGATGTAATATCAACTCGTGAGCCACTTGTCTAGAATTCCCCGCCCACTGATCCGCGGAAACATGACAATCCCAATTATCCTCCCCCGCAGCTTGACTGTCCCTTCCTCCTTCTCCACCACGATCGCTGAAGATCAACACCGGGACAGTGAGAGGCTCGGAGGGGCGCCTCACATACTCTTTCATCAGATTTACTTGGCAAAGTTGGTTCTTTTTCTTACGATCAGGAGTAGCTACTAAATAGTCTAGATCAGAAACCTTCCTTACAACCCGATACGGACCAGAATACTTGGCAGACAAGGGGTGTCCCACCAGAGGCAGTAGTATCAGTACCTCCTGATCTACTTCAAACTTCCTCAGCTTCACCTTCTGGTCGTATCTGTCCTTCATCTGAGCTCGTGAACTCTTAAGGTTCCGACCTGCTACCTCCAAGCTCTTTAGCATTCTCTCACGGCTTTCAACTACATACTTTAGAAGCGAGCATGGCTTTGTGACTCCCTCCCAGATCTCCTTGACTATGTGGAGGGGCCCCCTGACCCTGTGTCCAAAAACCAACTCGTTCGGGCTAAATCCCAAACTCTCCCCAGGTACTTCTCTCGCAGCAAATAAAACGTATGGGAGACCTAGATCCCAGTCCTTCCCATTTTCCATGCAATAACACCGCAACATACTCTTGAGAGTCGAGTGCCACCTTTCCAAAACTCCCTGACTCTCGGGATGGTAGGCAGATGACACCACAGACACTATCCCATGTTGCTGCATGGTCTGCTTAAACAGAGCAGAAGTAAAATTGGATCCCTGATCAGACTGGATCTCCTGAGGGTAGCCATAACGAGAGAAATAGACAAGTAGATTTTTGACAACAGTCTTAGCCATCCCGTTGCGCATGGGGTAAGCATCTGGATACCGTGTTGCTACATCCATTACAGTTAGTCAAAATGTATTGCCGGCACTAGTGGGGGGCAATGGGCCAACCATATCGATAACTACTTTGCTGAAGGGCGGCCCAATGACAGGGATGGGTTGTAACGGGGCTCTCGGGATGACCTGATTGGGTTTCCCAACAACTTGACAAGTGTGACACTGTGACACCCATGACACGACACTCGCCTTTAACCCAGGCCACCAGAAAAGCTTGCTCAGAGCTGCCTCCGTCTTACGTGCCCCCAGGTGCCCTGCCAAAGGCACATCATGAGCTAATCTCAACAAGCTCTAACGGCACACCCTCGGTACTACTAACTGGTCCACTAATCCTGACCCGCCATCCCACTTTTTCTTGGGATCCTGATGTCTCCGATACAAGATCCCCTCGGACAAGAAAAAATCACCAGGCTGCGCATCCCCATCGCTTTCTAGTTCGACAGCACCATTACCACACGCCCTGACTTCAGGATCTTCCAGCTACAAGGAACATATATCAGCAGGTGCGAGATTATCCAAGTTCATCTTAAATAATTGATTTCCACCTCCAATGACCCGCTGAGCCATCCTTTCCTCACGCTGTGCATAACGATGCTGTCGCAGAGTCTCTTCCTGCCCTGCACCTGCACTAGTGGTGACAGGCCCTGGGGCCTCCCCTGACTCTAACATAGGTGCCAATAATGAGTCACCAAGAAACACTGCCGGCTCAATACTCTCCAATTGACCAACACTTCCCGTTTTCTTGTGACCTTTCCTCCGCGGTTTGATAGACTGTGGTAGTGGCTGCAAGGCTCCGGATGTCTGAGAACGCGTCACAACACACGCCATGGTTTGTACGCTAGACTTCTCAACCCACTCCTGTTCCTCCCTACTATCGTCGGCTGCCTTCTCGGCAACGACCAAGGGTGAAACCTTAGAAGCAGGCACCGCAAAGTCGTTGCCGAGGAGGAGGTCGACGCCCCCAACAGGCAAGTTCTCTACAATTCCCACATCCAGCTCCTTCGCCACACCACCCAACTCCAGCTCCATCCGCACCAGCGGGTAGGACTTCGTAGCATTGATCCCCTGAACTACCACCACCCGAGCAGCGTTAATCGGTCTACCAGTAAAGTTTTTTAACAAGGTCTGAGAAGCCCCCGTATGACGCAATAGCTTAACTCCTCGCCTTTCGCCAGCCCACCTCACAAAACCATGCCCTCTATGACCCCCAAAGACGTCGCGGACAGGGTTCGAGCCTTCCGGACTCTTGAACACAGGCTGTGTCCCACCCTCTGACGAACTACCCTTGGCAAACTCAGAAGATATAGACGACACCCCTATGCTGCGGGCCAATGACACAACCTTGTTTGGTGGCTGGTTCGGACAAGCATTTGCAAAGTGACCCTCCTTGTGACATGCAAAGCACTCTTTACTCTTTGGTTTCCCTTGGGAGTGGGAGGTACCATTAGACTTCTTATACGGGACGGTATTTGGTTTATGTTCAGTTTTATTGTCAGTGCTAGATGGTTTTGTGTATTTATGTGTATCAAAATTCTTGGGAGGGGGAGGGGTACGATCCTTTGCACCCGACTCACTCCTAGCTACTGCTTCGCACCCTCGAATTAATGACAGTCGGCGGTCAGCCATTTCTGCTGCCTCCTGGAGAGTTCTAGGATTTGTTTCCTTTATATTTAATGTTAAGTCCCCGCCTGTGCACTTAAAGAACTGCTCCAAGAGAACCAGCTCACTCAACTCTTCAAAAGTAGCTGCCCTCTCAGAACGCAGCCAATGTCGTAGTGCATCAGACAAGTCCCGGGCGTGTTCTAGGAAGGTACTATCCTTATCCCTTAGTAACACCCCGAAACTTCAAGCGGTAAGTTTCTGGTTGTAACTCATAGGCCCGTAGCACAACCTTCTTTAGCTCATCATCAACTACACAGGACTCTAAAGGTAGTGCATCATACGCTTTTAGCCCCTTTCCTAGGAGTCTTGATGAAACTAATGCTGCCCACTTTTCCTGAGGCCACTGGTGTTCCTGACACTTCTTCTCAAATCGCATAAAAAACTCAGCCACACATAACTCATCGAACACAGGAACTAGTTTAAGCAGGTGCGACAATGATTGGTCCCGATGTCTGTTACCTCCCCCAATATTTCGCCCTGTTACCACCACTCGAGATCTCTCCAGCTCCCTGTCAGCCCGATACCTAGTAGACTCTGCCTGCAGTTCAGCTTCTCGTATAGCAACCTCAGCCTGAGCTCTAGCAACCTCAGCCTGCACACTAGCCTGTCTCTCGGCAGCCTCAACCTGAGCTCTAGCCTGTCTTTCGGTAGCCTCAACCTGAGCTCTGGCAACCTCAACCTTGGCCATCTCAAGCCGAAACAACAAATCTGGAGTCAACCCTTGAGGAGGGGAAGGTGCATTTAATGGAGAGGGTCCCTGTGATTGAATTCCACGCTGCCATTGACCATCAACTTGGGGGTATGTACTAAATTCAGGCACCCTGACGTTTGATATGGGGGTAGAGTGGAGGGGGGGCTGGGGACTGGGGCTGGGGACCGGGGCCCCCAGTCGCCTCTCCACCCAGGTCTCTCCCTTCTAAACCCAATATCAAAATCCTCAGCTGATCTTTCCTCATGCCACTTAAACCCTGGTGACCCTGAAGACCTGCCACACACTTTAAGCCATACTTATTCAGCTTCAACACCCTGGCAGCGGTAAGGGGCACCTCTAAAAATCTTCTAGCACCCTCCTCGCTATCGACTAGCCACTCCACAGGTCTTTCTCCCTCCGAGCCCGTATCGTGACCTGACCCATCACTGTGTTCCGATGTATTAGACATGTTTGTGTACTGCAGTAATTATCACGGTTATAGAATGTGCCTTATCTCCTATGCAAGTATGTATATACTAATGTTATTTAAAGTCTTTAATGTGTTATATTGGTTGCTCCAAAAAAAAAACTCTATGTCCACTGTATTCCTCTAATCATAAGGAATCTCAAAACAAATGACCACTATATTCCTCTGTTCAGTAAATCCTATGCAAGGTCGCCATTTGTTACGTCATGGGATATATAAACACTGGGCTCTTTCTATTGGACTAGGTATGCGGCAACAAGCAACAACGGAAAACGCTAGATCCAACCCTTATCTATAAACCCAGGCAACAAACCACCCTAAACCGTCAAGAGTCCTGCCTGGACAACGAGGTATCCTATGACTCGGTTACAGGGTGCACGCACTATAGACTGCTGATAATCAAGCAGGCTATATAAAAGATCACACAACTAAGTTGACTTAAAGCTTCAAGGAAAAGATAGATAATGGAATTAAATTGCAGAAACAATTTAATAACAAACTAGAAGAAAGTACATTTAACGTTACGTTAATTAATACAACTAATCACCCCTGCGTGAAAGAAGGTGAAAGCAAACATTCCTCAAAACATCGTACAGGTAGACAAGATGCGGGTTTCTAAACTGCATGCGGCTACTGTGGGATCTGATGCTTAGCAAAGAAAATACGTTATGGATTTAGAGAACTCTTAACTCATAAGCAGGAATAAATACTAGTGATAGGCCATACAGTGTATAATGGCATAGGTATAATTAAATAAAGGCAGCAACTCGCAACATAACCACATACAGGTGTGCTTCTCACTCTTAGTCAGGCAAGCCTGCTCGGACAGAGTCTCTAAGCCACACCCTGACTCACAATGCTCACAAAAACGGTAAACTGTGGCACAATAACAAGCATACAGAGATGATAAACCCCTAGCTGTTAATCTGCCAGGTGGCAGAGGTCTAGCCAGAAGGATATAGGCTTCGGATATCCGGGCTGAGCCACCTGCTCTAGCCTAGGGACGTTCCCAAGTCTGTGCGCCAAATTACTCTAATTGAAAGGGTGCTCTCTTGAGAGACTCAGATCGCAAGTATCTGACTCTCTCCTGGCGACCCTAAAACAAAAGCAAGACGTGCTAGCGCAGTGCTGAGTGGACTAGGCAAGGGCCCTCACACAACACAACACTAGACACACAGGGACACAGACAAGAAAATGCCCCCAGACTCCCACGGGTATCCTAGTAAAGTCGTGCGGGTCCACAGGACTCGCACCAGCAGACTTTACTTAAAGGATCGCAAAAAGCCTCCCCTCCGGTCTAGCCCCTGCTAACCTGACACAAGAACACACTAGCAAGCATGAAACCACCAAATATGAGACAACAAAAAAGCTTCCTAGGTCTCATTAACAATTACGTCTCTGCATAAGGCCCAAAATCCTATCTAGTTATCTGAGAGCTCGTCGTTAATACAATAATAGGTATAAGGTCTATCAAGGGGATGGGATAATTAAATAGATTGGTGAAGTAGTGGAAAGAAGGTATACAAAGTAAGAGAGAAAGTTTCTAAGTGGGGTTGAGAGGGATAGATATCAAGGGGGTCCGAAGACTACGACAGTGAGGTGAGCTCTGAGTCTTGAATCTGTCTGGATCCCACCCTAGGCATGCAAAATACATCCCATGCTTGGCAACACTCAACACAGTTGCCAGGTCAAAATCCTCTATCCCGTGCGTGAGTCGAAACTAAGCCTAACGTTGCAATCAAATGCACGTGGCAACATCAGGCTCGTTCCAAGCTGGACTCTCCGCGCGAAGCAACGTCCTCCAGCTGGTCTCTCTCTCCCGCTCGTCTCCTCCCACTCTCACTAGACTTACATCTTATATATTATAATGAAACAATCAACTATCGAGAATAAAATATACTAAGATGCGTTGGTTAAGAATAAGGGCAGCTTCAAGGTGTGAAACAACATAAGAATATCCCAGACATTAGTTACGTTGTCGTAGGATATATACTAAGGAAAAGCCTGCCGGCCGGCTGCCGGCAGCTGGTTTCTAAACGGCTGGGCAGCCGACGCGCGCGCATGCCCGCACGTGGCTACTATGCAGAAGCGTCACAGCTGTGACACTTTGGATGCACGAGATCGGGTGACAACACACGCCCTCTGCTGTGGTTGGCACCTCTCGACCAACTCCTGCCCCTCCCTACTCACGTCGGCCGCCCTCTCGGCACCGACTAAGGGTGGAACCTCAGAAGCAGGTACCGCAAAGTCGTTGCTGAGAAGAAGGTCGACGCCCTCTACTGGCAGTTTCTCCACGATTCCGACATCCAACTCTCGTGTCACACCTTCTACCTCCAGCTCCACTCGGACCAACGGGTATGACTTTGTAGCATTGATACCCTGCACCATAACTACCCGTGCCGCGTTTATAGGTTTGACTGTAATGTTTTTCATCAATGTCAAGGAAGCACCCGTATCACGCAAAAATTCTACTCCATGCTTGCAACTAGCCCAACTCACGCAGCCGCGCTCTCTATGGTCACAAAAAGTATCCCGGACAGGTGTCAAGCTTCCGGACACTTATTCACTGGCAGTGCTCCAGCCTCTGAACATTTACCCCGGGCAAACGCAGACGACTTCAAAGACACTCCAATGTTGCGAGCCAAAGACACGACTGCTGTAGGTAGCTTGCTAGGACAGGATCGTGCAAAATGCCCCTTCTCGTGACAATGAAAACACTCTAACTCCCCCTTGGGCTTCCCTTGAGGTGGGGAAGGGCCCGGACCCTTCTTAAACGGGACGGTATTAGGTTTATGGTCAGACTTAATAACATTGCTCTTGTTGTTATTGTTATATGGTGTATCACTGACTCGGGGGGGTGGAGTATTGCGCCCCTTGTTACCTGCATCGTTCCGTTGTGCAGACCTGCACCCACGAATCAGCGATAGCCTATGGTCAGCCACATCAGCTGCCTCCTGAAGAGTTTTAGGGTTTTTCTCTTTGAGGTTCAAAGTCAGGTCGCCGGCTGTGCACTTGAAAAATTGCTCTAGAAGGACTAACTGCTCAAGCTCCTCGAACGTCGTCACCTTCTCTGACCTCAGCCAATTTCTCAATGCATCATACAGTTCCCGGGCATGTTCTAGAAAAATGCACTCACAACCCTTCGTAACACCCCGGAACTTCAACCTATATGTCTCTGGTTGTAACTCGTACACCCGCAGAACAGCTTCCTTTAATACCTCATAATCGATGCAAGACTCCAAGGGCAACGCATCATATGCCTTGAGTCCTTTGCCAACCAATCTAGAGGAAACAAGGGCTTCCCACTTAACCTCGGGCCATTTGTGCTCCCGGCACTTCTTCTCAAAACGCATAAAAAATTCAGTGACACCCGACTCGTCAAATACAGGGACTAACTTAAGAAGGTGCGATAAAGACTGACCAAGACCTCGATTCCCAGAACCGAGACGATGCCCTGTCGACTCCACCCTAGACTTCTCAAGATCTATGTCTGCACAGTACTTCGTAGCCTCAGCCTGAAGCTCAGCTTCATGTCTGGCCTTTCTCTCCTCAGCCTGAATCTTAAGCTGCTCGCTGCTTGAGCTCAGCCTCCCGCTGCTGCTGCTGAATCTTAGCCATCTCAAGCTGGATCATATCTGCAGTTAAATCTTGAGGAGGAGGAGATGCAACAATTGGAGACCCACCCAGTGACAAACCACGCTGCCAGTGACTATCGGCCTGCGGGAACGTACCCGGCTCCGGAGCCCGAGGGGGCGCCATGGTAGGAGTCGAGTGGAATGGGGGCTGGCCGAAGTTGCCCCAGCCCGAAACCCCACACACCCCGCCGAGCACCCAGGCCACCAGGTCACCTCTCGACATGCTGCTAGTGCTCACATGCCCCATGACCGTGGCCAAACACTGGAGACCATACCGATCAATCCCCGACATCCGGTCAACAGTAATAGGCATCTCCAGAAACTTCCTTGCATCCTCCTCACTAGTTACTACTCTAATGCCTTCTAACAAACCCCGCTGCTGCACCTCAGAGTCTGTTTCCCGTACTTTGTCCTCCCCGTACATAGATCCGTCGTTCGACATAGTGTCCACCGCAAATTCTCAACGTTTATAAAAAAAAAGAAGTACCTAACTCTCATGTAGCACTATTCACTCAAACATATAAAATGATCGAAGACAACTCAAGTGCCAAAAAAAAATTCCACGTGTCCAAAATATTTCTCAAAAAACAAATGTCCAACAATCCTGCAATTATTTCTTAGATACCAGGCAAGGTCATTATTTGTTATTACTGCAATAATCAAGAAATGGATCCTGGTTTCTACTTAAATAAGATACTAGGCAAGGTCGCCATTTGTTTCGACCGGGGCTACGAATATAACTTAATGATTGGACTAGTAATAGGGCACTATGCAACAACGGTACGCTAGATCCAAACCCTTGAACTTATATGCCGGCTAACAAAAACACCTATACCCTCCAAAGGTAAACTGCGATAACGGGGTATCCTAACTGGGCATAAATGTACTCTACTTCAGGCTAACCCACACTGGTATAGCCTGATAACAAACAAGATGCAAGTTACGTTAAAATGCACAAAAGGGAAGCTAGGGAAAGATCAATTAAATCACTGCAAGATTTAATACAATAAAAAGATGCTTCAATACAGTTACTCTAAACAACAATAAACTCTTCACTCCTATCTGAAAGAAAGTGAAGTCTAGTCCTACAACATAGACCTGGAAACTTCTGAATTAAGTCTGATGCTCATAAGATGCTCGTATCTTAAATTATATAAAGGCAGGAGGCAGGACACCATACGTGTAGACTGAATACACAAAAAGATAGGCCATATAATGTTAACTGACACGGGAATACTATAAATGCGCAACGGCAGTAATGCTCGACACTAAAAGAAGTACTTCCTCACCAACGAAACAGTCTACTATGGTTGTGCAACTCAACAACAACCTAGACTAATAAATGCCATGAATAATAATGCATACATATCATAAAGAGTTCATGTCCTAACTAGTGTCTGCTCGGCGAATAAAGTCTAGCTGGGATATCAAGGTTAGGAAACCGTGGCTGAACAAGACTGGCTCATAGCCTAGCGTTGTCCTTAAGACGGTATGATTAAAGTTACGTTAATGACGGGGATGCTCTCTTGGTAGATCCAGATCTCAAGTGTCTGGTTCTACCCTGGCGATCCCTCTAAAGTCAAGCAAAGAGGCAGCACTGTGTTCTAAGGTAGTAGGCAAATGCCCTCTTACAACACGATGCTGCACTCGCAAAAGGCACAACCAAAAGGACAACCTAGGCTACCACAGAAACCGTCGAAGTCGTGTAGGTATAAGCAAACCATACACACATCGCTGACAACGAAAACAGAATCCTTATCCCAGTCTAGCATTAAATAACCCAGCAGAGCACTAAATCAATAATGGAGACACACACCGAGTTCTTAACCTCTACTAACTAAGAACCCTCAATCCTATTCTAAGTACATGTAAATATCTCAGAGGACGGCGCATGCAATACAATGGGCCGACTATGGAAACCGTATGCAGAACCCAAGGGGATAAGTAATTGAATAAAGGTGAGGAGCAATGGAAAGGAAGAACCACCAGCCAATCAAGAGGCGTGAGAAGGCACGCGCGCGAGCCTACGAGCGGGGGAGGCAGCACATGTATACGCATGCACACACTACCACCCCACTGCCTATATTGTTCTCTCTCCTTAACTATATACAATGCATGTTATATTCTATTCATAATATAAAATACTTCCCGTTGTCACAGACGAAAATAAACACCACCACTGGACTGTATGTAACAATGCAAGTACTATGAAAGAAAGAACAACATTCTCTGATAACTGTAGCCCATTTCACTGCCCTGGCGAGCGCTAGTGGCTAACGGGAGGCGATTCTGCCAACGCTGGTAGGCGTCACATTGTTTACAATAGGCTCACGATCATGTTCCAGTCTATTTTGACTGCCACGTGGGATACAATAATAGGTTGAGGGCCTCCCCTCACACCCACATGACTTATTGTCAGCATCATATATATTGCCAGCAGGGGGCAAAAAACAGAAACAAATATCCGTAAAATTACACAGGAACTTAACCGCGAGCGATCGACCAATGTAAACATGACGACCATATGCCCAGATACTACATACTTTCCTTGTTTTTTTGGTTTACTTTCTTAAAATGTTGAACAGCCAATGCTCTAAAAAAAGGTTTGTAATTCTAGACTAATACCCTCAGACAATAGTGAAGTCTTTGGAGGTTAAAGACATGGCACGGACCAGGCCCCAGAGGCATGCCTTGTATCGTTTCTCCAAACCTACAAGTCCTAATTCCCTTACTCTGCATGACCAGTGGAAACCACCAGGTTTTGATGGGGGATTGCTACAATGTGTCTCAAACGGTCGAACCCATGTGAACTAATGCATTGCACACGTTTCTAATGTAATCGCTAGTCTCTGCAGCCAGTATGTGGAATTTCTTGCTGGCAATAATTTGCACAAAACAATACAGGATTGTCGAATATTTGAGAACAGCCGAATTTGTGCTACACTGGAAGAAGCATACGTATATAAATCTATGGGAATAAGGCTTGTTGCCTGGCCACCTCCTTGGAGATAGTGGATATTGGATATTCCCTTAGGATCTTTTTACTGATTCCAGTTTTGAATCTTAGGGATATCCATGTGGAAGCATACAACGGGAGTCGTGATAAGTTGAACAAATTATAGGTTTGAGTCCCGGAGGGAAGAACGAAAACCTAATATTTAGTAGTGGCCCCGAAATCATTGACGATATGCCTATTAAATAATAGCTCTCTTTCAAACACCCGCGGTCAGCCTGTTTGAAACACCCGCCGAAGGGGAAAAAGTGCCAACATCATAAGTGCAATGCTCATTCTCTTATGGAATCGTCTTTATGATTCTTAGGGATTTTGCATTCGTGTTGCATGATCGTTGCAAGAGAACGTGTGGTCGTAGAAGGATGGTTCTGGTGTCATTGGAAAGCTCAATTTACGCCCTTTCAGGGATACATAATTGTATTACGCTCTGGCTCTTGTTTATGCGTGAAAAAGAGCACGGAAACAAGGTCGTTTAGGATAAAACCACCCGCTTGGCGGGTAGTAGAAGTTACTGATGGGCCCGCTCGTAAGGCGTTAATATACTATAGTGCAACTATTACAGATATCTACAAAAATACAAATTTTGAACTGTATAACCAGTTCGACTTATCAAGTATCACAGCTCGGGAACTTATCACATAGTCCGGCGAAGGGTCTAGGGGTCTTTGGCTCTCCAGCCCCCCCTCCCCTCCTTTTCTCCATTAAGATTACTCTTAAACGTATTAGCACACAGACCAACTAGACCCACTGGCGTAAGGCCACACAGGTGAATATTGGTTTATCCAAGGCCACAGATAGGTAGCGCGTCAGCAAAGTATGATTAGAAGCCCACAACTTAGTGTTGGCTATGTCATCAATGGAGTAATTATGCAAGAAACGTAACGAAACTGCCCACTTCCTGATGTCGTGGGCCCTTCCCACTACACCGGGATTACTTTCGCGAATTAAATCTACGAGTAAAGAAGCCTATTGTCTTCTTGTGACGCGCTTACCCGTACCATTGACCCATAAGGCTCCCTGCTGTTGGGGCCGTGACACCTTCAAAAACTTTAATAGAGCCTGAACCGGGCATAAGACATGGTGTGTGTCCCCACGCTTGAGCGCCGGGACCGTAAATTCAGAAAAAACATGTTCGCTATGTTCGTTCTTGGCAATAAAAGTGGGAGATGGAGCAATTTGTACATTCACATTGCGCCTCCCAAACCTGAGGCAATTAGGTTCGTTGCTCATCGCCGCCAGCTCAGACCTGTTACCTGTGGCCAACGCTATAAGGAACACAGCCTTCTTTAACAGTGAGTTAAAATCTGGCGCATGATTATACTTGCGCGAATGAAGCAAAGACAATGCTTTGTCAAGTGACCAGGTAGGCATGAGCTGACGGGGTGGTGGGCGAAGCTTGAAACATGCCCTCATGAACCCTTTCTCCTCCGCCTGCGGTATGGATATCCCTGTTAAGTCATGAAAGGGAATTCTGATAGCACACAAATGATTCTTCAGTGTTACTACAGAAAGGCGTTTTTGTTCAAATAAATAGGCCAAATACTTGAATACCAAAGCTACTGATGCGTCAGTTTACGCTGTTTCTAGTATCCAGGTTGTAAAAGACTTCCAATTGATATTGTCGCCTGGTAGAAAGAGTATACTGATTTAGGAATTTATTAGTGACGCTACGTCCATACGGAGTTAACCATTTGGTATTTTGAATGTCCAAAAGGCAAAAGTCAGCGAGGTCTTTAGATTGCCAATTGTCTCCAAGTGGAAGTACGAGAGCGGGAGTGACATCGGGTTCTCGCACCACATTTTCAATTGGTGGTACCACACCTGAGCCGGCCATAGAGGCGCGATCATCGAGACTACGTCCCGGTAACCCCGTAGTTTGTGAATTACTTGACACATGAGTGAAGAGTCTGGAGGCGGAAATAGATAGATGGAATTCCACCTGTTTCAGTCCTCCATCAATTCGTCTGGACCCCCCGCCGAAGTCATGTCCCGGCGGGTGAGGTAGAAAGGAAGCCTGTGGTTTTTCTTGGACACGAAAAGATCCAATTGTGGACGGCATGGCTCTGCAATCATCTGGTTGAAGATGTTTTGCTTGATAGCCCATTCTACTTTGGTGCTCTGTCGCCGGGACAGAGCGTCTGCCCAGACGTTCGCAACGCCTGGGAGGTATGATGCATGGAGATGAATGTTCAGCTCTTCGGCCAGAACAAAAATATCTTCTGACAACTCTAGCAACTTCCGAGACCTCGTTGACCCTTGCTTTTGAATGCAGGATACCGCATTCAGATTGTCCATTCGAAACGCTATTGATTTCCCCGCAAGGAGGAGCCGTGGTTTTGAAGGAAAAATAAAGGGACTAACAGCTCTTGTGCATTGATATGAAGATTCACGGTTTGGGACCAGAGACCTTGACCCTGATGGCCTAGGCTCGACTGATAACCCCAGCCTATTGTCCCTGAAGCATCTGTGTCTATCCATACCGTAGGTGGGGGAGACGCCCACGTCATTATCCAGTGCAACGTTTCTCTCCTCGCCTAGACCGACAGCAAGTTGTGAATTAATAGAGGAATTTGCCACAACTTTCTCGCCGGCAACAGCGGGAAGTGTTTGTTTGCATCAGGATTAATCTCTGTACTTTCAATCGGCCCAACTTACAGTTAATTGAATCCAATTGAGAGAGCCGACCAGGGATTCCCATGTCCTTCTCGTGGTAGTCAGACTGTGGAGAAACAAAAACGATTTCTTTTGAAATCTGTTGCGATTGTCCACACTCTGACTGAGAGTAAGATATGCTGTGTCCCAGACCAGCCCTATCCACTGAATTACCTGTGTGGGAACAAGATGCGACTTTGCCAAGTTGACCTTGAACCCTAGGGATTGCACATGGTTTATAATTTGAGTGACATGGATTTTACATAGACTCTCTGACTCCGCCACCACCACCCAGTCGTTTAGGTACCACAAAACCTTGATTCCCTGATTTAACATCGGCATGAGGGCCTGCCAGACTAATTTTGTGAATATTCTCGATGCAAGGTTCAACCCGAATGGTATTCTCTGAAAGATATAAGTCTCTTGCCTGATCCTCAAGGCGAGGAATTTTTGGAACCTTTTGTTTACCGGAACGTGCCAATAGGCTTCTGTCAGGTCTAACGAGCACATCCAACCTTGCGGCGGAAGTGTTAGCCTGATATGATTCACAGTGAGGATCCTGAATGATGTGTTGTGAATGTATTGATTCAAATGAGATATGTCTACGACTGGTCTCATCTGAACACTGTCCTTCTTTGGTACGAGAAAAAGCTTGGACGTGTAAACTGGGCAAGTTGGATTGACCGGGACAATGATACGCTCGGTCATCATTTCCTGGACTAGTGACTCCTCCTCTAAAGATACATGATTGACTTCTAGTGGTTGACGTAAACGAGGTCGCTGGAGCCACCGCCAGGTTATGCACTTGAGTACCACTGTCTTTGCCCAAGTTTGCCGGGGCCAAGCCCGGTGACACGCCCGAAATGACCCAGTTATTTGACTGGGCTTGTCCGGTGGAACTACCCTAGGATCCAACTCACCCTCGATAGTCCCCGGGAGTGAGAGAGTTTGTACTGTGACTAGTTTTTTTATGGTGGTCTTTTTTTTTCTTTTTTTTTTCTATGTGATTGAGGGATGCAAAAGGCAGAACTGCCTATAGCGAGTGCCTCCCCCATACTTGAAAGAGTGACAGGGCCAAAATCAAGGGACGTTCGAGCCATAATGCCTGGACACACAGAGATTGAAGCAATTTAAGTCATAGGAAGAGGGAAAGACTGATTATGGGAGAGAGTTCCAGAGCTCAGCTGTTGAGTAGAAGAAAGTTTGAGAGTAACGTTTCTCTCTTGGGTTGGAGAGTTGCACAGAGTAGGGGTGGGATTGAGTTGCAAGACGGGTACCATGTGCCCTACGTAAAGGAGGTGGTATACACTCGGAAACCTCTGAGGAACACTGATTATTATAGTAACGATAGAATAGCGAGAGAGATACAACATTGCGGCGGAGAGAGAGAGATTGCAGAGAGTTGGTGAGTGGACGGGAGTTAATGATACGAAAGGCCTTCCTTTCAACTTTGTCTAGGAGAGTGGTGTGAGAGGAACCTCCCCACACATGTGAACAATACTCAATACAAGGATGCACTATGCCCCTGTACAGAGCAAGAAGCTGTGCAGGGGAAAAGAACCCCCTAAGGCGGTTGAGCACACCCAGCTTCTGGGAGGCTGCCTTAGCAAGACTGGTAATATGGTCCTTCCCACTGAGAGCAGAAGAAAAGGAGACACCAAGAATATTGAGAGAAGATGAAGGATTGATTTTTGTATTGTTGAAGAATAAAGGATAGTCCGCTGGGAGTTCCTTACGGTAGATAGATGGAGAAATTGGGTTTTGGAAGCATTAACCCGTACAGCCCCAGCGACGCGCCTGATGCGTCGGCGATGTATGTAACGCACAGCCCCAGAGACGCGCCTCACGCGTCACCCTAATTGCGCCGACCGTAACCTCAGGTGTAGCCACTCAAGAGGGCTCAGATTTGTATGGGAACTGTGTACGTATCCCACGCAACCGTGCCGATGGTTGAAAACTCTCAAAGTCCACGTGCGTGCGCGTGAGCGCGCAATAACCTGGTTTTGGGGGGTAATTGCCTTAAATTTTTTACTCCTGTAAAATACATTTTCGGGGGCTCTGTAGGACCATTTTTTAAGCTTTTTGAGCGGTTTTTCGTGGTTTTTCCTTCATTCCTAACCCATTCGCTATTGTTTCTGGAATAAAACCTTTTTTTGAAAACCGGCCGGGTTCTGGTGAACAAACATTACAAAACTACCCGGGGCTGGACGGGTTAAAGGTAACAAGGTTTTCTCTGCCCCAATTGGAGAAAGTATTTAGATCAGAATTTGAGGGTTCTATGGCTTCATTACATTTGTCGTTGAGGGATTGCTGGCTGGGGCGTTCTGAAAAAGTAATGGAGTAGTGTAAGGTTGAGTCGTCTGCGTATGAATGGATGGGAATTGAGGTACAGTTGAGGAGATCATTTATAAAAACCCGGCCGGGTTCTGGTGAACAAACATTACAAAACTACCCGGGGCTGGACGGGTTAAAGGTAACAAGGTTTTCTCTGCCCCAATTGGAGAAAGTATTTAGATCAGAATTTGAGAGTTCTATGGCTTCATTACGTTTGTCGTTGAGGGATTGCTGGCTGGGGCGTTCTGAAAAAGTAATGGAGTAGTGTAAGGTTGAGTCGTCTGCGTATGAATGGATGGGAATTGAGGTACAGTTGAGGAGATCATTTATAAAAATTAGAAAGAGAATAGGAGATATGACAGAGCCCTGAGGAACACCGGAGTTTATAGGGTGAGGAAGTGAACAATGGCCATCCACAACCGCGGCTATGGAACGGCCGGAAAGGAGATTAGTGACAAAGGCACAGATAGAGGGATAGAAACCGAAGGAGGGTAGTTTAGAAATTAAAAGATTTGTGCCAGACTCTATCGAAGGCTTTCGATATGTCTAGTGCAATAGAAAAAGTCTCACCGAATTCAAGAAAGGAGGATGACCAAGAGTTAGTAAGATATGAAAGATGATCACCAGTAGAGCGACCCTTAAGGAAGCCATACTGGCGATCTGATAGCAGATTATGAGAAGAGAAATGCTTAAGAAATTTGGAAGCAAGAAAAGTTTCAAAAACTTTAGAAAGACAAGAGATAAGAGCAATTGGACGATAGTTGAAGGGTTGAGAGCGGTCATCCTTCTTTGGGACAGGTTGAATGTGAGCAAATTTTCAGCATGAAGGGAAGACGTTATAGGATAGACAGAGACGAAAGAGTTTGCCTAGGCAGGGAGTCCGCACGGAATCACAGTTTTTGATAACAACAGGAGGAACACCGTCCGGACCGTACGCCATATTAGTATTAAGCCCAGAGAGGGTAGAAAGTACATCTTTAGAAGAGATTAGGATATTAGGCATAAGTAAGAGAGAGGAAGGTGGAGAGGGAGGAATAGCACCGGAATCATCCAAGGTGGAGTTTCTAGCAAAAGTTTTAGCGAAGAGTTTAGCTTTGTCAGAGGAAGAAGTGATGGTTGTGCCATCAGAGTGGAAAAGGGGAGGGAAAGGGGAGGGAAAGACGAGGAAGAGAAATTTTTGGAGAGGTTTTTTGGCTAGATGGCAGAAAGCTTGGGAAGAGCTAGAGTTGGATAGTTCAGTACATTAATTATTGATGAAAGTGTGTTTGGCAAGTCGAAGAACAGATTTGGCTTGATTCCGGGCAGAAACATAGGAAGGGTTAGACGGCTGACTGGATTTGGCAGAAGTCGATCCCGGACCTGATCTGTGTTGTGATTTATTCCTATACCATTTCCCTGACTGTTTTCCCTGTTTAGGCTTGGGCTGAGTACTTCCGTGTGCCGGGGGAGACTTTGGGCCCTGAAAGGGCTTAGTCCCACTCGGCTGGGATATCATACTGCTCTTGGGCTTGGAGTACGGTTTTGGAAACTTTAATTGCTCCTTACTAGCCTGGGAAGTACTCGGCTTTATGCTGTCTACCATATTATAAACAGCCTTCCAAGTCTCCGGGCAAAGCAAAGAAGAGGTTAACACAGGTGAAAGAATTACCCGGCGCCCAATGTCGTCCGGTAACCTTTTCACCATATAGATTCTCAGGTCCTGACGTGCGCGGATAGCCTCCAACAAGACTATCCTTACGTCACCCAAAGATTGGATAGAGTTCTGTAAAAGAAGCCGCCGGGATAACTCCGTGGCCTTCCTAACATCATGGTCATTAATAGCAGCAACAGTTCTCGTGAGGGACTGGGCTATTTGGCGACTTAGTATAAATTGGGAAAAAAGTCTGAATGCTTTGTTTCTCAATTTAAAATCTCTATCCAGATGTGCTGGAGGAGGATTTGAAAAGGGCTCCTGCAGGTCCCATAAAGCTAACTTGGGGGAGGCAAGGAACTCAAGAATAGCAGGTGGAACTCCCCCGGCTTGATTGATTGGTAAAGAAAACCAAATGTGATTACCTTGAGGAATTTGGTGGGAAGATTTTGATGTTATTGTTGCTGCAAACTGTTGCGCCTCAGTATCCCAGTCCACCCACGGACCCGGACCTATCTGCCCCACCTGCAGGACTGGATTACCGGACTGATCTAGCACTGGGGTTGTATCCACCTCCGGCGTTAGCGTTTTAAGGAATTTGATGTCATTCACGCCGTCAGTCTTAGTCCAGTCAGCAAATAGTCGTGCAGATGAGGCCGGAGGCAATGCTGGAGTGGGGGAATACACGAAAAATTCATAGTAATAAACATTAGGGATGGCCTTGACCGCTACGTCTAAAATCTGACCCTGTTTATCTTTTGCTCTCAGCTTCTTAGTCTTATTCATCTGGAAGACCCAATCACTCGGAACTGGGAGCTCCTCCGATATGGTTTGTTGTGCCACGGCTGGATTTTGTGCCGTTACATTTACCCATGAACAATCGGGCCCGTACAATAAAGGCATAGGGCCTTTCTTGTGTGAAACCTTGTCTAAAGGAGGGGGAGTAATATCCGTGATGACAGGCACATTGGTGGTAGTTAAAGAGGCGGGCTCTGTAGTGCCACTCGCCGAAGCAGTTATAATAATAATAATAATAGTTCTTAAAGCTAGCGCATGCGCCAGCTAAGGACAACCCAATAAGGCCGATTAGGCGTATTTCCATTGAGGTCCTGTACTACTACCCCATCCCCTTGCTCATGAGGGACGGTAACGACTCAGTGCTTGTGAAAAACCTTTAATGCGCCGAGCGTGGGTGCGATCCTGGGCCTTCTGGGTGGAAGTCCAAGACGCTAGTCACTACACCACCGAGCCACATGAGTTATGTTAGTGGGGGGGAGGTGACACATTGGATGGAACAACAACTCTGGCTGGCTCTAATGACCACACAACTGACCCAATCGGAGGAGTTCCCGGTGCGGCTGTGGGAGTTTCCTGTGATTTCTTTGGTACATTATATCGTCTCATTACCCTGTGTAAAATGTAATCTAAATCATCTGTAGTGATACATTTGCTATGTGAACCGTTGGATGACTCAGACCCTACCTCCGACCCTTCCTCAACTGGGTCCGGCTGAGCTGAAGACATTTCCAAGTCTTCCGGCTCTTCCGTAACCTCCATCACTTCCGGTTGTTGCCGGGGCTCAGAAATATACTGTTCATTGTCTGGCCACACTAAATCAGGAACGGATTAAGGAAGATTGTCAACATTATCACTTTCTATGTTATCCACCTGATATTGGTCACTGGGTTCTAAACTCACGGGCTCAGGGTGCCTCCACACACTACGTCTTCGATCAACATTAGTTTGTGAATCTGGGATAACCTGACTTAATTGGGAACCTTCATAGCCCTGTGACTCACTCGCCGTGTACCCACGGTATTGTTCAGCCAGAACTCTCCGAGACACTATAGGAGCCCGGCTCAGCGGCACATTTAACCCTTAATTAGCGGCGAGCAACATAAGTCGAGTTAAATAAAGCTGGACTATGTGGCGGCGCTCGACATAACTCGAGTGGCAATTTCAGCACGTAATGTGGCTGAGAGAGAGAGACAAGTGGTGGCAGGAGACTAGCGAGCGTATGACTGCTCCAGACCACCGCGGCGAACCTACTGACACAAATCTCAGCTCCCTCCTCCCTCTCTCACTCGCTACATACTCAATTATGTACTGAAAGTACCGAATTACCTGCTTTTTGCACTCGCGTTGCACGGTTATTGCAAGAAAACTATCCATCATACAAGGATCGTTATGGTGTCATTCGAAAGCTCTGTTTATGCCCTTTCAGGGATAGGTACTTGTTTTACGTTCTGGGTCTTATTTAGGCATGAAAATGATCACGTAAACAGCCCTATTTTGGCTAAAAACACCCCGCTGTGCGGTACACATAAATAAACCGCATAGGCCGCTCGTAAGGTGTTAATTTAGGGATTGCAAAATTAACTTCCTTAGATTCTAAGTATCCCTCACCAGACCCATCCCTGGGAGTTGACTCAGCTCCCTCCGTCCCTACCTCGGAACTGCCCGATTGGACGTTAGGTCTTGTAGAGGTAGGGGCGGAGGGCAGTGGCCGCGACTCAAACGATTGCCGGTGCCGCGACTGCGTCTCCTCCTTACGGGAATGTTTATGACCCTTCTCATCAGACTGTTTACTACGACTTCACGTCGCTGAGTCATCTTTTCGTCTATTGCTAGACCTTGAAGTCTCTGCAGTCGACTGGGACAACCGCTTGAGGGGAGACCTCGACCGGGACCTGGACTAGTCCTGTGGCGAAGTCGACCGCACCCTCTTATGGCGGCCAGGGGGGGGGGGGGGGGGTACCTTACTAGAGTCACTGTCACTACTGCTCACCAATTTTTTCAAAAGAATGTTGGGCTTAGATTTAGATTTTATTTGTTTTTATTTGTTTTTAAAGAGACAATGAACGGAGGAAGGAAAAACACAGATAAAACAAAAAAGGTCCATGTGCCTAAAGGCATCCTCCATTCATAGAATGTTTGTAACAACTGGATTTAAACTGTTGTAGATTGTAAGTTTGTGGAAAGCAACTCGAGGGAAGTGAATTCCAATGAGTAGTAGTTCTGGGGATAAATTAATTTTGATAAGCAGAAGTTCTGCATTGTGGAGGAGAAAGTGTAAATTCATGGGCGCTCTCAGCTGCCCTAGTTCTACGGGGAAATATGTGGAGAGGCAGCACAATTGAAGCAAGTTCCTCGGAACAATTGCTGTGAAAATATCTGTAGAATAATGCAAGGGATGCAACGTTTCTTCGTATGGATAATGTAGGAAGGTCCTGTGTGATTGCAGGGTTATTGATTAATCTAATAGCTTTATTTTGAATTTTGTCCAACTGCCTCAATGCAACCACTCCACTTCCACTCCACAGAGGTGAACAGTAATCCATCTGAGAACGCACATGACTTTTATATATTACGGCCAACTGCTCGTCAGTGAAGAATTCTCGAACTCTGTACAGGAGTCCCAGTTTTTTAGAGGCATTCTTAGCAATGCTTCTAACATAATGTGTCCAACTCAGGTTAGTAGCACAGAGAATGTCAATACTAGGGGAAGTGGGAATATTTACATCATTAAAAAATATATGGCAGTCGGTGAGATTCTGTCGGTTAGAAAATTGAATGTACTTGGTTTTCTGTGCATTAAAGGAAACTAGATTCTTTTGTCCCCATTCATAATTCTAGAAAGGTCCTGGTTCAGAGAAATTGCAGTGTTTATTTTTGAATTTGTAAGATCGGGTTGGGTGAAAGAATTGGTAAATGTGAAGGAACTGTGGAGTGTTGAGTCATCTGCGTGGGAATGTATTGGATTATGAGTGGTGGAACTTGACCTAGAAGGGGGAGATTTAAGCAGTGGTGACTTTATCACAAGATGGTCCCAAAGCGACTCATCATCAAGGCCTTATGAACAACGTCTTTGGAATATGAATTAAATTTGTTTTTAATTTCCTGTAATGCCATTAGCCATGATTGGTCCTTTTTATTAAGCAATTCATTCCTGAGGTCAGTGCAAATGGCCCATCTCTTAGATACCTACATCCCCGGTACCTATCTAGGCATTTAACACACTTCACACACAACTTATGTACAAAGACTGGAATGAGAGAGCAAGTGAGTGTAGCGCAGAGAGTGACTAGAGGCATGATGGAGCTAACGACCCCCCCCCCCCCACTGGGATCGGCCCCTTCCCCTGTAGTCCTGCGCCGCTTACAGATGTTTTGTGATCTGGAAATAAAGATTTCCAGGAATCAATGCTCATAAGGATAAACCGAGAGGTTCACACATCATAACACCCCAAATACGCCGGAAAACTAGATGTAGGCCAACCGTTACTCTAATCTTCCATCGTACTTGTTTGTGAAAAGATCTCGGAGACCCTATCTAATAGTGAACTGCTTACCTGTGACTAAGTGTCACTGGCCCATATTTTAGAATCATTAACTAACTAATCGTATACAAGGACCTGAGTGATAGTTAATTACCCCACTGGACTTTTCCGTCGGGCGGGATCAGTCAATTCATGCCGTGTGAGGCTATCGGTCTGGGCGAGTTCTCTCGGCCGGGCCGAATTCACTCCCTTAGGAATCAGCACTTCCGCCGGGAGTCTAGTGGTACACCACACCACGCCGGGTTTATTGGATTATTCCCTGCTCGCCTGCAAGGCGAGCTTCTGGCATCAATACCCGGTAAAGATCGCCGGAAGGAAAAAACAAATTTTGAAGGTACCGACTTGTCAGAGCTAGTCAGCCGCCAACAACAAAACCCACCAAATAAGTCAGAATGTCTCCTGACACCTTTCTAACATGTAAAATATCACCATATGAAAGCGAAGGTCACATCTTAGGGCTAGCACACAGTATTAATTAAGCAATAAATAATACCCCTAGCCAACTAGGAATACCCCTAATGAGGCTGGCCACGAGGCTCAAGGTCATTATTACGATGAATATGATACCCTTACCTCCGAAGATGACACAGCAGCAGCGAACGCATGGCGCCCCACGCCAGAGGGGAAGAGAGCAAACTAGGATTCTGGAAAGTTCCCCACCACGTGGGGCAACTCTTAGACCAGAACGTCTGCTATAAAACACAAAAATGCTACTACCTCATAGAGATGGCTAGTAACATAGCTCCGCGGATATATAGCTTCCTAAATAACTTGGTTATAACAAAGCTAAGGTGCAGAACGAAAACAAAAAACACAAAGGCACGCGTGTCCATGTGGACCGAAGGAGCGCCTCACACAAGTACCTTAATTTAACACTTCCCTGCCGACGTACCAATGGGGCCGCCAGTCCTAGCTAGTCTAAACCTATTCTAGAACATCTCTGATAGATACAAATGAGCAAGAGTCACTAGAGTTGAACGAATGTCGAATGAAGCGGAGGACAGGCTAGGCACCTCTACTCGGGACGGCCGCAGGGGAAGGAAGACCAGATGACGCCACTAGATTCAGCGTCTAGGATAGAATCCACAGAAAGACATCCACTAAGTTGGGAAGCTATACTGTATTATAACAATTCTTAAGTAAAAACATTTGTTTTTATTTTTTACAAAGTTTTTTCGTAGTGAATACCCAATCATAAAGACGATTCCATAAGAGAATGTGCGTTGCACTTGGTTGATGTTGGCACTTTTTCCCCTGCGGCGGGTGTTTCAAACAGGCTGACCACGGGTGTTTGAAAGAGACCTATTATTTAATAGGCATATCGTCAATGATGGAGGGGCCACTAATAAATATTATGTAATGGGTACCAATGTATTTAAGAATTGCAATAAATTATGTAAAATATATTTTTCTTTCTTTATACGGTACCTATTATTGGCCAAGCATCATATATGTATTCATTTATAAAAGTGAATCTACCTGCTAAACTTTGTGTTTGGTATGGTACTGTACTGTATATAGGGCAGATTTCAATTTTATGCAGAATAAGTAATGAAAATATATAGTTTCCTAAATTAGACAAAGGGGGTGATCGGATTATTATTATTAACTTGAAGTATGTGGAAGATGAGAGATCTCAGAATGAAAGTAAAAAGTGCAATGTATCAAGGAATCGTTGTGCCAACAGTGATGTATGGGGCTGAGACATGGGTTCTGAAGGAAAAGTAGAGAAGAAAGTTTGATGTGATGGAGATGAGCTGCTTGAGGAGTATGTGTGGAGTTACTCGTAGAGACAGATTGAGGAATGAAGAGATACGTAGGAGAGTGGGACAGCAGAAACATTTGTTGGCCAGAGTGGAGAGAAGGGTGCTGAGCTGTTATGGTCATGTTGAACGAATGGAAGATGAAAGGCTTACAAAGGGAATATGTGAGTCAGATACAAGGGGAGATAGAAGGGATGGAAGACCCCCATTGAGATGGAGAGACTGTGTAAGGAGTACAAAGGAGTACAAAGGAAATCAAGCAACAACAGATCCAGTGACCCTTCTAGGTTGCTTGTCCTCCAAAACACTGAGGATCAAGTGTCCAAACAGTGGTTTAGAGTGGGTAAGGGAACATTGGAAAGGGAATTACTGCCCTGGAACTAATGTCCGTGGCAGGATTAGGAAGTTAGTAGGGGACAGAGGGGTTAGTAACTGAGGGGGGGATAAAATAAAGTTATTCATTTACAAACGCAGTCAGTCGCGGGTTTGATGCGAGATATTTATCTAGGCGGAGTTTAAATGAATCAACGGTGATGCAGTCTATAACGTTTCGGGGAAGCCCATTCCACAAGTTGACAACTCGATTGAAGAAGAAATTCTTAGATTCGTGCGAGTTAAAAGATTTACCAATAATTTTGCAACCGTTTCCCCGCGTGTAATTAGATTGGTCGATAGTGAAGTACTTACTACAGTTCATATTGTCGATGCCTTTGATGATTTTGAACACTTGAATTAAGTCGCCTCTTAATCTGCGCTGGGTTAAAGGAAATAGATTTAATTCTCTAAGACGCTCTTCGTATGGTTTGTTCTTTAGGCTAGGTATCATTTTGGTAACTCTACGTTGAACTCGTTCTAGCTTGTTTATATCTTTTTGGTAATAAGGGCACCAGGATTGAACGCAGTATTCCAGAAGAGGGCGGACTAAGGAATTGTAAAGGGTTAGGATAACTTCTTTGGATTTATGCTCAAATGACCTGCCTATAAAGCCAATTATTTTGTTTGCCTTCTTAACAACTTCTGAACATTGTTGACTCGGTTTTAGGTTACTCGATATTGTTATTCCCAGATAGGTTTCTCTGTTTACATTCTTAAGCTGAGTGCCATTCATCGAATAGTTTGCTTTCTCATTTAGGTATCCGATATGTAGTATTTTACATTTATCCGTATTGAAACTCATTTGCCAAATTTGGGCCCAACATGACAATTTATCTAGATTGTGTTGCATATCGTCAACTTGTTCTTTTGAGAGTACGCTATTTGCAATTTTTGTATCGTCAGCAAATTTTTGAGATTTGAGAAATTTTGAAATTTTGTACAGGTGAGACCCTCATCTATGTCGTTGATGTAAATTAGAAAGAGAATTGGTCCTAGTACCGATCCCTGGGGTACCCCGCTACTTACATTGGTCCATTTTGATGCCTTACCGTTTATGACTACTCTTTGCTTTCTGTCGCTGAGCCAATTTTCTATCCATTTCAACACACCGTCTTGTATTCCATGCGCTTTTAGTTTTAGCAGTAAACGTTTGTGGGGAACTTTGTCAAAGGCCTTTTGAAAATCAAGGTATATAATATCTACAGCTTTACTCTCATCGTAGAGGTGGAGGATATCGTGGAAGAAGTCTAAGAGGTTTGTTAAACAGGAACGTTTTTTACGAAAGCCGTGTTGAGTATCTTTAAGTATGTTATTTTCCTCTAAGTGATTTACGAGTCTGTCTCGTATGACCGTTTCTAGCATTTTACATACAACTGAGGTTAAGCTAATTGGACGATAGTTACTGGATAGGGATTTGCTGCCTTTTTTGAATATCGGTGTTACGTTGGCTAGCTTCCACTGATCGGGCATAGTTCCAGACTGCAAGGATTTATTGAATAGTAATGTCAGTGGTTTAGAGAGCTCATCCTTAGCTTCCTTTAGAACTCTAGGCGAGATTGTATCAGGTCCAGGCGTTTTATTTACCTTGAGTTTATCTAAACAATTCAATACTTCTCTCTCTGTAACGGTGATATTGCTTAAAACATCTGAATTATCAATCTGAATCGGCGATGGTGTAGGGATATCACTGAGGTCTTCTGTTGTAAAAACTGATGCAAAGAAGGTATTGAGGGCATTACTCATTTGTTCTTCGTCTTTGGTGTATTATCCATTTTCATCGACTAACGGTCCAACAGTTGAAGTAACTACTTTTTTCTTTCTGATAAAACTATAGAATTCATTCGGGTTTGTTTTACTTTGATTCGCAATATGTAACTCTAAGGTCTTTTTACTTTGCTTAATTAACTTTTTGGCTTTGCGTCGTAGCTCTACAAATTTCAGCCGTTCTTCGTCATTTTGTGAGGATTTTAATATATCATTAGCAAATTTTTTAGCAAGCAGGCAGTTTGAAATATCTTTATTCCACCATTTGGGCTTATTATTATGGCCTGGACGCCGAGTTTTCGATGGTATGCAGTCTTGCACTGCTTTTAGGTAAGTGGCATCGAATAACTTCCAAGATGTATTTATGTCGTTATTGTGAATTAAAAAGCTCCAGTCAGTTTCTTTAAACATAGCTCTAAGTTTATGGAAGTTTGCTTTCTTGAAATTAGGGACTTTTTCGATGCTACTATTTGGTTCGTTACTAGTAAACTTTAAAGTGAAAGTTATCGTATGATGGTCGCTGTTACTGAATTCATCACCAACATTCAAATTCTCTATTAATTCTTCTTTTGTTGCAAGTACAATGTCAAGAACGTTTTTACCACGGGTCAGCGTTCCAACAAATTGATAAAGCGAACTCTCTTGCAAGTTCGTATACAAGTCATGTCCGGAGTGTGAAGTAAGAGTATCGCCCAACTTGGTCACAGGTAAATTAAAGTCACCAAAAATTACGGTATCTTGTGAGTTACTTACATCTGCAATTTGTTTGTAAGACAAGCTTTGGATGATAGAGGAATGACTATAGATCAAGCAAGGGAAGTGGTAATAAACAGGAATGAATGGAGAATGCTTGTGAATAGATGAGTCAACACTGGTCATATGGGGGAAGGGGTCGGGCGCAAGTTGGACTAGATAATAGTCCATCAGGCGCCTGGCCCGGGCAGACAGTTTATATGAAGGGTGCGCCTGGAAGTGTGGTGGGCGAGCTTGTGGTTTCAGTTCTGTTGCATGTCTGCCTGCCGAAATCGGAACCTCTCTGGGTGCTCGGGGGAGTGCTGGAGGGACCTTGGTGACCCTGGTCTCTGGGTCTTCTCCTGGATGACCTAGATGTGTGTGAATTTGTATTTTGTTTTTGTGTGTTCATTTTTTCTGTTGTGTTGTCCCTATTCTGGCTCTGTCTTGAGTCCCCCCCCCCCCAAAAAAAAAAGGAAAACTGGAGATTGGGCATGAGTATATAGATAGATAGATAGATAGAACTTGAAACCTAAACCATTATGATATCGCTGCACGGTATGGTGCTGGATTAAGATGTTTAACACTTTAAATGTAGCACAACTGTGCAGTATAGAACTTGAGACAAATGGGTTCAGCTATGGTAAATAATCCCATAAAGTATACAGTACCCGATACCTACAAAGTAATCTGCATAGGATTCACTTATTTGAACTCATACATGCAGGTATATGTTTTTGTGGGAATACATAAGAGTTGAGGCAGCTGATGGTTATATTCAGTTGAGAAACTCTGCCTCAAAAAGCCAAACTAACTCGACCAATCCTGTAAGCGGATTGCTACAATACTGTACTGTGCCTAACCTAACTTAACCTAATCTAAACTAACCCCACAGACTCCTCCTTGTGAAAGTGTTCATACCAGTAAAAGCTGTAGGTTCTCTTTATATGACCTCTATTATTTTTAGGATTCTTTTGTACCTGTATTGTTCTCAGTTATTGGTCTAAATTTGTGTTGATATGGGTACATGTGTCATAATGTTGGAGATTTGATTTTGTTTAGCATTTGCCTATCATAAAAAAAGACTATATATGGTAGCCTAAACATAAACTACACATCACCTAAATTACTGTATACTGCAGAAGGAGGGTAAAAAAGAGAAGTTGGTCGATTGCATAGTCAACCTCTAAGACTCGGCCGGGTGCAAAGCTAACCTATAATAACTGTACACATCATAATGCAACCTAACAACTTTGCGAAGGATGTAGAATCCGGGCGTACGGTTATGTTTACATAGTTCGTGCCCTCGCGGGTACGTTCTCGTCTATTTTGACAATTTTTTTGTTTGTTTTTTTGTTTTGCCCCTGCTGGCAATATATAAGATAATGATGATAATAAGCCCCTCAACCTAATATTCTATCCCACGGCAATCAAATTAGAAGGGAACGGGATCGCAAGCATGCGAGTAGTGTAAACAAGGCAGGCAATACCCCCGAATACAGTCTACAGCCTTAAACCACCTTTCAGAAGCCGATTCCCTTTGGCTGGCTTCTGATTATTACGGGATATACTCAAAAGTTTAGGAGTATCTTTTGGCTAGGCTACTCTAAGACACCTATCATAATTTAAATGTGTAGGTAGGTTAACTACGAAATCTCTTTTCCCATTATCTAACCCAACCTAGGCTGTATTAAATTGCCAACAATTTTGCATTGTTTGAAGAATAGCCTAGCTATGTCAATAAATATGCAAGTTCCATGGAGATTAATAAAATATTATTTAGCCATGAAATCTTTATTATATAATTAGGATAGGTGACTATCCATAGATGTCTCTATAGACATGAGAAGAATTATGTAAGCCAAAACACCTTTCCTGATAAATTTTTGGGTAAACTCAGAGGTTACCTCATTGGATAGCTAGAATAGGATAGTTTAGTTAGGCTAGGTTTGTTAGGTTAACATGGTTATTATAAATTAAACAATCCAAATCTAAGTTAACTAGCCTCTCATACCTAACCAATCCTAGTCCACCATCCAACCCTGGTAACCTATTGAGGTTAGGCCTACCCTGTTTTCAGTAGTTTTACCGCGAAAATGGCACCAGGACTCTTAATTAAGAGGTTTTACTGGGCAAAGGTGCCTGGATTCTTAAGAGTTAAGGCATACAAAATGCCTTTTAATACATCCAAGTGCACTCAAAACAAAGTAATATGTGATTAAGTGCAATAATTCCCCTCCATACCTTCTATCATTCCTCCACATGTGTCCCCCCCTCCCCTCTTCCCCTCCTTCCTCCCTCCTCAATTATCCGGTATTTTCCCTATTATTCCCAATATTTATTGAGTATTTTCGTGCGAGGACGGCTGGGAGAGAGGGGGGAGGATGGGGGAGTGTATTTCCGACCCTCTAAGCCAGTCTGAGACATTCCCTTGTCTCTCAGTACCATGCGAGATACGAGAGAGGTCAGCCGATCTGGGTCAGATTACGACCGCGGGGCTAAAATATACGATTTTCACCAGCCAATTACTGTTAACACTTGTTTTATTGCTTTTCAATGTTCATATATTCATATTATAAGTAAAATAGGCGCATATGGATAAATAATTATGATATATATGGCAAATATAACAATTTTCGTCTGGAATGAACTAAAATACCTTCACATGGCGGGACGTTTCAAATACTATAGCTTCGCGCTTTAAAGGTTAATACATCAAGATCATTACTAAAAATATATATGCTCATAGAAATTGCTCATTTGCCCAATTTAAGAATCTCTTACTATGAAATGGATGAGTCCAGCTTTACCCTTCCCATTTGGGAAGGGTCAGCCAGGGATTATATATGTCAATTTACAGCCCATTAGCTCTGGCCCTTTTCGAGTTAGAAATAGATTAGATCTCACAATTTATGGCCTATCTATTTGGAACTGGAGAACAGGGCTAGGCTTGAATATAAAAGAAAAGCTTGCCTGATTTTATAACCAACCCACTTATCCAGAGTGCCAACCACAACCAAATTCAATGAAAATCCAAACCACTACGGGTGGATGGGACTCGTTAGCCTTGGTCGGCAACCCTTCTAGGGGAGACAACCCTACACAATCCGGGTAGACAGGACTCGTTAGCCTTGGACGGCAACTTGTCTAGGGGAGCAAACCCTACACAAACCGCCTGCTGCTTTGCAGGCTTAGCCTCTTTGGGCAAAGGCTACGCCCACAGCCAACAATTGTGGTTGGGGGCTAGCTAGAGCAGGCACCCCATGTAAAACATGCTTCAAACTCGCCTAACGGCGGCTCACTGACGTGAAGGGACCTACCTCAGGCCCATCTCAGGCTCCCTTGGGGTGCATCCTGGCCAGGAGGCCCTAGAGGGTACAGGGCATAGTGTTTTTACAGACTGGCACTTTCCGCCTAGTAGTACATGGGCCCGAACATGGAGGTAGCGCACCGGGAGGCTGCCCTATCACTAGGCGCATAATACCGGACCAGCCGTAGTGGCATGTGTGCTCACGGATTGCGTTCATGTGGTTGGTTCTGGTGGGGTGTGTCCCCTAGCTTCCACCCCTATTAGGATCTCGGAAGGGCCTCTGGGTGACAACTGCCCGGGGTTGCCTGGATTTGGATACCTGGGGATAGTGACCTCCAAATGTTGGCAACTCTACCCTATCATGACAATAACATTTCAAAGAAAACAGAAGCCTGTTGATACAAAATCGCAAAAGGACACTACCGCAGTTTCTTCCCCAAAGTTCAGGTTCGGAAGTGTGAATGTCGGAACCATGAAAAGAAGGCCAGGTGAGATTGCGGAGATGCTAGAGAGACGTCGTGGGGTTGTATATTGTGCCCAGAAAACCCAGTGGAAAGGGGTTAGTGCGAGATGGATTACGGTGAAAAATAAACGCTTCAAGTTCATATGTAAGGGAAACGAACATGGTACAGAAGGGGTGGGTATCTTGGTGACATAGAGGTAGGCAGATTGTATGATAGAAGTAAAAAGGTTTCATGAAAGACTTATTTTACTAAGAATGAAAGTTGGGGCGAGAATCATAGATATTATAGCAGCATATGACCCCCAACCTGTCCCAAAGAAGGGTGACCGCTCTCAACCCTCCAACTATCGTCCAATTGCTCTCATCTCTTGTCTTTCTAAAGTTTTTGAAACTATTCTTGCTTCCAAATTTCTTAAGCATTTCTCTTCTCATAATCTGCTCTCAGATCGCCAGTATGGCTTCCTTAATGGTCGCTCTACTGGTGATCTTCTTTCATATCTTAATAACTCTTGGTCATTCTCCTTTCGGGACTTCGGTGAGACTTTTTCTATTGCACTAGACATATCGAAAGCCTTCGATAGAGTCTGGCGTAAATCTTTAATTTCTAAACTACCCTCCTTCGGTTTCTATCCCTCCATCTGTGCCTTTGTCTCTAATTTCCTTTCCGGCCGTTCCATAGCCGCGGTTGTGGACGGCCATTGTTCACTTCCTCACCCTATAAACTCCGGTGTTTCTCAGGGCTCTGTCCTATCTCCTATTCTCTTTCTAATTTTTATAAATGATCTCCTTAACTGTACCTTAATTCCCATCCATTCATACGCAGACAACTCAACCTTACACTGCTCCATTAGTTTTTCAGAACGCCCCAGCCAGCAATTCCTCAACGACAAACGTAATGAAGCCATAGAACTCTTAAATTCTGATCTAAATACTATTTCCAATTGGGGCAGAGAAAACCTTGTTAACTTTAATGCTTCCAAAACCCAATTTCTCCATCTATCTACCCATCAGGATCTCCCAGCGGACTATCCCTTATTCTTCAACAATACAAAAATCAACCCTTCATCTTCTCTCAATATTCTTGGTGTCTCTTTTTCTTCTGCTCTCATTTGGAAGGACCATATTACCAGTCTTGCTAAGGCAGCCTCCCAGAAGCTGGGTGTGCTCAACCGCCTTAGGGGGTTCTTTTTCCCAGCACAGCTTCTTGCTCTGTACAGGGGCATAGTGCGCCCTTGTAATGAGTATTGTTCACATGTGTGGGGAGGTTCCTCTCACACCACTCTCCTAGACAAAGTTGAAAGGAAGGCCTTTCGTATCATTAACTCCCGTCCACTCACCAACTCTCTGCAATCTCTCTCTCTCCGCCGCAATGTTGCATCTCTCTCGCTATTCTATCGCTACTATAATAATCAGTGTTCCTCAGAGCTATCCCAGTGCATACGACCTCCTTTACGTAGGGCACGTGGTACCCGTCTTGCAACTCAATCCCACCCCTACTCTGTGCAACTCTAAAACCCAAGAGTGAAACGTTACTCGTAAACTTTCTTCTACTTAACAGCTGAGCTCTGGAACTCTCTCCCAGAATCAGTCTTTCCCTCTTCCTATGACTTAAATTGCTTCAAACTCCGTGTGTCCAGGCATTTTGGCTCGAACGTCCCTTGATTTTGGCCCTGTCACTCTTTCAACTATGGGGGAGGCACTCGCTATAGGCAGTAATGCCTTTTGCCTCCCTCAATCACATAGAAAAAAAAAAAAAAAAAAAAAAAAAAACAGGCTTAGGTAGAGATGTCAAAGAACAGTTCTGAAATGAATTATTAAGAGTGGTTGTCCGATGCAAGGAGGGGGAGGTAGTAATTGTGGGAGGAGACTTGAATGGGTATGTCAGTACAGGTATTGACGGATATGAGGGCGTGCACGGAGGACAGGTTTATGGCCGAAGAAATCTGGGAGGTGAATACATACTGGAGTACTGTGCTACCACGGGGATGGTGGTGCGTAATACTATGTTTAGGAAGAGGATGAGCCATCTGATAACATATGAATCAGGTGACTCCAGTAACCAGATAGACTACTTCCTGATCAGCAAATCTGACAGGAATTGGGTTAGAGACACTAAGATCATGCCAGGTGAAGAATGCATCCCCTAACACAAGCTCCTAGTGTGTGGTATGTGTCTAAGCAGACTTCCTGCCATACAGAAAGTACATTTGCCAAAAAGGAAAGTATGGTTGTTGGAAAAAGAGGAGTACAGAGACAGATTCCACAACGAAATTATGGAAATTGAAAGGAGAACGGGTGCTAGGCCAGATGATGTTGATGGTAAATGGAACTTTACAGAACGCAGCCTCCTTGATATTACAGACAAAGTCTGTGGTAAAACAAAGGGGCCACCCAGACATACATTCTCCTGGTGGTGAAACAACGATGTCGAAGCTTTAGTCAGAGAGGAGATGAGAAGTTTCAAAGCATGGAAGGAAGGTGGTAGCAAGGAAGAATACCTGTCCGCCAAACATAATGCGAGAAGAGAGGTCTACAGGGCAAATAAAACCATACAGGATAGCGTGATAGAACAAGTTTGTAGCACTAATAACACCAATGGGGTTTATAGATTAGCTAAGAATGTGAGGGACTGTAGTCAGGACGTCGTGGGCGTAAGATGCATAAATAATGATAGTGGAATGACTGTCAACACAGAAACAAATCAGAGAGGCAGGAAAGGAGCATTCTGAAAGACTGCTTAATGTGGAGTTTGAATGGAACAGAGAAGTGCTCAGCACTGCAGCCCCAGTACAATGCCCTCCGCCTTTGATAGAGTACGACACTTAAAAGTGCTATAGATAAAATGAAGTCCGGGAAAGCCAATGGGAACTCCGGCATTGTCGCCGAGATGCTAAAAGCAGCTGGAGATATTGGGGTAAAATTGGTTACAGAGCTGATTAATGCTATCATAAAGGAGGAAAAAATTCCCGCTGCATGGCAGAAAAGTGTGACTGTATATACAAAGACAAGGTTGACTCTTTAGACAGGGGAAATAATAGGGGTTTAAAAATGCTCGATCAAGTCATGAAAGTCACCGAAAGGGTCTGAATGCATGATCAGGGAAAGTGTTGCTATCAGCGACATGCAGTTTTGATTTATGACGGGGGGTTGGGGGGGGGTGGCACATGTTACGAACGGGGCTCGTATAAAACAAGGGCTCTTAATCATTGGACTAGGAAGGCACACAGCCACAACGGTAACACTAGATCCAACCCTCGAACTTATAATACCGGTGAACAAAAACACCTATACCCTCCAGAGTTAAATCTGCGATAGCAGAGTATCCTCTAACTCGGTATAAATGCACTACTACTACAGGCTGATGATCTCTGATACAGCCTGATCACAACAACATACAATTACGTTAATAATGTATACAAGGAAAAAGATAGAGAGCTTAATTAAATCACTGGAATGATTTAACCCTTAATTAGCGGCGAGCAACATAAGTCGAGTTAAATAAAGCTGGACTATGTGGCGGCGCTCGACATAACTCGAGTGGCAATTTCAGCACGTAATGTGGCTGAGAGAGAGAGACAAGTGGTGGCAGGAGACTAGCGAGCGTATGACTGCTCCAGACCACCGCGGCGAACCTACTGACACAAATCTCAGCTCCCTCCTCCCTCTCTCACTCGCTACATACTCAATTATGTACTGAAAGTACCGAATTACCTGCTTTTTGCACTCGCGTTGCACGGTTATTGCAAGAAAACTATCCATCATACAAGGATCGTTATGGTGTCATTCGAAAGCTCTGTTTATGCCCTTTCAGGGATAGGTACTTGTTTTACGTTCTGGGTCTTATTTAGGCATGAAAATGATCACGTAAACAGCCCTATTTTGGCTAAAAACACCCCGCTGTGCGGTACACATAAATAAACCGCATAGGCCGCTCGTAAGGTGTTAATGCAAACAAGAAGAAGGTATAATTAAAGTTACTCTAAACAATAATAAACTGTCACTCCTATATTAAAGAAAGTTAATGAAAGTCCTAAAGCATCGAACAGGAATCTTCTGAAGAAAGTCTGATGCTGCTAATATGATCGAATCGGATTTTGAACTGTTATATAAAGCAGGAACAAGATATGACAAGTGTAGGGACAAACAGTGTTAACTGGCACGAGAATAATGATAAATGCGCAATAGTATTATCTCCAACAACAAAAGAAGTACTTCCTCAGGCAACGCAAAAGCCTGCTCAGGTTGTGCACCTAAACAACAACCAAGGCTTGCAATGAACGTGAATAAAAATGCTGTATACATAACATAAGAGTTTATAATCCTAATCGGGTGTCTGCTAGGCGAATAAAGTCTAGCTGGGATGTCGTAGGCTAGGAACTATGGCTGAGCAAACGGCTCGTAGCCTAGCGAGGTCCTTAAGACTGTACGGCCAAATTACGTTAAATGACGGGGTGCTCTCTTGAGAGATCCAGATCGCTAGTATCTGGTTCTCTCCTGGCGACCCTCTTCAAGTCAAAGCAAAACGAGTTAGCACAGTGTTGGGTGGCAGAGGCAAAAGCGCTCACTCGCAACACAGTGCTAAACTCACAAGGTACACAGTCAGAAAGACAACCTAGGCTTCCCACGTATCCGTTGCGATTTTACAAGTTCAGCAAAACCTGGTACACATCGGAAATCACAACACCAATTGCCTCACCCCAGTCTAGCATTAAATAGCCCAGCAGACAACCAAGAAATAGGTAGGGAGACACCGCGAGTGTGTCGAACCTCTACAGAAAAAAATGTTAACCCCTCCAAAATGTCTAACTAAGCATGGAATATCTGAGAGCTGCAGCATATAATATGATGGCCGATATATGAAATCGTGCAGAACCAAAGGGGAGTTATGATGTTAAATAGATTAGAAGAATAAGAGGTAAGAAGTTGAGAGAGAGAGAAAGTGTTCTATAGGTGGAAGTCGGGGACAGATGGCAAAGGAGATGTGAAGGTTATGCTGGTCAAGCAAGCTCTGAGCGAGGAAGGCACAAAGGCAGCAAGGAGTGCGGGAGAACTACCTTCTGCTGCGGCAGGAGGGCGGCAAAGCGGCCAGCCACTCAGAGGGCCCGGCCGTGGCATGACGTCACCGAGACAACGCGTAACACTGCGCACACTACCCTCTGCCTCCTGCACTTACTCACTCACACTCTCTAGCTGTATCATTCAGTCTTATACATTAAACTTATAACTGATGATATAAAATAAAATGCATTGTCACAGACGAAAATGAAGACCACTTCTATACTGCCTGTGACATGAAGATTCACAAGAAAGAAAGTACAACATTGTAGATAGACTGTAGCCCATTTCACTGCCCTGGCAAGCGCTAGTGGCTAACGGGAGGCGATTCTGCCAACGCTGGTAGGCGTCACACCCTGCCCAAGATATGGGATGCTCAACATTAGGTGAGCACCATACCTGACAAGGCAGAATGCCGACAAGACCCGCCACAACCAGCCACTCCACCAGAAACGAAATGCAAAGCTCAATCATAAACAAAACAACACTTTAGCATAAATAAAATCTTATAACCCCTCCCAAACATAATAGTATAATTCTAGCCTGTTATGCTCCCTGAGCGAGCTTCACAGAGCCCAGCCTACTAAGTGAAAGACAGGTTCAACTTAGGACTTTAGCTATAACATTGGCAACTTACAATTAACTATCAAAAGAAAGAGTTTTTATGTGATTTTTTTTATTTAATTTTAATGTTTTTGACGGCTGCTCTACAGGGGCAAGCCTGATTTTTCTCCACTCTCAACACACACTGATTCCACGGCGAGGGCTCTCCTGCAAACAAACCCTCCTGTGACAAACAATCAGCCAACACATTATCAGTGCCCTTAGCATGCCACACATCCAACTTGTGTTCCGGCAGCACAACAACACCTGACACTGATAACCTGCCCAGTTCATCACAAGACTGGCACTTCTCTTCGCTCTTTCCGGCAACAGGGCCTGCCAATAACCTTTCACTAGTTCTACCTTCGTGACGAGCAAGGCAGCCTCGATGCTGTCTATGGTATCGTCAACTCTAGGTAATGGATAGGCGTCTGTCAGGAATAATGCATCCACACTCTTGCAAACACCATACACACGGATCTTGCCACTCAACTCAGGTTGCAAACTACCTGGCAACAACCACTCACAATATCCCTTATCCCTCAGATCCTTGGGTAATGGATAGGGGTCTGTCAGGGATAATGCTTCCACACTCTTGGAATCACCATACACACGGATCTTGCCACTCAACTCAGGTTGCAAACTACCTGGCAACGACCACTCACAATATCCCTTATCCCTCAGACCCTTGGGTAATGGATAGGTGTCTGTCAGGGATAATGCTCCCACACTCTTGCAATCACCATACACATGGATCTTGCCACTCAACTCCGGTTGCAAACTCACTGGCAACGACCACTCACGATATCCCTTATCCCTCAGACCCTTGGGTAATGGATAGGTGTCTGTCAGGGATAATGCTTCCACACTCTTGGAATCACCATACACACAGATCTTGCCACTCAACTCCGGTTGCAAACTCACTGGCAACGACCACTCACGATATCCCTTATCCCTCAGACCCTTTTTCCACATATCGTCTAGCTCTGTTTTCATGACAGGCTGTTGAGCAGGATTTATACGGTAGGGAATTAACTTGGGCCTTGCACTGTCTCCAGCCTCCATGTCGGATTCTACCCCGTACATCAGGCCTGGAGAAGCAACAAACATGCGGATGCACTGCCACAGCCTAGTAAACAACTTATCTCGCAGAACAACCTGCCTAGTGCCCTCCCACAACCCAGCCGAGACCGCAGCTTCTAACCTGTAGTCTCCCTCCTTCTCCACCTTCGTCCCTAGAACAGCCAGGTCATGAGAGGGACAATCAGTACCACCTGTGCAGTCACTCCCATAGTTCACAATTGGTAAGGCTTCCCGCCGATACCGTATATGCGCACCCCCGCATTCCTTACGACTACATCTGCCTGCACAGCATCACCGCATTCAGCGACATGGCCAGATACAGTCGGTCTTTGGTAGGGCTGTTGCATTCGACTAGAGCAGCATTGGGAGGCTATGCGACGACCGGGCACATCCACTCCACAGCCAACCCCACCAATCTGCTCAATGTCCTCCTTCTGACCACCACCCTTGACAGCCATGGGTCGACCTTGACCTGGCAACCATGACAAAGCCTCGTCGCCCACCTTGAACCACCGAAACAACGAGGCTAACGGTCTATTGACATTCAAGTGACCTGCCCGCGGAACATCTTGCACCGCCTGAGTTGTGAGGCTCGGGTGCTCGGCACGACCAGTGGGGTATGAACCGAGCTGGTGCTGGAGCGCTGCACACTGCTGCTCAGGCAGGTGCTCTAGCGCTTCCACAGCCACCAGATCCGTGTCCCCCGCCCACTGCTCCGCCGAGACATGACAATCCCAACTCTCCTCCACCTGTGCCCTACTGCCCCCCTCTCCTTAGTAGCTTTAAGATAGTTTTAATATTGGGTTAGAATAATTTAGTTACTGTAATACTTTTTGATAGCCTATTTATTAATCGCATTTCAGATACTTGTCACCATATTAATAGGCCTCTCACACTCTTGCCAGGGATATTACTAACTCCATTATTATTATTATTGTGTCGACCACTGTATAAACTAATATACAGGCTTTAGCCTAACTGTGTCATACTGCTAACATAATTTTATTTTTATTTTCAGGCATAAAATTGTGTTCTAGTGCGAACATATTCTTTTTGTGATCAACATATTCTTTTTGTGATTTACAGGCATTAATTGTACCATATTGCTAACCAATATTTTGTGTTACTGTACTGTATACTGCTTTCCAGTTTTCTCACTAGGCTAAATTAACCCTCTCCCATTTTGTTTCCAGTAAATTATGTAACAAATTACTAGTCTATTTACAATTTTCAGGCTTTAAGTGTGTCATACTGCTAACATCAATTTTTTTTATATTTTCAGGCATAAATTGTGTTCTATTGCTAACATATTTTTTGTGATTTACAGCCATAATATTCTTTTTGTGATTAACATATTCTTTTTGTGATTTACAGCCATTAATTGTACCATATTGCTAACAAATATTTTGTTGTTACTGTACTGTATACTGTTTTCCAGTTTTCTCACTAGGCTACATTAACCCTCTCCCACTTTTTTTTCCAGTAAATTTTGTAACAAATTTCTAGTCCATTTGTGATTTTCAGGCTTTAACTGTGTCATACTGGTAACATCAATTTTTGTTTTATTTTCAGGCATAAATTGTGTTCTATTGCTAACATATTTTTTGTGATTTACAGGCATATTAATTTTATCATATTGCTAACAAAATTTTGTGTGATTTTCAGGAATTAATTGTATCACATTGCTAACATACATTTTTTGTGATTTTCAGGCTTTAATTGTACCATTTTGCTAACATAAATTTGTGTGATTTTCAGGCATATTGTGATTATATCGTCATGGCGCCGCAACGAACCTGCACGAGTTGTTCCAGTAAATTTGGCCCTACCATATTTGTTGATACTGATGTCCAAATTTGTAGATTTTGCCAGCTCCGAGAGAAGATTGCGGATGAATTGAATGCAGCTCACCGCAAGATCGATGCCCTGACTACGAAGCTTGAATCCCTTCAAGAATTTGCCACACTCAACGTAGGAGTGCCCTCGGCCCAAGAAACCACTACGATGTCAACCGCCATTCCAGTGCATACAGTACCGGTACCGGTACCCACACCAGCAGCTACCTTAGATGTTGCAGAAAATAATAATGACTCTACTCTCACTCCCCCCAGGACAATTTTCAGTTAGTGAGAAACAATGTGCATCCCTGTACCAGTACCAGGAAGCTCATCCTGACAACATGCCAAAACCGCTTCAAAATTCTGGCTATTGACGAGGAAGAGGAAACGGAAGAAGTTCGGCTTGTGGGCGACTCCATGGTCCGTGGCCAACTAACCGAGTTCTGCGCCAGGGCACCTAGGACCAGAAAGCGATTCTGTATCCCAGGTGGCGGCGTGGACGACATTGTTGCGGCTGTGGAAGAGGTTTCCAGGCTCGCCCCCGCAAGCACTACGTACGTCATCCACGTTGGATCTAACGATGTCCAACGGACGCGGTCAGAGGAACTACTTTGCAAGTACCGGCGGCTGATCAGGTCCTTCAAGGAAAAATCTAATAGAATCTTAATTTCAGGAATTGTTCCCCGGATTGATGTAGAAAACCGATTCTACAACATGGCTACCAGTACAAATCGCCGACTAGCCAAACTCTGCAGGGAGGAGGACATCGGCTTTGTCGACACGTGGGATCATTTTTACTATGATAAATCTTTGTTTTCAGGAGATGGCGTACATCTCAATGAAGTAGGAGCTGCACGTCTTGGTCGTCTGCTGAACGATGCAGTCAAGGATTTCCGTTCAAAAAATGGGGTCAACCAGACCCCAGACAGGGTAGTGTAAGTCAAATACGAACTGAAAATTCAGACAATGCACAATCAGTAACATCCAACTCTAATACTCTTAAGGTGTTTTATGTAAATGCTCGTAGCATACGCAATAAATTTTCAGATCTAGAGGAAATCGTGTTTACAGAACATTATGATATAATCGGCATTACAGAATCTTGGTTAAATACGGAAGACAGAGACTTTTTAGCCGAATATACGCTTCCTGGTTATACAATGTTTGAGAAAAGTCGGATCAATAGAAATGGAGGAGGAGTTCTGTTTTTTTATAAAGGAAAGTCTTAATCCCGTCTTAATGTCAAAACCTCAAATTGCGAATATAGACATATCTATCTATCTATCTATTGCCTGACGCCGTGATCCCCGAAGGTGTGGCCACGAACGAACCGCCCCCATGCACCTCTGTTCCCAGTCAGTCGACGTCCCTCCCCCCAACCAGCACCGCCCTCGTTCATGTACTTCCTCACTCCATCCTTCCACCTCATATTCGGTCTACTTCTCCCTCTCTGTCCCTCCACCTCGCTCTCGTACACCCTCTTAGTCATTCTCTCGCTTTCCATACGTTCCATTATGGCCGAACCATCTCAAGTTGTTCCTTTTCACACTTTCCAGCACATCTACCTCCACACCACACCTCCTTCTTACTTCCTCATTAGTCTGTCTATCCCTCCATGTAACTCCGCACGCACTCCTTAAGTAATTCATTTCCACTGCTCTCACTCTTGGTCTGAGTCTCTCAACCAACATCCATGCTTCGCTTCCGTAAGTCAGTGTCGGGATTACCACACTGTCATGCAAGGACTTCTTCACTTCCATACTGACCACCCTATTTCTTGTTACTGCTTTTAGCGTTCCTACAACCCTCTTCCTCTGTTGTACCCTCTCCCGCACTTCTTCATCCATAGTCCCATCTTTACTCAACCCACTGCCCAGATACTTAAAAGAGTTGACGATCTCCATAGCCTGACCGTTCAGCTTTACCTCACACTCTGTGACTTCACCCCTTTCGAAGACCATAACCTTGCTCTTCCCCGTATTTACCTTCAAATTCCGTTATTCGCACACTGTTCCAAACTCATTTACCAGACCCTGCAACTCCCATTGATTATCACTCATCGGAACTGTATCATCCGCAAACAGCAGTATAGGTAGCTTCCACTCAATTCCCTCCCTTTTCAGCGATACACCAGCATCCACTGCTCTTGATAGTATTTCTTTCATGACTCCATCCATATATACAGTAAACAACCACGGGGACATCACACACCCCTGTTTCAAACCAACATTCAGGTCAAAGAACTCGCTCTGCTCACTCTCCACACGTACTGCCGCCTTTGCTCCCTCATACATGCTCTTCACTGCTTTCAGCAACTTGCCCTCTACTCCGTATATTCTTAGTACTTTCCACAAACCTTCTCTATCCACTCTGTCATAGGCCTTCTCCAAGTCCATAAAGGCAACATACACCTTTTGTTTCTTCTCCAGATACTTCTCCATTCAGGGTAAAAATCTGATCTACACATCCTCTTCCCTTCCTAAAACCTCCCTACTCGTCGCCTATCCATTTCTCCTTTCTCACTCTCACTCTCTCAATCACTACCCTACTGTATACCTTCCCTACTACGCTTAGAAGACATATTCCTCGGTGGTTACCACACACTCCTCTTTCCCCTTTGCCCTTATATAGGGGTACTATTATGCCAGTCTTCCAGTCACCGGGTGCACTCCCCTTCTCCCATGCTAGTTTGCACATTTTCCATACCCATTCTATCACTATCTCACCACCATACCTCAACATTTCCCCACACACTCCATCTGTTCCTGGTGCTTTCCCCAACTTCACTCTTTTCATGGCTTCCCACACTTCTGACCTCCTGATCCCCACCTCCTCCTCCACTACTTCTCTTCTTCTCCCTCCCATACCATATCCAGCTATGTTTGCTGGCTCTTCATTCCTTACATTTAGCAACTCACTGAAGTACTCCCTCCATTTTTCGACTCTCTCTTGCTTCTCGGCTAGCATTCTCCCATTCTTATCTTTCACACCCCTACTGTTTCCCTTGCTACCTTCCCTAACTTTCTTGACTTCTTTCCAGAACAGTTTCTTACTCTCCCTCCATTTTACACTCAGATTCCTTCCAAATTCCTCATCTACTCTTCTTTTACTTTCCTTCACTACTCTCTTCACCACCCTCTTATTCTCCACGTACCTCGCTCGTTTCTGTCTCTCGGAATCTTCATTCCCTCTACTACCCAACCACTCTCTATATGCTTTCTTTTTTTCTTCCACAGCTATTCTTACCTCTTCTGTCCACCATGCTGTACCTTTCACTCCCCTCCCTCTTCTCCTCACTCCACACACCTCCTCACATGCTGCACAGATCTCATCCTTAAACACCTTGCTCATCTCCTCCACTTCCTCCATAACTTCCAGGTCGAACCCACCTAGTCGTCTTTCCACTGCTCTCCTGTACTCCTCCCTGACTTCCTCCTCCTGCAACCTCTCCACATATCTTACGTACTATTAAATAATAAACGAGTAAGTAAAATAACACTAGCTTTAATATACAGACCCCATCTCAATCAGTGCAAACTGACAGTGAAATTTATGAACAAATTGCAGAAATAACTAACATACAAGATACCGTAATTCTTGGCGATTTCAACTTACCCGTGACTAAATGGGGCGATATTCTTACTTCACACTCTGGACACGACCTCTATGCTAACTTGCAAGAGAGTTCACTTTTTCAATTTGTACAATCTCCGACCCGTGGTAATAATGTGCTTGACCTTGTACTCGCAACAAAAGAAGAATTACTAGAGAATTTGAATGTTGGTGATGAATTCAGTAACAGCGACCATCGTACGATAACTTTCACTTTAAAGTTCACTAGTAACAAATCAAATAGCAGCATTGAGAAAGTCCCTAATTTCAAGAAAGCAAATTTTCATAAACTTAAATCAAAGCTTAACACCTTACGAGCGGCCTATGCGGTTTATTTATATGTACCGCCCAGCGGGGTGTTTTTAGCCAAAATAGGGCTGTTTACGTGATCATTTTCATGCCTAAATAAGACCCAGAACGTAAAACAAGTACCTATCCCTGAAAGGGCATAAACAGAGCTTTCGAATGACACCATAACGATCCTTTTATGATGGCTAGTTTTCTTGCAATAACCGTGCAACGCGAGTGCAAAAAGCATGTAATTCGGTACTTTCCCCATATAATTCAGTATGTAGCGAGTGAGAGAGGGAGGAGGGAGCTGAGATTCGTGTCAGTAGGTTCGCCGCGGTGGTCTGGAGCAGTCATACGCTCGCTAGTCTCCTGCCACCACTTGTCTCTCTCTCTCAGCAACATTACGTGCTGAAATTGCCACTCGACCTATGTCGAGCGCCGCCACATAGTCCAGCTTTATTTAACTCGACTTATGTGGTGAGCCGCTAATTAAGGGTTAAAGAAACTGACTGGAGCTCTCTGACTAACAATAACGACATAAATACATCTTGGGAGTGTTTCACAACCACTTACCTTAAGGCAGTGCAAGACTGCATACCATCGAAAATACGGCGTCCAGGCCATAATGATAAGCCCAAATGGTGGAATAAAGAGATTTCAGACTGTCTGCTTGCTAAAAAATTTGCTAATGATAGATTAAAACCATCACAATATGACGAAGAACGGGTGAAATTTGTAGAGCTACGACGCAAAGCCAAAAAGTTAATTAAGCAAAGTAAAAAAAAACTGGAGTTACATGTTGCGAATCAAAGTAAAACAAACCCGAAAGAATTCTATAGTTATATCAGAAAGAAAAAAGTAGTTACTTCAACTGTTGGACCGTTAGTCGATGAAAATGGAGAATACACCAAAGACGAAGTACAAATGAGTAATGCCCTCAATACATTCTTTGCATCAGTTTTTACAACCGAAGACCTCAGTGATATCCCTACACCATCGCCGATTCAGATTGATAATTCAGATGTTCTAAGCAATATCACCGTTACAGAGAGAGAAGTATTGAATTGTTTAGATAAACTCAAGGTAAATAAAATGCCTGGATCTGATACAATCTCGCCTAGAGTTCTAAAGTAAGCTAAGGATGAGCTATCCAAACCACTGACATTGCTATTCAATGAATCCTTGCAGTCTGGGACTATGCCTGATCAGTGGAAGCTAGCCAATGTAACACCGATATTAAAAAAAGGCAGCAAATCCCTACCCAGTAACTATCGTCCAATTAGCTTAACCTCAATTGTATGTAAAAGGCTAGAAACGGTCATACGAGACAGACTCGTAAATCACTTAGAGGCAAATAACTTACTTAGAGATACTCAACACGGCATTCGTAAAAAACGTTCCTGTTTAACAAACCTCTTAGACTTCTTCCACGATATCCTCAACCTCTACGATGAGAGTAAAGCTGTAGATATTATATACCTTGATTTTCAAAAGGCCTGTGACAAAGTTCCCCACAAAAGTTTACTTCTAAAACTAAAAGCGCATGGAATACAAGACGGTGTGTTGAAATGGATAGAAAATTGGCTCAACGACAGAAAGCAGAGAGTAGTCATAAACGGTAAGGCATCTAAATGGACCAATGTAATAATAATAATAATAAAAATAGTTCTTAAAGCTAGCGCATGCTAAGCTAGCTAAGGATAGCTCAAGTATTTCCATTGGGGTCCTGTACTACTACCCCATCCCTTTGCTCATGAGGGATGGTAACGACTCAGTGCTTGTGAAAAATCTTTAATGCGCCGAGCGTGGGCGCGAACCCGGGCCTTCTGGGTGGAAGTCCGAGACGCTAGTCACTACACCAAGCGAGCCGCTTGGTAAGTAGCGGAGTACCCCAGGGATCGGTACTAGGACCAATTCACTTTCTAAATTGCATCAACGACATAGATGAGGGTCTCACCTGTACAATCTCAAAATTAGCCGACGATACAAAAATAGCAAATAGCGTACTCTCAAAAGAACAAGTTGACGATATGCAACACAATCTAGATAAATTGTCATGTTGGGCCCAAATTTTGCAAATGAGTTTCAATGCGGATAAATGTAAAGTACTACATATCGGATACCTAAATGAGAAAGCAAACTATTCGATGAATGGCACTCAGCTTAAGAATGTAAACAGAGAAACCGATCTGGGAGTAACAATATCGAATAACCTAAAACCGAGTCAACAATGTTCAGAAGTTGTTAAGAAGGCAAACAAAATAATTGGCTTGATAGGCAGGTCATTTGAGCATAAATCCAAAGAAGTTATCCTAACCCTTTACAATTCCTTAGTCCGCCCTCTTCTGGAATACTGCGTTCAATCCTGGTGCCCTTATTAACAAAAAGATATAAACAAGCTAGAACGAGTTCAACGTAGAGTTACCAAAATTATACCTAGCCTAAAGAACAAACCATACGAAGAGCGTCTTAGAGAATTAAATCTATTTCCTTTAACCCAGCGCAGATTAAGAGGTGACTTAATTTCAGTGTTCAAAATCATCAAAGGCATCGACAATATGAACTGTAGTAAGTACTTCACTATCGACCAATCTAATTACACGCGGGGAAGCGGTTGCAAAATTATTAGTAAATCTTTTAACTCACACGAATCTAAGAATTTCTTCTTCAATCGAGTTGTCAACTTGTGGAATGGGCTTCCCCGAGACGTTATAGACTGCAGCACCGTTGATTCATTTAAACTCCGCTTAGACAAATATCTCGCATCAAACCCGCGACTGACTGCGTTTGTAAATGAATAACTTTATTTTATCCCCCCCTCAGTTACTAACCCATCTGTCCCCTACTAACTTCCTAATCCTGCCATGGACATTAGTTCCAGGGCAGTAGTTCCCTTTCCAATGTTCCCTTACCCACTCTAAACCACTGTTTGGACACTTGATCCTCAGTGTTTTGGAGGACAAGCAGCCTAGAAGGGTCACTATATCTGTTGTTGCTTGATTTCCTTTGTACTCCTTTGTACTCCTTCTCCACCTTGGGTACTGCAGACCAACGCAGGGACAGTAGGCTGCTCAGGTGGTTGCCTCACAAACTCCTCCAACAGGTTCACATGACATGTTTCCCCATCCTCGTGTTTGATAGCCCCGTTCCCACAACTCTCCTCCAACTGGGAACTAATAAGTCGCGGAGTGCCATCACGCCCAACCATGTAACTATGGATGACAGGTTCTGGGGCCACTCCGGAGCTCACCTCTGGGTCAAGTACTAAGCCGCTAAGGAGAGCCGCTGGAGCAAAACTCACAAAACTCCCAACTTTAGCTTGCTCCTTCCGACCGTTCCTCCGCTGATCTAGAGACTGAGAAATAGGCTGTGACACTTTGGATGCGAGAGATCTAGTAACAACGCACGCCATAGGTTGTACTTGACACTTCTCTACCCACTCCTGTTCCTCCCTACTCACGTCGGCCGGCTTCTCGGCAACGACTAAGGGTGAAACCTCAGAAGTAGGCACTGCAAAGTCGTTGCCGAGAAGGAGGTCGACGCCCCCAACAGGCAAGTTCTCCACAATTCCCACATCCAACTCTCGTGTCACACCATCCTCCAGTTCCATCCTGACCAACGGGTATGACCTGGTAGCATTGATACCTTGCACCACAACCACCCGTGCCGCGTTTATTGGTCTACCAGTAAAGTTCTTCATCAAAGTCTGAGAGGCACCCGTGTCTCACAACAGCTCAACTCCATGCTTCTTACCAGCCCACTTCACGCAGCCATGCCCTCGATGGTCGCAAAAGACATCGCGGACAGGGTTCAAGCCTTCCGGATTCTTCTCCACTGGCTGTGTCCCAGCCTCTGACGTTATACCCCGGGCAAACTCAGACGACTTCGGGGACACCCCAATGTGGCGAGCCAAAGACACAACTGCATTAGGTAGCTTGCTTGGACAGGCTCTTACAAAATGCCCCTCCTTATGACAATGGAAACACTCGAACTCCCCCTTGGGCTTCCCTTGTGGTGGGGAAGGGCCCGGACCCTTCTTAAACGGGACGGTATTAGGTTTATGGTCATACTTAATATCATTGCTCTTGTTGTTATTGTTATATGGTGCATCACTTACTCGGGGGGGTGGAGTGTTACATGGAGTGTTACCTGCATCGTTCCATTGTGCAGACCCGCACCCACGAATCAGCGATAGCCTACGGTCAGCCATCTCAGCTGCCTCCTGTAGAGTTTTCGTTTTTTTTTACTTTAAGATTCAATGTCAGATTGCCGCCCGTACACTTGAAAAATTGGTCTAGAAGCATCAGCTGTTTCAATTCCTCAAACGTCGATGCCTTCTCAGAACGCAGCCAGTTTCTAAATGCATCGGACAGATCCCGGGCAAGCTCAAGAAAGGTGCACTCACGACCCTTCGTTACACCCCGGAACTTCAATCTGTACGTCTCTGGTTGTAACTCGTACGCCCGCAGAACAGCTTCCTTCAATACCTCATAATCGACGCAAGACTCCAAGGGCAACGCATCATATGCCTTGAGTCCTTTGCCAACCAACCTAGAGGAAACAAGGGCTGCCCACTTAACCTCGGGCCATTGGTGCTCCCGGCACTTCTTCTCAAAACGCAGGAAAAATTCGGTGACACCCGACTCGTCAAATGCAGGGACTAACTTAAGAAGGTGCGATAAAGACTGATCAAGACCTCGATTCCCAGAACCGAGACGCTGCCCTGTCGACTCCACCCGAGACTTCTCAAGATCTCTGTCTGCACAGTACTTCGTAGCCTCAACCTGAAGCTCAGCCTCCCGCTGCCGTTGCTGAATCTTAGCCATCTCAATCTCAGATTCATGCTTTCGTTGCTCAAGCTTAGCCATCTCAAGCTGGAAAATCATCTCTGTAGGTAAACCTTGAGGAGGAGGAGATGCAACAATTGGAGACCCACCCACGTGCAAACCACGCTGCCAGAGACTATCAGCCTGCGGGAACGTACCCGGCTCCGGAGCCCGAGGGGGCGCCATGGTAGGAGTCGAGTGGAATGGGGGCTGGGCCGAAGGTGCCCCAGCTCCCGCTCCACCCGAAGCCCCACGCACCCCACCGAGCACACAGGCCACCAGGTCACTTCTCGTCATGCTGCTAGTGCCCACATGCCCCATGACCGTGGCCAAACACTGGAGACCATACCGATCAATCCCCGACACCCGGTCAACAGTAATAGGTATCTCCAGAAACTTCCTTGCATCCTCCTCACTAGTTATAACTCTAATGCCTTCGGACAAACCCCGCTGCTGCACCTCAGAGTCTGTTTCCCGTACTGTGTCCTCCCCGTACATAGATCTGTCGTTCGACATGGTGTCCACCGAAAATTCTCAACGTTTATAAAAAAAGAAAAGTACCTAAAACTCTCATGTAGCACTATTCACTCAAAAATATTAAATGCTCGAAGACTCTTAAGTGTTATACTACTTGCCAAAAAAATATCCGTGTCCACTGTATTCCTTCAAACAAAAAACAAATGACCACAACACTCCTGCAATATTTCTCTAAGTTCACAAAATCCTAAGCAAGGTCGCCATTTGTTACGACCGGGACTCGTATAAAACAAGGGCTCTTAATCATTGGACTAGGAAGGCACACAGCCACAACGGTAACACTAGATCCAACCCTCGAACTTATAATACCGGTGAACAAAAACACCTATACCCTCCAGAGTTAAATCTGCGATAGCGGTGTATCCTCTAACTCGGTATAAATGCACTACTACTACAGGCTGATGATCTCTGATACAGCCTGATCACAACAACATACAATTACGTTAATAATGTATACAAGGAAAAAGATAGAGAGCTTAATTAAATCACTTGAATGATTTAATGCAAACAAGAAGAAGGTATAATTAAAGTTACTCTAAACAATAATAAACTGTCACTCCTATATTAAAGAAAGTGAATGAAAGTCCTAAAGCATCAAACAGGAATCTTCTGAAGAAAGTCTGATGCTGCTAAGATGATCGAATCGGATTTTGAACTGTTATATAAAGCAGGAACAAGATATGATAAGTGTAGGGACATACAGTGTTAACTGGCACGGGAATAATGATAAATGCGCAATAGTATTATCTCCAACAACAAAAGAAGTACTTCCTCAGGCAATGCAAAAGCCTGCTCAGGTTGTGCACCTCAACAACAACCAAGGCTTGCAATCAACGTGAATAAAAATGCTGCATACATAACATAAGAGTTTATAATCCTAATCCGGTGTCTGCTAGGCGAATAAAGTCTAGCTGGGATGTCGTAGGCTAGGAACTATGGCTGAGCAAACGGCTCGTAGCCTAGCGAGGTCCTTAAGACTGTACGGCCAAATTACGTTAAATGACAGGGTGCTCTCTTGAGAGATCCAGATCGCTAGTATCTGGTTCTCTCCTGGCGACCCTCTTCAAGTCAAAGCAAAATGAGTTAGCACAGTGTTGGGTGACAGAGGCAAAAGCCCTCACTCGCAACACAGTGCTAAACTCACAAGGTACACAGTCAGAAAGACAACCTAGGCTTCCCACGTATCCGTTGCGATTGTACAAGTTCAGCAAAACCTGGTATACATCGGAAATCACAACACCAATTGCCTCACCCCAGTCTAGCATTAAATAGCCCAGCAGACAACCAAGAAATAGGTAGGGAGACACCGCGAGTGTGTCGAACCTCTACAGACAAAATGTTAACCCCTCCAAAATGTCTAACTAAACATGAAATATCTGAGAGATTCAGCATATAATACGATGGCCGATATATGAAATCGTGCAGAACCAAAGGGGAGTTATGATGTTAAATAGATTAGAAGAATAAGAGGTAAGAAGTTGAGAGAGAGAGAAAGTATTCTATAGGTGGAAGTTGGGGACAGATGGCAAGGGAGATGTGAAAGTTATGCTGGTCAAGCAAGCTCTGAGCGAGGAAGGCACAAAGGCAGCAAGGGGTGCGGGGGAACTACCTTCTGCTGCGGCAGGAGGGCGGCAATGCGGCCAGCCACTCAGAGGGCCCGGCCGTGGCATGACGTTACCGAGACAACGCGTAACACTGCGCGCACTACCCTCTGCCTCCTGCACTTACTCACTCACACTCTCTAGCTGTATCATTCAGTCTTATACATTAAACTTATAACTGATGATATAAAATATAATGCATTGTCACAGACGAAAATAAAGACCACTTCTATACTGCCTGTGACATGACGATTCACAAGAAAGAAAGTACAACATTGTAGATAAACTGTAGCCCATTTCACTGCCCTGGCAGCGCTAGTGGCTAACGGGAGGCAATTCTGCCAACGCTGGTAGGCGTCACACACAACTGATGCTATCTTCATTCTTAGGCAACTGCAAGAGAGGTACTTAGAGAAAAACAAGGTTTTTGAAGACCTGGAGAAGGCCCTTGACCAGGGAAGTAATGCAGTGGGCTATGAGAAAACTCGGAATAGTAGAGTGGCTAGTGCGTGTGATAATGAAAATGTATGTGGGGTCACGGGCAGCAGTTAGAGTGAATGGGGGCCTGAGCAAAGAGTTCCCAGTGAAGGTTGGAGTTCACCAAGGTTCAGTGCTGAGACCATTACTGTTGTTGTTGGTCCTGGAGACTCTGTCAAGGGACATTAGGACAGGACTCCCATGGGAGCTGTTATATGCAGACGATCTAGTTATTATTGCAGATAGTGCACAGGAAGCAGAGGCAAAGTTCAAAAGATGGAGGTAGGGTATGGCAAATAAGGGCCTAAGATTTAACATATATAAAACAAAGGTCATGATTAGTGGAGTACGGTGTGGAACTATTGAAAGAAGCGGCGACTATCCATGCGCAGTATGTGGGAATGAAGTGGGAAGTAACTCAGTCCAATGTTGCATCTGTAGTGACTGGGTACATAAGAGATGTAGTGGAGCTAGAGGACCTTTGACAAGAATCATAGATTTTGAATGTGCAGTGTGCAAGAGAGAGCTTGTGTTAAATTACCTGCCTGATAGTGTTGATTTCGACAGTGTAATGCTTTAATGTGTGAATAAATTCTGCTACCTGGGTGATACGATTTCTGCCAGAGGTGGCGCTGAAGCTGGCTCCATTGCTAGAGTCAGAAGTGGCTGGGGAAAGTTTAGAGAGCTGCTGCCACTCCTGACCATGAGAGGGGTCCCTCCCCACCTTAAAGGGAAGTTGTATGCCTCGTTTGTTACGAGTGCGATGACCTATGCCTCGGAGACGTGGCCGGTTAAAGCGGAGGATATCAATAAAATGGAACGGAATGAGAAGAGAATGGTGAGATGGATATGTGGGGTTAATCTCAGAGTTTGAGTATCAAGCGAGGAATTAAGAAGGCGTCTGGACATTAGGAGTGTCAGTGAAGTGATGCTCAAGAGCCGACTTGGTTGATTTGGATATGTGGAGAGAATGGATGATCAGAACTGGGTGAGGAAATGCCACGTAAGGGTAGACCTAGAATGACATGGGATCAGGTACTCCGGTCCGATCTCAAATTAAAGAACTTGACAAGAGAAGTAGCCATTAACAGGGCCGCCTGGAAAGTCGCCATTTAGGACTTGAGACTGTGACCACATTCCCTGTGGACAAAATGGTCTTTAAACTTGTATGTATGTATGTATGTATGTACAACCCCATGACTACTCCGAAACTCACAATTTCTCATATTATTTATGGTTGAAGGGAAACTAGAGAAATTCAATGGTCCTCTGGGAAATCACTATCCTATTTTCGTCAGCTGTGAATGTCCTAAATACAGACTAATAAGATTAATGCAATAAACTGGGTAAATGATACACCAGCAACCATCACTTTATTATGATTTGATTCCGCATGTAGCTGTCTGTAGCAGTATTTTGTAAAGAAACCATTCCTCCGGCATACCAACCGTAAAAACTTCACCGTGGCGATATTGACAGTGGTACCAACCTTATGTCTGATGGAATCGCACAAGAGATTTGCACAAGGTAGCAACTGGCGGTACCACATAAATGTGCGAATCCAACGTGAGAGTCGTTCATGGAAGGGATCTCTCAATTATTTGGTACTGCAGGCCTATGTCTCTCCCCCTCCCGCCTGGCCGACGAATATATACTTTTTTTCACCACCCAAATGCTTTTCCCAATGGTTTTATCACTCTTCAAGGTTCATATGTTCATCATATAAGTAAAATTAACAAACATTGAAAATATGTTATGCTTTGTATCGTAAATATAATTTTTTTTGTCAGAAAATTGGCTAGAATTAAACAAATAACTACCCTAGTTCCTAGGGCAATTTTGCATCCTCGGGTTAAGTGGATGATATCAACAAAATGGAACATAACATGAAGGTGTATATATTTATGTATGTATGTAGGCTATATAATTACAGGCAACTATAATACCATATAGGATAATTGAGAAGATATAACTAAAATTACAAGCACAACCCTCTTTCCTTTCTTTTTCTTTAACTGCCCTTGGCGCTCATGAAACATACAGTTCTCACACATGCAGTATCCAGCTTCCCCTTAGTGCAGAGGAAAAGAACACTTACACTTTGCAACACTTTCTCTCTTGTCATCATTATCATAACTTTAACCTGCAACTTACCTTGCAATGGCAGCACTGCTGGGAAGGCTGCAGGTAGAGGAAATAGTGGCCTAAAACTACGAACCCATTTACCGATGACTTCCTTCCCCGCTGCCCTCTCACAAATGCATTTCACCGCACCCTGGGAGGTGAGGCCTCAGGTACTACCTGGATGCCGCAGGATTCTTATAAAGGACATCTTGGAATTACTACAACAACAACAACATCAACAGGCCAGGGTCTTGATGGTGGCTTTCCTGGGATCTTAACCCTCAACTCACGGCGACAGTCATATGACGGGAGAGAGAATATTGATCACTCCTGCAGCGCCTATCATATGACAGGTGCCATTTTGAGGTCATTATGAGCAATGAGAGAAAGACCGAGCGTTGGGAGGACAATAGGCTGCCTTGGACCGCTCGCCACAGCTCCGTGGCCGGCACTGGGGACTATTGTATCTCATCCTCGCCTCCCTATACCTCTCAACAAGGATAAAACCAAAAAAAATACCTCATTTTAGGGTATTTTCGCCTTCGGTTGCACGATCTTTGCAAGAAAACCGGATAACATACAGGGATGATTCAGGTCACATTGGAAAGCTCTATCTTTGCACTTTCACAGATATATATATAATTGTTTTACGCTCTGACTCTTGCTTATGCATGAAAAAGAGCATGGAAGGAAGGTCATTTACGGAAGAAACAAACGCCTGGCGCTACAGTGGTACCCTCCCTCCCCCCGCGCTCGTAGGGAGCCAATACACTAACCTTCCTGTAAGCTAGTGTCTCGACGGTGTCTCTCCTAGAGTCTTCATACACTAACCTTCCTATAGGCCAGTGTCTCAACAGTGGCTCTCCTGAGGTCCTGATAAACTAAGGTCTGGAAGTGTGTGGCCAGGGATTCATCTTGTCTCTGGACTTGGAATGTGGCGTACGGGTAAATGTCATCTGCATATTCTGAAAATGAAAGAAAACAAAATACAAGCATTTGTGAAAGAAAACAGGAAGCACTAAATATATAGACTGAAGGATACATAATACTGTATAAAGAATGATATACAGTATGTGTATACAGTAATTCTACACTTAAAGTTGTAGCTTAGTTCCTAATAAATTTACACTTTCATAGCCTCTCCAACAGCCCAATAAGATTCCACATGCATCACACAAAGACAAGGTAGGGAATCAAACAAATTGCTTCGATGAATGCGATTCATTCGTGGCCTCCCTTTTAGGGATCTAGGCGGGTGGTAATAGATAGCAGAATATTTTGCCATTTATGTTTGTTTGTGATAGTAAACCATTGTTGTCTGATTAACCCCTACTGTACCATGGCATAGTAGATAAAAGTGTGCCCTCCAGTACCAGACTTCTTGCCATAATCAACGAGACAACACCCTTTCAGATCAAGAGTTGGTGAGTAACTGATCCAGCTGGCCCGGAGTAGCTGAGAGGGAGCATGAGAAGTGCTGTCAACTCCTCACAGCAATGCCTCTAAGTCATATTAGCAGCTACAGCTAGATATTAGCAGAACTAGCAGGACAGCTGAAAGCCGTTGCTGGTATTGGTGAGTCACTATTTTACTGATGGCTCTGCGCCGTCGCTGGTATAGTAGGGGTTAACAAATCATCATAATGAAATGTGGCTTGGGAAACTTCAGAGAACTGTTGCCACTACTTACCATAAGAAGACTCCCTCTCGCGATGAAGGGAAAGGTGTACGCTTCATGTGTTATAAGCGCAATGACATATGCTTCAGAAACGTGGCCTGTCAAAGCGAAAAATATCAACAGAAGATAAAAATGGTGAGATGGATGTATGGTGGTAAACTGAAGATAGGATATCTAGTGAAGAGTTGAGGAGACAGTTCGGTATCAAAAGTATCAGTGATGAGATGCATAATAGTAGGCTAGGATGGTTTGGCCATGTGAACTGGATGGATGAACTAAGTTGGGTGACAAGTTGCAAGAACGTGAATGTGGAGGGAGCTGCACCAATGGGCAGAACAAGAATCATATGATATCAGACCTTATGGTCTGATCTTAAATACAAAACAAAAAATTGGCAAAAACTCTGAATAGTGCTGCGTGGAGTCCAGCCATTAGTACAAGAGACCGGAACCGCACTTTGTGTGGAGCACTCTGTCTATAAATATATGTATTTATGTATGTATATATGTTATAACTTGAGAATATATGTATTTATGTATGTATATATGTTATAACTTGAGAATATATGTATTTATGTATGTATATATGTATTGTTTATTTATGTATTTATGTATGTATATATGTTATAACTTGAGAATATATGTATTTATGTATGTATATATGTTATAACTTGAGAATGAAGCATACTAATTTGAAGTGAAATTTGTTCCTAGTTAATGAACAGTGTAATAATGAAACCACATAAAATAAGGATATATAACATACAGTATGACTGTACAAATATAAAATAACTCCTTAGGAGTCAAATGATCAGTGTGTATAAGAAGTGAAGTGATCAGTCATTATAAGGAATTAGTATATGGAAATAATATATATTAATGGAAATAAATATATGGAAACATATACCAATATGGAAACAATATATGTATTGGTATGTGAGCAGTATAGTATTAACGCAAGCAGTCCGGCATAGTCCCTAAAGAGGCCAGTTACAGTTCAAAGTCAGCAACATGGCAGCCATTCAGATGGAGATAGGAATGAGAAAGAAGTGTATGGGTGAGAGATAAAGACCGTGCAAAATTAGGTAAACCAATGAGTTAAGTTGATGCAAGAGAGTGCTAACCTGGTATTCTGTCGACATCATTAACGCCATGTATAGGTGATGGTTGAGGCTTCCTGACGGTGGCGTAGTATTGCTCCGGCACTGACAGGTTACTCTTGTTTTCTGCTGCCAGAGACAGGCTGGAGTTACCATCATCACCACCATCATGCTGACAAATTGGTCCTGTTATGATGAGATAGATTTATGATAGGTTTAGTGGTTTGAGTAAATTAGAGGTCATGTAATTAGGAATGGGTCATATAATATATTAGAGCATTTACAGTATACTTCTTTTGTTCTTAATGCACTTGTGAGATAAAGGTTAGCTCTGCAAACCTCCTATTAAATGGGGGATAAGTGAGGTTAATGAAATGTAAGGGAAGTGATATGAGCGAATGAATGAAAAAGTGAGATGAGAAGGAAGATTGATATGATAATATAAAATATATAAAAGTTATAAGTAAGATAAGAGAGATTAGTGGAAGGCAAAATGAGATAATCCGTGTGGAATAACATTGGGGGCGCCGCCAGCGGCCTCACTACATCATAAAAAATAAAATTCCACTGGCCATCAGCAATGTTCACAGAATGCCAGCCATACTACCAAGGCGCATCCTTGGCTGGTTTATTGTGGTACATTAGACAATAATCACCATTATTCATCTAAAAAGACAATAAACACTCGTTATCATTATCAATTGAGGAAAAAAAAACCGATCATCACCGCTGGCCGATACTCAACTCCGGATATGGACGCGTCTTTTTGTGATTTCCGTGCGCCATTTCATCCCCTTACAAGGGTCTCATTCGTTAATCACTATATTTATGCCAGAAAATTAATAAATGTATAAATAAATGGTAACAAAAATCTCCCTGCACTGAGCCTGTCATATACTGTACTATTATAGTCTCCTGACACTGTACGAGTTAATACAAGAGGGACATGTGGGAAGTGGTACGAGAGGGTCAGGGTCGGATAATTGTTCTCACAATTGACCCAACCATCATGGCCTAATACCAGGTCCCGTTATGGTGAGAGAGATGAATAAAGCAAGATGAAAGGGTTGATAGGGAAGTAATATGAGAAGGTCAGGCTTGGGTCTCCCTCGCACTCCCAAGTACGCGTGCAGGGTTTGCCAACGTACAGGTAAGTGGGGGCAGCGGGACATCCAGTGCGACCGCTGCTGTGAGGCCTCCATACACCAGGGATGGTATCACGTTAGCTGTGTTGGAGGCTTTATGGTTGCGTTCCATGGAATAGTTGAGTAAAGTCTCTTGTGGATCTGCTGGGACTGTAGGGCCCAAAATTACAGTTCCTCCCTCTCCTTACATCCATATCCAACATCCAACAGTTTCTATCTCCTTGATCCTACCCCTCCTTCAGTATCCTTGCACCATTAACACACCAATTCAACCCCAGATAGGAACCATGGACCAACAGCTAGGGAAGACCTTGACAATTACTCCCCTTCCCACAACGGACCACATGACTTAACTCCCGCACGGCATTCCACATCATACCAACCTATTCATAGACCTAAATCACTGTCCATAACCCGAATGTCCTTACCTAATTCCTCAACCATCCTTAGTCTTACAGCTACCTCCACCACCACCCAAACGTCTCTAGTTAAAAGAGAGACATCCACCCTCAGAACCCTCATAATTAACTTAAGAAGCATCCTAGACGAGCGAACCGCCTTTCACCACACTCTTATGACTTATGCCCAGACATTCTTATAGGGACAGAGCCATGTCTTAATACTGACATTAGAGGCAGTGAAGTCTTCCCGACGGATAGTCCCTATTGTATGACATCACACAGAAAAGACAGAGAGACAGGAGACCACGGCAGAGTTCTGATAGAGACAAAGCCAGGGCTAGCTGTAATCCCAGCCAATCAACTAAACGCGGATGCCAAAATGTTTTGGGTAAATATGCAGATACAGGGCTACAGGTCACTTTATATAAGATATTTTTACGGGCCCCCTAGCTCTAGAATACCTGTAGCGCCTCAATGATTATTTATCTAGAATTGATCCCTCCAAAAATATATGGTTGGCTGGAGGCTTTAACCTCCCAGACACTTGGTGATGGGCTGGTCTATCAGAGTGAGAACTGAGCAATCTCTGCCATACCCATAGCTTACTCTGACTGTTCCTTTTACTTATATATTTTCTAGAACTCAAGTGACGGCGTCTCTTCCGTGGATTGACCTCCCAATCTACCAAGATTGGAAGCCAAAGCGTCACATTTTTCCCTTGCCCCTCAACTTTCTCTTCATAATTGCTGAGGGGCACAAGGCCCTGGGTGAGGCTTTGGTTTCCTGGGCGTTTCCGCGGCTCCCCGCCATGGAGTGGCTTCGGTCACCCAGGCTTTGTTGTGGTCGGCGGGTAGGGTTCTGTGGGGGCGCTCGGTTATGGCCTTGGCCTTGCTCGGGGCCTTGGGGCTGTTCGGCCATGCAGCATGGGGAACAACAACAACAACAACCTCCCAGACATTGATTGACAAGCAACGCGACACTCGACAACCCCACTTATGAAAACGATATAATACTACCAGATACTGACATAAGATCACTACATGAAAACTTCATTGACAATCATTACTCACTCACTCTCACAAACAGTACTCAAACCAACACACACATAGTCTAGCGTAATGAGAAACAACCCAAACATTAGACATTGGGTCACATCCAACATATTAGACCTATTTCTCACAAACAACACCTCTTTGATAACATGGACACAGGTAGTACCTGGCTTGAACGATCATGATATGGTACTAGCTGATGCAAACATAAAACCTACCATACATAAACAATAACCCAGAAATATTTACCTATACACCAGAGCTGACATGGGTTCCATCTCACGGGACTTAAATGAATACAGAGACACCTTCCTTGACAACGACCCTTTGTCCAATTCTGTTGAAACGAATTGGAACAGACTTTGAGACTGTATTCAAGACACAATGGACAAGCACATCCCCAAGAAAACTGTAAAACATAACCAGTCACCCAAATGGTTCAATAGACATCTTCATATACTAAACAGACACAAGGTAAAGGCATACAAAGCAGCCAAACGTTACAACAACACAGAACACTGCGAATACTTGCTGATTTATAATAAATATACGAGGGACCAGCAGGTTGTATTTTTTTTCCTAAAAACACATGGGATGGGTTAGTAATGAAGGAAAAACCAAAATAAGAACGCTCACCTAGGTAATTTAGTGGTCCTGCGGAGCGGTGGAAGCTTGGAATTAACATGGGGAAATGGGTAGGCAAAATACTGTTGTGTGGGGTACTAAAGCAGTTCCCACACAAATCTGAACCCTGTAGGTGCCATAGGACAAGAGTAATTAAGCCGGACGCAACCGTTGCGTCGCTGGGATTGAGCGTTACATACATAGGCGACGCATAACGTGCGTCGCTAGGGGTCCAGTGGGTTAACAACCAAAATATACTGACTGACTCACAGCACGGCTTTCGGCCCAAACGCTCGTGTGAGACTCAATTACCTGTAACGACTCATGGCATATCCCAGTCCCTAAATGACTCTAAATTTAAACAAGTTGACGCCATATTTCTTGACTTTGCCAAAGCCTTCGACAAAGTACCCCACCGCTGACTGTTAGCTAAACTGGATTACTATGAAATCTTATTCACTGGATTAAGACTTTCCTACCCAATCGAGAACTGCACGTTGTTCTCGATGGCTCCCACTCATCTTCTGTTCCTGTAACTTCGGGGGTCCTTGGTCCCCTTCTCTTTCTCTCATATATCAATAACCTTCCATCAACTTTACCTTCTACTACTAAACTTTTAGCAGACGATAGTTTAGTATAGGCTACCGACCAATAGCTGATAGGGATGATTTCCTTCGACTTCAAGACGACTTGACTGCCCTTGAAGACTGGGAAGCCAAGTGGCAGATGACCATCAGACCAGACAAATGCCACCACATATGTTTTATCCGCTCCAAGAAACCTGTCCCCTTTGCCTATAAACTCCACAATACCAACCTTGATAATGTCCATTTGGGAGTCCACCTCTCAGCAGACATGAGGTGGAGCACACATGTGAGTAGCGTCAGGGCAAAAACCAACAAAGCCTGCACAGGAACCTAAGGAGGTGCAACACAGACATCAACATTTTAGCTTTTAAAACACTAGTTCGACCACACATTGAATACTGTGACACCGTCTAGGATCCACACACTCACAACAACATTAATACATTAAAAGCCATACGAAATAAAGCGGCAAGGTGGATCAGACATAATTACAGACACACATCGGTCACTTTGCTTAAACAAGACATTAAATTAGACACACTTGCAACAAGAAGACAAATGCACAGACAAAAATGCTATACAAAATCTCAAAAAATATAGTAGACATAGACCAAGACACATATTTACACCCTACAAATATACATTCCACAAGAGGCAGCCACAACTGAAAATACCACGTATACCAGGCATGCACCGACATATTTGGATACTAATTTTTTCCCCGCAGCATCCAAGAGTGGAATCACCTTCCATCTCATATATATTAACAGTCCCACTCTTGATAGTTTTAAAGCTAGGATTACCAAACATTTTTCTCCTTATCCTCAACCTCATCCTTCCCATTAGTCCCATAACTCCCCGCACAACCCCCGCATATCATGCTGCCCGTGTGCAGCCCTCGGTGGGTTCCCAAGCTAAAATAAAAAGCTGTGTGTAGTGGACACCCTACCGCCGGGCGACGATCTATCTATCTATCTATTGCCTGACGCCGTGATCCCCGAAGGGGTGGCCACGAACGAACCGCCCCCATGCACCTCTGTCCCCAGTCAGTCGACGCCCCTCCCCCCAACCAGCACCGCCTTCGTTCATGTAGTTCCTCACTCCATCCTTCCACCTCATATTCGGTCTACCTCTCCCCCTCTGTCCCTCCACCTCGCTCTCGTACACCCTCTTAGTCATTCTCTCGCTTTCCATACGTTCCATATGGCCGAACCATCTCAAGTTGTTCATTTTCACACTTTCCAGCACATCTACCTCCACACCACACCTCCTTCTTACTTCCTCATTAGTCTGTCTATCCCTCCATGTAACTCCGCACGCACTCCTTAAGTAATTCATTTCCACTGCTCTCACTCTTGGTCTGAGTCTCTCAACCAACGTCCATGCTTCGCTTCCGTAAGTCAGTGTCGGGATTACCACACTGTCATGCAAGGACTTCTTCACTTCCATACTGACCACCCTATTTCTTGTTACTGCTTTTAGCGTTCCTACAACCCTCTTCCCCTGTTGTACCCTCTCCCGCACCTCTTCATCCATAGTCCCATCTTTACTCAACACACTGCCCAGATACTTAAAAGAGTTGACGATCTCCATAGCCTGACCGTTCAGCTTCACCTCACACTCTGTGACTTCACCCCTTTCGAAGACCATAACCTTGCTCTTCCCCGTATTTACCTTCAAATTCCGTTTTTCGCACACTGTTCCAAACTCATTTACCAGACCCTGCAACTCCCATTCATTATCACTCATCAGAACTGTATCATCCGCAAACAGCAGTATAGGTAGCTTCCACTCAATTCCCTCCCTTTTCATCGATACACCAACATCCACTGCTCTTGATAGTATTTCTTTCATAACTCCATCCATATATACAGTAAACAACCACGGGGACATCACACACCCCTGTTTCAAACCAACATTCAGGTCAAAGTACTCGCTCTGCTCACTCTCCACACGTACTGCCGCCTTTGCACCCTCATACATGCTCTTCACTGCGTTCAGCAACTTTCCCTCTACTCCGTATATTCCAAGTACTTTCCACAAACCTTCTCTATCCACTCTGTCATAGGCCTTCTCCAAGTCCATAAAGGCAACATACACCTTTTGTTTCTTCTCCAGATACTTCTCCACAACACAATTCAGGGTAAAAATCTGATCTACACATCCTCTTCCCTTCCTAAAACCTCCCTGCTCGTCGCCTATCCATTTCTCCGTTCTCACTCTCACTCTCTCAATCACTACCCTACTGTATACCTTCCCTACTACGCTTAGAAGACATATTCCTCGGTGGTTACCACACACTCCTCTTTCCCCTTTGCCCTTATATAGGGGGACTATTATGCCAGTCTTCCAGTCATCGGGTGCACTCCCCTTCTCCCATGCTAGTTTGCACATTTTCCATACCCATTCTATCACTATCTCACCACCATACCTCAACATTTCCCCACACACTCCATCTGTTCCTGGTGCTTTCCCCAACTTCACTCTTTTCATGGCTTCCCACACTTCTGACCTCCTGATCCCCACCTCCTCCTCCACTACTTCTCTTCTTCTCCCTCCCATACCATATCCAGCTATGTTTGCTGGCTCTTCATTCCTTTCATTTAGCAACTCACTGAAGTACTCCCTCCATCTTTCGACTCTCTCTTGCTTCTCGGCTAGCATTCTCCCATTCTTATCTTTCACACCCTTACTGTTTCCCTTGCTACCTTCCCTAACTTTCTTGACTTCTTTCCAGAACAGTTTCTTACTCTCCCTCCATTTTACACTCAGATTCCTTCCAAATTCCTCATCTACTCTTCTCTTACTTTCCTTCACTACTCTCTTCACCACCCTCTTACTCTCCACGTACCTCGCTCGTTTCTGTCTCTCGGAATCTTCATTCCCTCTACTACCCAACCACTCTCTATATGCTTTCTTCTTTTCTTCCACAGCTATTCTTACCTCTTCTGTCCACCATGCTGTACCTTTCACTCCCCTCCCTCTTCTCCTCACTCCACACACCTCCTCACATGCTGCACAGATCTCATCCTTAAACACCTTGCTCATCTCCTCCACTTCCTCCATAACTTCCAGGTCGAACCCACCTAGTCGTCTATCCACTGCTCTCCTGTACTCCTCCCTGACTTCCTCCTCCTGCAACCTCTCCACCCTCCTCACCATTCCACCCTCCTCTCGCCTCCCTCCCGCTCTCCTCACCCACTTCTTTTGTATCCTAACCATAGCTACCACTACATAATGATCAGACAGACCCCCTCCAATACCCCTATACACCCTAGCATCCATCACAGATTTCTTCATTCGTTCATCCACACATACATAATCAATCAATGACTTTCGTTCCACCACTGTCTTATCCTTCATCGTCAACATCCGTTTCCACATGTACCTGTGGATCATTCTGTGTCGGAAGAAGGTGTTGGCTATCCACAGCCTCCTCCCCACACATACGTCCACAAGTGCACTACCATTCCCATTCACCTCTGATGGTACCCCCTCGATATTAGGATATTAGGCTTAATTCCCGCCTAAAATCGTAATTTTACGATAAATATCGTTATTACTTATTCATATGCGCTTATTTTACGTTTAATATGAAGATATTTACATGTAACAAAATACGGTTTAGAGGGTCAAAATCGCGAATTATTGCCGACCGTTCATTCATGAAATCTGAGGCGGACGCGAAGTACACCCTCCCTCTCTTGAGCCTAGAGCCACACTGAGGCTCTTTCTCTCATTCTCTCTCACACCACGAAGTTGCTAGGCATATGACCATGCCTTAGAACCGGATTGGAGATGTTGGCACCGTAAATAAACCGATAAACAAGGGAATAAGAGGAAAAATAGGTGATAATTGAAGGGGGGAGAAAGGGGGGATGGAGGGGATTTTGACACATGTGGAGGAGTGATAGGAGGGATGGAGGGGAATTATCTAACTTAAACACCATTTCTTTTGTTTTAAGTGCTACTGTGGCCTTTTAATTTTTTTTTTTTAGGTCTTACCTCTTAAGAGGATCGTCGCCATTCCCCACCAAAACCTCTTAAGAGTGTTCTCGCTGTTCCCGGGTTAAATCACTCTCAACCAAGAAAACCTAAAATGTAATCCTAATCCATTATTTTCATACTTCTACTGAAGCCAAGTTGGATGATAATTAAGAATAATATGGGATATAAATACTGTAGTAGATAAAGCATTCCTTTAACTATTCTATTATCGAATCTTTCTCTCAATTATGGTTAAATAAAGATACTGAACTGTACAGTATGTTCATTCCTCTTACTTTTTCTAAAATAGATTGTGATGGCGATAATGATGGAGACGAGAGCGATGCAGGAGATGACAATGGGCACGATGAAGGCTGGGTCCGAGAAAACCTGCGTAGGGGACGACCTCACACCACCACCACCGGAGCCCAACATTCCTCCACCACCTACCACACCAACACCCTCTTGGTAGTGGTCTGTGGAGGACAATACAGAAACATATAATATTATGGAGTACAGTACTGTAAAGTATTTTACTAAAAATAAAGTAATTTTAACCTACAGGGCACCAGCTAATATATAATAAATGTACACTCCAGGCCCGGCCAAAAATAGTTTTTTTTTCCCCTTAAAACACCTTAAATAGGTGAGACATAAAGGAAAAAAAAAAAACCACTCACCTCGGTCATTTGGGGGTCCAAAGGGGGGCTTAAGCTATCAGCTGGTGCCAGGTGTCTCTTCAAATCTCTTCCGCCGGCACACCACAGCTGGGCGAGGCAGCATGGCTGATGTAAGATGCTTCACAGTGTGCCTTCACAGTTCATATATTATCAACATGTACCACATAATGTCATTGTAAGTGAAGTTACAGTGTGATAAGTGCATAGATTCAAGTTTTATCAATGCCGACGAGTGGCAAGGCCCGCACGCGTCCTGGTTACCATGGCCACGGGCAGCCATCTTGGCCTCCTCCGCCTCTTCCCCACTTGGTGGGGAGTCAAAAATGTCATGGGAAGCAGTGGGGGAGCAATACCCACTCTCCTCCTTTTGCTCCAATATCGCGAGGCGACGAGAGATGGGAACAATGGGCTCCTCCTCTTGCATCTCCTCTATCTCCATCATAGTTGGCCGATAGTCCTTCCCTGAATCCTCCTCTGACGATCCAATGTCACTATCAGGCACATCACTTTCCTCAAGTATAGCCAGTGCATCCACAATGCTAACACACCTGCGTGGGTAGCGACGAGGTAGATCAGATATTATGTATCACTCGCCAGGTCAACGGGAAACTGTCTTGCCCCTCCTCCCGCGCATCCCCACCCGCGGCTGGACTTGGGGGTTCCCAAGTATTGCCACTGTCCGGCAACATCCTAAGGAACATACCATACAAATATGAACCCTCTAGCTACCATAGGACAAGAGTAAATATGGTCGATAGTGCCCACGCAGGTGCTGCGGCGCTGGGCTTTAGCGTTAGATACATTGCCGACGCATCACGTGCGTCGCTGGGGTCCAAGGGGTTAATGTCTTAGATATTTTGTTAGTGCTCCTTTTACCTAAAAAGAATATTCATGCCATAAATATATTGTGTAATCCATTTACATTTGATGAGAGCTACCCACCTCCTGTGATATGTAGTGTGTTGAAGGAGTAAGTGGCAGTGGTGTCACCGGCGGGGTTACCAGCGATGACACCCAGCTCGTACCACGTGGCAGGAACCAGCTCACCCAGAGTGTACTCCTTTTTAGTGCCAGGCAGTCGACCACTTACTGCAGATGGAGGGGGTTAGTAAGTCATCTTAATATTATATCGGTAATAATCAAAGTAAATTGTCTCTGTAACTTCAGGAGTATCCAAGTAGTAACCTAGTGCATTATTTTAGTAGTACTCCAGGGATCCTATGGATGCAATATTTAGGCAGCTACAACAAATGTTTTGAATAAAAAAAAAAATGTACTGCATATGTATGGGTCTACATAAGGCCTTTGATTGGATGCATAGAGAGGTACAATATTACAGTGGGCACTATGGAAGCTAAAAGAGTGAATGGTGAAGAAAGTGAAACAGTTCACATAATATACGTATGAGGTCCATCAGGCGTTGTTACTGAGTCCCCTGTTCTTCATTAATGTATTAGATGACCTATCGACATATTTTAGGACAGTGCTGCCCTGGAAATTGCTATATGCTGCTATTCTGATTTTGATTACAGAACATTTGGAAGGTACTGTGGAAAAATTGAGGAAGGAGAGGGAGGGAATGGAGACCAGGGAGCTAAGAGTAATTATGGGTAAAGCAAAGTTTATGGTGAGTGGATTGGATGGTGGCACTGCAGTGAAGAGTGGGGTTTGGTATTGCAGCGTATTCAAGAAAAACGAGGATAGCAAATCTATCAAGTGTTTTATGTGTGGATGTTGGGTACATAAAACGTGTAGTGGTGTGGACGGTAATCTGAGCTCTGTATATCTGTGGGATGTGTCATGGGAGGTGCCTAGCTCGGTCTAGGGTGCAATGGAGTGGTCTTGCCACTGGACTGGTAATCCAATGGACCCGGGTTCGAATCCCAATATGTCAATGGGAAAATATTATTGGGATGGACATTTTGCTGTACCTAGTTTCAGTGCATTACCACAACACACCGAAATGCCAACAAAATACCTTCATTGTTCCCTGATTAAATAGCATTGTATAAATATTCCCAAATTCAAAATGAGCTCCAGAAGGGCAATGCCTAGTGAGTTAATTGCTCAATAGGTGGTGTTCTGAGAGTGAGGGTCTGAGTCTGGGGGATGAGACGGTGAAGCACAGAGACGAAGCAGCTTAAGAGATCGGGTTGCTTCGAGCCGTGCTTGGGTGCTTTGCACGTCTCACTCCCTAGACTGGAACAAGACCTCACGGGCCTCACCGTGTTCAGCGGTGGAGTGTACAGGCTCTCAGCCTATGCCCGAGAGGGAGTAGTTGGAATATAGAAAAAACTAAAAAAAGTCAAGATCTGAGATGTATCTCTGGTGTGTGTTAATAAATTCTGCTACCTGGGAGACATGATCAGCACTGGCAATGTTGCAAGAGTCAGCACAGAGTGGAAAAAGGTTAGAGATATGATACCACTATTGACAACGAACCTGATGAATTGAGTGTAGCCTACTGCCATGTATTTGTTATGATATATGTGTAATGCCACAGTGAGAGAGAGACCAATGAGAGCAGAGTTGAGGGAAAAACTTGGGATGGAGTGTATCAGTGAGGTGACGCATACTGGCACACTGTATTGGTTTGGTCATGTGAAGAGAATTGACAAAGATTAATGGGTGAAGCTCGCTATAATTCTTGCAGTGGTCAGAAGGACGACTGCGGAAGAACTTGGAATAGGTCCTGAGAAAGTATTTCATGATTAATGAACTTGACAAGGGAAGTATGTAGAATGGAGAGAAGCCTTCATGTCACTAGGGCCTACCTTGTTAACTTAGAACAGCCTTTCAACCGATACAGATTGCATATAAGTGCAATTAATCAAGAGCTACATAGTTCTATAATGTTAACTATACGAAAGGCATGTACTGAACTCTACTTACCAAACTGCCACTCCCTTGTTGAAGTTTCTCTGATCCTTATTATGAAGTGAGTGACCGGACAAACAGAGTCAGCCCAGGTGGTGAGTCGGAGTGTCACGGCCGACTCATTGACAGAGATAAGTCCGTGTTGTGGAGGGGGTGTTGGCTGAGTACCTTTTGTCCGCACTGTGATTACTTCACTCGCTGTACCAGGACCTAAGGTGGACATAACAAGTATGGTGAGGTAGAGGTGATAGGGGGGTCCTAATATTATAGTGAAATAATGTTGTGCAAACCGAGTATATATACATATCAGCATTGAACTATCCTGTTCTGTGAGGTGAGGTAAAGGTAATACTTGGTGCCTTAATATTAAATGAAACATAACAATCTTCACTCACTACAAAACATGTATATACATACAGTATAGGTATTAACACTGACCTATCCTGTTATGTGACGTAAGATATAGATGATACTCGGTACCACATGTGAGGTCCCTGAGTGTGTACTGTGTTAAGTGTCGAGCTAGAGTGATCTCGTGCCACTCTCCGGGGTCGGAGCGCCAGGTGAGGGTCAGCTTCCTGATGGGGGCTCCACCATCATCCACCGCCTGCCATGACACTGTTACTGTGGTGGCTGTAGACTCCAGCGAGTGTAACAGGGCAGTCTCGGGGGCGACTGGAGAACGTATAATTAATTATTACTCAATTTTGACTCCCAAAAAGTATACTTCATAAACCCACGTATTACATCAGTAAATATTCAAGGGAGATTAGAGGAGAAGATATTCGGTCAGTCAGCCTATAGATATTAGAGTAGTATATATTCAGGCAGGCAATCAATAACCAATTGCAACTCTTTATACAGAACACTCAGGGAGTGGAGCAGCTCAGCTTCAAGGGGAACTGAATTATATATTGTAATACTCATTATCATTAGTGAATGCCAACTTTCAATAATAGACTACCAAACAAAAATAGAAGGACTTATACAAAGACAATTAGATGGAAAGAAGCTAGTCAGTCAGTCTAGAGTTAATCTGGACTCCCAAGGACAAGATCCACCAAGGAGCATAGCAGCACTTACTTGGCTAAACTGAAGAAGATACCTAATCTGTATAGAGATTAGTTAAACCCAAATTCCCAGAAAAAGTACCATTATTAGATAATCCCAAATCCCTCTAAAACGGAGTCCCACAAACAATATCAGGACCCATACTGGGGAGATTAGAGAGAAGTATAAAATCAGTTATTCAAATTATACTCCATACAACAGAAACCCCATAGCATGACATAGCAGGACATCAAGGGAGACTGGAGGGGAAGAAAAACCTCAATTGAAATATACGTAAGTGAATGAGTTTCTGTTTTACCTATGACTATGAGAGTATAGAGGACGTTATCTGAGCCGTGAGTGTTGGTGGCGTGACAGGTGAAGTTGGCCGAGTCTGAACGCTGACAGTCACGGATCAACAGACCTCCATCAAGCTGAGGCTCATACCTTTAGCAGAGAGGGGAGAGGAACATGTCAGCACAATATGTTCTGTATTATATTTCTAAAATGTTCTTCATTGTTTATTTAAGTCACTCACTCAATTATATAGTACCACATCCTTTTGCTATAATATTAACATATTAAGAAGTTCACAAATATACACACAAACATTGTAGATACATTTTTCTCAAACCATTGTAGACCCTGACAGTTCTCCAGGGGACAGTCACTGCTCAAGGACAGTGTCAGAACATTGAGACTCTGGAGTTGACATAAAGGAGGTGTTTTGACATTGTAATGGCCGATTCCTTCTCCATCAACTGCCATACTAAGATCACCATCAAAGGAATGGCCTTTGCTTCGGGTTGAACTTCTCCTAGACAGGTTGTAAGCCAAAGACACTCAAGTCCCATTCTCTGTCTGTTTAATTGCCTTTTATGGAACACAGGAGGTATATGGGAAGTATTGTTAGCCCATTTTTCCCAGGGGAAGGACAATCCTGAGTATAAACTATCTCCTTGCATGTAGGTTGTCAACGTGAAATATATCAGACCCTGATAAATGTCATACTGAACTGCTGATTCATGATAACTTCAGCTACCACTGTTAAGACCAATGGTTCATTACCCAGGAGAACTGTCATGGGGTACAGGCTTTCATCAATATAAATCACTAAACCACATACTGTACATAATTATAAACAGTACAAGTGTAAGTCTCTGGCCTTGGTTGTGCAGTGATGGGAGCGTTGTTGTGGTGCCAGGTGAGGGAAGGTTCAGGTTATGCTATGTTATACTGTTTATGTTATGTTATGTGTGCATCACTGACCTTGGTTGTGTAGTGATGGGAGCGTTGTTGAGGTGCCAGGTGAGGGAAGGTTCAGGTTATGCTATGTTATGCTGTTTATGTTATGTTATGTGTGCATCACTGACCTTGGTTGTGTAGTGATGGAAGCGGTGTTGTGGTGCCAGGTGAGGGAAGGTTCAGGTTATGCTATGTTATACTGTTTATGTTATGTTATGTTATGTGTGCATCACTGACCTTGGTTGTGTAGTGATGGGAGCGTTGTTGTGATGCCAGGTGAGGGAAGGTTCAGGTTATGCTATGTTATGCTGTTTATGTTATGTTATGTGTGCATCACTGACCTTGGTTGTGTAGTGATGGGAGAGTTGTTGTGGTGCCAGGTGAGGGAAGGTTCAGGTTATGCTATGTTATACTGTTTATGTTATGTTATGTGTGCATCACTGACCTTGGTTGTGTAGTGATGGGAGCATTGTTGTGGTGCCAGGTGAGGGAAGGTTCAGGTTATGCTAGGTTATACTGTTTATGTTATGTTATGTTATGTTATGTGTGCATCACTGACCTTGGTTGTGTAGTGATGGGAGCGTTGTTGTGGTGCCAGGGGAGGGAAGGTTCAGGTTATATTATGTTATACTGTTTATGTTATGTTATGTTATGTGTGCATCACTGACCTTGGTTGTGTAGTGATGGGAGCGTTGTTGCGGTGCCAGGTGTGGGAAGGTTCAGGTTATGCTATGTTATACTGTTTATGTTATGTTATGTTATGTGTGCATCACTGACCTTGGTTGTGTAGTGATGGGAGCGTTGTTGTGGTGCCAGGTGTGGGAAGGTTCAGGTTATGCTATGTCATACTGTTTATGTTATGTTATGTGTGCATCACTGACCTTGGTTGTGTAGTGATGGAAGCGTTGTTGTGGTGCCAGGTGAGGGAATGTTCAGGTTATGCTATGTTATACTGTTTATGTTATGTGTGCATCACTGACCTTGGTTGTGTAGTGGTGGAAGCTTTGTAGTGGTGCCAGGTGAGAGAAGGTTGAGGTTATATATATATATTTTTTTTCTATGTGAGTGAGGGAGGCAAAAGGCAGAACTGCCTATAGCGAGCGCCTTCCCCATAGTTGAAAGAGTGACAGGGCTGAAATCAAGGGACGTTCGAGCAAAAATGCCTGGACACACTGAGTTTGAAGCAATTTAAGTCATAGGAAGAGGGAAAGACTGATTCTGGGAGAGAGTTCTAGAGCTCAGCTGTTGAATAGAAGAAAGTCTGAGAGTAACGTTCCACTCTTGGATTGGAGAGTTGCACAGAGTAGGGGTGGGATTGTGTTACAAGACGGGTACCACGTGCCCTACGTAAAGGAGGTGGTATACACTGGGAAAGCTCTGAGGAACACTGATTATTATAGTAGCGATAGAATAGCGAGAGAGATGCAACATTGCGGCGAAGAGAGAGAGATTGCAGAGAGTTGGTGAGTGAACGGGAGTTAATGATACGGAAGGCCTTCCTTTCAATTTTGTCTAGGAGAGCGGTGTGAGAGGAACCTCCCCACACATGTGAACAATACTCAATATAAGGACGCACTATGCCCCTGTACAGAGCACGAAGCTTTGCAGGGGTAAAGAACCCCCTAAGGCGGTTGAGCACACCCAGCTTCTGTCAGGCTGCCTTAGCAAGACTGGTAATATGGTCCTTCCAACTGAGAGCAGAAGAAAAAGAGACACCAAGAATATTGAGAGAAGATGAAGGATTGATTTTTGTATTGTTGAAGAATAAGGGATAGTCCGCAGGGAGTTCCTGACGGGTAGATAGGTGGAGACATTGGGTTTTGGAAGCATTAAAGGTAACAAGGTCGTCTCTGCCCCAATTGGAGATAGTAGTTAGATCAGAATTCAAGTGTTCTATGGCTTCATTCCGTTTGTTGTTGAGGAATTGCTGGCTGGGGCGTTCTGAAAAACTAATGGAGTAGTGTAAGGTTGAGTCGTCTGCGTATGAATGGATGGGAATTGAGGTACAGTTGAGAAGATCATTTATAAAAATTAGAAAGAGAATAGGAGATTGGACAGAGCCCTGAGGAACACGGGAGTTTATAGGCTGAGGAAGTGAGCGATGTCCATCCACAACCGCAGCTATGGAACGGCCGGAGAGGAAATTAGAGACAAAGGCACAGATGGAGGGATAGAAACCGAAGGAGGGTAGTTTAGAAATTAAAGATTTGTGCCAGACTCTATCGAAGGCTTTGGATATGTCTAGTGCAATAGAAAAAGTCTCACCGAAGTCCCGAAAGGAAGATGACCAAGAGTTAGTAAGATATGAAAGAAGATCACCAGTAGAGCGACCCTTTAGGAAACCATACTGGCAATCTGAAAACAGATTATGAGAAGAGAAATGCTTAAGAAATTTGGAAGCAAGAATTGTTTCAAAAACTTTAGAAATACAAGAGATGAGAGCAATTGGACGATAGTTGGAGGGGTGAGAGCGGTCACCCTTCTTTGGGACAGGTTGAATGAGAGCAAACTTCCAGCATGAAGGGAAGACTTTAGAGATAGACAGAGACGAAAGAGTTTGCCTAGGCAGGGAGTCGGCACGGAAGCACAGTTTTAGAGTACAAGAGGAGGAACACTGTCCGGACCGTACGCCTTATTAGTATTAAGCCCAGAGAGGGTAGAAAGTACATCTTTAGGAGAGATTAGGATTTTAGGCATAAGTAAGAGAGAGGAGGGTGGAGAGGGAGGAATAGCACCGGAATCATCCAAGGTGGAGTTTCTAGCAAAAGTTTGAGCGAAGAGTTTAGCTTTGTCAGAGGAAGAAGTGATGGTTGTGCCATCAGAGTGGGAAAGGGGAGGGAAAGACGAGGAAGAGAAATTGTTGGAGAGGTTTTTGGCTAGATGCCAGAAAGCTTGGGAAGAGCTAGAGTTGGATAGTTCAGTGCAATTATTATTGATGAAAGAGTGATTGGCAAGTCGAAGAACAGATTTGGCTTGATTCCGGGCAGAAACATAGGAAGAATGAGAGTCTTGAGTTTTAAGGCGTCGGTACCGTTTAAATGCTTCCTCCTTATTGCGGACAGCAGTAGAACAGGCGTAAGTAAACCAAGATCTATTTAGCATTAGTCTGAGAGCAAGAGAATGGAATGTATGCTTCCATGCCCGATAGGATTACCTCGGTAATGCGTTCAGCACTCTCCGAGGGTCCCCGGCCACGGAAGCAGTAATCATTCCATGGGAAATCAAAGAACTACTGACGGAGAGCCTCCCAGTCGGAAGCGCCAAAGTGCCACAAGCGCCGTCGGCTAGGAGGATCGCGTGGCCGTACTGGAGAGATAGGACAGGTGACAGAGATAAGTTTATGGTCGGAGTAGCCCAAAGGAGAGAAAAGATTGACAGTATAATAAGAAGGGTTAGAAGTTAGAAACAAGTCAAGAATGTTGGGCCGATCTCCGAGGCGATCCGGGATACGGGTGGGTTGCTGAACTAATTGCTCTAGGTCATTTAGGATAGAAAAGACGTAGTCTTGTTCACCAGGTGGGTCAGTAGTGTGAGAGGAGAGACATTGGCGGTGGTGAACGTTGAAATCTCCTAAGAAGGAGATTTCTGAGAAAGGAAAAATGGATAGAATGTGTTACACTGTAGAGTTTAGATAGTCAAAGATTTTGGGAAAGTTGGTAGAGTTAGGGGGAAGATAGACAGCACAGAAATATTTAGTAAGAAAATGACAGGAAAGTTTGAGCCATAAAGTTAAGAGTTCAGAGGAGTCAAAATCAGGAACACGAGAGCATGTGAGTTTATTGTGGACATATGCACAACATCTGCCTTTGGCTTTGAAACTAGGATAGAGAAAGTAGGAGGATACAGAGAAGGGGCTGCTGGATGTTGCTACAGACACCTAAGTTTCGGTGAGGAAGAGAAGATCAGGTTTGTAGGAGGAGAGATGGTGTTCAACAGTGAAAATTAGAGGAAAGTCAGCGAATGTTGCAGACATTAATAGAAAGAGTAACAGGCCGAGGTCTAGGTATTTTTGTGGGGTCGTCAGGGGAAGGTCAGGTGGGTGTGGGGGGCATTTATGGTCCCCCCACCTGGGGACTCCGAGGCAGGGCTAAAATTCATGCTATGCTATGTTATACTGTTTATGTTATGTTATGTTATGTGTGCATCACTGCCTTTGGTTATGTAGTGATGGGAGCGTTGTTGTGGTGCCAGGTGAGGGAAGGGTCAGGTTATGCTATGTTATACTGTTTATATTATGTTATGTGTGCATCACTGACCTTGGTTGTGTAGTGATGGAAGCGTTGTTGTGGTGCCAGGTGAGGGAAGGTTCAGGTTATATTATGGTATACTGTTTATGTTATGTTATGTGTGCATCACTGACCTTGGTTGTGTAATGGTGGGAGCCTTGTGATGCCAGGTGAGGGAAGGTTCAGGTTATGCTATGTTATACTGTTTATGTTATGTTATGTGTGCATCACTGACCTTGGTTGTGTAGTGATGGAAGCGTTGTTGTGGTGCCAGGTGATGGAAGGTTCAGGTTATGCTATGTTATACTGTTTGTTATGTTTTGTTATTTGTGCATCACTGACCTTGGTTGTGTAGTGATGGGAGCGTTGTTGTTGTGCCAGGTGAGGGAAGGTTTAGGTTATGCTATGTTATACTGTTTATGTTATGTTATATTATGTGTGCATCACTGACCTTGGTTGTTTAGTGATGGGAGCGTTGTTGTGGTGCCAGGTGAGGGAAGGTTCAGGTTATGCTATGTTATACTGTTTGTTATGTTATGTTATGTGTGCATCACTGACCTTGGTTGTGTAGTGATGGGAGCGTTGTTGTGGTGCCAGGTGAGGGAAGGTTCAGGTTATGCTATGTTATACTGTTTATGTTATGTTATATTATGTGTGCATTACTGACCTTGGTTGTGTAGTGATGGGAGCGTTGTTGTGGTGCCAGGTGATGGAAGGTTCAGGTTATGCTATGTTATACTGTTTGTTATGTTATGTTATGTGTGCATCACTGACCTTGGTTGTGTAGTGATGGGAGCATTGTTGTGGTGCCAGGTGTGGGAAGGTTCAGGTTATGCTATGTTATACTGTTTATGTTATGTTATGTGTGCATCACTGTCCTTGGTTGTGTAGTGATGGAAGCGTTGTTGTGGTGCCAGGTGAGGCAAGGTTCAGGTTATGCTATGTTATACTGTTTATGTTATGTTATGTGTGCATCACTGACCTTGGTTGTGTAGTGATGGGAGCGTTGTTGTGATGCCAGGTGAGGGAAGGTTCAGGTTATGCTATGTTATACTGTTTATGTTTTGTTATGTGTGCATCACTGACCTTGGTTGTGTAGTGATGGAAGCATTGTTGTGGTGCCAGGTGAGGGAAGGTTCAGGTTATGCTATGTTATACTGTTTATGTTATGTTATGTGTGCATCACTGACCTTGGTTGTGTAGTGATGGGAGCATTGTTGTGGTGCCAGGTGAGGGAAGGTTCAGGTTATGCTATGCTATACTGTTTATGTTATGTTATGTTTTGTGTGCATCACTGACCTGGGTTGTGTAGTGATGGGAGCATTGTTGTGGTGCCAGGTGAGGGAAGGTTCAGGTTATGCTATGCTATACTGTTTATGTTATGCTATGTTTTGTGTGCATCACTGACCTTGGTTGTGTAGTGATGGGAGCGTTGTTGTGGTGCCAGGTGAGGGAAGGTTCAGGTGAGCCAACATGAGGACAGGTCAACACCACGTCTGTACCCTTGGCCACCCTCACTACACCACCAACACTGTACACTCCACCACCAACTGTACACAAGGATACAGGGTTCTAGGTTACCTATTAGATCACTACACCACCAACACTGTACACTCCACCACCAACTGTACACAAAGATACAGGGTTCTAGGTTACCTATAAGATTACTAGACCACCAACACTGTACACTCCACCACCAACTGTACACAAGGATACAGGGTTCTAGGTTACCTATAAGATCACTACACCACTAACACGGTACACTCCACCACCAACTGTACACAAGGATACAGGGTTCTAGGATACCTATAAGATCACTACACCACCAACTGTACACAATGATACAGGGTTCTAGGTTACCTATAAGATCACTACATCACCAACACTGTACACTCCACCACCAACTGTACACAAGGATACAGGGTTCTAAGTTACCTATAAGATCACTACACCACCAACACTGTACACTCCACCACCATCAGTACACAAGAATACAGGGTTCTAGGTTATCTATAAGATCACTACACCACCAACACTGTACACTCCACCACCAACTGTACACAAGGATACAGGGTTCTAGGTTACCTATAAGATCACTACACCACCAACACTCTACACTCCACCACCAACTGTATACAAGGATACAGGGTTCTACGTTACCTATTAGATTAGTTAAGGTATGATGTGAGGGATTCTAGGTAAGCTTTTGACCAATTATATACTTCTAATGCACTACACTTGGTCATCTATTCTTTTTATATTTATTATTATTATTATTTATTATTATTTTTTTTGTATTATTATTATTATTATTATTATTATTATTAAAAGACCAAACCACCACAGTCTGGTAGGTGACATCACTTCACCGATACATTTTATACCAAATATATTCCTGTTGATCCCTCTATCACTGTGGAACTATACAGTACATCCATTTCCCATTGCTAACATCAGTACAGAATGTACAATTCTTAGGTAGCCAACCTCTTTGCCTTCCTAAATCACACTACCATTAGACAGCACACTTTTCACACATGCAGCATACAGCTACCCCTTAGTGCAGCGAAAGAATCCTTCTTGTTAATAATGGCAACAACAGTGACCTCTTGGTACTTCTACTCACTTCTGAATTTTGCAAAAGAGCTACTGTAGCCTCTGCATAACCCTCAGTACAGAGCATTTCACACAGAAAACATCATTAATTGAAAAACTCCAGAAATACATCACAGGTGTAATCAACCACAACACTACTACACCTACAGATCACCTACATCAAGAAACCTAAGTCCTCAAAGTCAAATACCACTTTTTTTGTTTTATATGTGAATGAGGGAGACAAAATGCAGAACTGCCTGTAGCGAGTGCCTCCCCCATAGTTGAAAGAGTGACAAGACCAAAATCAAGGGACGTTCGAGCCAATATGCCTGAACACACGGAGCCTGAAGCAATTTAAGTCACAGGAAGAGGGAAAGACTGATTCTGGGAGAGAGTTCCAGAGCTCAGCTGTTGAATAGAAGAAAGACTGAGAATAATGTTTCACTCTTGGGTTGGAGAGTTGCACAGAGTAGGGGTGGGATTGTGTTGCAAGACAGGTAATACATACCCTACATAGAGGAGGTGTTATACAGTGGGAGAGCTCTGAGGAACTCTGATTATTGTAGTAGCGATAGAATAGCGATAGAGATGCAACATTGAGGCAAAGAGAGAGAGATTGCAGAGAGTTGGTGAGTGGGCGGGAGTTAATAATACAAAAGGCTTTCTTTTTTACTTTGTCTAGGAGTGCAGTGTGAGAGGAGAGAGAGCAGAAGAAAAGAAGACACCAAAAATATTGAGAGAAGATGAAGGATTGATTTTTGTATTGTTGAAGTATAATGGATAGTCCTCTGGGAGTTCCCAATAGGAATAAAGATGGAAAATTGGGTTTGGGAAGCATTACAGGCAACAAGGTTTTCTCTGCAGCAATTGAAAATGGTAGTTAGATCAGAAGATAAGTGTTGTATGGCTTCATTACGTTTGTTGTTGAGGGATTGCTGGGTGGGGCGTTCTGGAAAACTAATTGAGTAGTGTAAGATAGAGTCATCTGCATATGAATGGATTGGATTGGACGTATAATTGAGAAGATTATCTATAAAAATTAGAAAGAGAATGGGAGATAGGACAGAGCATTGAGGAACACCGGAGTTGATAGGATGAGGAAGTTAGTGATGGCCGTCCACAACCGCTGCTATGGAACGGCCGGAAAGGAAATTAGAGACAAAGACACAGATGGAGGCCTAGAAACCGAAGGAGGGTAGCTTAGAAATTAAAAATTTGTGCCAGACTCTATCGAAGGCCTTCGTTATGTCTGGTGCAATAGCAAAGGTCTTGCCGAAGTCCCGAAAGGAGGATGGCTAAGAGTTAGTAAGATATGGAAGAAGATCACTAGTATACCGACCCTTAACCTTTAAACGGCAAAGCTATGGTATTTGAAAGTGTCCGCCAGGCGAACATATTGAGGCTCATTCCTGACTAATATTGTCATTATCCGATAAATATTGTTATTACTTATTCATATTTTATGTTTAATATGAAGATATTAACATGTAACAGCAATAAATCAAGTGGGAATAGTATTTCGGGGGTGAAAAAGACAAAGTATTGCCGACCGGTTCATTCATGAGAGGAGAGTCGGCGTGCCTCATACCCTCCCTCTCTCACTTATTGATCGACACTTATGTCTTGCTAGTGAAGTCTCTCTCTTGCTACAATCTCTATTTGCGTCCCCATCAACCTTGAAACCGTATGGGGGATATTGGGGCGGAAAATAAACCGATAAACAAGGGAATATGAGGAAAAATAGGTGATAATTGAAGGGAGGAAGTGGGGAGTAGTGATATGAGGTATGGAGAGGAATTGTCTCACTTAATCACATATTCCTTTGTTGTGAGTGCCACTGGGGACTTTTAAAAGTTTTTTTTTAGGCCTTTGATCTTAAGAGTCCCGTCACCTTAGCCCAGTAAAACCTCTTAAGAGTTTCGGCGCCATTCCCGGGTTAAGGACGCCATACTGGTGATCTGAGAGTAGATTATGAGAAGAGGAATGCTTGAGAAACTTGGAAGCAAGACTAGTTCAAAAACTTTGGAGATACAAGAGATGCGAGCAATTGGACGATAGTTAGAGGGATGAGAGCGGTCACCCTTCTTTGGGACCGGTGGAACAAGAGCAAACTTCCAGCAAGAAGGGAAGACGTTAGAGGAGAGACAGAGACAAAAGAGTTTGCCTAGGCAGGGAGTCAGCACGGAAGCACAGTTTTTTAGTACGACAGGAGGAACACCATCCGGACCGTACACCTTCTTAGTATTAAGCCCAGAGACGGTGGAAATTACATCTTTAGAAGATATTAGGATATTAGGCATAAGTAGGAGAGAGGAGGGTGGAGGGTTTCTAGCAAAAGTTAAAGCAAAGAGTTCAGTTTTGTCAGAGGAAGAAGTGATGGCACATCAGAGTCGAAAAGGGGAGGGAACGACGAGGGAGACAAATATTTGGAGAGGTTTTTGGTTAGATGGCAGAAAGCTTGGGAAAAGCTAGAGTTGGATATTTCAGCGCATTTAATATTGATGGAAGTGTTTGGCAAGTCGAAGAACAGATTTGGCTTGATTCCAAAAACATAGGAAGAATGAGTTACTTGAGTTTTAAGGGGTCGGTACCATTTGAATGCTTCCTCCTTGTTGCGGACAGCAGTAGAACAAGCGTGAGTAAACCAAGATTTTTTTGCATTAGACTGAGAGAAAGAATATTGAATGTATGCTTCCATGCCCGAGAGGATTATCTTCGTAATGTGTTCAGCACTCTCCGATGGTCCCCGGCCACGGAAGCAAAAGTTATTCCATAGGAAATCAAACCGGTACTGCTTAAGAGCCTCCTGTCGGCAGCACCAAAGTGCCACAAGGGCCGCCAGTTGGGAGGATCGGGTGTCCATACCGGAGAGATAGGACAGGTGACAGATATTAGTTTATGATCGGAGGAGCCCAAAGCAGAGAACAGATTTACAGTATAAGCAGAAGGGTTAGAGATTAGAAATAAGTCAAGAATGTTGGGCCAATCTCTGAAGCGATTTGGGAATTGGGTGGGTTGCTGGACTAACTGCTCTAGGTCAATTAAGATAGAAAGGGTGTAGGCTTGTTCACCAGGTTGGTCAGTGAAAACAGAGGATAGCCATTGTATATGAGAGGCACTCAATTCTTGGCTGCAGCCTCCACAAACCAACACCACCCACTACACTACATGGCAGCACACCCACAGACACCAAGGAATATCAAAACAACACCCAGCATTGGGTATCACACTTAAATACTTTCATCTCTCCCTCCCTGCCCACCACAAACCAGCCTCCAAAAGAACATCCATACTCATATATCTCGCTGTTCCATCCAATCACTCATAGACAACAAGCAGCTGCAGGCAAGACCTCCCAAAATTCATTCTTCTGAATTCTCCCTTCCTCGTAAGAACTGAGTTGTGGGCACCATCCAGCTCTTCTGAGCTATCTGAAGAGACTGGATGTTTCCGACGTCGACACCTTCCCAGGATGCAACACAGCACCCTATATTATTATAGTCATCTTAGAAGACTGCATACTACACAATCACTTACGCCAACAACATAATCTACACTCATTGAGAGCCCTGTGTGAAAGCCCGATCATGGCCATGGCATTCCTTAGGGACTCGGGGCTGTTCGGCCAAGGCAGCCTAGGGAACGACAACAACAATAACAACCACAACACTAAGAACTCTTCCCAGCACGACACTTACTACATACAGATGTGAGCATTATGAGTTATGCACCCATTTGAATCAGTATTGAACCCAATGTTCAAAGTTTCATTATGTACAACTGTATATGCTTCAGAGCTTGGCAATAAAGGTTCAAAGATTCAGATGGGTGTAACCTTATTAGAGGTCACAACTGTACCCAACCTCCATACACCAGGTCATCAATTTACAGAACATTTTAAACCAGGTATAAAAACAATGAAATTGTACCCTCTTCCAGAGTAGGCAGATATTACAATAACTATCATATTGCAGGGACTGTGTTCCATTAAAATCTTCTAAATTCAAGTACTGTATTGCAATAATAAAACAGTGCTGGGTGTTCTCACCTTTGTTAGTTGGTGTGGCAGTGACGGTGGTAGACTTGGGTCCCTCCCCGACTTTGGTTGCAGCCTTCACCCAAAACGCATAATGTTTTCTTGTCTCAAGGTCCGTCACCTCCACCCAACGAATCTGAAATAAACGAAAAGAAGGGAAACATATTTAGCAAAACAAAAAGAGCTTAATTGTGGACAATTTCAAATGGGTATTTACAGTATATAGGAACACAATAAGGAAGTATTACTGGTGTGAAAATCTAGGTTTGAGTTATAATTCCTTATTGTCAAAACTAAAGTTCATTTAAGGGTGACCTGTGGTGGTAAGATCCTCCTGGTTGTGCGGGTGTCCTGGGCCCCAGGTGCTCGGGTGTAGAGGATGTACTTGGTGATGCTGCCGTGGGGCCTAAGAGGAGGCGTCCAGGCCACCATCACATTACCTAACCCACTCACCACAGCCTTCACACCAGAGGGAGGACCAGGCACTGTAGGATTTGTAATACATATAATGGCATAAACCAAACATATTCAATGCATAACTGGATACAAGACCCATACTTTTTACATATTTAGATACAACAAATATACAGTATAGGTGGTTATTACTAAAATTAAATGATAAGCTGATTTTCAAACTAAAAGTCAGAAACAAAATGGAATGCCAACATTCTACCAAAACAGTAATAAATATGCCCAGTTGCATCCACTCTTATATTTATGTGTTATTTGTAACACCAAGGAACATTTTGTAAGAACCCTACTGATTTCCAAAATACAAGGTGCACCAAGAGCGTTCCTCTTTGGAGAATGAGAAGCTGCAGGGCCTGAACAGGGGTTCACCATTTGTCTGTATCCCACATGGTGGGTGAGACTAAATGAGGCACTTTCTAAGCCCCTTTTCTGTAATTTTCATCAGAGAATTATCTCTCAAGTGGTGAAACCAATGACAAGCACTCTTCACCACCACAGAGAAGAGTCTCTTGACAGTGCCATCACAGATAGGCACTCTTCATCACCACACAGAAGGCTCTTTCTAGATGGTGGTACCACAGATAGGCACTCCTCATCATCACACAGATGGCTCTCTCTAGATGGTGGTACAGTACCACAGATAGGCACTCCTCATCACCACACAGAAGGCTCTCTCTAGAAGAGTCTAGATGGTGGCACCACAGATATGTACTCCTCATTACCACACAGAAGGCTCTCTCTAGATGGTGGGATCACAAATAGGCACTCCTCATCACCACACAGAAGGCTCCCTCTTGATGCTGGCACCACAGATAGGCACTCCTCATCACCACACAGAAGGATCCCTCTAAATGGTGGCATCACAATTAGGCACTCCTCATCACCACACAGAAGGCTCCTTCTTGATGCTGGCACCACATATAGGCACTCCTCATCACCACACAGAAGGCTCTCTCTAGATGGTGGCACCACAGATAGGCACTCCTCATCACCATACAGAAGGCTCTCTCTAGATGGTGGCATCACAGATAGGCACTCCTCATCACCACACAGAAGGTTCCCTCTTGATGCTGGCACCACATATAGGCACTCCTTATCACCACACAGAAGACTCCCTCTTGATGGTGGCACCACAGATAGACACTCCTCATCACCACACAAAAGACTTACTATTGATGGTGGCACCACAGATAGGAACTCATCATCACCACATAAAAGAATTATTCTTAATGGTGGCACCACAGATAGGCACTCCTCATCACCACACAGAAGGCTCCCTTTTGATGCTGGCACCACATATAGGCACTCCTTATCACCACACAGAAGACTCCATTTTGATGGTGGCACCACAGATAGACACTCATCATCACCACAGAGAAGGCTCCCTCTTGATGGTGGCACCACAGATAGCCACTCATCATCACCACACAAAAGACTTACTCTTGATGGTGGCACCACAGATAGGCACTCCTCATCACCACACAGAAGGCTCCCTCTTGGGAGGTGAAATCAATGGAAGGCACTTCTCCATTACCACACAGAGGAGTGAAACTAGAGAAATAGATACAGACAGAGCAAGCTTTGGGTGGGAATAATTGTTCAAACCCCATCTGATCAAACTAGCCAATTATCTTCCTATTAGAACTCTAATGATATGTAGAGCATATGTGGGCAGAATTGTTTTTTCTACAAGCAGCAGATGTATCCTCTTCCCAGTAGGCCTTTTACTCCTAAGAATCAAAGTTCATACTTCCACCCCAATACTTACCATCCTCCTCGGTGGCACAGTTGATGGGCTGTGAAGCAACTCCCACCCCGGCCTTGGTTGAGGCAGCCACTGTGATGCTATAGTTGGTGTAGCGGTGTAAGTCACCCAACGTGGTACTCTGTCCGGTTATAATCTCAGACTTACCAGCCGGCAGACCTGTGCGTTTGACAAGAGAGAGGTAATGCTTTACATACATACACACATATCATATATTAACATAAATTATATTATAAATTCTTTGGCTATTTACATAATTATATTATTATTATTATTATTATTATTATTATTATAATTATTTGTAAATATCAATATTCATGTTATCAAAAATAACCCTGGGGATAAGGGGGCCTTCCCATTTGGTAGAAGAAATGTAAACTATGCCCCACATATCCTACTGCGTGTCGTATGAGGCGACTACAGCTAGGAGGGAGTGAGGATTGACCAACAGTCATCCTATACAGTAAAGTCTTGTCATGGCACTGTCTTGTTGTAGCACTCATGAGGCCGGTGTGGTGCAGATTTGTGCATATAAATGCTGCAGGGAAACTTTGTTAAGTCTTGCAGCAAAAATGTTAGCACTTTGCCAACATCAGCCACAGTGACGACATTATGGGGAAGTTCTGTAGTAAGACTGTTGTACTACAGTCCAACTGCCAAAAGGCAACTCCGTCTGAACAATTACCATATAATAAATAAGGTGCTAAACCACTGTTTGTATATATAAAAATATGCATTATTGTTAGTACTTCTCTGTATACATTAAATTACATTGCTATTCAATGCCAAGAGATTGTTCATCCAATGATTGCCTTTTATATTTACCACTGTGGTCATCCAAAGGGGTTTATGTGAAGACATATTAGGTGGTATATAATAAAATAATATACTGTATATTATAGCTAACCTAGGCTGTATGTACCAGTGTGGTCGTCCATGGTGGTGTAAGTGAGGGTGTAAGAGGTGATGTCGTACCAGTGTGGTCGTACATGGTGGTGTAAGAGGTGATGAACTTACCAGTGTGGTCGTCCATGGTGGTATAAGTGAGGGTGTAAGAGGTGATGTACGTACCAGTGTGGTCGTACATGGCAGTGTAAGTGAGGGTGTAAGAGGTGATGTACGTACCAGTGTGGTCGTCCATCGTGGTAAAAGTGAGGGTGTAAGTGGTAATGTACGTACCAGTGTGGTCATCCATGGTGGTATAAGTGAGGGTGTAAGAGGTGATGTACGTACCAGTGTGGTCGTACATGGCGGTGTAAGTGAGGGTGTAAGAGGTGATGTACGTACCAGTGTGGTCGTCCATGGTGGTGTAAGTGAGGGTGTAAGAGGTGATGTACGTACCAGTGTGATCGTACATGGCGGTGTAAGTGAGGGTGTAAGAGGTGATGTACGTACCAGTGTAGTCGTCCATCGTGGTAAAAGTGAGGGTGTAAGTGGTAATGTACGTACCAGTGTGGTCATCCATGGTGGTATAAGTGAGGGTGTAAGAGGTGATGTACGTACCAGTGTGGTCGTACATGGCGGTGTAAGTGAGGGTGTAAGAGGTGATGTACGTACCAGTGTGGTCGTCCATGGTGGTGTAAGTGAGGGTGTAAGAGGTAATGTACGTACCAGTGTGGTCGTCCATCGTGGTAAAAGTGAGGGTGTAAGTGGTAATGTACGTACCAGTGTGGTCATCCATGGTGGTATAAGTGAGGGTGTAAGAGGTGATGTACGTACCAGTGTGGTCGTACATGGTGGTGTAAGTGAGGGTGTAAGAGGTGATGTACGTACCAGTGTGGTCGTCCATGGTGGTGTAAGTGAGGGTGTAAGAGGTGATGTACGTACCAGTGTGGTCGTCCATGGTGGTGAAAGTGAGGGTGTAAGAGGTGATGTATGTACCAATGTGGTCGTCCATGGTGGTGTAAGTGAGGGTGTAAGAGGTGATGTATGTACCAATGTGGTCGTCCATGGTGGTGTAAGTGAGGGTGTAAGAGGTGATGTACGTACCAGTGTGGTCGTCCATGGTGGTGTAAGTGAGGGTGTAAGAGGTGATGTACATACCAGTGTGGTCGTCCATGGTGGTGTAAGTGAGGGTGTAAGAGGTGATGTGGCCGTAGGTCCTGGTGGGGGGCGGGGGGGACCAAGACACCTCCAGCCCGGTGGACGTCAGGGGGGTACATGTAATATCAGTCGGGGCAGCCTCAGGGACTGGAGGGGATAGATAATATATACTGTATATATATGTTACGGCCTTTTTGAAAAAGTGGCCTTTTTGCGAAATGACCGGGAGCTTTGCAAAATTACCAAAAACCTAGCCTTTTTGTAAAATGACACCATGTCTGGCCCATTTGCATAATGTCCAGCATATTGGCCGTTTTGTAAAATTACCTGTGCCCTTTGCAAAATGACACCAAACGTCTAACCTAACCTAACCTAACCTAAAATGTTAAAAAATATTATTGTTTCGATTAGGCCTACCCAAATTTTACAAATATATATGTTTACAGTTATTTAGAACTTTACAACAGGGCAATATGCTGTTTTTCTGTAAATTGGCCAGACGTTTGGTGTCATTTTGCAAAAAGGCACAGGTAATTTTACAAAAAGGCCAATATGCTGGACATTTTGCAAATGGGCCAGACATTAAGTGTCATTTTACAAAAAGGCTAGGTTTTTGGTCATTTTGCAAAGCTCCCGGTCATTTCGCAAAAAGGCCACTTTTTCAAAAAGACCGTAACATATATAAGAGTAAATTGGGAATGTAAAGATGTTATAACAGATATAGAATAAGCATATGAAAGTTATAATAATGGTTATCATAAATGAACATTTAAAGTGAGTCATTTTAGTCTTTTCTTTATATCTCTTAGAGGTCATTTCCAATTCCAATTCATGTACACTCGCACCAAAAACCATCGGTGCAAGGTGTGATCGACGACCTCCGAAACGATCGGTCAGGGCGGCCAACATACAGCTGGAACAGCTCGCCTTTCCCAATACCTATCGTCATTGGTCTCAATTGTTTTTTTGTTTTTTTTTCTATGTGAGTGAGGGAGACAAAAGGCGGAACTGCCTGTAGCAAATGCTTCCCCCATAATTGAAAGAGTGACAGGGCCAAAATCAAGGGGCGGTCGAGCCAAAAATGCCTGGACACACGGAGTTTGAAGCAATTTAAGCCATAGTAGGAGGGAAAGACTGATTCTGGGAGAGAGTTCCAGAGCTAAGCTGTTGAATGGAAGAAAGACAGAGTAACGTTTCACTCTTGGGTTGGAGAATTGCACATAATTGTTTTCACTACAGTATGCACTGATAGTTTTTGGTGCGAGTGTACATAAACAAGAGAGGAAGAAAGACACGCAGACAGAAGAGACGCAGTAGACAGTAAAGAGAGAGAGGAAAGAAAGAAAAAATCAATATAACGGAACAAATCAATATTGTACCACTACAAAGGACACTATCGCAAGTACTGTACTGTACTATTGTACCATCTTCAAGTGTGGTGGCAGAGACCTCGGTGGAGAGAGGTCCTGGCCCTTTGGCATTGAAGGCCTGGAGGACAAGTATGTAGGTAGTGAAGCGCTCCAGGTCCCTCATGATGTACGATTCATCACCACTTCCAGTCACGCCTACTGTGTCGAAACTGAACGATCGCCCACTGGTTACCACTCTGAGGGAGGGGAAAATCATCCAACACAACTACAACATAATAGTCTTTTAGTTAACACATAATATACATTAGTTATTACATTTATATATACACAAAAATTAATAATTTCAATTCAGGTACAGTACATTAATAAATAGTTCAAAAACACAATAACCACTTCCCCAAACTATGTAACCACACCTACAAGACCTACTGACCCGTCCAGCCTGTGTCCCACGTAGTAGCCCACGAGCTGACCGTTCCAAGAGTCTGGGTCCGGTGCCGCCCATGTGAGCTGAACCTGCTGGGTCCCGATGCCCACGGCCCTCACCTTGACGGGTGCCGCACTGGGGGCCTCACCCTCCGTCCTCAGTGTCAGGGGTTCAGACGATGGTGACTCTCCCACGCTGTTCACTGCTACCACACGGATCTAGGGAAAGGTTGGTTGGGAGTCTTGGAGATGTGAATAATATTATGACCGATGTGAATAAGTTAAGGTAGGTAATGCAAAAATATGTCACAAGAAAATAATGGTGGAACAAGAAGAAAGAGGAGGCATGGTAAGAACTATGGAAATTATGGGTAAGGTAAGGCAGAACTTCAGGACACAGAAGGATAAGGAGTTGAGATGACCATAGGTTGATTTTTTCAAAAAAAGTGAATTAATGGGATACTGTAGAAGATATGGGTTTGATAGGGTATGTGGTTGACAGGTTATTGTATAGGTTGGTTGGTTAGGTTGACGGGTATTAATTTGTCAGTGTATAGAGTTGACATAGGCGATTCTTTTGACAACTAGGCTGTCTCAACAAAACTGAATATTGTGTTAACAAGATATTGGGTTGGCAGGATATCGAGTTAAACTGTATTGCATATACAGAATAATGGGTTGGTGAAGTACATGGGTAGTGTACAGAGTTCACTGAGATGGAGTTAATGGAACAAGGAGTTGATAGAAGATTGCATTGACAGAAATGGGGTTGATAAGGGAAACAAGTTGATCTATGATTGATCTGGTACCATACTAACCTGGTAGACCTTGGCTGGTAGTAGATCATTGAGTGTTGCTGAAGTGCTGCCACCTTCTGCCCTCAATGTTCGCACTCCAGATCCTTCCCATGACACTGAGAAACATACATCATATTCAATGTTTGTGTAGTACAGCACCTAGACCATGCTCGGGTCAATGTTATCCTTCGACCAATGTTCACTGTCTCAAGCTTATCATATAATAGTGTATCATTACTTGTGCAAACCATTATACTTTATGATCCATAACAAGTTTACACTCAGTTGAACCTTTATTAAACACCCATATGAATCTTTGAATCATTAAAGATGAACTCTGAAGCATTTAGGAATTATATAGCACTACAGTATATTATTGAATAGCACACTAGTAGAACAATGATCAAACCCAAACAAGATAATAGAGTTATATCACCAAATGCTTCAGAGTTTGCCTTCAAAGACTCAAATAATTGTATACATATTATGGTTTGTGAGCAAAGTTTACAATTATATTGCATAAGTCAATTAACTTAGGAAATAATGTCTAACAAGCATACCCTAATAATTTGACACAACAACACTTTGGCTAGTGACCCTCCCTGATCAGGTTGCTGAATGCCTGGATGGAGACTCCTCAGGTATTGCTGGTGTTGGACCGGAGGATCCGCAGTCTTGGGGGCGTGCTTTTCTACACAAGGGTGAGGTGGAGTTGGCTGATGGCAAGGTTCATGCAGTTAACGTGTTTAGGGATTCAGGATCTCGTCAGTCGCTCTGTGTGAGACTGCCGGGGATGGACACCGAGGCTGAGGACTTTGTTCAGTCATGCTTCTAGCCTTACGAAAACCGCATATAGTCCGTAGAAATATTGTAATAAATATTGATAACACGAATCACTGCTCTGCAACTAAACACCTCAAATTCATGACCCCAAGAGACAGGATTTAGGAGTTGTTTTACGGACAGACTCATTTCTTGTTTCCGTCCAACTTACAAAGATCCACTTCTAAGGACATGTTGAGCTGCCTGTTAAGTTGCATCTACCCTGGCTATATGGTTAACTACCTGGCAGTATCAAATTGTTACCAGGTGTACTAGAAACTGATTTTTCTTTCCATTTTATTACTCAATTTCTTAGGGCAGAGAACATATTTCCTATCCAATACTAACTAACATATAATAAAAAGAGACCACAATGCAACTACAATTCTCTCTACCTTTCCATTTGTGATCATAATTAGTAATCATTAGTAAATCTGGGCCCAGTATTGGACAAAGATACTGAATGATACTGTATATACAGGGTGGTGATGTAACCTACCTGTCTGTGGCTTGAGGTGTATGACGTAGTGTGTGATGGGTGTGTTGGTTGAGGGTGGTGATGTAACCTACCTGTCTGTGGCTTGAGGTGTATGACGTAGTGTGTGATGGGTGTGTTGGGTGAGGGTGGTGATGTAACCTACCTGTCTGTGGCTTGAGGTGTATGACGTAGTGTGTGATGGGTGTGTTGGGTGAGGGTGGTGAAGTAACCTACCTGTCTGTGGCTTGAGGTGTATGATGTAGTGTGTGATGGGTGTGTTGGGTGAGGGTGGTGCAGCCCAGGTCACAGTGGCGGCCCTACTACCCTCACCACTCACCCGTAGGTCACGCGGAGCCTCGGGGGCATCTGAGGGAGAGAAAGAAGTCAAGTTTTATTAGTTGAATTCATGGCAATCAAGCTAGTGAGATTGGGTAAACTATATAAGTCTCGCGGCAAACACGTAATTAGTTATCATGACTTATCTAAATATGGTAGATGCAGGAAAAGTAAGGATGCTGTAATCCCACTCTATAGTGACTGACCTTGCACCTTGAGTTCCATGTGGTGAGTATGGCTGCCGTAGGTGTTGGTGGCGGTACAGGCGAAGACAGAAGAGTCCTGAGGTGCCACATTACTGACCCTCACCTCCGCCCTCACGTTACCTCCACCACCACCACTCTCCACCTGTTCACCACCACCTTCCACCACATCCACACTGTACCTGAGGGAGATATTTCCAGTGTCATCTGAAAAATATTCTTCACAACCTCATGGGGGTCCTTTTTGTATTGTCATATCTTTCTATCCATCCTCTTCCTAACCTACTTACAGATGACAACAAGGCACTGAAATCCCACATCGACCATTATGATCTGATGTGGTTGTTAGACAAGGATGAAGGAGTTATTCATAGCTTATCTACTTGCTTCTACAACCAACCCAAACTTCATACAGTATAATCTGTGTGTTGATTTTCAGCCTATTTCTAGTGCTAACTCATAGTAATGTAATCATTTATCTTATTTTAGGGTTGATATGGGGAACAGAGTATATAGTATATTGAATGTAATTTTAATAGGCTTACATTTCCGACGATAATTATAGGGGGTTCTTGGAGGAATACAAAATTGGAACAACAGTCTAAACTATAATAAGAAGACTGACCTATAATCATTAGTGTCCAGAGATTGCCCGTCCCTGGCCAGTGAGAGAGAGATGGGTGGGTCCCCTCTAGCCTCACACTGCATCTTGACACTCTCTCCTACCCTCACCTCCACCGTTCCGTCACCACTCACCACAGGGGGAGCTGTAAGGGTGAATATTATCTTCTGGTGACTTAGCAGATGGGAGACAAAGAGTAACATCAATAACATACTATATTAAGCAAAGGATAATCAGCCGGTTGTAGGTACAATCGGGGGTTTTAAGTGTTGTCATTGATTCCAGTGGTTTTCACTCAAAAAGTGTTATTGGTATCTTTATAGTTACTGGGAAAAGTGCTTATCCCTCAAAGTATTAGTCAGTGTCCGAAACTTTGTGAAATATCTGACAACATTTATTAACCTCGACCGTACGTTTGGATGCCATAGTCTGTATATCATAATAATTCATAATAATTCATGGACTTCACCTATTTCAAATTATGGATGCATATCTGTGGAAACGAATTTATGAATATACTTTTCTATACATCACCTACAAAACTGCCTATACTATACTGTATATTGAAACTCAAGTTCTATTAAAAAATCAATCTAGTTAGTTATAATTGCATAACAAAAATAGGGGACCACAAACTTTTATGAGTGAGCTAGAGACTATGGTATCCGACTGTACAATATAATGTATAATGCTAACAGATGTTGCTGCACATGTGGGAGATAGATTACTCCTTATTACAGGAGTAACTATAAAGGGAGGGAAAAATACAACTAAGGAGACATACTTAACCCTCTCGCAGTAGCCGAAGAGTGACTGTATGACGCAATCGCGTCAAAATGACACCAGTAAGTTAGAAATATTCGGCAAAAATAAGTTTATGACGCAATTTTGACTGGTAAGTTCGGCAACAATAAGTTACAAAATAAAGTATCTAGCAACTACATAGCATCCCTCTCTGAGGAGCCCGGGCCTTTATTAAGTCAGTAGTTTCCCGTCCCCCAGACTGTGAGGCAGGGTCCCGGCCCTTTAAATTCTTGGGTCCCTCCCTCTGGCCCACCATGCCTAGCTATAGGCAGGCAATTATGGATTATTTCATCTACCCAGTGAAAGTGTTTAGTATAAAATGTTACTTGTGACTTTTGGTGACTGAGGGGAGTGAATCTTGGTTAACTCCTTGAATATTTTAGTTTTGTCTAGGTATCATTGATGATTTTACATTTTTTTTTGCTTGAAAGACAAATATATTTATCAAAAAATACTGCCTACAAAATAAATACATTATAATCACGAAGATGTCACAGGAATGCTTACAGGAAGCTTACAGGAAGTACGGTAAGTACTCTATAGAATTTTAGTTATATAACAGTATATGCTTATATATATATATATAAATTATATATATATATAATATATATATATATATATATATATATATATATATTATCTATCTATCTATTGCCTGACGCCGTGATCCCCGAAGGTGTGGCCACGAACGAACCGCCCCCATGCACCTCTGTCCCCAGTCAGTCGACGCCCCTCCCCCCAACCGAACGAACGTCTCGAACCGTTCGAACGTCCGGCTCGAACGGCTCGAACGGCTCGAACGTCCCTTGATTTTGGCCCTGTCACTCTTTCAACTATGGGGGAGGCACTCGCTATAGGCAGTTATGCCTTTTGCCTCCCTCAATCACATAGAAAAAAAAAAAAAAAAAAAAACCAGCACCACCTTCGTTCATGTACTTCCTCACTCCATCCTTCCACCTCATATTCGGTCTACCTCTCCCCCTCTGTCCCTCCACCTCGCTCTCATACACCCTCTTAGTCATTCTCTCGCTTTCCATACGTTCCATATGGCCGAACCATCTCAAGTTGTTCCTTTTCACACTTTCCAGCACATCTACCTCCACACCACACCACACCATAATAATATATATTATATATATACTTATTATTATATATATTATTATATATTATCTTATTATATATATTATATATTATATACCGGTACTTATTATATATTATTTTTATAATTATTTATTTTTTTAAATTATATATATATAATATATATACAGTATATTATATATATATATATACAGTATATATATATATATATATATATATATATATATATATATATATATATAATATTTATAATTTATTTTATTTATTATTTTTTTATTTATATAGTTTTTAATTTATTATTATTATTTTTTTTTTATTAGGCCTGTTTTTTTTTCATGTCCCCTTCCCTGTTGTGTTGATGTTGTTGCTGTTCCCCAGGCTGTCTGGCCGAGCAGCACTAAGGTCCCGAGCAAGGCCAAGGCTAGAAACGAGCACCCCTTCCTGGCTGTACTATATGCCTATGTAAAATATTATATTTTATATATATATATATATATACAGTATTTCTCTTCTCCATTTCTGTTCTTCATTCACCCCCTTTTATTCACTCACCTTCGTTCATCCACCTTTATTCACCCACCTTCATTCACCCACCTTCATCATCAAAGTGGATATAGGCCTCCTGGGGAAAACCACTATAAAAAATAACGAGTCTAGTGAAGTACCTCATTACGTGACGTGGAAACTGCTCATATTTCCCTGGTTTGACACCTTGTATATGTATATATATATATATATATATATATATATATATATATATATATATATATATATATATATATATATATATTATATACCTGATATATATATATATATATATATATATATATATATATATATATATATATATATATATAATAATATACACACACACACACACATACAATTTCTTTTTTTTACCATTCACTTTTTTTTTTTTTTTTTTTTTTTTTTTTGTGCGTTTACGAATTTTGTTTTCAGGAAATATATTTGTATAAATTCATTGTTTTATTTGTGTGTACAAAAGAATTATTCCTGAAATGTATTATTTGAAGATAACCTGTATTTCTTTTTTTTCTTTTTTCAGTGTCAACCCAGGAGTCATTTCCCTGACTGTGCAATTTCTTCAGTTTAGCAAAGCTGTGTGCAATTTAGAACATCAAATTGACAACCTTCATGACTAACAGGTGTTCTATGAACATTATATAACTATTGGCAAGGAAATTTTTATAAAAGTGTTGTATATTGTGGCAAAGATATACAACTGTATAAACATTCTCATATATTTACATAACAATAACAATGCATGGAAACAATTGCACATAGCTCGCGAACAAATTACGCTATAATATTTTGGTTTTCATCCTTAGAAAGAGCACAATTTTCTGATTCCGGTGATATATACAGTTATATACGTATCCGAGCAAATAACGCAACGCCGAGGTGGGGAACAGCTCGGAACCCAGCTCGCGTCGGCGGAACGGAGACGGGTGAAGCGTAAATATTAGCATTTTGGCTCTTCATTTCAAATATTCATAGAGCAAAAAATATTTGTCGTAGGAACTTCTATTTTATTTTTCTCTTCAGCATTATCTGCCGTATTCATACAGCCTAAATTGAGAACCATAGACCTCGTAACAACGAAATAATTCGAACATGTTATAAACCATATTATGCAAAATCATATTTTTTATGTTTTCGGTCACTGCTTGAGAAATATTGAAGATAGACACTTTCAGTTTTCAGATTTGGAAAGAGCAGAATAAATACTATTATTTGAGTAAATAACAATATATGGTCATCACTCACAATTTCGAGATAGGACGGTGTGAAAACAATTTCCCGGGAAATTAATTTATTCAGGAGTCGTTTACACTTTCATATTTCGATTTATTTACATTTTTTGTTTATAATGTAGTATAGTTATTCCTCATTCCATTGACATATGATACATCACAATAAACAGCATTCTGGTGGATAGAAATACAGAAATACACAAGGTTTCGAAAACGCGCTTGGCCTGAATATTTCAGGCAAAACCAAAAGTGTCTTACCATTTTTATCTTTAGAACATAGCCAGATGCGAGAGTGTTAAGATGAATAAAATCATCTGATATTAGATAAAGAGCTAATTTATGGAAATGTCTGTCATAGCAAGGAACAGCCTGCTATATGCTTCCTCAACGATGCGGTGAAGGATTTTCGGAGAAGAAATCGACTCAGCACAGGACAACCAGGAAGGAGGACCGAAGACAGCGAGGACGGCAATCTACAAAGGAATTAAATACTAATCCGTCAAGAACCGCGAATTTGGATAAAGCTCCACCAACACGACCCAAATTCAAAACCGTCAGGGATAACGACCGAGGACCGAGGACAGCCATGAATGTAAATGTAGATCCGACCAGAACCAAAAATTCGATGAAAGAACGATCTGCGAGTTCTAAAACCGCAACTTTAAAGGTTTTCTATGCAAACGCTCGTAGCATACGCAATAAATTTTCAGATTTAGAGGAACTAGTGTTTACAGAAAATTATGATGTGATTGGCATAACAGAATCTTGGCTCAATACACAAGATAGAGACTTTTTAGCAGAGTATTCACTTCCCGGTTATGTAATGTTTGAGAACAGCCGAATAAATAAAAATGGAGGTGGCGTTTTATTTTATATCAAAGAAAGTCTTAACCCGACCCTCGTGTCAAAACCTCAAATTGTGAACGTCGACACATCTTTTGTGCTAATAAAGAATAATAAAGGTACAAAAATAATACTTGCGTTAATATACAGACCTCCAGCTCAATCAGTGCAAACTGACCGAGAAATTTACGAACAAATTGCAGATGTAAGTAACTCACAAGATACCGTAATTTTTGGCGACTTTAATTTACCTGTGACCAAGTGGGGCGATACTCTTACTTCACACTCCGGACATGACTTGTATACGAACTTGCAAGAGAGTTCGCTTTATCAATTTGTTCGAATGCCGACCCGTGGTAATAACGTTCTTGACATTGTACTTTCAACAAAAGAAGAATTGATAGAGAATTTGAATGTTGGTGATGAATTCAGTAACAGCGACCATCGTACGATAACTTTCACTTTAAAGTTTACTAGTAACGAACCAAATAGTAGCATCGAAAAAGTCCCTAATTTCAAGAAAGCAAACTTCCATAAACTTAGAGCTATGTTTAAAGAAACTGACTGGAGCTTTTTAATTAACAATAACGACATAAATACATCTTGGAAGTTATTCGAAACCACTTACCTAAAAGCAGTGCAAGACTGCATACCATCGAAAATACGGCGTCCAGGCCATAATAATAAGCCCAAATGGTGGAATAAAGATATTTCAAACTGCCTGCTTGCTAAAAATTTGCTAATGATAGATTAAAATCCTCACAAAATGACGAAGAACGGGTGAAATTTGTAGAGCTACGACGCAAAGCCAAAAAGTTAATTAAGCAAAGTAAAAAGACCTTAGAGTTACATATTGCGAATCAAAGTAAAACAAACCCGAAAGAATTCTATAGTTATATCAGAAAGAAAAAAGTAGTTACTTCAACTGTTGGACCGTTAGTCGATGAAAAAGGAGAATACACCAAAGACGAAGTACAAATGAGTAATGCCCTCAATACCTTCTTTGCATCAGTTTTTACAACAGAAGACCTCAGTGATATCCCTACACCATCGCCGATTCAGATTGATAATTCAGATGTTCTAAGCAATATCACCGTTACAGAGAGAGAAGTATTGAATTGTTTAGATAAACTCAAGGTAAATAAAACGCCAGGACCTGATACAATCTCGCCTAGAGTTCTAAAGGAAGCTAAGAATGAGCTCTCCAAACCACTGACATTACTATTCAATAAATCCTTGCAGCCTGATCAGTGGAAGCTAGCCAACGTAACACCGATATTCAAAAAAGGCAGCAAATCCCTACCCAGTAACTATCGTCCAATTAGCTTAACCTCAGTTGTATGTAAAATGCTAGAAACGGTCATACGAGACAGACTCGTAAATCACTTAGAGGAAAATAACATACTTAAAGATACTCAACACGGCTTTCGTAAAAAACGTTCCTGTTTAACAAACCTCTTAGACTTCTTCCACGATATCCTCAACCTCTACGATGAGAGTAAAGCTGTAGATATTATATACCTTGATTTTCAAAAGGCCTTTGACAAAGTTCCCCACAAACGTTTACTGCTAAAACTAAAAGCGCATGGAATACAAGACGGTGTGTTGAAATGGATAGAAAATTGGCTCAGCAACAGAAAGCAAAGGGTAGTCATAAACGGTAAGGCATCTAAATGGACCAATGTAAGTAGCGGGGTACCCCAGGGATCGGTACTAGGACCAATTCTCTTTCTAATTTACATCAACGACATAGATGAGGGTCTCACCTGCACAATCTCAAAATTTGCTGACGATACAAAAATTGCAAATAGCGTACTCTCAAAAGAACAAGTTGACGATATGCAACACAATCTAGATAAATTGTCATGTTGGGCCCAAATTTGGCAAATGAGTTTCAATGCGGATAAATGTAAAGTACTACATGTCGGATACCTAAATGAGAAAGCAAACTATTCGATGAATGGCACTCAGCTTAAGAATGTAAACAGAGAAACTGATCTGGGAGTAACAATATCGAGTAACCTAAAACCGAGTCAACAATGTTCAGAAGTTGTTAAGAAGGCAAACAAAATAATTGGCTTTATAGGCAGGTCATTTGAGCATAAATCCAAAGAAGTTATCCTAACCCTTTACAATTCCTTAGTCCGCCCTCTTCTGGAATACTGCGTTCAATCCTGGTGCCCTTATTACCAAAAAGATATAAACAAGCTAGAACGAGTTCAACGTAGAGTTACCAAAATGATACCTAGCCTAAAGAACAAACCATACGAAGAGCGTCTTAGAGAATTAAATCTATTTCCTTTAACCCAGCGCAGATTAAGAGGCGACTTAATTCAAGTGTTCAAAATCATCAAAGGCATCGACAATATGAACTGTAGTAAGTACTTCACTATCGACCAATCTAATTACACGCGGGGAAACGGTTGCAAAATTATTGGTAAATCTTTTAACTCGCACGAATCTAAGAATTTCTTCTTCAATCGAGTTGTCAACTTGTGGAATGGGCTTCCCCGAGACGTTATAGACTGCAGCACCGTTGATTCATTTAAATTCCGCCTAGACAAATATCTCGCATCAAACCCGCGACTGACTGCGTTTGTAAATGAATAACTTTATCCTCCCCTCAGTTACTAACCCATATGTCCCCTACTAACTTCCTAGTCCTGCCACGTTAGTGGCAGGGCAGTAGTTCCCTTTCCAATGTTCCCTTACCCTCTCTAAACCACTGTTTGGACACTTGATCCTCAGTGTTTTGGAGGACAAGCAACCTAGAAGGGTCACTAGACCTGTTGTTGCTTGATTTCCTTTGTACTCCTTTGTACTCCTTTGTACATTACATAAAATAAGTTGTTTAACTCGGACAATGCAACAGATATGTTTTTTTTTTAAATGCCGCCGGTGCGACGTATTTATAGGGCAATTTGGAAACAATTCGATTTTTTTTACGTTTGAATTTTTTGTTTTCATGTCTCAGCCTCGGGACTGTATGACGTTCAGTAGCCTGTAACTCTTACAAAGCCCGAGATTATCGGTTGAAGCTTCAAGATTTTGCAAGGTGCAAGGTGCAAGGTGCAAGGTGCAATGTGTGGTGTTTACACTAAACATGCACACCACACTTCATTCCTCCACACCAAAATTAAAAAAACACAAAATGATGAATTTTAGCCCAGCCTCGGAGTCCCCACGGGGGGGGGACCATAAATGCCCCCTCACCCGACCGACCATCCCCTGACGACCCCACACAATTACCTGGACCTCGGCCTGTTACTCTTTCTATTAATTTCTGCAACATTCGCGGACTTTCCTCTAACTTTCACTCTGTTGAGCACCATCTCTCCTCCTACAAACCTGATTTTCTCTTCCTCACCGAAACCCAGGTGTCTGTAGCAACATCCAGCAACCCCTTCTCTGTATCCTCCTACTTTCTCTATCCTAGTTTCAAAGCCAAAGGCAGATGTTGTGCATATGTGCACAACAAACTCACTTGCTCTCGTGTTCCCGATTTCGACTCCTCTGAATTCTCAACTTTATGGCTCAAACTTTCCTGTCATTCTCTTACTAAATATTTCTGTGCTGTCTATCTTTCCCCTAACTCTACCAACTTTCCTAAATTCTTTGACTATCTAAACTCTACAGTGGAACACATTCTATCCATTTCTCCTTTCTCAGAAATCTCCATCTTAGGAGATTTCAACGTTCACCACCGCCAATGGCTCTCCTCTCACACTACTGATCCACCTGGTGAACAAGCCTACGTCTTTTCTATCCTAAATGACCTAGAGCAGTTAGTTCAGCAATCCACCCGTATCCCGGATCGCATCGGAGATCGGCCCAACATTCTTGACCTGTTTCTAACTTCTAACCCTTCTTCTTATACTGTCGATCTTTTCTCTCCTTTGGGCTCCTCCGACCATAAACTTATATCTGTCACCTGTCCTATCTCTCCAGTACAGCCACCCGATCCTCCTAGCCGGCGGCGCTTGTGGCACTTTGGCGCTGCCGACTGGGAGGCTCTTCGGCAGTACTTCTTTGATTTCCCATGGAATGATTTCTGCTTCCATGGCCGAGGACCCTCGGAGAGTGCTGAACGCATTACCGAGGTAATCCTATCGGGCATGGAAGCATACATTCCATTTTCTTTCTCTCAGACTAATGCTAAAAAATCTTGGTTTACTCACGCCTGTTCTACTGCTGTCCGCAATAAGGAGGAAGCATTCAAACGGTACCGACGCCTTAAAACTCAAGACTCTCATTCTTCATATGTTTCTGCCCGGAATCAAGCCAAATCTGTTCTTCGACTTGCCAAACACTCTTTCATCAATAATAAATGCACTGAACTATCCAACTCTAGCTCTTCCCAAGCTTTCTGGCATCTAGCCAAAAACCTCTCCAACAATTTCTCTTCCTCGTCTTTCCCTCCCCTTTCCCACTCTGATGGCACAACCATCACTTCTTCCTCTGACAAAGCTAAACTCTTCGCTCAAACTTTTGCTAGAAACTCCACCTTGGATGATTCCGGTGCTATTCCTCCCTCTCCGCCCTCCTCTCTCTTACTTATGCCTAATATCCTAATCTCTTCTAAAGATGTACTTTCTACCCTCTCTGGGCTTAACACTAATAAGGCGTACGGTCCGGACGGTGTTCCTCCTGTTGTTCTCAAAAACTGTGCTTCCGTGCTGACTCCCTGCCTAGGCAAACTCTTTCGTCTCTGTCTATCCTCTAACGTCTTCCCTTCATGCTGGAAGTTTGCTCACATTCAACCTGTCCCAAAGAAGGGTGACCGCTCTCAACCCTCCAACTATCGTCCAATTGCTCTTATCTCTTGTCTTTCTAAAGTTTTTGAAACTATTCTTGCTTCCAAATTTCTTAAGCATTTCTCTTCTCATAATCTGCTCTCAGATCGCCAGTATGGCTTCCTTAAGGGTCGCTCTACTGGTGATCTTCTTTCATATCTTACTAACTCTTGGTCATCCTCCTTTCGGGACTTCGGTGAGACTTTTTCTATTGCACTAGACATATCGAAAGCCTTCGATAGAGTCTGGCATAAATCGTTAATTTCTAAACTACCCTCCTTCGGTTTCTATCCCTCCATCTGTGCCTTTGTCTCTAATTTCCTTTCCGGCCGTTCCATAGCTGCGGTTGTGGACGGCCATTGTTCACTTCCTCACCTTATAAACTCTGGTGTTCCTCAGGGCTCTGTCCTATCTCCTATTCTCTTTCTAATTTTTATAAATGATCTCCTTAACTGTACCTTAATTCCCATCCATTCATACGCAGACGACTCAACCTTACACTACTCCATTAGTTTTTCAGAACGCCCCAGCCAGCAATCCCTCAACGACAAACGTAATGAAGCCATGGAACTCTTAAATTCTGATCTAAATACTATTTCCAATTGGGGCAGAGAAAACCTTGTTAACTTTAATGCTTCCAAAACCCAATTTCTCCATCTATCTACCCGTCAGGATCTCCCAGCGGACTATCCCTTGTTCTTCAACAATACAAAAATCAACCCTTCATCTTCTCTCAATATTCTTGGTGTCTCTTTTTCTTCTGCTCTTATTTGGAAGGACCATATTACCAGTCTTGCTAAGGCAGCCTCCCAGAAGCTGGGTGTGCTCAACCGCCTTAGGGGGTTCTTTTCCCCTGCACAGCTTCTTGCTCTGTACAGGGGCATAGTGCGCCCTTGTATTGAGTATTATTCACATGTGTGGGGAGGTTCCTCTCACACCGCTCTCCTAGACAAAGTTGAAAGGAAGGCCTTTCGTATCATTAACTCCCGTCCAATCACCAACTCTCTGCAATCTCTCTCTCTCCGCCGCAGTGTTGCATCTCTCTCGCTATTCTATCGCTACTATAATAATCAGTGTTCCTCAGAGCTATCCCAGTTCATACCACCTCCTTTACGTAGGGCACGTGGTACCCGTCTTACAACTCAATCCCACCCCTACTCTGTGCAACTCTCCAACCCAAGAGTGAAACGTTACTCTCAAACTTTCTTCTACTCAATATCTGAGCTCTGGAACTCTCTCCCAGAATCAGTCTTTCCCTCTTCCTATGACTTAAATTGCTTCAAACTCCGTGTGTCCAGGCATTTTGGCTCGAACGTCCCTTGATTTTGGCCCTGCCACTCTTTCAACTATGGGGGAGGCACTCGCTATAGGCAGTTATGCCTTTTGCCTCCCTAAATCACATAGAAAAAAAAAAAAAAAAAAAAAAAATGTGTCCCACTAGTCGTTCACAGTGGAGCTTCAAGGTGTTCGTTGCTTCCTTTCTGCTACACTAGATGACGGCACCTTATTTATACACGTCACTTTATTTGGAGAGAGTCGGGCATCTTCTTTGTAATGAATTGGTGACGATATAGTGAGTGTTTTCTTGATGTGTCAGTGTAGCCAGGATATTTGTAGAACAGCATGAACGATCAGATCACCTCAGAAAAACCCGACGTTTGGCATGGTTTTGATTTGGGGTCCTTTTGGTCTGCAGTCCACAACGCTGTCCACTGTGCTATTGCCTCTCTTATCGCCTCTTATCATATAAAGCACTATTACTAGTTAATATATGCATATTTTACTTATATAATGAGCATGTGAATATTGAAGAAAAAAAACATAAAATATGTGTAAGGAGGAAATATCCAGCATTAAACCTATATTTGTGATGAGATGGGTAGAGAAGGGAGGCGGGAGCGAGCGCGTAGATATGCTAACTCTGCCTGGTTGAGGCATACTGAGGGGAGAGGGGGGTGGGGGAGTGTACCAGAGGGTGACTAAATGTATATGAGGCGGTAGAGACAATTTAGAGGCAAAGGGGAAGGGAATATATTGAATAAATCAGGAGGGGGGTAGTGGAGGGACAAAGGAGTGGGGGGGGGGAGGGGGATAAGACACACGGACGGGGAGGAGAGGGGATGGTGGAAAGGAACCATACCACCTAATCTCATATCTCGATACACCTGCCCTGGGGCATATTGCTTCCGATACACCTTCCCTGGGGCATATTGCTTCCGATACACCTTCCCTGGGGCATATTGCTTCCGATACACCTTCCCTGGGGCATGTTACTTCCGATACACCTTCCCTGGGGCATATTGCTTCCGATACACCTTCCCTGGGGCATATTGCTTCCGATACACCTTCCCTGGGGCATGTTACTTCCGATACACCTTCCCTGGGGCATATTGCTTCCGATACACCTTCCCTGGGGCATATTGCTTCCGATACACCTTCCCTGGGGCATGTTACTTCCGATACACCTTCCCTGGGGCATATTGCTTCCGATACACCTTCCCTGGGGCATGTTACTTCCGATACACCTTCCCTGGGGCATGTTACTTCCGATACACCTTCCCTGGGGCATATTGCTTCCGATACACCTTCCCTGGGGCATGTTACTTCCGATACACCTTCCCTGGGGCATATTGCTTCCGATACACCTTCCCTGGGGCATGTTACTTCCGATACACCTTCCCTGGGGCATATTGCTTCCGATACACCTTCCCTGGGGCATGTTACTTCCGATACACCTTCCCTGGGGCATGTTACTTCCGATACACCTTCCCTGGGGCATATTGCTTCCGATACACCTTCCCTGGGGCATGTTACTCCCGATACACCTTCCCTGGGGCATATTGCTTCCGATACACCTTCCCTGGGGCATGTTACTTCCGATACACCTTCCCTGGGGCATGTTACTTCCGATACACCTTCCCTGGGGCATATTGCTTCTGATACACCTTCCCTGGGGCATGTTACTTCCGATACACCTTCCCTGGGGCATGTTACTTCCGATACACCTTCCCTGGGGCATGTTACTTCCGATACACCTTCCCTGGGGCATGTTACTTCCGATACACCTTCCCTGGGGCATATTGCTTCCGATACACCTTCCCTGGGGCATGTTACTTCCGATACACCTTCCCTGGGGCATGTTACTTCCGATACACCTTCCCTGGGGCATGTTACTTCCGATACACCTTCCCTGGGGCATGTTACTTCCGATACACCTTCCCTGGGGCATGTTACTTCCGATACACCTTCCCTGGGGCATATTGCTTCCGATACACCTTCCCTGGGGCATGTTACTTCCGATACACCTTCCCTGGGGCATGTTACTTCCGATACACCTTCCCTGGGGCATGTTACTTCCGATACACCTTCCCTGGGGCATGTTACTTCCGATACACCTTCCCTGGGGCATGTTACTTCCGATACACCTTCCCTGGGGCATGTTACTTCCGATACACCTTCCCTGGGGCATGTTACTTCCGATACACCTTCCCTGGGGCATGTTACTTCCGATACACCTTCCCTGGGGCATGTTACTTCCGATACACCTTCCCTGGGGCATGTTACTTCCGATACACCTTCCCTGGGGCATGTTGCTTCCGATGCACCTTCCCTGGGGCATGTTACTTCCGATACACCTTCCCTGGGGCATGTTACTTCCGATACACCTTCCCTGGGGCATATTGCTTCCGATACACCTTCCCTGGGGCATGTTACTTCCGATACACCTTCCCTGGGGCATGTTACTTCCGATACACCTTCCCTGGGGCATGTTGCTTCCGATACACCTTCCCTGGGGCATGTTACTTCCGATACACCTTCCCTGGGGCATGTTACTTCCGATACACCTTCCCTGGGGCATGTTACTTCCAATACACCTTCCCTGGGGCATGTTACTTCCGATATACCTTCCCTGGGGCATGTTACTTCCGATACACCTTCCCTGGGGCATGTTGCTTCCGATACACCTTCCCTGGGGCATGTTACTTCCGATACACCTTCCCTGGGGCATGTTACTTCCGATACACCTTCCCTGGGGCATGTTGCTTCCGATACACCTTCCCTGGGGCATGTTACTTCCGATACACCTTCCCTGGGGCATGTTACTTCCGATACACCTTCCCTGGGGCATATTGCTTCCGATACACCTTCCCTGGGGCATGTTACTTCCGACACACCTTCCCTGGGGCATGTTACTTCCGATACACCTTCCCTGGGGCATGTTACTTCCGATACACCTTCCCTGGGGCATGTTACTTCTGATACACCTTCCCTGGGGCATGTTACTTCCGATACACCTTCCCTGGGGCATGTTACTTTTATTGTTATTATGTTCTATCTGCCGGACGGACCGTCACATTCGCCCAGTAAAACCTTGCGATAGGATTGTCACAACCATCGGCTTAATATGTGGTTGATCATTTATTTGAGTTAATGGAGTTAGAAAACTGATATACATATGCAGAGGACCATGATTCATCCTTAAGTAGTATAATATTGCTTGTAGACTCTGTAGTCAGCCAGATTAGTAAAACAAAAGTGACCCAGGGTGGCCTTATGAAAACAAAACAATTATCAACGCATTCCCCATTTTGTCCTACCTGTCTGTCTGCATTATTTTGTATTTTACCTAGGAAGGAACACAGGAAATCTACCTTAGCAGGATTCAAAAACAGGGTTCAAGGACTCAATGAGCAAAAACGATCATCTAAAAGAGAAACGGAAGGTGATTAATTAACGAAAACAATTGATAATAATGGAAAACAGGAAGTGATTAAAGAAACTAAAAGGGATGAAACAAATATAGTATATATGACTGACTTCGCTAGTTTGCCTCTAATATATAAAAACAATAAAGAAGGATTAAAAAAAAACAAAAAAAAACACACACATACACACACACTCGTAGAACGATATTAGCAGTGATAATATAGAAATTTGCTTAAACATTTGTGAAGCTATCATATTTAGAATGTTGTCAAGGCTCCCAAATGCTGAAAATTAAAGACAATTTAAAACACCCTTAATATAATAGCTAATATTATATTGCTATTTATTTACATCGTTCGTCAGTGCAATGTGTGTCACTGGTTTTAGCTACAAGAATGTTGGTAAAATAGTTTACGCATTGGTCCATGTCAATAAATAATAGTTTAAGGAAAATCAGAAGCTAATATCAAGCCTGACATGTTATTACATTGCAGATTACAGAAAACTGAAAATGCCTTTAATACAAAATGCAATTACCATAGTAATATATATAATATATTAAGTTAAATTAACCAGGATAGCTGCAGTCCGAGTTCCCGAGCAACACAAACACGCACCCTTCTGACCTGGAGTGTCGCTCACCTTGACATCACTATCAGCGAAATAGCTACCACCAACACCCCAAAAGACCTCACAAAAAGCAAGTCCTTGTAACCCTCAACACCATATATATACATACTGTATATATATATATATATATATATATGTATATATAATATAATATAATATAACTTAAACCTAGTGTTGGGGAGGTAATGGGGTCTACTTCTTTCCTCCTCACTTCCCTTCCCTTCTTGCTACCTTACTTTCATATTATCCATATTGACTGATCCTCCCGCGCTCATGAATAATCAATACTGGGAAACATTTGTTTAGACCGCTCAGGTCGCTGTCACACTATTTTGGGGCATACAAATGTTCAAGTTATACCACGTAATTCCTTCTTTCATCAGCTTCTCACAGTCAGAGTAAGGTGTGATTCGCGTCTTTCTGTGATTTATGCCAAATATTTAATTTCAGAAGGCGCGAATCACACCTTGGTGTATTTAGAGGGTGGTATGAGAAGACGCTAGTGCGTCTTCTGGTAAGTGAAAGGGTTAACTTATTTTCTTTGCTGTTCTCTTTCTCTTCCATTAAAAATACCTTTCCATTTCGTTGTTTCCTTTTAATTCTTTCCTTCTACCTCTTCCTTTTCTTCCTTCCACCTTTACCTTCCTGTGATTAATATCCCATTCCAATCCTTCACTCCATCTAATGTCTTTCACTGTATTCCCTTTCCTCACTTCATTTTTCCATTTCCTTCTCATTTCTTGTTTTACCTTCTTTTCCTTCATTCACTACACATTCTACAGAGTGTAGTTTTAACCCCCTACACCTCTTTTCCGTATTTTTCTAACTTGTTACTATTTCATTCCATTCCTTTCCTCAATCTTTACATTGCTCACTTCCTCTCTTCTACCTGTCCTTTATTGTGGTGCGGTAGAGGTAGTTGTGCATATGGTAGAGTAAGCTCCCTGATGCAACTTATCCCCACCCGCATACTTTCTTCATTCTTCCTCTCCTCTTTTCTTTACTCCACCAAATGTATTTACCTGTATACTTCCTGCTTCCTTCACTTTCCCTCCCTTCCTGTCAATTCCTCCTTTCCTCCTTCCTTCCCTTGTTTGACTTTTAGCACCCAATTATTATACTCTTATCTTAATTTTCATCTTTCCCTGTATCTTCATCCTCCTTGTTTTCCAAATCTGTCCTTATATCCTTCTATCTTCAAAGTTTATTGCTGTTCCCTTTATCAGGCTGATATGAATGTATTGCTTTCGTTTTCCCTTCCCTATGTTTGTTGTATTTATCTTAATAATTTAACTATTTTATTGCAGCGTTTTTGGCCTTAACCCTTATTTAGCGGCGAGCAACATAAGTCGAGTTAAATAAAGCTGGACTATGTGGCGGCGCTCGACATAGGTCGAGTGGCAATTTCAGCACGTAATGTGGCTGAGAGAGAGAGACAAGTGGTGGCAGGAGACTAGCGAGCGTATGACTGCTCCAGACCACCGCGGCGAACCTACTGACACAAATCTCAGCTCCCTCCTCCCTCTCTCACTCGCTACATACTCAATTATGTACTGAAAGTACCGAATTACCTGCTTTTTGCACTCGCGTTGCACGGTTATTGCAAGAAAACTATCCATCATACAAGGATCGTTATGGTGTCATTCGAAAGCTCTGTTTATGCCCTTTCAGGGATAGGTACTTGTTTTACGTTCTGGGTCTTATTTAGGCATGAAAATGATCACGTAAACAGCCCTATTTTGGCTAAAAACACCCCGCTGTGCGGTACACATAAATAAACCGCATAGGCCGCTCGTAAGGTGTTAATTGAGCTTCATTCCCTGCACGTTTCCCTGCATAAACAAGGCCAGAACATAATGCAATGATATATCCGTGAATGTACAGTAATTGAGCTTTCAAATCACACCTGAATCATCTCTGTACGACGTCTAGTTGTCTTGCAACGATCATACAGAGGTCGGCCAAAATTACTAAGAAGAGCGGTTTTGAGCTGTTTTCGCTGTATGTAACACTGCAGTGAACTGACAGATGGCTGTAAGTTACATCATTGCCGGCCCAGACTTGGTAGGCAACGGATGCACTGCCTGCAACTGTTTGCCTCGCTCCCAGGATTCATCGTGAGCAAATTTCGGCGCCTGTCTAATGACGGGACCCGTCAGGAAGGGGTTAACTCCCACCAAATTGGTTAACTTAACCAATTAATCTTCCTATCATAACTACTTCAAACTACCAACTACAATTTCAGCAGTCTCAATAACTTTTATAATACCCCTACTGCCTCACCTACTTTACATAACCTCTCAACAGTAAGCTTCTTAGAAATATTATATTTAACACCTTAAGAGCGGGTGGTGGAGTATATATGACCGTGCCGCCCAGCGGGGAGTTTTTACCATAAATGGGGTTGTTTCCGTGCTCTTTTTCATGTATAAACAAGAGCCAGATCGTAATACAAGTATGTATCCCTGAAAGGGCGTAAATTGAGCTTTCCAATGACACCCAAACCATCCTTCTACGATCACTGGTTGTCTTGCAACGATCATGCAACCGAAGGGCAAAATCGATAAAATACGGTAATTTTGTTACATAATTAGGTGTGTAGCAAGTAAGAGAGGGTGGATGTGTGAGGAGTAAATGTCAGTCATGACGGTCGTGGCGAGCGGTCATGAGGTAACCTACGCTCCTCCCACCGCTCGGCTCTCTCTCAGAGCCAATACTGCGCCAAAATTGCACACGGACTTAACCCTCTCACGACCATAGGATGCAGAGGTTGCCAGATTAGCAATAAGAAATAGATTACTCTCACTGTTATAATTACCTCTCCAAAATTAGTTTTCTGCCCACAGCTAACTCAAAGACAACTGCAGAGGTTGAAGTAAACAAACTAAAGGTTTATAGATACCCCTGACGGTAACAAAGGCTTTAAAGTATCCCTAATAGGCTCAAAAATCGTGTCAGGATGTGAGAGGGTTAAGTCGGGCCCCGCCACATTGTCCAGCTTTTTAGATACGGACTTAAGTCGGGCCCCGATAGACAAGGGTTAAGATGGTGCTACACGAACAAAGTTAACAGGGGATTGTACCCGAGTTTACAGCATGTCTATTTTGTCAGTATCAGGTGTACCAGGTATATATATATTTGTTTTTTCTATGTGAGGGAGGGAGAGAAAAGGCAGAACTGCCTGTATCGAGTGCCTCCCCCAGAGTTGAAAGAGTAACAGGGCCAAAATCAAGGGACGTTCGAGCCCAAATGCCTGGACACACAGAGTTTGAAGCAATTTAAGTCATTGGAAGAGGGAAAGACTTATTCTGCGAGAGAGTTCCAGAGCTTAGCAGTTGAATAGAAGAAAGACAGAATAACGTCTCACTCTTGGGTTGGAGAATTGCACAGAGTAGGGGTGGGATTGTGTGCAAGACGGGTACTACGTACCCTACGTAGAGGTGGTATACACTGGGGAAGCTCTGAGGAACATTGATTATTGTAGAAGCTGTGGGGAATTAACATATAGGTTATATTATTCAATCACTGGTACATGAATTAATCCCGACATTAAGTAAAATAAGTGAATTACCAATATGAAAGATGATTTCGATGGATAGAATTCCTGTCCTCTCACAAAGCTAGTTCACACGAATGACATGTAGGAATGTTCACATACTACAATATCAATACATAATGAACCTCGTTTATTGAGGACTGGTGATGTAGGACTGAAGATATATATAACTAGTGGTAGTGGTTGGTGATCTCTAGGATATTTATAAGCCGGGGGAAATTTTGAAGGTACGGCTGGTTATAGGAGACTAGCATGAGGCATAGCTCTGGAAATACACTATGGCTGCCAGTTCCGATAATATTTCGAACCTGTGAGCTCGATTAATTATACATCCAGAACTGATATACAGATTTTTTTTTCTTTTTTTCTATGTGATTGAGGGAGGCAAAAGGCATAACTGCCTATAGCGAGTGCCTCCCCCATAGTTGAAAGAGTGACAGGGCCAAAATCAAGGGACGTTCGAGCCAAAATGCCTGGACACACAGAGTTTGAAGCAATTTAAGTCATAGGAAGAGGGAAAGACTGATTCTGGGAGAGAGTTCCAGAGCTCAGCTGTTGAGTAGAAGAAAGTTTGAGAGTAACGTTTCACTCTTGGGTTGTAGAGTTGCACAGAGTAGGAGTGGGATTGAGTTGCAAAACGGGTACCACGTGCCCTACGTAAAGGAGGTGGTATGCACTGGGATAGCTCTGAGGAACACTGATTATTATAGTAGCGATAGAATAGCGAGAGAGATGCAACATTGCGGCGGAGAGAGAGAGATTGCAGAGAGTTGGTGAGTGGACGGGAGTTAATGATACGAAAGGCCTTCCTTTCAACTTTGTCTAGGAGAGCGGTGTGAGAGGAGCCTCCCCACACATGTGAACAATACTCAATACAAGGGCGCACTATGCCCCTGTACAGAGCAAGAAGCTGTGCAGGGGAAAAGAACCCCCTAAGGCGGTTGAGCACACCCAGCTTCTGGGAGGCTGCCTTAGCAAGACTGGTAATATGGTCCTTCCAAATGAGAGCAGAAGAAAAAGAGACACCAAGAATATTGAGAGAAGATGAAGGGTTGATTTTTGTATTGTTGAAGAATAAGGGATAGTCCGCTGGGAGATCCTGACGGGTAGATAGATGGAGAAATTGGGTTTTGGAAGCATTAAAGTTAACAAGGTTTTCTCTGCCCCAATTGGAAATAGTATTTAGATCAGAATTTAAGAGTTCTATGGCTTCATTACGTTTGTTGTTGAGGGATTGCTGGCTGGGGCGTTCTGAAAAACTAATGGAGTAGTGTAAGGTTGAGTCGTCTGCGTATGAATGGATGGGAATTAAGGTACAGTTAAGGAGATCATTTATAAAAATTAGAAAGAGAATAGGAGATAGGACAGAGCCCTGAGGAAAACCGGAGTTTATAGGGTGAGGAAGTGAACAATGGCCGTCCACAACCGCGGCTATGAAACGGCCGGAAAGGAAATTAGAGACAAAGGCACAGATGGAGGGATAGAAACCGAAGGAGGGTAGTTTAGAAATTAAAGATTTATGCCAGACTCTATCGAAGGCTTTCGATATGTCTAGTGCAATAGAAAAAGTCTCACCGAAGTCCCGAAAGGAGGATGACCAAGAGTTAGTAAGATATGAAAGAAGATCACCAGTAGAGCGACCCTTAAGGAAGCCATACTGGCGATCTGAGAGCAGATTATGAGAAGAGAAATGCTTAAGAAATTTGGAAGCAAGAATAGTTTCAAAAACTTTAGAAAGACAAGAGATAAGAGCAATTGGACGATAGTTGGAGGGTTGAGAGCGGTCACCCTTCTTTGGGACAGGTTGAATGTGAGCAAACTTCCAGCATGAAGGGAAGACGTTAGAGGATAGACAGAGACGAAAGAGTTTGCCTAGGCAGGGAGTCATCACGGAAGCACAGTTTTTGAGAACAACAGGAGGAACACCGTCCGGACCGTACGCCTTATTAGTGTTAAGCCCAGAGAGGGTAGAAAGTACATCTTTAGAAGAGATTAGGATATTAGGCATAAGTAAGAGAGACGAGGGCGGAGAGGGAGGAATAGCACCGGAATCATCCAAGGTGGAGTTTCTAGCAAAAGTTTGAGCGAAGAGTTTAGCTTTGTCAGAGGAAGAAGTGATGGTTGTGCCATCAGAGTGGGAAAGGGGAGGGAAAGACGAGGAAGAGAAATTGTTGGAGAGGTTTTTGGCTAGATGCCAGAAAGCTTGGGAAGAGCTAGAGTTGGATAGTTCAGTGCATTTATTATTGATGAAAGAGTGTTTGGCAAGTCGAAGAACAGATTTGGCTTGATTCCGGGCAGAAACATATGAAGAATGAGAGTCTTGAGTTTTAAGGCGTCGGTACCGTTTGAATGCTTCCTCCTTATTGCGGACAGCAGTAGAACAGGCGTGAGTAAACCAAGATTTTTTAGCATTAGTCTGAGAGAAAGAGAATGGAATGTATGCTTCCATGCCCATCTAATAATTAACTTACAATTAATAAACTACTTCAGTAAAATAAGGTATTAGCTAAAATCGTAATTACTATACAGTAACGCCAAATTCAAATTACCCAATTGGATCCCAAACTGTTGGGGTCGTCATCTACTATTCCTGACAGTAGCGATAGAATAGCGAGAGAGATGCAACATTGCGGCGAAGAGAGGGAGATTGCAGAGAGTTGGTGAGTGGACGGGAGATAATGATACGAAAGGCTTTCCTTTCTCCTTTGTCTAGGAATGCGGTGTGAGAGGATCCTCCCCACACATGTGAACAATACTCAATTCAAGGATGCACTGTGCCCCTGTACAGAGCAAGAAGCTGTGCAGGGGTAAATAACCCGTTGAGGTGGTTGAGCACACTCAACTTTTGGGGGGCTGCCTTAGCAAGACTGGTAATATGGTCCTTCCAAGTGAGAGCAGAAGAAAAAGAGACACCAAGAATATTGAGAAAAGATGAAGGATTGATTTTTGTATTGTTGAAGTGTAAGGGATAGTCCTCGGGAGTTTCGGACAGGTAGTAAAATGAAGAAATTGGGTTTTGGAAGCATTAAAGGCAAGAAGGTTTTCTCATCCCCAATTGGAAATAGTAGCTAGATCAGAAGATAAGTGTTGCATGGCTTCATTACGCTTGTTTTTGAGGGATTACTGGATTGGGCGTTCGAGAAACTATTTGAGTCGTGTAAGGTAGAGTTGCCTGCGTATGAATGGATGGGACTGGAGGTACAGTTGAGAAGATCATTTATGAAAATTAGAAAGAGAATGGGAGATAGGACAGACCCTGAGGAACACCAGAGTTGATAGGATGAGGAAGTGAGTGATGGCCGTCCACAACCGCAGCTATGGAATGACCGGAAAGGAAATTAGAGACAAATGCATAGATGGAGGAATAGAAACCAAAGAAGGGTAGTTTAGAAATTAAAGATTTGGGCAAGACTCTATCAAAGGCTTTCGATATGTCTAGTGCAATAGAAAAGATCTCACCGAAGTCCCGAAAGGAGGATGACCAAGAGTTAGTAACATATAATAGAAGATCACCAGTAGAGCGACACTTAACCCGAGATTGGCGAAGAGACTCTTAAGAGGGTTTACTGGGCAAAGACGACAGTACTCTTAAGATCCAAGGCCTAAAAAAAAACTTTTAGAAGACCCCAAAATCACTCACCACATAGGAAAATGTGATTAAGTGAGATAATTCCCCTCAATCACTCCTCTGCATGTGTCAACCCCCCCCCCCCCTTCTTCAATTATTACCTATTTTTCTTCTTATTCCCTTTTTTTCGGTATATATACAGCGTCAATATCTTCCATCCGGTGTCAAAATCATCAGGGACGCATAGAGAGAGCGTGGGAAGAGAAAGACAGCAAGAGAGAGAGATCAGTCTGCCTTCAGGTCTCGAAGAGGGAGGGTGTATGTCTCATGCGCCTCTCACCTCATGACTGGTGGGTCGGGAATAACTTGTCTTTTTCACCCCCAAAATAATATTCCCACTAGTTTTATTGCTGTTACATGTTAAAATCTTTATATTAAACGTAAAATAGGCGGATATGAATAAGAAATAACGATATTTATCGGATCATGATGATTTTAGGCAGGAATGAAGCAAAATATGATCGCTTGGCGCGCACTTTTAAAAACCAATGGTGCGACGTTCTCGGGTTAAGGAAGTCATACTGACGATCTGAGAGTAGATTATGAGAAAAGAAATCCTCAAGAAATTTGGAAGCAAGAATAGTTTCAAAAACTTTTGAGATACAAGAGATGAGACGAATTGGACGATAGTTGGAAGGTTATGAGCGGTCACCATTCTTTGGGACAGGTTGAATGAGAGCAAAATTCCAGCAAAAAGGGAAGACGTTAGAGGAGAGACAGAGACCAAAGAATTTGCCTAGGCAGGGAGTCAGCATGGAAGCACAGTTGTTTAGTACAACAGGAGGAACACCGTCCGGACCGTACGCCTTCTTAGTATTAAGCCCAGAGAGGGTAGAAAATACATGTTTAGAAGAGATTAGGATGATAAAGTTCTGAGGAGTGATAATGAATGGTAGTTGCAGGGTCTGGTAAATATGTTTGGAACAGTGTGCGAAAAACGGAATCTGAAGGTAAATGCGGGGAAGAGCAAGGTTTTGGTCTTCGAAAGGGGTGAAGCCACAGAGTGTGAGGTGATGTTGAACGGTCAGGCTATGGAGATTGTCAGATCATTTAAGTATCTGGGCAGTGTGTTGAGTAAAGATGGGAATATATATGAAGAAGTGCGGGAGAGGGTGCAACGTGGGAAGAGGGTTGTAGGAACGCTGAAAGCAGTAACAAAAAATAGGGTGGTCAGTATGTATTTTTTTTTTTCTATGTGAGTGAGGGAGCCAAAAGGCATAACTGCCTGCAGCGAGTGCCTCCCCCAGATTTGAAAGAGTGACAGGGCCAAAATCAAGGGACGTTCGAGCTAATATGCCTGAACACATGGAGTTTGAAGCAATTTAAGAGGGAAAGAGGGAAAGACTGATTCTGGGAGAGAGTTCCAGAGCTCATCTGTTGAATAGAAGAAAATCTGAGAATAGCATTTCACTCTTGGGTTGGAGAGTTGCACAGAGTAGGGGTGGGATTGTGTTGCAAGATGGGTACTACGTGCCCTACGTAGAGGAGGTGGTACACACTGGGAAAGCTCCGAGGAATACTGATTATTGTAGTAGTGATAGAATAGCGAGAGAGATGCAACATTGCGGCGAAGAGAGAGAGAGATTGCAGAGAGTTGGTGAGTGGACGGGAGTTAACGATACGAAAGGCTTTCCTTTCTACTTTGTCTAGCAGTTCGGTGTGAGAGGATCCTCCCACACATGTGAACAATACTCAATACAATGACGCACTGTGCCCCTGTAGAGAGCAAGTAGCTGCGCAGGGGTAAAGAACACCTTGAAGCGGTTGAGCACACTCAGCTTCTGGTAGGCTGCCTTAACAAGACTGATAATATGGTCCTTCCAAGTGAGAGCAGAAGAAAAAGAGACACCGAGAATATTGAGAGAAGATGAAGGATTTATGTTTATATTGTTAAAGAATAAGGGATAGTCCTCTTGAGGTTCCCAACGGGTAGTAAGATAGAGAAATTGGGTCTTGGAAGCATTAAATGCAACAAGGTTTTCTTTACCCCAATTGGAAATAGTAGCTACATCAGAAGATAAGTATTCTATGGCTTCATTACGTTTGTCTTTGAGGGATTGCTGGATGGGGTGTTCTGGAGAAATAATTAAGTAGTGTAAGATAGAGTCGTCTGCATATGAATGGATGGGACTGGAAGTACAGTTAAGAAGATAATTTATGAAAATTAGAAAGAGAATAGGAGATAGGATAGAGTGAAGAAGTCCTTGCATGACAGTGTGGTAATCCCAACACTGATTTACGTAAGCGAAGCATGGACGTTGGTGGAGAGGGTCAGACCAAGAGTTGAGAGGGGTGGAAATGAGTTACTTAACCTGACAAGCGCGATATAGACCTAGGTGCTAGGGTAGTTATTTGTGCATTTCTAGCCCTGGATTCTGACAGAATTCGTTATATTTACAATATAAAGCATTATTTGTTTTCGGTATGCTTTTATTTTACATATATGATGTATATATGAACCTTCAAGAGTGCTAAAATAAGTGGGAAAAGCATTTGGGTGGTGAAAAACGAAGATATTGGCCACCCGGTCATAATCTCAGGCGAGAGAGAGCCACAGGCAGCCCTCCCCTCTCGCTGTCTGGGAGTCAACTGAGACGAGCGGTGCGGTGTGTGTGCCGGTGTCTGGGTGTTGCATAACGATCTTTTATGCAACCCACTTGTGCTACATTATCGCGGGAGAGAAAAATAATCGATAAATGATGATAATAAGAGGATAAATAGGTGATAATTGAGGAGGGGGGGAGGGGGGAATAAGGTGGGGAAGGAGGGGAGGGGGAGGGGTGAGAAACACATGGATGAGTACTAGAGGGGAATTATCTCACCTAGAGACAAAATCCTTTGTTTTGATAGGCCTTTTTTTTTTTTGGAAGGATTTTTTTATGGTCTTGCTTCCGTGAGGCCTATCGCGTTCCCTATAGGAAGCCTTCCATGAGGCCTATCGCGCTTGCCGGGTTAAGAAGTGCGTGCTTAGTTTCATGGAGGATAGCCAGACGAATGAGGAAGTAAGAAGGAGGTGTGGTGTGGAGGTAGATGTGCTGGAAAGTGTGAAAAGGAACACGTTGAGATGGTTCGGCCATATGGAACGTATGGGAAGAGAGAGAATGACAAAGAGGGTGTACGAGAGCGAGGTGGAAGGACAGAGAGGGAGAGGTAAACTGAAAGCGAGTTGGAAGGATGGAGTGAGGAAGTATATGGATGAAGGCGGTGCTGGTTGGGAGAAGGGGCATCGACTGACTGCGGACAGAGGTGCATGGGGGCGGTTCGTTCGTGGCCACTCCTTCGGGGATTACGGCATCAGGCAATAGATAGACTGGACTGGTAATCAAATAGACCCGGATTCGAATCCCAATATGTCAATGGGAAGATAATATTGGGGATGGAATTTTATGCTGTACCTAGTTTCAGAGCATGTATGAGGGTGCAAAGGCGGCAGTATGTGTGGAGAGTGAGCAGAGCGAGTTCTTTGACCTGAATGTTGGTTTGAAACAGGGGTGTGTGATGTCCCTGTGGTTGTTTACTGTATATATGGATGGAGTCATGAAAGAAATACTATCAAAAGCAGTGGATGTTGGTGTATCGCTGAAAAGGAAGGGAATTGAGTGGAAGCTACCTATACTGCTGTATGTGGATGATACAGTTCTGATGAGTGATAATGAATGGGAGTTGCAGGGTCTGGTAAATGAGTTTGGAACAGTGTGCGAAAAACGGAATTTGAAGGTAAATGCGGGGAAGAGCAAGGTTATGGTCTTCGAAAGGGGTGAAGTCACAGAGTGTGAGGTGAAGCTGAATGGTCAGGCTATGGAGATCGTCGACTCTTTTAAGTATCTGGGCAGTGTCTTGAGTAAAGATGGGACTATGGATGAAGAAGTGCGGGAGAGGGTACAACAGGGGAAGAGGGTTGTAGGAACGCTGAAAGCAGTAACAAGAAATAGGGTGGTCAGTATGGAAGTGAAGAAGTCCTTGCATGACAGTGTGGTAATCCCGACAGTGACTTACGGAAGCGAAGCATGGACGTTGGTTGAGAGACTCAGACCAAGAGTGAGAGCAGTGAAAATGAATTATTTAAGAAGTGCGTGCAGAGTTACATGGAGGGATAGACAGACTAATGAGGAAGTAAGAAGGAGGTGTGGTGTGGAGGTAGATGTGCTGGAAAGTGTGAAAAGGAACAACTTGAGATGGTCCGGCCATATGGAACGTATGGAAAGCGAGAGAATGATTAAAGGTGGGTGTGCATGCGAAATTAAAATGAATTTATAATGTATTTAAAGAGACGTTTAGATCTCCAGTAATCAACCTGACTACTCCTTTGTCAAAACTTATCTTTAATATTAGAGAACAAATCAAAAATAGATATTGAATTGCGACCCCTTGCAACTAGTACTCGCGTGAGGATGTGACGTAGGCCCAGGCCAACATTTGGGAAGTAAACATTAGCAAGTATAGCAACAATGGTGAATAGGTGTGCTGTTTTCGGGTGTAGCAACATCCCTGGACCAAACATAGCACTACACAAGTTTCCAAGTGATCCATACCATTGTAATAAATGGGTGAAGTTTATACAAAGAACCAGAGTGTGGGAGGCAAAGCCCAAAACAAGCTTCATATGCAATGGACATTTTCGTGATGAATGCTTTGACAATAAAGTGCGGTGGAGTATGGGTATGGCTACTGTAGATGCTTACTGCACCTATGGCTTTCATATTTATACCACATTTACCTTACCCTTCTGGCTTCTTGCGACCACCAACAGAACTCCATCCCCCCACCCACTCGCTGACTATCGGTCGCCTCACAAAGAAAAAAAAAAAGGAAAATATGTGGCGGCGAAACGACAGAACCAATCGGTTCCATATTTGTGTGACAAGTCCCCTACCCTTCTGTCTTCCCCCCACCACACCCCCACCTCTCTCCCACCACCCACTTCCAGCGTATCCATACGAAGAAAAGGAAAAAAAGGAAAATCCGGGGTGGCGAAACTACCTCACCAATCGGCTTCATATTATGTAACACGAGTCAATTACCCTTCTACCTTCCCCCCACCATCCCCCAAACCACCCTCCCACCTATATTTTCTGATACCATAAAAGTCATGGTGTTTACTCTGAAAATTTCAGCTACATTCGCGACCATCGGAGACCTGATTTCTGGCGAAAATGGACAAGGGGAGTGTTTTGTTTACCATTATCCTTCCTTTCTCACCCAACTAAATATATTTAGCCAAAAAAATAAAAATACAAAATACTCTGGCACTGGCGGTGACACAGCTTCACTAATTAGCTGTCACTCAGCGGGTTATACCTAAAAGCTGATGCCATACCCATAATTTACCCTGCAGGTACATGTGCTACAAGTGTTCCTACAGTGTCATCAGAGCAGAGACCAGCTGCAAGGAAGCTCAAGTCCAAGAAGTGAGTGATAGTTTTTTGGGGGGGGGAAATTTCCCTGTAGGCTACAGCATTGGGTACATCTTTCCATAAAGTACGGTAGGCTACCGGGCATTAGCGAATTATGATATTTTAGTTAGCCTAGCTAACTAGCTTAGTGACAGAAATAGAATTAGCCTACGCTAGTAAGATCAGAAATTAAGGAAAATTTGCATGTAGGCCGGTAGGCCCTAGTCTATGCCTAAGTGCTTGCCAATTTCAGGAGTCAGGAGAGTGGATGATATGGGCTAACTTAAGCCTAGCCCAAATTATACAGTCAGCGTCGATGGATATAGGCCTAACCTAGGCTAAAGAAATGTATTGGCTGAAATTCAACTACTAGCAACTAGGCTAAAAAAAAAAAAAAAAAAAAACCAGTGAGTGGCGCAAACATTGTTGGGAAGGATAGGCTATGTAGTGACGGCGTACGGATACGGTCATCATGTTTACATAAGTCGATCGCCGCGGTTAAGTTCCCTTCTATTTTTACGGTGATTTTTTCTGTTATTTGCACCCTGTTGGCAATGTATATGATGATGACAATAAGTCATGGAGGCGTGAGGGGCGGGCTTTCATAATTGTATCCAAATGCAGTCAAAATAGACGGGGACATGATCGCTAGCGTCCGCCGCGGCTCCGAGTAGTGTAAACAAGGCGGGCGGTAATCACAGCTGCTTCTCCCTCTTCTCCTGCTGCTGGATCTCGTCCTACAGGTTCATACATATAAGCCTGGACACCACCAATATTCATCACTTGAGGTTCTTCGCCATAATCACGGTTATCACCCTCAGTATTGGCAAACGAATCGGAACTACTGTCACTATCCTCCATTTCCACCTGTCAGAAGAGCTTGTTGTGTTGCTGGGCATACGTCATCAGAGCTCTTAAACTCCGAATCCAGAAAAGTGTCACCCATATCCTATTTTGGCCATTATATAAATAATTAAGCCATTGTAGTAGAAAATATTGCACCAAAAGCTATAGTGCACACTACCGGTAATGATTGTGGAGGAAAATAATAGCATGCACACCCATCTTTAAGAGGGTGTACAAGAGTGAGGTGGAGGGATAGAGAGGGAGAGGTAGACCGAAAGAGAGGTGGAAGGATGGAGTGAGGAAGTATATGAACAAAGGCGGTGCTGGTTAGGGGGAGGGGCGTCGACTGACTGGGGACAGAGGTGCATGGGGGCGGTTCGTTCGTGGCCACCCCTTCGGGGATCACGGCGTCGGGCAATAGATAGATAGATAGACCACAGCACACCGAAATGCCAAAAACAAAATACCCTCATTGTTCCCTGATTAAATAGCATTGTATGAATATTCCTATATTCAAAATATGCTACAAGGGTGAAATGCCTAGTGAGTTAATTGCTCAATAGGTGGCGTTCTGAGACTGAGGGTCCAAGTCTGGGGAATGAGACGGTGAAGCGCAGAGGCGGAGCAGCTTCAAAGATGGAGTTGCTTCGAGCCGGGGTGCTGCGCATGTCTCACTCCCTCGACTGGAACAAGACCTCACAGGCCTCACACTGTTCAGCGATTGAGTGTGCAGGCTCTCAACCTATGCCCGAGAGGGAGTAGCCTAGTTGGTATATGGAAAAAAAAACAAAAAAAACACAAACAAAAACAACAATAGGAGAGAAGGGGGGGGGGGGGGAGAAGAGGGAGGATTATTATATCAATTTCAATTAATTCGGCTTCACAGCATTATGGAATACCAAGTTAGAAAATAATCGGTCATGATGGATGGTAAAACTTAGGAAAGTGTGTTACAAATGTATGTGTATCGGATTTGGTGACTCGGACCAATCCACAGATAAACTGAGTAATGTGACCCCCTTCATAGTAATGTGACCCCCTTCATAGTAATGTGACCCCCTTCATAGTAATGTGACCCCCTTCATAGTAATGTGACCCCCTTCATAGTAATGTGACCCCCTTCATAGTAATGTGACCCCCTTCATAGTAATGTGACCCCCTTCATAGTAATGTGACCCCCTTCATAGTAATGTGACCCCCTTCATAGTAATGTGACCCCCTTCATAGTAATGTGACCCCCTTCATAGTAATGTGACCCCCTTCATAGTAATGTGACCCCCTTCATAGTCATATTCCATGATTGCTGTCACAACAAAGACAAGATTAACTTATAAAGTTTTCTCCCAGTGAGTCCAGGAATATTTTTGGCTTATACATAACACATAGTATGAGTAAAATAAAACATAACTAATTGATACCAAGTGTTAACAATATTTCATGTTTTCATTAGTTATAAGATAATATAGTTGGATGCCAGTGTTGTTACACTTGATCAAGGTTGGGAAAAATGTTTCATAAACCTTCCATACAATATAACAACCTGTACTGTAAAGATTCTCACTGTATTAGATGAGAGCGACACTAAACATAAAATCCAGTGATCGCTCTATACAATTGTTGTACGACACTACATATACTTATATTATCAATATTTTGTATAGTAGCTTTTAAAATCAAAACACTTTTTAAATGTATAGATACTAAACAAATATTCCAGTCGAATCCTCTGCAATCTTTCCTATTTATGACCAAACTTGTAACGTACCTGCAAGCTATATATCATCCTTATATGTCTAACTACTTCAAACATTAGGATTAAGTACATTTCAGAGTTGTTCAAAATATTCTTGCTCTATAACCTTTACCTCATAATTATTCCCAATGCATTTACATGAATGTACACCAAGATATTGAAATTGAAACATTCTAACTTTAAATAAACTGCTAATGCACAACACACCACCAAATAATCTATCTATTGATTGACAGATGCCTCAATCCCAAGGTGGTGGTCACGAATGAACCACCCAAAATAATGAAATATATACAGATATAAATCAATAGGTATGTATCTATGTATGTATGTATGTATGTATAATATTCAAGCACATACCCCATAGCTGGGAGTGGTAATAGGTAAATCTAAACAAATATTGACACATTAATAATATTTTTTTTTTTTTTTTTTTTCTAGATTCCAACTACTCCCTCTCGGGCATAGGCTGAGAGCCCTTACAATCCACCGCTCAACACGGTGAAGCCCGTGAGGTCTCGTTCCAGTCTGGGGAGTGAGCCATGTGAAGCATCCATTCATGGCTCGAAGCAGCTCCATCTCTGAAGCCGCTGGTTGCTTCGTTCAAGTGCTTCACTGTCTCACCCTCCAGACTCAGACCCTCACTCTCAGAATGCCACCTATTGAGCAGTGAACTCACTAGGCATTGTCCCCCTGTAGCATATTTTGAATATGGGAATATTCATACAGTGCTATTTAATCAGGGAACAATGAGGGTATTTTTTTGGCATTTCGGTGGGCTTTGTGGTAATGCACTGATACTAGATACAGCACAAATTCAATCCCAATAATATCTTCCCAATATGCCAGTAATTGGGAGTATTTAAACGACACTAACAATGCATTTGGATGTTAGTACAATTTTCTCACCTACCATGTACAAAGCAGATTAATGGTCACGGACAAATCGGCCTCCATACTGTTGGAAGTCAAACAGTCAATGTTTTTTTTTGTTTTTAGTAGCCTTTCCTCACTTTAAGTTCTCTTACTCATGTTATAGTTACCAATCACATTTAGGATATAGGTAATGGATTAATGTTTGACCTACCATGTACTTGTAGACTGATAATGGCAGACAGTCCAGCCCCCACACCATTAGAAGCCTCACACAGGTAGTCCCCCTCGGCCTCCTCCGTCGCCGCCCCCACCAGTAACGTCCCGTTGGTCCAGCTGCGACTCAGGGCTACACCAACACCCATGCTGCCATATACACTCTTCCCGGGACCTGAAATATAATATGATCAATATTTTTAAAACTGTGAAATAAAAACTCTCAATACTTATAGTCTTGCACAAGCCCTCCTCACCCATATACACAACTCACTCTTCGTTACACACCATTCCACCACACATACATACAATCACTTCACAAACAACTGCTCTGCATACATATAGACCCACCTCCCCGACACATACACACACGTATACACTCCCTCTCCTCCAAACATACACACACACAGCTCTCCACACTTCCTTTAAACTTCCCAAATTATATTCAGCGACGTTCTAATTAGTCGCTTCAACCAACAAACTCTGGAATAATATTTAGATTGCCTGGCACGTCGACAAATGAACGAGTCTTTCCACGTTTCGGGAGGGACGGAAGGCATAAAGAAGCTTCTGATTAGAATCACGGAGATTCAGATAATTGGTGGTTGATATTAGTGTTTTATAGAACAATTATTATTGGTTCTGTATGTACTCAGCTCTGGTCAGGGTTATTGGAGGATTAATTAGTTATTGTGAGTATACAGCACCTTTCAAACTTGATATCATTCACACCATACCATCCACATCCAACATCTGTCATACCGCACATCCCAAAATCCTACACACGTTTCACACCAACTCCTCCAAATGCGATACTTTCTCCACACCTTCCAAACCTATTACTTACATGCTCTGAATCCTACACCTCTCATTCCACACCTTTCAAACTGGGCAGCAAGTATCTCATCTCCCAACACCTGCTTATTTAACCTATAGAGTTTAATATGTTTTCCATGTCTGCCTTCTCCTGTCTTCTCCTGTCTCCTTCTCCTGGCATGCTATGCTTACAGGTACCTACCCGATAGCACTATCGTTAGTGAGTGCTGTACTGTATTTTATATATTATTTTGTAATAGTATAGATATCTTATCAATATTTGTATTTTGTACTATTGTTAATGTCTTGTCATGTTGCAAATTTGATTTTAAATAATATTTTGACATTTAACATTTAGTTTCTTTATTCATGCAGAGTTTAGTAAAAATTTGACTTCCCAAACTTGACTACTTCCTTTAACGTGACGATAGTGCGTTGTTATATGTGCGATTAGTTTGCTTGGGAAACAGATTAACTTGCTCATGTAGTAATGTACACCCTATGTGGTGGATTGTGTTCTTTTATTTAATATTTTTCATTTTAGTAAGCGTTGTTTCCACATAGCGATTTTGATAATTGAATTTGACTTTATATTGTCCTTGTCCCAACTTTGGTTTGTTTAGTTTGCAAGTTTTACATTTTAATTTACTCTGTATTTGTTTAAGCACACATAAACCTTTTACTCTATACATCATTACTATCCATGTAATCTCAAAATCTTAAATTAACTCATCGATATATCTTATATTCCAAAATTCTCACATAAGAGATCTCAAACTTCGTCACTGCTACTTAACTTGTGATGGCCAACCTCAAAATATTTCGATATCCCTTTCCACTGCTTAAGACTGGCCTCCATCACTCATCTCCTTCCTCGCCAACACTCTTTCCGTTTACATCCATTATTAAACACAGCTTCACTACCCATAATATTTACATTACACCATTATATCTCAATTTAGTATCACTCCCTACAGCTGTCCCTCTCCTAACGTAATATTTCACATGTCTCATTCCTCACACCTCATATTACACACCTATTATTCCACATTTTTGCCCTACCAACACTCACCTGCCGCAACCCTTCTTCAAGTGCCAGGCAGAACACGACGGAGTAGTTAACCTGTAGCTTAACATCACTTCAAATATTTCCCTTACTGACGTACACTTTCCACACCTAGTGATCCACACTTCCCATAATTCACATTTCACATATCTTATTCCACACTTCCACTCCCCACACCTGCCACTATAGTCAAGGAAATGGGTGCAAGAATTGCTCACAAGGTGATACAAGCATGAAACTTCCGGGAAATGTTCACAAGGACCTACTTTACAATTTCAGAGCAGGAGCCACCGAGATTTCTGTATTGCATAGCAACGGTTGCTAGGCAAAGCATTTTCCTTAGCAACCGGCAGCAACGATGCAGTTTCTGAACTACTATGAAGTGTTATGACTTTGTACTTTTATTTATTTTCCTATATTCACTCCTAAAATGGTTCAAAAGATGTATAAAAGCATATATATCTATATAATAGAGTGAATGTCAGCACACAACCAGGGCACACTGGTGACATCACTGCTGTGTAACTCAGCATGGGGTTCAGTGCCAGCTGATCTAGATATACTAGTACTTTAATAAGTACTAGTATATCTAGATCAGTGTCCCAAATGCTATCTAACAGCCCCAAATCCACTAGCTACTAAACTGTAGTTTGTAGTTGGTAGATGTAGTTAGATAGCCGCGCCTGAATTGACAGGATGTGCCAGCGCGGGAGAGCCGAGCCAAGGGTAACGGTGCTTAAGAATTACCCGGAAGGTGTACAGATCGCACGGGACTTAAATGGCACTGGATGAACGATCGGGCTAGGTGTAGGGAAACTGAACCTAGTTGTATCCCATAAAGGAATGTGTGCAACAGATGTATTTGATAAAGGTGGTAAAAGGATAAACCCTCGGCCTTAATCATATTTTGTTTCCAGTTTCAGCAAGTTTGATATATTTGATCTGCGCACAGTGATAGTCAAGACGTACTGAATATTCACAGAAATGGCCAGTGCCTCATCTTCATCTGTTCAAGCAACTGATTGGACTATCTGTGTTTTTTGTCAACTGGACACCAAAGAGTCTGAAGCTGAACGGTCAGGCTATGGAGATCGTCAACTCTTTTAAGTATCTGGGCAGTGTGTTGAGTAAAGATGGGACTATGGATGAAGAGGTGCGGGAGAGGGTACAACAGGGGAAGAGGGTTGTAGGAACGCTAAAAGCAGTAACAAGAAATAGGGTGGTCAGTATGGAAGTGAAGAAGTCCTTGCATGACAGTGTGGTAATCCCGACACTGACTTACGGAAGCGAAGCATGGACGTTGGTTGAGAGACTCAGACCAAGAGTGAGAGCAGTGGAAATGAATTACTTAAGGAGTGCGTGCGGAGTTACATGGAGGGATAGACAGACTAATGAGGAAGTAAGAAGGAGGTGTGGTGTGGAGGTAGATGTGCTGGAAAGTGTGAAAAGGAACAACTTGAGATGGTTCGGCCATATGGAACGTATGGAAAGCGAGAGAATGACTAAGAGGGTGTACGAGAGCGAGGTGGAGGGACAGAGGGGGAGAAGTAGACCGAATATGAGGTGGAAGGATGGAGTGAGGAACTACATGAACGAAGGCGGTGCTGGTTAGGGGGAGGGGCGTCGACTGACTGGGGACAGAGGTGCATGGGGGCGGTTCGTTCGTGGCCACCCCTTCGGGGATCACGGCGTCAGGCAATAGATAGATAGATAGACACCAAAGAGTCTCTCATATCACCAACTGACAGAGGCTATGAAACCATAGTAGACAACATCACACAGTTTAGTAACCTTGACTCAATGCCAATCAAAATCAATCTGGCACGACTTGACCATGGGAATGGTATTCAATTAACATTGAAAGAACAGAATGCAAAGTGGCACAAATCTTGTTATCAGAAGTTTTCACATACCAAACTGGAACGCGCAAAACGAAAGCACAAGTCTGAGGAAGATGGGACTGCTTCAAAACGAATTTTCACACGTAGCACTAGCAGTGGTGGTGATACTGCCTCAAGTGGAACAGTTGGCAGCAATTGTCCCAAATGCTTCTTTTGTTCCCAGCAGCAACAAAGGAGAACCTCCGCGAAGTCTGTACATTTCAACTAGATTTTCGTGTGAGGAAATGCGCTCATGATCTACAAGATGAAAATCTTCTTGCAAAATTAAGTGCAGGAGACCTTATTGCCCAGGAGGCAAAGTATCATGCAAACTGCCTTACAAACCTGTACAATAGAGCACGTGCAAAGGTATCACAGGATCAGGATGCCTCAGATGACCAGACATGTAAAGGAATTGCTTTGGCTCAGCTGATTTCCTACATTGAGGAGAAGAGGCAAGATGAGGATGTGAAGGTGTTCAGACTTGCAGATCTTGTGAAGCTCTACACTGACAGGCTAAATCAACTTGGAGTGGATGTTACTGCACGAGTAAACAGTAAGCATCTGAAAGACCGCATTCTCATGCATCTCCCAAGGATGAAAGCTTACAAAGAAGGACGAGATGTGTTCATGGCATGTGAAGAAGATGTTGGCTCTATTCTCCGAGAAGGATACCAGACTGATCGAGACGAGCAGAGTGTCATGATGACCCAAATTGCTGAAATGATCCGACAGGACATCTTCGCACACAAAATAACATTCTCTGGATCGTTTGGCCATAACAGCCAAGTGGAGTCTGTTCCACGGTCCCTTTTGTCACTGGTCAGCATGCTTATCAATGGTTCAAACATCACAGATCAAACATCCAACACAACTATCAGCCAACCAATACTATCCATTGCTCAGCTGTTGGTGTACAACAGCATCAAGAGACGCAGGGATTCTGTGAGAAATCCACAAGTATATCACAGCAAAGATCGTGAAACGCCACTACCCGTCTATGTAGGTCTTAAGGCTCATGCACTAACCAGAGATAGAAAGTTGATTGAGAGTCTATATACTCTTGGTATGTCGGCATCATACAACCGCACAATGGACTTGATCACATCATTGGATAATAACGTCTGTGACTATTACCATCAGATTGGCACAGTCTGTCCTCCTCAACTTCGCAAAGGGCATTTCATCACCAGTGCTGCAGACAACATCGACCACAACCCTAGCTCTGCGACATCTACAAGTTCATTCCATGGCTCCAGCTTGTCCTTGTTCCAGAATCTCACTCCGCGAGATGTCTGTGAAGATGAAGACAATGGCCAAGGATTCACTAATTCAATAACTCAAGAGAGGGCGTTGAGGAAAATGAGCGACTTGCCCCTTTCGTACACTGAACTGAAACCAACACGGTTGCCAAAAAATGACGTCTTTGTCCCACCCATCCATGGGCAAAGAAACCATCATGAACAAACCCGGTCAACCCAGAAGTTGTTTGCTGGACAGGTTCAGGCGGTAGTTAGTGTAATGGAGGACATGGGGAGCCCATTTGAGGAGGAAGGGCAGGACCTTCTCAGACTCCATACAAAGGACATCATGGATGAGCAGTCAGTCGAGTGTCTAACCACTCTCGCATCAAAGGGTCAGGAGCAGTATGCAACATTTGTGGAAGAGCGGCTCAGAACAAATACTAAGCCAATCACAGCGACAATTACCAGGAACAAGGTGGTACTGTTCAATGTCCAAGGCAAACGATCAAACAAATCAGGGGACAAAGTCAGTCTCCTCAAAAGTGAATCTTCGCTGCTTGCAAGTCTGTATGTTGCATGTCAGACAAGGAAAGGTGACTTGAACAATTTCTTCAATCATGAAAACCTCCCATTTCCTCCATCTCTGTCTGCCTATGGGCAGCTACGTCCAGGAAAGAAGTCTGATCTCATAGAATGTCTTGAAAAGAAAGTAGGGTCATCAAATGATGTGACACCAGAGACTGAAGTGCGAATCATGGATGGTGTGGCACTTGTTCACTTTCTTAGACCTGAGGGCTGCAAGACATTTGGAGACTATGCTGCCAAGGTCTTTCTTCCATACATAAACAATGCTCAAAGTCAGGCTCTGAGAGTGGATGTTGTCTGGGACCAGTACTTCGATAACAGCCTCAAGTCACAGACAAGAGAACAACGTGTCACTGGTCCTATTCAGCGCAGACGAGTTAGGGCGCCTAGCCCCAACACCAAAGAACTGGCAGCAGTTCCTTCGCTTGGCCAACAACTAGACAGACCTGTTTACATTCCTGAACAAGGAACTGCTGGAAAATGCATCAGGAGACCAGACTCTCATTGTTACTGATGGTGCCAATGTGCTATGCTTACCTACACGAGACACCAGCAACATTGCTCCCTGCAACCATGAGGAGGCAGACTCGAGGATCATGGTGCATATCAGTGATGCTGTTATGCAGGGCTTCCACAAGATCCTTGTTCGAACTGTGGACACTGACGTGGTAGTATTGGCAGTGGCAGTCGTACAGCAGCTGGCTCAGAGACAGCAGATAGAACTCTGGATTGCCTTTGGTTGTGGAAAGGACTTTAGGTACATCTCAGCTCATGAAATATGTGCTTCACTTTGCACAGAAAGATCCTTGGCACTGCCTGTGTTCCATGCTTATACAGGTTGTGATACCGTGTCCCATCTGGTCCAGGTGGGAAAGAAGACTGCATGGAAAGTGTGGGAGGCACATGATGAATTTACTGCGACATTCTATGAGCTGCACAATGCACCTGAACAAATTGGTGAAGCGACTGAGGCTTCTCTGGAGTACTTCACCATTCGACTCTATGACAGGACAGCAACTTCTCGTTCCATCAATGAAGTCAGAAAGAATCTGTTCATCCACAAAGGACGTCAGATATCATGTCTACCTCCAACCAAGGCTGCTCTACAGCAACACATGAAGAGGGCAGTACTACAAGGTGGGCACCACTGGGGCTGCACCACGGTGCCAGAACGACAGTTGCCCTCTCCAAGTGAGTGGGGATGGACTTGCCCAGAAAAGTGGAGGCCTCTGTGGTCTAACTTGCCCGAAGCCAGTGCAACATGCCCAGAACTACTGAAGTGTTCTTGCCGAGGAGGATGCACACACTGCAAAAGTGTTAATGCGCATCTAAAATGCACAGCCTACTGCAATTGCAAAAGTGACTGTGACAACAGTGTCTGAAGCTTTAGGAGTGGCATTTTTATAGCCTGACTTGCCCTAAATTGGATTTTATGCCACATAATTCTTGTATATGATCTCCAAATGCAATGCTACATGTTTTTTAGAACAAGGAGTTGAGAAAAAACCATAGCACCTCACAGTTTTCCAGAAACTGCATTGTTGCTGCCGGTTGCTAAGGAAAATGATTTGCCTAGCAACCGTTGCTATGCAACACTCAAATCTCGGTGGCTCCTGCCCTGAAATTGTAAAATCGGTCTTTGTGAACTATTGTGGAAAGTTTTATGCTTGTATCACCTTGTGAGCAATTCTTGTTCTATTTAGTACCGATTTCTATAAACTTACCTGTGGTAGTTCTCCTCCAGGTAACAGAAGGTTTAGGGAAGCCCTCTGCCTGGCAGGCCAAGACGGCGTCGTTGCCCCGGATGACACTCACGTCCTGGGGCTCCACCACCCACCGGGGGGGCACTGGGGAGGGGGAGGGGGGATATGGGCACAAATTAGATTAATTATGCATTTAAACATGAAGTCTGCGGTAATCAAACAATGGGATATTCATTTGTAAATAGAACGGCTGTTTATAACAAAGGGGGACGTGGGAAGGAAGAACTATAGTACATAGTAATTACATGTTTGGAAAATTCCTATCAAGAACAGAATAAATATGATAAGAAAATAGACAGGGGAAAGGGGTTATTGAGGATACAGATAATTAGCCTTAATGGGAGTGAAACGAACATCACGAACATGTTAATTGGTTAAAGAAGGAGAGGCTATAGGCATTCAATAAGGAGTCACTGGAACTCTTGTTTCATCTGCTTGACCTCTCTTACTGATTTTCTTTGTGCCTCACTTACACTGAGAGTAATCCAGCTAGCTCTCACAAACACCTCCACCGCCAATCTATTTCACTACACTTAACATGCACACCACACTTCCTTCTTCCACAATTATTCGTTGCTAACATAATGGTATAAAAGATGGTGAAATAAACATTCAAGGTTTCAATATGGTTAGGAATAATCGCAATAGGCATGGGGGAGGAGTATGTCTGTATGTAAAAAAGAACCTTACACACACAACTAGGACCGACCTCCATGTAGAAAATCACGAAGCTCTGTGGATCGATCTACACCTGCCGAGGACAAGACCCATCACAATTGGGGTATGCTATAGGCCACCAAACGACACACAATTCTTGACCAAATTTGAACGAACTTTGTCATCGCTAGACCCTCGGAATGAATCCATTATACTAGGGGATTTTAACCTGTGTTACAAACAACGAAATGATAGGCTTGTACGAGAATATAGGCATATACTGACAATGCACAATCACAAACAACTCATCACAACCCCCACACGTATCTCTGAGAACACTGCCACAATAATAGACCACATAAACTGTAACAGAGAGGACAAAATATTCCAATCAGGGGTTATACAGACTGGGATAAGTGATCACTTCGTCACACATTGCACACGAAAAACCACAAAAATTACCCTAGAGAATCACAAGGTTATCAAAACAAGGTCACTCAGAAACTACAATAAAGAAACATTTCTGGACATTTTATGGAATACAGACTGGTCTCCAGTGTTTGGAAGTACAAACGTTAATGACGCATGGGTTGGCTTCAGAACCATCATCACAAACATTCTAGACGAAATAGCTCCTCTGAAAGACATACGAATTAAAGCAAGGTCAGACCCATGGATCAACAATGACATACTACACCATCAGGAACACAGAGACAATCTGTTAAAAAGGCTAGCGAAACATAGACAGGATCAAGGTCTGAAACATGAGTTCAACAGGGCCAGGAATAAACTAAGTCTGTCTATCTATCTATCTATCTATCTATATGCTCAGGCCCAATCCCCATTTTGGGGTTAGCCGACTCAAGACAGAGCAATAACAGGGAAAAACACAAAAACAACATAAAACAAAAAAATAAACACAGACAAAAAACACAAACTCTCACACATCCAGGTCACCATGGAGAAGACCCAGAGACCAGGGTTACCAAGGTCGCTCCAGCACTCCCCCGGTCCCTGACCACCCGGAGAGGTTCCGATCTCGGCAGGCAGACATGCAGCGGAGCCAAAGCCACAAGCCCTCCCACCACACTTCCAGGCACACCCTTCATATTAATCGTCTCCCCGGGCCAGGCGCCTGATGGACTATTATCTAGTCCAACTTGCGCCCGACCCCTTACTCCAAATGACCACGTGTTCACTCAACTATTCACAAGCATTCTCCATTCACTCCTGTCCACCACCACTTCCCCTGCCTGATCTATAGTCATTCCTCTATCATCCAAAGCCTTTCTTACACAGTCTCTCCATCTCAATGGGGGTCTTCCTGCCCTTCTATCTCCCCTTGTACCTGACTCACATATTCTCTTTGTAAGCCTTTCATCTCCCATTCGTTCAACATGACCATACCAGCTCAGCACCCTTCTGTCCACTCTGGCTGACAAATGTTCCTGCTGCCCCACTCTCCTACGTATCTCTTCATTCCTCAATCTGTCTCTACGAGTAACTCCACACATACTCCTCAAGCAGCTCATCTCCATCACATCCAGCCCTCTTTTCTCCTTTTTCTTCAGAGCCCATGTCTCAGCCCCATACATCACTGTTGGCACAACAATTCCTTGATACAGTGCACTTTTTACTTTCACTCCGAGATTTCTCGTCTTCCACTTACTTCCCATTGCTCCGTAAAACCTTCCTTCCTTCACACACTCTCTGTTTTACCTCCACTTCCATACCTCCACTCCTGCTTATCGTTCCTCCTAGATATTTAAAACATTCTACTTGGTCCAATATTTCCCCATCCAGCCTCACATCTAGATTCACCCTATGCTCTCCCCTATTACACACCATTACTTTACTTTTATTGACGTTCACCTTCAGTTTCCTCCTTCCACAAACCACACCAAACTCTTTGACTACCCGCTGAAGTTTCTCATCAGAATCCGCCACCAATGCTGTGTCATCAGCGAACAGCAACTGATTTAACTCCCAATCTCTACCATTCTTTCCTACTAAACCCAATCCTCTTCCCATAGTTCTCCTTTTCACCTCCCTCACCACACCATCCATAAACATATTAAACAGCCATGGTGACATTACACAACCCTGTCGCAAACCTACCTTTACCTCAAACCATTCACTCAACTCACCATTTCCTACTCTCACACATGCTCTGCTCCCTTCATAAAAACTCTTAACTGCTTCTAACAAATTTCCTCCTATTTCATAAATCCTTAACACCTTCCACATTGCTTCACGGTCCACACGATCATACGCTTTTTCCAAGTCCATAAAAGCCCAAAATATCTCCTTATGCTTCTCTAAATACTTCTCGCATAATTGTCTTACTGCAAACATCTGATCCACGCACCCTCTTCCCCTCCTAAAACCGCACTGTTCTTCTCCTATTGCAACTTCTGTACACTTTATTATCCTCTCTATCAACACCCTGCCATACAGCTTTCCAACCAATGACAATAAACTAATACCTCTATAACTTGAACACTCCTGCCGATCTCCCTTCCCCTTGTACAACGTCACAATGCATGCACTCTTCCAGTCTATTGGTACCATTGACACAGCAAAGCACACATTGAAAAGTCTCACCAACCAATCTATTATCAATAAACTAAGTAGGAAAATAAAATCAGCGAAAACTAATTATTTTCACAATAAGGCAGAGGAATATCAGAATAACCCAAAGAAACTATGGAGGCACCTAAAAACAACAGGCTACAGCAACAAGACAAGGGATTCGTCTAACACTAATATTGCTCTCACCATTAATGATCAGGTTTGCCACGATAAACGACAAATTTCAACCTACTTCAACACCTTCTTCACCTCCATAGCAAACACACTTGCACAGAACCTACCTCAACCTCTCAATAAATACACGACAACAACGGCCACCTTTCGAAATTTCTACAGAGATAAAGACATACACCCGAACACATTTGGATTGCAAAATGTTACACCAAAATACACTTTTGACGAGCTGTCTAACCTAAATGTACATAAAAGCACAGGACCAGACAAAATTCCTGTCAAATTTCTACGAGATGGAGCCATTGGTATAGCAGGCCCCCTAACCCACATCATCAACTTGTCAATTAACACCAACACTGTACCTGCTGAACTGAAGGAAGCTATTGTAACCCCTCTATTCAAGAAAGGAAATAAACTAGAAGTTGGCAACTACAGACCAGTTAGCATATTATGTATTGTATCTAAAATCCTTGAAAGAGCGGTATACACCCAAATTGAACACTACCTCAAACAAAATGATCTATTCTATAAGTTTCAATCAGGTTTCAGATGCATGTACTCGACAGACTCCTGTCTCATCCACTTAACGGATCACATTCGTAAAGAAATGTCTAAAGGTAACTACACCGGTATGGTTCTTCTTGATCTACAAAAAGCGTTTGACACAGTAGACCATGATATCCTATGTAATAAACTACAAGCAATGGGCATAGGGTCTGTGAACTGGTTTAAATCTTATCTTAGTGGTAGAACCCAAAGAGTCAAAATTGATGATCCCCTGCCAATTAACTGTGGGGTCCCGCAGGGAAGCATCCTTGGTCCCTTACTCTTTCTCTGTTATGTGAACGACATGGAACTGAGCGTCTCATGTAAATTATTACTGTATGCAGACGACAGCGTGGGCTTCTGGTTTCAGGAAAAGACCCAATAAGTATTGCCGCTTCACTTTCCAAAGAACTAGAATCATGTAGTGAATGGCTAGTGGACAATAGACTATCTCTTCACCTGGGCAAGACGGAAGCCATCTTATGTGGAACAAAACGCAAACTGAAAGACATTGTGGGCTTCTCGGTCAACTGTAATGATATTCCTATAACAACAGTTAATCTAAGTTAAATATCTCGGACTAAAACTGGACGGGAGTTTGTCAGGTGAAACAATTTTTGGAATCTATCCTGAGTAAGTGTAGAGCACGTATAAAATACCTGTATAAACAGGTGGGATGCTTGCCCGCGGCGACCAAAAAGACCCTCTGCCAAGCGCTTGTTCAATGTCATTTTGACTATTCTGTGTCATCCTGGTACTCTGCGTCATCTAAATCAGCACAGCACAAACTTCAGGTCACTCAAAATAAAATGGTTAGGTTTATGCTGAACCTAGGACCCAGATCAGATGTTGGCCAGGAACAACTTCAGTCACTAGGTATGCTCAATGTCTCTGACAGGGCCAAACAAATCAGGCTCACTAATGCCTTCAACATTTTCTATGACAGAGCTCCAGAGTATCTAAAGAATGATTTTGTTAAAGCAAATGAGAGGAGTGGACATAATACAAGAAACAGGATGTTTAATTTTAAGGTCCTGAGAATCCAAGGACAGGGTAAGCAAACATTCTTCTTCACCGCCATCAAAGACTGGAACGACCTACCCCAGTCAGTCCGTGAAAAGAGAACACTGTATTCCTTCAGACGTAGCCTGAAGGAACACCTGAACCGGACAGCTGCGAGAAGGGAGCACCAAGCTTATGTCTACTACTAAATGCGACATAAGAGATAGACAAACCAAACTGAAATGATTACTGATTACGGATTACTGATATTTACTATAGGATGTAAGGTATCTTAAAATAACCCCCTAGATATACTTTCTCTAAAGTATCTATTTCTTTATCCTCCCCATTTTCCCCAGCTAACCTAATCCCACAAGGACCCCAATGGAAATACGCCTAACAGCCTTATTGGGCTATCCTTAGTTGGAATTATGCTAGGCTGGTACATGTCATATTTGTAACATACTATGTACTATGTGTTACCAACTCTGTAAATTGCTAACTGAATAAATATTATTATTATTATTATTATTATTATTAATAGACCAGCCACGGAGACTCCTGACAACCCCGCAAAATTCACTGGACCACAGCCTGTCACTCTGTTAACTGTTAACTTTTGCAACATTCGCGGCCTTTCCTCTAATTTCCCTCTGTTAAACACCTACTCTCCTCCTACTAACCTGATCTTCTTTTCCTCACTGAAACTCAGGTGTCTGAAGCAACTGCCAGCAACCCCCTGGTGATGGGCTGGTCTATCAGAGTGAGAACTGAGTGATCTCTGCCATACACATAGCTTACTCTGACTGTTCCTTTTCCTTATATATTTTCTAGATCTCAAGTGACGGCGTCTCTTCCGTGGATTGACCTCCCAATCTACCAAGATTGGAAGCCAAAGCGTCACATTTTTCCTTTGCCCCTCAACTTTCTCTTCATAATTGCTGAGGGGCACAGGGCCCTGGGTGGGTCTTTGGTTTCCCGGGCGTTTCTGCACCCTCTTCAGCTCCCCGCCATGGGGAGTGGCTTCGGTCACCCAGGCTTTATTGTGGTCGGCAGGGAGGGTTCTGTGGGGGCGCTCGGTTATGGCCTTGCTCTGGGCCTTGGGGCTGTTCGGCCAGGCAGCTTGGGGAACAACAAAAAACAACACCTTTTCTGTATCCTCCTAATTTCTCTATCCTATTCTCAAAGCCAAATGCAGATGTTTTGCATACGTGCACAAGAAACTCACTTGCTCTCGTGTTCCCGATTTCGACTTCTCTGAGTGCTCAACTTTATTTCTCAATCTATCCTGTCACTCTCATACTAAATATTTCTGGGCTGTTTTTGTATCACCTATCACTGCTGACTTTCCCAACTTGGTTGACTATATAAACTCTAAAGTGGAACACATTTTATCCATTTCTACTTTCTCAGAAATCTCCATCTTAGGAGATTTCAACGTTCACCATCGCCAATGGCTCTCCTCTCATTCTAATGACCAACCGGGTGAACAAGCCTAGGTCTTTTCTATCTTAACACCTTACGAGCGGCCTATGCGGTTTATTTATGTGTACCGGCCAGCGGGGTGTTTTTAGCCAAAATAGGGCTGTTTACGTGATCATTTTCATGCCTAAATAAGACCCAGAACGTAAAACAAGTATCTATCCCTGAAAGGGCATAAACAGAGCTTTCGAATGACACCATAACGATCCTTGTATGATGGATAGTTTTCTTGCAATAACCGTGCAACGCGAGTGCAAAAAGCAGGTAATTCGGTACTTTCGGTACATAATTGAGTATGTAGCGAGTGAGAGAGGGAGGAGGGAGCTGAGATTTGTGTCAGTAGGTTCGCCGCGGTGGTCTGGAGCAGTCATATGCTCGCTAGTCTCCTGCCACCACTTGTCTCTCTCTCTCAGCCACATTACGTGCTGAAATTGCCACTCGAGTTATGTCGAGCGCCGCCACATAGTCCAGCTTTATTTAACTCGACTTAACTGGTGATCCGCTTTTTAAGGGTTAAATGACCTAGAGCAGTTGGTTCAGCAACCCACCTGTATCCCGGATCGCTTTGGAGATTGGTCTAACATTCTTCACTTGTTTCTAACTACTAACCCTTCATCTTATACTGTCTATCTTTTCTCTCCTTTGGGCTGCTCTGACCATAAACTTATTTCTGTCACCTGTCCTATCTCTTCAGTATGGGCACCCGATTCTCTCAGCCAGCGGCGCTTGTGGCACTTTGGTGCTGCCGACTGGGAGGCTCTCTGGCAGTACTTTTAATATTTCCCGTGGAATGATTTTTGTTTCCATGGCCGGGGACCCTCGGCGAGTGCTGAACGCATTACCGAGGTAATCCTATTGGGCATGGAGGCATACATTCCATGTTCTTTCTCTCAGACAAATGCAAAATAATTTTGGTTTACTCGCACTTGTTCTACTCCTGTTCACAATAAGGAGGAAGCATTCAAATTGTACTGATGCCTTCAAACTCAAGAATCTCATTCTTGGGAGAGAGGTATCCTGACCAGGATTCGAACCGTGAATATTTTACACATTCCCCACCTCCTACTCGGCTAAGTGATACGATTTTCATAGTCCTGGTACTATTTTGGAACCTCTCTGAATGACAAGTATCTTATGATAATGTAGGACAGGTTGGGAGAGAGGTATCCTTACCAGGATTCGAACTGACTCACTCTAGGTATATTTGGGAGAGTAGAGCACCGTAACCACTCGGCCATAAGCGGATATAAGGGAAGCAACCTTACATTATCATTAGATATTTGTCATTGAGAGAGGTTCCATAATAGTACCAGGACGATTAAAATCATATCAATTAGCCAAAGTAGTTGGGGGGGAATGTGTAAAATAGTCATGGTTGACGTATAAAAAACTTGCCACGTGTTCGAAGGCATAGTTCTCAACTAGACTATAACATGGTTCTTCAAATAAGAACTAAGGTTGCTTCCCATACATCCGCTCATGGCCAAGTGGTTGTGGTACCCGAATCCCCCAAATATACCTAGGAGAGTGGGTTCGAATCTTGGTCAGGATACCTCTTTCCCAACCTGTCCTACATTATCATTAGATATTTGTAATTCAGAGAGGTTCCCAAATACTACCAGGACGTTTAACATTGTATCACTTAGCCGAGTTGGCGGGGGGAAAGTGTAAAATAGTCACGGTTGAAGCCTAAGAAACTCGCCACGTGTTCAAAGGCATAGTCCTCCACAACACTATAACCTGGTTCTTCAAATGAGAACTAAGTTTGCTTCCCTTATATCAGCTCATGGCCGAGTGGTTACGGTGCCTGACTCTTCCAAATATACCTGGAGTGAGTAGGTTCGAATCCTGGTCATGATACCTCTTTCCCAACCGGTCCTACATTATCATTAGAAATCTCATTCTTCCTAAGTTTCTGTCTGAAATCAAGCCAAACCTGTTTTTTGACTTGCCAAACACTCTTTCATCATTAATTAATACACTGAACTATCCAACTCTAGCTCTTCCCAAGCTTTCTGGCATCAAGCTAAAAACCTCTCCAATCATTGTTCTTCCTCGTCTGTCCCTCCCCTTTTCCAATTCTAACAAAGCTGAACTCTTTACTCAAATTTTCGCTAGAAACTCCACCTTGGATGATTCTGGTGCTATTCCTTCCTCTCCATCCCCTCTTTCCTACTTATGCCTAATATCCTAATATCTTCTAAGGATGTGCTTTCTACCCTCTTTGGGCATAATACTAAGGTGTACGATCCATATGGTGTTCCTCCTGTTGTAGTAAAAAACTGTGCTGCCGTGCTGACTTCCTTCCTAGGCAAACTCTTTCGTCTCTGTCTTTCCTCTAACGTCTTCCCTTCTTGCTGGAAGTTTGCTCTCAGTCAACCTGTCTTAAAGAAGGGTGACCGCTCTCAACCCTCCAACTATCATCCAATTGCTCTCATCTCTTGTATCTCTAAAGTTTTTTAAACTATTCTTTCTTCCAAATTTCTTAAGCATTTCTCTTCTCATAATCTACTCTCAGATCACAAGTATGGCTTCCTTAAGGGTCGCTCTACTGGTGATCTTCTTTCATATCTTAGTAACTCTTGGTCATCCTCCTTTCGGGACTGTTAACTTTTGCATCATTTGTGGCCTTTCCTTTAATTTTTCCTTTGTTGAACACCATCTCTTCTATTACAAACCTGATCTTCTTTTCCTCACTGAAACTCAGGTTTCTGAAGCAACCGCCAGAAGCCCCTTCTCTGTATCCTTCTAATTTCTGAGCCTAAAGCGGATGTTGTGCAAACGTGCACAATAAACTCACTTGCTCTCGTGTTCCTGATGTTCCCTTTTCTATTGCGCTAGACTTATCGAAGACTTTTGATAGGGTCTGGCACAAATCTCTAATTTCTAAACTACCCTGCTTCGGTTTCTATCACTTCATCTGTGCCTTTATTTCTAATCTCCTTTCCGTCCATTCCATAGTGGTGGTTGTGGACGGCTATCGTTCACTTCCTCATCCTATCGACTTCGTTGTTCCTCAGGGTTCCGTCTCTAATTCTCTTACTAATTATTCATAAATGATCTTCTCAACTGTACCTCCAGTCCTGTTCATTCATGTGTCGACAACTCTACCTTACCCTATTCACTAGTCCGCCGGCTTTAGCACCGCCAACAGCTCCGCATCGCCACTGAGAAAACTCGATCCTAATTTGAGTATTTCACATCCCTATTCCCTTTATTCATTGCATGAACAGTAGTTAAGTGCTTGTTTAACCTCCACATAGTTCTGTAGTTGCCGTGCATGTTATTTTATTTCTTTTCTGACTGATAAACATTGTTGTTTACATTTGTTATCCTAGCTTGTAGCAGACGATGCATGTGCACCTCTAATCGACCTAGCTTTGTATTTTCTTATTAACTCTAGTAGTTATCGTATTCAGTATCCTACTGTAGCTATATATATATCTGTAATTTTAGTTGTTGCTTGCATGATCTTGTAGTAACCTTTGACTGATAACTTTGTTTATCTAAATATAATCCTGCTTGACTAGCCTACAGTGATACCAGCGCTATCTGTTGATACAGTACGGTATATTAACCCCTTGTGTGCAGTTACACTTTATTCTTATATAATCTCTATTTGGTGAATTGTATATTTAGTTACATATTCTATTATATATATATATATATATATATATATATATATATATATATATATATATATATATATTTGTTTTGCTTTTTTAGGTAGATTATCACCCCTGGTAGACTACTTCTGCATATTTCATACTTTTTGTTTTTGGTTATTTTTGTTTTCGGTTAGTCTAGGCTATCATCCCTGTTGGCATATTTCTGCGTACTTCAAATTTTCAATTTTCAGTTAGGCTATCACCGCTGGTGGCTTATTTCTGCGTACCGGTATTTCATAATTTTTGTTTTCTGATATTTTTGTTTTCGGTTAGTCTAGGCTATCATCCCTGGTGGCCTATTTCTGCGTACTTCAATTTTTAAATTTTCAGTTAGGCTATCACCGCTGGTGGCCTACTTCTGCGTACAGGTATTTCATATTTTTTGTTTTCGGTTATTTTTGTTTTCGGTTAGGATAGGCTATCACCCCTGGTGGCCTATTTCTGTTTAAATAAAAAATAAATTGTTTTCGGTTTGGCTATCACTGCATATTTAAATTTATTTTGTTTTGTTTTAATTTTTGGTTAGGCTATCACCGCTGATAACATTTTTGTGCGAATTTCAACATTTTTCTTTTCGGTTAGGCCTATTTAAGTAAGTGAAGCGACCTGAAGCAAGTGAAGTGTTTTTAAAGTGAGATAAGTGTTTATAAAGTGAGTTTAGTGTTTTTAAAGTGAGTTTAGTGTTTTTAAAGTGAGTTAAGTGTTTTTAAGTGAGTGAAGTGATCTGAAGAAAGTGAACGTCACCATGCCTCGTGCCTGTACGAACTGCGCCGGTAGGTTTAGTGCTTCCATGTTTGCTCCTGCCGATCCAAAAGTCTGCCGACTCTGCCAGCAACGAGAGGATTTGACAGCAAAATTGGATGAAGCCCACAACAAGATCAATGCCCTCACCAGGAAGCTGGAATCACTCCAAACGTTTGTAACACTCAACGTTGGAGTATCACTAACTCCAATTATTTCAACTCCAGCATCCACCACCACCCCAACGTCATCTGCCAACAATCCAACAGCTGCAGTAGCCACTGTAGCAGATGCTTCTGATGAACCTGAGCCGACATCAAACCAGGACAGCCGCCCTGTTCACCTTAGTCTCTCCCCCACTCCTCGTGCAAGAAGCCTGCTAGCACGAACAGTACCAACCCCTCGCCCCCGTTCTAACCACTCCTCTCCCCGACCTGTACGCAGAGTCTCGCCACCACAGGTTTCCGGATTTACACCAGTGAGGAACGGTGCACGGCCAACGCAGAAAAGGTCTCATCTACCAGTCACAATGTCAAACATATTTGAGATCTAGGTAGAGATGGAAGACGAACCAGAAGAGACCAGCCTCGTTGGGGATTCCATCCTATGAGGACAGGTCGAAGAGTTCTGCGACAGAGTCCCAAATCGACGAAAAAGATTTTGCATCCCAGGAGCTGGACTGGACGACATTGTGGAAGCCTTCGAAGATACCACAAAGGATGCAAACGAAAATACCCTTTTTGTCATCCATGCTGGTTCAAATGACGTCATGCGCACCAGATCCGAAGAGTTGATGGAGAAATATCGCAAGATAATCCATCACTACAAAAACAAGTCAAGGAATATCATCATCTCAGGCATTCTCCCCAAGATCGACGCACCTGACAAATTCTACGACAAGGCCTTCAGCACAAATAGCCGACTAAAATATTTGTGTCTGAAGGAAGAAGTTGAATTCATCAACCTCTGGGACAATTTCAATAACCAGCCTACTCTGTTCCGCAAGGATGGCACTCATCTAAACCCTCTGGGTTCAGCACGCATGGGTCGTCTCCTACACGAAGCAGTCCGCAGCCATGGTTAAAAAAAATGCCATCCGAGAAGAAGCAGCAGTGACAAAAATCAACCAACGCCAAGCAAAAAACAAAGGCAACCGAGGACCACCAGCGATAAAGGGCGAAGACAGCAAGGACCGAGGACAGCCATGAATATAAATGTAGATCCGACAAGAACCAAAAATATTATTAATGAGCGTTCCGTGAGTTCTTAAATAACAAATTTAAAGGTTTTCTATGCAAACGCTCGTAGCATACGCAATAAATTTTCAGATTTAGAGGAGCTAGTGTTTACAGAAAATTATGATGTGATTGGCATAACAGAATCTTGGCTCAATACAGAAGATAGAGACTTTTTAGCAGAGTATTCACTTCCCGGTTATGTAATGTTTGAGAAAAGCCGAATAAATCGAAATGGAGGTGGCATTTTTCTTTATATCAAAGAAAGTCTTAAACCTACCCTCTTGTCAAAACCACAAATTGTGAACGTCGACACATCTTTTGTGCTAATAAAGACTAATAAAGGTACAAAAATAATACTTGCGTTAATATACAGACCTCCAGCTCAATCAGTGCAAACTGACCAAGAAATTTACAACAAATTGCAGATGTAAGTAACTCGCAAGATACCGTAATTTTTGGCGACTTTAATAAATACCTGTGACCAAGTGGGGCGACACTCTTACTTCACACTCCAGACTTGACTTGTATACGAACTTGCAAGAGAGTTCGCTTTATCAATTTGTTCGAACGCCGACCCGTGGTAATAACGTTCTTGACATTGTACTTGCAACAAAAGAAGAATTAATAGAGAATTTGAATGTTGGTGATGAATTCAGTAACAGCGACCATCGTACGATAACTTTCACTTTAAAGTTTACTAGTAACGAACCAAATAGTAGCATCGAAAAAGTCCCTAATTTCAAGGAAGCAAACTTCCATAAACTTAGAGCTATGTTTAAAGAATCTGACTGGAGCTTTTTAATTAACAATAATGACATAAATACATCTTGGAAGTTATTCGAAATCACTTACCTAAAAGCAGTGCAAGACTGCATACCATCGAAAATACGGCGTCCAGGCCATAATAATAAACCCAAATGGTGGAATAAAGATAATTCAAACTGCCTGCTTGCTAAAAAAATTGCTAATGATAGATTAAAATCCTCACAAAATAACGAAGAACGGGTGAAATTTGTAGAGCTATGACGCAAAGCCAAAAAGTTAATTAAGCAAAGTAAAAAGACCTTAGAGTTACATATTGCGAATCAAAATAAAACAAACTCGAAAGAATTCTATAGTTATATCAGAAAGAAAAAAGTAGTTACTTCAACTGTTGTACTGTTAGTCGATGGAAATGGAGAATACACCAAAGACGAAGTACAAATGAGTAATGCCCTCAATACCTTCTTTGCATCAATTTTTACAACAGAAGACCTCAGTGATATCCCTACACCATCGCCGATTCAGATTGATAATTCAGATGTTCTAAGCAATATCACCGTTACAGAGAGAGAAGTATTGAATTGTTTAGATAAACTCAAGGTAAATAAAACGCCTGGACCTGATACAATCTCCCCTAGAGTTCTAAAGGAAGCTAAGGATGAGCTCTCCAAACCACTGACATTACTATTCAATAAATCCTTGCAGTCTGGAACTATGCCTGATCAGTGGAAGCTAGCCAACGTAACACCGATATTAAAAAAATGCAGCAAATCCCTACCCAGTAACTATCGTCCAATTAGCTTAACCTCAGTTGTATGTAAAATGCTAGAAACAGTCATAAGAGACAGACTCGTAAATCACTTAGAGGAAAATAACATACTTAAAGATACTCAACACGGCTTTCATAAACAACGTTCCTGTTTAACAAACCTCTTAGACTTCCTCCACGATATCCTCAACCTCTACGATGAGAGTAAAGCTGTAGATATTATATACACTGATTTTCAAAAGGCCTTTGACAAAGTTCCCCTCAAACGTTTACTGCTAAAACTAAAAGTGCATGGAATACAAGACGGTGTGTTGAAATGGATAGAAAATTGGCTCAGCGACAGAAAGCAAAGAGTAGTCATAAACGGTAAGGCATCTAAATGGACCAATGTAAGTAGCGGGGTACCCCAGGGATCGGTACTAGGACCAATTCTCTTTCTAATTTACATCAACGACATAGATGAGGGTCTCACCTGTACAATCTCAACATTTGCTGACGATACAAAAATTGCAAATAGGGTACTCTCAAAAGAACAAGTTGACAATATGCAACACAATCTAGATAAATTGTCATGTTGGGCCCAAATTTGGCAAATGAGTTTCAATGCGGATAAATGTAAAGTACTACATATCGGATACCTAAATGAGAAAGCAAACTATTCGATGAATGGCACTCAGCTTAAGAATGTAAACAGAGAAACCGATCTGGGAGTAACAATATCGAGTAACCTAAAACTGAGTCAACAATGTTCAGAAGTTGTTAGAAGGCAAACAAAATAATTGGCGTTATAGGCAGGTCATTTGAGCATAAATCCAAAGAAGTTATCCTAACCCTTTACAATTCCTTAGTCCGCCCACTTCTGGAATACTGCGTTCAATCCTGGTGCCCTTATTACCAAAAAGATATAAACAAGCTAGAACGAGTTCAACGTAGAGTTACCAAAATGATACCTAGCCTAAAGAACAAACCATACGAAGAGCGTCTTAGAGAATTAAATCTATTTCCTTTAACCCAGCGCAGATTAAGAGTTGACTTAATTCAAGTGTTCAAAATTATCAAAGGCATCGACAATATGAACTGTAGTAAGTACTTCACTATCGACCAATCTAATTACACGCGAGGAAACGGTTGCAAAATTATTGGTAAATCTTTTAACTCCCACGAATCTAAGAATTTCTTCTTCAATCGAGTTGTCAACTTGTGGAATGGGCTTCCCCGAGACGTTATAGACTGGAGCACCGTTGATTCATTTAAACTCCGCGTAGACAAATATCTCGCATCAAACCCGCGACTGACTGCGTTTGTAAATGAATAAATTTATTTTATCCCCCCCTCTGTTACTAACCCATCTGTCCCCTACTAACTTCCTAATCCTGCCACGGACATTAGTTCCAGGGTAGTAATTCCCTTTCCAATGTTCCCTTACCCACTCTAAACCACTGTTTGGACACTTGATCCTCAGTGTTTTGGAGGACAAGCAGCCTAGAAGGGTCACTAGATCTGTTGTTGCTTGATTTCCTTTGTACACCTTTGTACTTTAGTTTTCCAGAATGCCCCAGCAAGCAAATCCCTCAAAAATAAACGTAACAAAATCATACAACACTTATCTTTTGATCTATCTACCATTTCCAATTAGGGCAGAGAAAACCTTCGTTGCCTTTATTGCTTCCAAAACCCAATGTCTTCATCTATCAACCCGTTGTGAACTCCCAGAGGACTATCCCTTATACTTCAACAATAAAAAAATCAACTCTTCATCTGCTCTCAGTATTTTCAGTGTCTCTTTTTCTTCTGATCTCTCTTGGAAGGACCATTTTACCACTCTTGCTAAAACGGCATCCCAGAAGCTGGGTGTGCACAACTGCCTCAAGGGGTTCTTTACCCCTGCACAGGTTCTTGCGCTGTACAGGGGCATAGTGCGTCCTTATATTGAGTATTGTTCACATGTGTGGGGAGGATCCTCTCACACAGAATTTCTAGACAAAGTAGAAAATAAAGTCTTCTGTATCATTAACTGTCGTCCACTCACCAACTCTGCAATCTCTCTCTCTTCGCCGCAATGTTGCATATCTCTCGCTATTCTATCGCTACTACAATATTATTAATGTTCCTCAGAGCTCTCTCAGTGTATACCAACTCCTCTACGTAGGGTACGTAGTAGCCGTCTTGCAACACAATTCTACCCCTACTCTGTGCAACTCTCCAACTCAAGAGTGAAACAATGCTCCCAATCTATCTTCTATTCAACAGCCGAGCTCTGGAACTCTCTCCCTGAATCCATCTTTCCCTCATCCTATGACTTAAATTGCTTCAAACTCCATGTGTCCAGACATTTTGGTTCGAATATTCCTAGATTTTGGCCCTGTCACTGTTTCAACTCTGAAGGAGACACACATCACAGGCAGTTTTACCTTTTGTCTCCCTCATCCACATTGAATATACAAAATACATGCAAGTTAGTCTCAGCCAGTAGTGAACTGTGCATATGTATACGTTATAACGAGTGTAATGGACAAAAAGTAGGTATTAAGGGGTACACAATAATCCAAGTGTGATAGTAAACTAATAATTTATATAGGAAAAGAGGATACCAAGAAGTAATTGTTATAGTGTAGAATTAATGTTGTTTAGTTTCCATTTTATTTTGTTGCTTCTGTTCGAGCTCTGTCTCGAGTCGACCACCCACATGCATGGTTGAGTATATACACGCATACATACATGCAAAAGTAATGGGAGGTCATCTAATATATAAAACAACTCACGAAACTATGGGCCACATTATTGTTTGTCTATGGTGCTAAGTTAGCGAGTACGAAGCTCAATGTCAATGCCAATGTTTCCTGGAAGGATATTTGTACGGTTGGCCAAAGTGTTGATCTTACGACACTGAATGTTGTTCTTATTAACACTTTCAGCACGGTGACGTACTTCATAAGTTAATCAAGGCAATTTTAGTAACAGTAAGAAGGATCTATGGACATTGGAGAGTTATCTCGGATAGATGAACTCACATGTGAGGAATTTGATCAGCTTATGAATTACCATAGTATCTGGGATAAACTAAACCCATGTCATTGTTAGACGCTCATGGTTGGTAGCTGTTTATATCTTGGTGGCTGCTTAACAACGATGGCTGTTCAAATTTATCTTGTTTATGACTACAACTAGCATTTGCTTAAGTTTGTTATTATTATGTTTTGTTTATTAATCGGATAAATCACTTTAGCCATATTGCCTGATCCAGACATAATATAACATTGTAATGGTTCAATCCCTTTACCTCTTAGAACACTTGAAGTTATATTAATGTTAGGCGAGTTCATTTAGATTCAGGCGAAATAATTTATGAAGACAGTGACCTTGATCCAGTTCCAAACCTCCTTCCTCTCTTCCCTCCGTTTTCTACACATTTAAAGTGTCCTCCTCATTTCTTCTCAATTATCAATCCTTCTTCAATTTGTTATCGATGTTTTCCGCGTCCTTTCCGATCATCGGTTCTCTCTTTAACTTTATTACTTTAATTTTCTTTCTAAATCCAAAACTCGTACCCATTAGTAGCTTTCAGTTTCAATACCTTTTCCCGCGTCCTTTCAATTTGTGTGTCTCCTCACCCCCCCACCCCCCACCCCCCACCCCCCAAACACACACACACAACATAAATAAATAAGACAACATATAATAAACGGACGACCCCCAACCTCCCAGCATTTTGTTACCATTTTAAATTTTGATTCAAAAGAATATTCGACGGCATATAGTGGAAGTTATTCACCTTCATTTGAGCTTGGGCAGTTGCTATTTTTAACAGCCATTATTCTATAATGTTTTATTATATTATATTTAGTTCGCAGTAATTCTTATTAACACAAAATAATGTGAACTATAGCTGTGAGTAGTATCCTTTCCAAGATAAAACCAGATAAGTCATCGACATTTCAAGGTAGAATAATTGAGTGAACCTTCCTGGACACAAGGTATGTGAAGGACGTCAGTCATAGGAAGAATGAACATGGTCTGACTATACAAGTTACAGTGCTTAACGATTGTATACAAGAAGGACTGTCCACTTTCGGGTTAGATAGTTGGGTCAGTATGGACTGAAAGACGTGTGCCTTTTTCTTTCCATGAAGTATGCAAAAACAAAGTTGTGATAATGCTTTATGGTTATAATAACAACAGAACACATAAAGTGATGATACATTGTGAGGAGTGGCAAGTGGTTGGAAAGAGTTATGACTCGACCTAAAGAGAAATAACGTAAGTCCGATGTTCCAATACCCCACAGGATACGGACAAATGCCCCCCACAGTCTTAGATTTGCAAGTGTGAATGTTGGTAGTTTGAATCTGCGTGCAAACAAAGTGGCTGAGATGTGTGAGAGGAGGCACGTAGACGTCTGCTGTGCACAGGAAACACTCTGGAAAGGGTATGGGGCACAGTGGATTCTTGGAAGAAAGAAAAGATATAGGATCTACTGGAATCTAGAATCTACTGGAATGAGATTGATAAAGCGAAAGGAGGAATGGGTGTTCTGGTGGCTGAAGAGTGGGTGGAAAGTGTGTTTCAGATTACGAGAGTTAGTGAAAAGCTGAATGTTTTGAAGTTGAGATTTGGTGAAAGAATTCTGAATGTGATATCTGCACATGTCCCACAGGCTTTCCCATGGTATGATTTCTGCTTCCGTGGCCGGGGACCCTCGGAGAGTGCTGAACGCATTACCGAGGTAATCCTATCGGGCATGGAAGCATACATTCCATTTTCTTTCTCTCAGACTAATGCTAAAAAATCTTGGTTTACTCACGCCTGTTCTACTGCTGTCCGCAATAAGGAGGAAGCATTCAAACGGTACCGACGCCTTAAAACTCAAGACTCTCATTCTTCCTATGTTTCTGCCCGGAATCATGCCAAATCTGTTCTTCGACTTGCCAAACACTCTTTCATCAATAATAAATGCTCTGAACAATCCAACTCTAGCTCTTCCCAAGCTTTCTGGCATCTAGCCAAAAACCTCTCCAACAATTTCTCTTCCTCGTCTTTCCCTCCCCTTTCCCATTCTGATGGTACAACCATCACATCTTCCTCTGACAAAGCTAAACTCTTCGCTCAAACTTTTGCTAGAAACTCCACCTTGGATGATTCCGGTACTATTCCTCCCTCTCCGCCCTCCTCTCTCTTACTTATGCCTAATATCCTAATCTCTTCTAAAGATGTACTTTCTACCCTCTCTGGGCTTAATACTAATAAGGCGTACGGTCCGGACGGTGTTCCTCCTGTTGTTCTCAAAAACTGTGCTTCCGTGCTGACTCCCTGCCTAGGCAAACTCTTTCGTCTCTGTCTATCCTCTAACGTCTTCCCTTCATGCTGGAAGTTTGCTTACATTCAACCTGTCCCAAAGAAGGGTGACCGCTCTCAACCCTTCAACTATCGTCCAATTGCTCTCATCTCATGTCTTTCTAAAGTTTTTGAAACTATTCTTGCTTCCAAATTTTTTAAGCATTTCTCTTCTCATAATCTGCTCTCAAATCGCCAGTATGGCCTCCTTAAGGGTTGCTCTACTGGTGATCTTCTTTCGAATCTTACTAACTCTTGGTCATCCTCCTTTCGGGACTTCGGTGAGACTTTTTCTATTGCACTAGACATATCGAAAGCCTTCGATAGAGTCTGGCACAAATCTTTAATTTCTAAACTACCCTCCTTCGGTTTCTATCCCTCCATCTGTGCCTTTGTCTCTAATTTCCTTTCCGGCCGTTCCATATGCGGCGGTTGTGGACGGCCATTGTTCACTTCCTCACCCTATAAACTCTGGTGTTCCTCAGGGCTCTGTCCTATCTCATATTCTCTTTCTAATTTTTATAAATGATCTCCTCAACTGTACCTCAATTCCCATCCATTCATACGCAGAGGACTCAACCTTACACTACTCCATTAGTTTTTCAGAACGCCCCAGCCAGCAATCCCTCAACGACAAACGTAATGAAGCCATAGAACTCTTAAATTCTGATATAAATACTATCTCCAATTGGGGCAGAGAAAACCTTGTTACCTTTAATGCTTCCAAAACCCAATTTATCCATCTATCTACCCGTAAGGAACTCCCAGCAGACTATCCCTTATTCTTCAACAATACAAAAATCAATCCTTCATCTTCTCTCAATATTCTTGGTGTCTCTTTTTCTTCTGCTCTCAGTTGGAAGGACCATATTACCAGTCTTGCTAAGGCAGCCTCCCAGAAGCTGGGTGTGCTCAACCGCCTTACGGGGTTCTTTACCCCTGCACAGCTTCTTGCTCTGTACAGGGGCATAGTGCGTCCTTGTATTGAGTATTGTTCACATGTGTGGGGAGGTTCCTCTCACACCGCTCTCCTAGACAAAGTTGAAGGAAGGCCTTTCGTATCATTAACTCCTGTCCACTCACCAACTCTCTGCAATCTCTCTCTCTCCGCCGCAATGTTGCATCTCTCTCGCTATTCTATCGCTACTATAATAATCAGTGTTCCTCAGAGCTTTCCCCGTGTATACCACCTCCTATACGTAGGGCACGTGGTACTCGTCTTGCAACTCAATCCCACCCCTACTCTGTGGAACTCTCCAACCCGAGAGTGAAACGTTACTCTCAGTCTTTCTTCTACTCAACAGCTGAGCTCTGGAACTCTCTCCCAGAATCAGTCTTTCCCTCTTCCTATGACTTAAATTGCTTCAAACTCCATGTGTCCAGGCATTTTGGCTCGAACGTCCCTTGATTTTGGCCCTGTCACTCTTTCAACTATGGGGGAGGCACTCGCTATAGGCAGTTCTGCCTATTGCCTCCCTCAATCACATAAACAAAAAAGGCTGCCCTACACAAAGAGATAAAAGAGGACTACTGGAATGACACCGTCAGTGTCATTTCAAGCCTCTCGCAGAATGAAATAACAATCTTGGGAGGGGACCTGCATGGTCACGTGGGAGCATCTGCAGATAGATACGAGGATAGATGGAGGAAATGGTTATGGAAGAAGGAATCTGGAAGGCGAATCTATACTGGAGTTCTGCGTTGCATCCAACATGGTTGTGTGTAACAAAGTTTTAGAAAAGACAGAGCCATCTACTAACATATAACTCTGGGGTCTCCAGTAGCCAGATACATTAATTCTTGGTTAACAGGAAAGACTGGAAACTGGTTCGGGAAATAAAGGTCATCCCGAGCGAAGAATGTATCCCCCAGTATAAGCTACTTGTGTGCAACATGAACTTATACAGAGATCCTGAGCGCAAAAAGGTATACATGCCCAAAAGGAGAGTGTGGCTGCTGAAGAACAAGGAAGTTAGGGATAGGTTTCATAGTGAACTGGAGAAATTAATAGAAATAAGGAAGCTAGGCATAGGGATGTAAATAGTTTATGGAATTTCCTTCTCGCTGCCACTGACAAAGTCCGTGAGAAAATAAAAAGTCACCCCAGGAATAAGACCTCTTGGTGGTAGAAGGATGAGGTAGAACATGCTGTGAAAGAGAAAAGGAGATGCTTCAAAGCATGGAAGAAGGGAGGCAGTAAGGAGGAATACTAGGCAGCTAAAGGAACTGCCAGAAGTTTTGTTATTGTTGCTGTTCCCCAGGCTGTCTGGCCGAACAGCCCCAAGGTTCCGAGCAAGGCCAAGGCCATAAAAGAGCGCCAGAAGAGTTATTTACAATGCTAAAAAAGGCATTAACACCTTACGAGTGGCCTATGCGGTTTATTTATGTGTACCGCCCAGTGGGGTGTTTTTAGCCAAAATAGGGCTGTTTACGTGATCATTTTCATGCCTAAATAAGACCCAGAACGTAAAACAAGTACCTATCCCTGAAAGGGCATAAACAGAGCTTTCGAATGACACCATAACGATCCTTGTATGATGGATAGTTTTCTTGCAATAACCGTGCAACGCGAGTGCAAAAAGCAGGTAATTCGGTACTTTCGGTACATAATTGAGTATGTAGCGAGTGAGAGAGGGAGGAGGGAGCTGAGATTTGTGTCAGTAGGTTCGCCGCGGTGGTCTGGAGCAGTCATACGCTCGCTAGTCTCCTGCCACCACTTGTCTCTCTCTCTCAGCCACATTACGTGCTGAAATTGCCACTCGAGTTATGTCGAGCGCCGCCACATAGTCCAGCTTTATTTAACTCGACTTATGTTGCGCGCCGCTAGTTATGGGTTAAGGACCTGGTCCTCGAACAAGTGTGTAACACGGACAATCCCAATGACATCTTCAACCTAGCTAGGCGAGTTAAAAATTACAGTATAGATATTATAGGTGAACAGTGTGTTAGAAACGATAATGGGACGATTGTGTATGCAGAAGATGAAATCAAAGAAGCATGGAAGGCACACTATGAACGATTGCTAAATGTAGAGTTTGAATGGAATAAGTAACAACTTAATATCGAAAAAACAATATTTGGACCCCCTCCTTTGATAGTACCAGTTGCAGTGAGCGGTGCGATCAATAAAATGAAGGACGGATAGCTCCAGGGTTCTCTGCCATTGTCGCTAAGATGATAACAGTCTCAGGGGAGACTGGTTTTAGCTTAGTCACTGAGATGATAAACACCATTATTAAAGAGGAGAAAATCCCGAGGATTGGTACAAAAGTGTAATATTAAATATATACAAAGGAAAAGGGGATGCACTAGATAGAGGTAATTATAGGGGCCTGAAAATGCTTGACCAAATCATGAAGGTCTGTGTGAGAGTCTTTGAGGGTTTCATCAGGCAAAGCATCTCCATTGATGATATGCAATTTGGTATTATGCCAGGACGTGGTACAACCAATGCTATCTTAATAGTCAGGCAGATACAGGATAGTTACTAACTATAAGGCACGGATCTTTACTTTGTGTTTTTAGACATGGAGAAGGCTTTTGACAGGATGCCTAGAGATGTTGCGCAGTGGGCTATGAGGAAACTTGGTGTGGAAGCGTGGCTGGTGCGTGTGATAATGTAGATGTATGAGGATTCGCGAACTGCGGTGAGGGTGAAAGGTGTACTGAGTGAGGGGTTCACAGTCTGTTGGAGTTCATCAGAGTTCAGTGTTATGCCCCTTCCTCTTTATTATGATCCTGAAGGCACTGTCTAGAGATTTTAGATTCGGAGTCCCGTGGGAACTGCTTTATGCAGACGATTAAGTCCTAATAGCTGAAAATGTGCAAGATGCTGAGGCCAAATTCAGAAGATGTAGAGAAGGCATGGTGAGCAAGGGTTTAAGAGTCGAGCAATTAAGCAATATCACCGTTACAGAGAGAGAAGTATTGAATTATTTAGATAAACTCAAGGTAAATAAAACGCCAGGACCTGATACAATCTCGCCTAGAGTTCTAAAGGAAGCTAAGAATGAGCTCTCCAAACCACTGACATTACTATTCAATAAATCCTTGCAGTCTGGAACTATGCCTGATCAGTGGAAGCTAGCCAACGTAACACCGATATTCAAAAAAGGCAGCAAATCCCTACCCAGTAACTATCGTCCAATTAGCTTAACCTCAGTTGTATGTAAAATGCTAGAAACGGTCATACGAGACAGACTCGTAAATCACTTAGAGGAAAATAACATACTTAAAGATACTCAACACGGCTTTCGTAAAAAACGTTCCTGTTTAACAAACCTCTTAGACTTCTTCCACGATATCCTCAACCTCTACGATGAGAGTAAAGCTGTAGATATTATATACTTTGATTTTCAAAAGGCCTTTGACAAAGTTCCCCACAAACGTTTACTGCTAAAACTAAAAGCGCATGGAATACAAGACGGTGTGTTGAAATGGATAGAAAATTGGCTCAGCAACAGAAAGCAAAGGGTAGTCATAAACGGTAAGGCATCTAAATGGACCAATGTAAGTAGCGGGGTACCCCAGGGATCGGTACTAGGACCAATTCTCTTTCTAATTTACATCAACGACATAGATGAGGGTCTCACCTGCACAATCTCAAAATTTGCTGACGATACAAAAATTGCAAATAGCGTACTCTCAAAAGAACAAGTTGACGATATGCAACACAATCTAGATAAATTGTCATGTTGGGCCCAAATTTGGCAAATGAGTTTCAATGCGGATAAATGTAAAGTACTACATGTCGGATACCTAAATGAGAAAGCAAACTATTCGATGAATGGCACTCAGCTTAAGAATGTAAACAGAGAAACTGATCTGGGAGTAACAATATCGAGTAACCTAAAACCGAGTCAACAATGTTCAGAAGTTGTTAAGAAGGCAAACAAAATAATTGGCTTTATAGGCAGGTCATTTGAGCATAAATCCAAAGAAGTTATCCTAACCCTTTACAATTCCTTAGTCCGCCCTCTTCTGGAATACTGCGTTCAATCCTGGTGCCCTTATTACCAAAAAGATATAAACAAGCTAGAACGAGTTCAACGTAGAGTTACCAAAATGATACCTAGCCTAAAGAACAAACCATACGAAGAGCGTCTTAGAGAATTAAATCTATTTCCTTTAACCCAGCGCAGATTAAGAGGTGACTTATTTCAAGTGTTCAAAATCATCAAAGGCATCGACAATATGAACTGTAATAAGTACTTCACTATCGACCAATCTAATTACACGCGGGGAAACGGTTGCAAAATTATTGGTAAATCTTTTAACTCGCACGAATCTAAGAATTTCTTCTTCAATCGAGTTGTCAACTTGTGGAATGGGCTTCCCCGAGACGTTATAGACTGCAGCACCGTTGATTCATTTAAATTCTGCCTAGACAAATATCTCGCATCAAACCCGCGACTGACTGCGTTTGTAAATGAATAACTTTATCCTCCCCTCAGTTACTAACCCATATGTCCCCTACTAACTTCCTAGTCCTGCCACGTTAGTGACAGGGCAGTAGTTCCCTTTCCAATGTTCCCTTACCCACTCTAAACCACTGTTTGGACACTTGATCCTTAGTGTTTTGGAGGACAAGCAGCCTAGAAGGGTCACTAGATCTGTTGTTGCTTGATTTCCTTTGTACTCCTTTGTACTAATATTAACAAAACCAAGGTTATGCATTGTAGATTGACACGAGGGAATGTGGAAAAGAGCGGTGCATACCCATGTGCTGTGTGTGGAAAAGGAGTGGGCGCTAACTTGACTCGGTGTAGCGTCTGTCGATGTTGAGTGCACCATGGGAGTAAGCACTGTAGTCGAATAAAAAGGCCCATGCCGAAGGACGAATCAGAAATCGAGTGTGCAAAGGCGAGCTTGTGTTAAATGATGATCCTGTGGCTATGAATTATGGAAATGTGTCATTGGAGCTGGTGGACAAGTTTTGTTACCTAGGAGATACCATCTCTGCCGGTGGTGGGGCCGAGGCTGCCACTTTCGCTAGAATTAGATGTGGCTGGGGGAAGTTCAGAGAACTGCTGCCAGTTCTGACCATGAAAAGAATGCCTCTCCCCTTGAATGGAAAGGGGAAGAAGTGTTAGAAGTGCAATGAAGTATGCCTGAGAAACATGGGCCTTTAAAGTAGAGGATGTCAACAGAATGGAACGTATTGAGATGAGAATGGTGAGCTGGAGGTGTGGGTCCAAACTGCACGATAGAATAACTAATGATGAGCTGAGGAGATGCTTAGGTATAAAGAGTATTAGCGAGGAGATGGTACAAGTAGACTAGGATGGTATGAGCATGTGGAGAGAATGGATGAACAAAATTGGGTGAAAAGATCCAGGTCTTTGATTGTAGAGGTGGGCCGGGGAAGACCTGGGATCGGACTATACATGCCGATCTCGAATCCAAAAAACTTTACAAGTGAACCCCCCCTTAACAGGGTTGCCTGGAACGCCGCCATTAGGACAAGACACTGAAACTGCTCGTATGTGTGGAGCCCTCACCACTCTGTCTTAAAATTGTATGTATGTATGTATATATGTAATTATAGTATGTTATTGATATCAGTTACTATTTATACAAATATATTTAGTCTTCTTGTGTTATTTTATAAACTTTCATTTATTTCTCTAGTTAGTAAGCAACGTAGTTATATGGGACTATTACATATATATATATATATATATCTATATATATATATATATATATATATATATATATATATATATATATATTTATATATATATATATATATACAGTATATATATATATATAATTTATTTATTATATATATATATATATATATATATATATTTTTTTTTTTCTTTAATACATACGAGGTTGAAAGAAATGGCAATTTCTGCGTTGGAAATTTTATTATTCAAAGTTTCCAGGTCTCTGATGAGTTTTCGCTGGGTGGCAGGAAGTAGATGAAGGAGATGAGCAAAATTCATGGTGGTACAGGGTTACATAAATGTACATGATGATACAGGATATACGACGCGTTTCACTGGACAACCAGCATTATCAAGTAAGGAAGGAATGATATAAAAGGTAAACAGGAAGGGTATATATAGAGGGTGGAGGATCAGAGGAGGCGGAAAACAGGGGGCAAAAGTCTGCTATTGGTGGAAGCGTAAATTAGGAGAGAGAAAGGGGTTAACCGCTTCACGCATGCGCACTGGATGCGGGATGGTGGTCAGTAGGAGGGGTCGAAGCTGATTGGCTGCGTGTCGAGGGGCGTGGCCTAAGTTGTGTGGCGCCTGCAGAAGACGAAGCTGAAGGAGGTAGCGCGGGGGGCTGCGTCAAGGGTACCGGGGGGCGAGGAGGGGTGTTAGGTCCTGTAGGGTAGTGCCTTTTGGCAGAAGGAAGGATCTGAAGGTCCAGAGTTTGGTTGTTGATGTTGGGATGTAAGGCTTGGATATATAAAGCTTCGAGTATAGGTAATCTCCTTGGGTCACTTTCTTTATCGAGTATGGTGGTGTGTTTCTCTAACTCGTTGCGTGTGAGGTGAGGGTGGTTAGGGGTGAGATAGTGGTCTTTGATGGCTCCAGCCTGAAGGTGAAGAGTTAACCGACGTGAAAGACGAGTCTGCGTCATACCAATATAGGAATGAGGTCCACAGTTCTCATAATTACAGGTATGTTGGTAAATGACGTGATCGTCGGTCATCGGGCTCTTTATCTTGGTGGAGGCTGGTTTGTTGCGGAGAACGAGGTTGGAGGTCTTGGGGGATTTGTAATAAATTATTAATTTGATTTTGTTTTCCGGGTTGGTTGGGTGGACATGCTTGGAGATTATTTCTTTTAAGACGGCCTCGTCATTTTTGTGTTCAGAGGACATGTAATTGCGGTAGAAGATCTTAATTTCATTGGGGGGGGTCAATGTTGGGAGGGCTTTGGGTGTACCATTTTTCAAGATGGTGGTTGATGGTGCTGGAGATGTCGGAGTTAGAGTATCCGTTATTTACTAAAACTTGGGATAGTCTTTCTAGTTCCTGGTGGGTGTCGGCCCAGGTAGAGCAGTGCGTGAGGGCTCTCCTAACATAGGCGGAGATGGAGGACAAACCAGCCTCCACCAAGATAAAGAGCCCGATGACCGACGATCACGTCATTTACCAACATACCTGTAATTATGAGGACTGTGGACCTCATTCCTATATTGGTATGACGCAGACTCGTCTTTCACGTCGGTTAACTCTTCACCTTCAGGCTGGAGCCATCAAAGACCACTATCTCACCCCTAACCACCCTCACCTCACACGCAACGAGTTAGAGAAACACACCACCATACTCGATAAAGAAAGTGACCCAAGGAGATTACCTATACTCGAAGCTTTATATATCCAAGCCTTACATCCCAACATCAACAACCAAACTCTGGACCTTCAGATCCTTCCTTCTGCCAAAAGGCACTACCCTACAGGACCTAACACCCCTCCTCGCCCCCCGGTACCCTTGACGCAGCCCCCCGCACTACCTCCTTCAGCTTCGTCTTCTGCAGGCGCCACACAACTTAGGCCACGCCCCTCGACACGCAGCCAATCAGCTTCGACCCCCTCTACTGACCACCATCCCGCATCCAGTGCGCATGCGTGAAGCGGTTAACCCCTTTCTCTCTCCTAATTTACGCTTCCACCAATAGCAGACTTTTGCCCCCTGTTTTCCGCCTCCTCTGATCCTCCACCCTCTATATATACCCTTCCTGTTTACCTTTTATATCATTCCTTCCTTACTTGATAATGCTGGTTGTCCAGTGAAACGCGTCGTATATCCTGTATCATCATGTACATTTATGTAACCCTGTACCACCATGAATTTTGCTCATCTCCTTCATCTACTTCCTGCCACCCAGCGAAAACTCATCAGAGACCTGGAAACTTTGAATAATAAAATTTCCAACGCAGAAATTGCCATTTCTTTCAACCTCGTATGTATTAAAGAAAATTTATTACCTGGCTTTACTAACATATATATATATATATATATATATATACGGTATATATATATACGGTATATATATATATATATATATATATATATATATATATATATATATATATATATATAATATACCTATCACTTTAGGCATACATGTAGCAATATACGTCTTATGTGGAGCTCAATCACTACATATATAAATGCTACCTGCTCGTCAGCTATTGTTAGGGTCAATTTTGTTATAGGTATTTAATACCTCTTCAAACGTTTAAAGTACATGGAATTTTCCGAGCCGACATTCTTGACTTTTCAATCTGATATAATTTGTGAGATAAGCACAACATTCTAAAATGTTAAGGCAATTTTTGTTTTCTAACTTACATTGTTCAGGCCACATCACAATACTGTACTCGCATAGCATTCCTTTATTGTCTTATAGCTAACATAGAATCCCTCCCACTATGATGTAAAGCAGCGGTTCCCAAACTGCGGGTCATGACCCCCAAATGGGTCATGACCCTATTTCTGGGGGTCATGGAGGGTCCAAGATTTTGAGGAATTTTGTTATAATATTTTTTTTATTTTTATTTGTTTTATTTTTTTATATATTTAGGTTTTGTCGTACGACTATTTACGTTCCTAATGCATTAATATTTATTTTTATTTTTGGTTTGTTATTGCTCTCTCTGCTGTGATTAAACTTTAAAATGTATCTGCGCCATTGGAAATTAGTATTTTTTCGGAAGGCTTATAAAGGTGGGGGTCATGGTAGGTTTGGTACTACTGAAAGGGGTCACGTACTGGAAAAGTTTGGGAACCGCTGATCTAGAGCAATCATACCAAATAATTATATACCTTAAGTTAACCAAGAATCCAGCTAGGAATAATTTTGCAACTACAGTCCAGGTTTTACAAGCTGACTGTAAATTACAGTGTTTTCTTTATGATTACTCAGCTATTAATAAGACTTTGTAGCTAATTATGCTAATAAGTGTGAACAATCAGTATTGATATAACACAGAGCTATAGTTGTTACATATTATTCCATTGGGTATCGATAAATCAGTTGCTAAGGGATCAAATTTACCGCCAACCGAACCTCAACAGACTTAAGTCACACAAACAATGACAATGACAGATATTACCGGGGTCTGGCTTTCCAATACAAGTGACTAGACAGTTTGCTTATATTTGGGTTTCTTTTTGTTTTTTTAGGCTATAGTCTGACTAAGCAAAACTGAGGGCTATCTGACTCAAAATTGCGTCATATTAAAAGTGAGAGTCATCTGTTGGTTGGTGAAAAAATATAATTAATTCTGTTTCAGGAGCAATTTATAGCGAGGCCTTCCCGAGGGTTAAGTGCCCCATTAATTACTCCTTCCATTCGTCTATACATTAGGCTACCATAGCGCAGTTGGAGAATATTATGTACATGCTCAGATTAATATGCAGAATTCGAAACTGCATAATAAATCGTAGGCTTGTGCATATTTCTTTAACTGTCTTGATGGCGTGGTGCATGAATACGCGGAGTTTCGGTATGAGTGTCCTGGGTTCGAGTCCTTAGAGTGCCACATGTACAGTATTTCTTGATTTCATTAATTGAGTTTGGAAGTGAAGTTGGTTGGTGAAAAAATATAATATACTCCATTTCATTATATATTTTTTCTTGGACTCTGTGACGCTATACAATTATTTTTCTATAGTTAAAAACTGTACAATGTATGTATCGCATTACAATTATCCACACGGGGTAGAGGCACTTTACTGCAGGATAGTTTTTACTCCATTGATTGCATCGATTTGCCATAAGGAAGAATTAAAACAAAAATTATGACCGACTCTTATTTCTTCAACCTTGGATCTTCTACACTGTTATAACTTGTTGTTATATGCAGAGCAGCCCTGGGTAACGCTGTATTACACTGAGTAAATGATGACCAACCCCACCGTGTGAAGATGCTTATTTGAATCAACCATTACAGCTTCCAAATCAGACGCCACCAAAACTAATTCTAACTCTACCAGTTCCTCCTTTCCTATAACTCCCCAGACCATCAGTACTCATTAGGACCTCGTTATCAAAACCAATCTGCTGGCAGCTGGAGTGTATTGTTCCTGCCTTATAAATAATGCTGGCCAGTTAGTCTCGATCAATAACTTTATAAATGTGAGAAGTTTATCACCTGGAGAAACTTTGAAGGTTTTAAGGAGAAGCTGATGGTCCACCCATTGGAGAGATAACTTTACTGATTTATGGATCATTCGCATTCTTTCAAGACTTATGAATTTGTTTTTCTTTTATAGATCATTGGATTTTCATTTATATATTTATTTTTTGTTTATAATTTTATAATGTTGCTGTGTAGTTCGAGTTTATGTGTTATTCGGAATAATATATATGCTTAGTTGCTTTTCTTCAGAGATTTATATTAATTTATATTGGATGATTTTTCAAAATATCAGATTATTTAGTTTTCAAGTAATTTTATATATTTTATACATAGATTGTTTTATAATAATATTTTGATATATATATATATATATATATATATATATATATATATATAATTATACAGTATATATATATATATATATATATATATATATATATATATATATATATATATATATATATATATATATATATATATCATATTAATGTTAGGAGAAACACTTAATAGTGATCTCTACACTTTCTGCAGTTAAAACAAAAATATCTAAGGTAAAAGGATTAAGTCACATGACTACAGTATGTAACTTGTATCAGTTTGGGCATGTAAGTTCTATAATATTCTAAATGTATACATATCTTTCTCATATATTAGGTCGCAGATGAATTATTCTAATATATCACAGCATGCACACAATTATATATACAGTATTGGTCCGTGGCTTCGTGACAACATAGAATGCAAGCAGATGCAAATGCAATGTGCAGGATTTGTTGAACGTGCAAAAGAAAGAGTGATTATGTTCAGCAACACAAACATTATCAGTATTTTTATGTATGCTGTAATTATACACTAGAACTTTCATATTGAAGTAGGGATTAGGCTACTCAAGCTCATTCCAAGACATGGGACTGAAGGAATTGCTAATTGACAATAATACTGATCAATGATAAATAGATGAATCATAGATTAAGTGCTGAGGGTAAGTGAAGGAGGTGCTGATAGTGATGGTAATGTGCATGAGGGAGAGGTGCTTGTTGGTGCCTTGAGTGCGGGGGCCTGGGATCCTGCAACAAGATAGTCGAGTGAATTAGTGGCTGCGGTGCGGTACGGTAAAGGTGCGGTGCGTAACAGTGTGAACAAGTGTGTCATGAGGCTTATCCAGGAGGTTACCGCGCACGAGGAGCTGGGCGGTGTAGCGAACCTCACGTGCCGGATTACGAGCCACACATGTATAGTTGCCGGTGTGGTGAGGCTGTACGTTCGTTAACACCAACATAGATGAGAATGAGTCGTGCTGGCTAAGTTGAACATCAACAGTTTGAGTCAGTTCGATGTCATCACGTAGCCACTTCAGCGTCATTGGACCGTCACCCATTTGAACGGTGCATGTCACTGTCGTCCTCATCCCGGCAACCAAATCCCCGAAGTCAAAAGGTTTGATGTCTGGCGGCACTGTCAAAAGAGGGAGTGAGACATTAGAATGGAAAGGTAATAGTTACCGTGAACTCTGAGTGTGGCAGAGTGTGAGGCTGTGGCGGTGGGTGAGGAGGCCTGGCAGGTGTAGTTGCCAGCATGGTGAAGCTGCAACTTATCAATAAGCAGAGTCTGAACGTACGAGTCCACCACCTTGACCGTGACCCCTGGGGTTGCTGTGGCAGTGGCCCCATCGTGTAGCCAGAGGAGTGTAATGGGTGGGTCCCCCTTGGTCACCAAACACTGCACGGCCACACGGGACTCCGCTGGCAGGGCCCCTCTCAGCTTGAAGGGCTCCACCTGTGGTGGCTCTGTAACATGATGGCGTCACTTTCAGCAGGTGGGTGACATCCCTTATATAACTTACCATGCAGTAGTGGTAGAACTTTCTAGCAAGCATTTGAAATTGGACAGGGTCAGTTTATAATTATGTTAACTTAATTAACTGTCATCATATAACATAGTCTAACCTGTTGCAACTGACATATTCTACTGTCATCTTATGTAACTTAGCCTACAAATATGTATTCTGATCTAACCTAAATAAGTTATTCGTACCAAATAAAATAAAACAGAGCCTGACAACCTATTCTAAGCTATCCTATCCTAACCTAAGTTATGTTTCTGTAACTTATAGTGGCACGGGGACACACTTGACAATGAGATGAAGTAATTGATCACCCAGTCAAACATATATGATACAAATTCAAATTGCAACTACTAACATATGTTTTTCAATTTACAGTACATAGTACATTTTATGGCTGAAGTCACAAACAAAACAGCCTTTCTTTGTACTGTTGAAGTTATATATAATAACAGAATAAATAACTCTGATTCTAAACATCCCTGTGAGGCTCACTAAACATTTCAAATTATACACAAAGAATAACAAACAAAACGAAGTGCATAGAGGAATAACCTTACTAATTGATGTGGTTGTAGAGCATCACCAAACATAGTCACAATACGAACTGAACCCCCAAACAACTCACCAACGACCCTGAGTGCCATGGACTGAGACGATGAATGACCCTGCTTGTTGGTGGCGGTGCAGGTGTAGTCCCCCTGGTCACCATCACGGCTCACCTGAGAGATGGTCAGCTCACCGTCGTCTGACACTACCTGACGACGGTTAATGGGTAGGGTTCGCCCGCCTGTTGGGGGAGGAAAGAATGGTTAAGGAAGTGTTATCCATCATTATCGTGGTTATTGTTATCATAATCATCATCATTGTTATCGTTAAAGTCAGTATTAGCTACACTGGCTTATGGCACGTCAGTGAGCTTATGGTGCAATACTGAAACTAAATAAAACATTAATTAATCATCTCAGCCACCATATACTGGTATAGGTTAAGACAGGTGTAACAGGAGACAGAAATATGTTAACTGAGGAATGAGTTGGTTATTGTGGTGAATGTGAGCTAAAGCGTGCTGTAGTCTATACAAAATGGGATAAACTGTATACAGTAATGTTAAGAAATTCCGAAAGAGGTGAGACAGGTAAAGTAAATCAACTGGTAAGACAGATGGAACACAGGTAGAGAAGTAGAGTCTATCTTTAAGAAAGGTAAGTGTAGGATGAATCAACAGGTGGTACTCTGATGTAGGTGTCATATGAATCAACAGGTAGTGCAGTGAAGCAGATGTAAAATGACGCTACAGGTGGTACTCTGATGTAGGTGTCATATGAATCAACAGGTAGTACAGTGAATCAGGTGTAAGACGACATGTCAACATGCTGAAAGGTAACATTTTGTTCCCATAATCAAATATAAAAAAGGTAATACAACTGATTTTTAAAATGTTTGTCCCATTATGCAGAATTGGCTTTAAAAAAGGTGTCTCGACTGGTGATGCTTGTGCTTCCTACTTAACCCCTACTGTACCGTAGGGTACAGTAATAAAAGTTACCCCCCACTCCCAAGCTATGTGGCCAAAATGGCAAGATAGAACAACCTCCCACCTCAAAAGATGAAGGAATACTGGCTCTCCCAGCCTTCAGAGTCTTGGATATAAGCTGATAAGTGTTGCCAACTCTAGAGCAGTGCTCAAACGGTTGTGGTACCAGGCACTGCCTGATACTGTCAGTTACAAAGAAAGTACAGTACTGACGGCTCCCTGCCGTCGCTGGGACTGAGGAGTGATTTATCTACTGACGGCTCCCTACCGTCGCTGGTACAGAAGGGGTTAAGGAAATAATGTATTCATATTCTAAAAACAATACTAATGGGATTCTAACATTTGTCGATCTATCAAAGGCATTCGATAATGTTGATCATTTTTTACTTGGTGAAAAATTAATAGAACAAAACATTCCTATCGATCTTGTTTTTATTATAATGCATTACTTGAGAAACCAGTATGCAAATGTGATCTGGAATAAATATCATAGCATATATCTTCCTATTGAAAAGGGTGTTCGGCAAGGTGGCATTCTTTCCCCTTTTCTATACAAACTTTATACAGACAGAATGTTAAAGAAAGTGCTGGAAAGTGTGAAAAGGAACAACTTGAGATGGTTCGGCTATATGGAACGTATGGAAAGCGAGAGAATGACTAAGAGGGTGTATGAGAGCGAGGTGGAGGGACAGAGAGGGAGAGGTAGACCGAATGAGAGGTGGAAGGATGGAGTGAGGAAGTACATGAACGAAGGCGGTGCTGGTTGGGGGGAGGGGCGTCGACTGACTGGGGACAGAGGTGCATGGGGGCGGTTCGTTCGTGGCCACCCCTTCGGGGATCACGGCGTCAGGCAGATAGAATGTTAAAGAACATATCTAATGGGAACTACCAGAATTAATGTTCTCGCATATGCAGACGACATTGTTTTAATTGCTAAATCTCAAAAAGTATTTGGAAGAGCTATATGTAAAATTACGAGAAGAGTTAAAAATACATAAATTACAAATAATTACATCTAAAAGTAATTGTATGATGGTTGGTAAATATATTGATAATACTGTTCATATAACTCTTTCAAATTATGTCTTTGATGTTGTCAAGTCTTATAAATATTCAGGACATTATATACAGAATAATCTACGCAATGCGAGTGATGTTGATAGGGAGGCACTTATTTTCCTTTTTAGTTCATACTGCAGGCCTGATTACGGTCTCTGCTTGTGGAACAGAGTTGTTCAGAGGAGTGCTATTTTGAAGAACTTTGAAATCGCCTTCTCTAATGCTTTAAAACGTATCATTAATGTACCCAAATACAGTAGTAGCCATGAAGCGGCAGAAACCTGTGAACAATTATTGCTTAAACATTATCTTTCTCTTATCCAAGCTCGTTTCCATAAAAGAATATCATCCTCAAGAAGTTCGTTAATTAGCTTACATTTTGCTTACTTACAGGAAGGTTTCTTCAGTACGTATTTACATCAAATGCTTTATGACAAGTATAATATAACTATATATGGTAATGATTTGGATGTAATTAAATCTAGGTTGTGGTTGGTACGAAAACATGAGCCTCGTCTACAACTTGTAGTGTTGCCTAATAATACATGACTGCTTCTGTACACTGGGTTTTTAGCTATTTTAGTTATAATATGTTATGGAATAATTATCTATATTTTGTTCAATTTTCCTTATGTCATTCTCTTCTTGAAGTGACTCTTGGCCACTCATTTTTGGTCGTGGGGTCTGTGAGGCCAGTGTGTCTACTTAAATGTGTAAATATATGTAAATATATTACATGTTACTTTTTTTAAAGATATGTTATGTATATTGTAATGTATATATTACGAAATAAAGGTTTGTCTGTCTGTCTGTCTGTCTGAATCAACAGGTAGTGCAGTGAGGCAGGTGCAATATGACGCTACAGGTGGTACTCTGATGTAAGTGTCATATGAATCAACAGGTAGTGCAGTAAGGCAGGTGCAAGATGACGCTACAGGTGGTACACTGATGATGTAGGTGTCATATGAATCAACAGGTAGTGCAGTGAGGCAGGTGCAAGATGACGCTACAGGTGGTACACTGATGATGTAGGTGTCATATGAATCAACAAGGTAGTGCAATGAGGCAGGTGTAAGACGACGCTACAGGTGGTACTCTGATGTACAGTAGGTGTCATATGATTCATGATGTAGTACAGTGAGGCAGATGTAAGATAACGCTACAGGTGGTACTCTGAGAGAGATGTCGAAGATAACATGTGTATGATGAATTAACAGGTGCAGCATGCTTCAACACGTGTTGAGTGCAATAACCGGTATGTAATGGAAAAACAGGAATTGCATGAATCAACAGATGTTACTATAAGAAAAGTGTAGTGAATCAACATGTAAAATAGGACAGGTGTAGTGGATCAACACACTAAACTAGTAATTTAACTGGTGACTCAGTGATACAAGTAAATAACTAATAAAACGAATCAACAATACTAAACAAAATAAAGACTGTACCGCGAACCTTGGAAACAAGGATAATAATTGCCACAAGGATAAAGGGCACATAAAGAGCCCAAAGCATAGGCAAAGAGAGACATCACAGGTTCAGCATAGAGGGTGAGAAGCCAGGTAAGGTTTGAGTCTAATAATATTAAGGGTGGGTCATACGGTGGACAGATTCAGATTTAATGCCAGACTTACAAGGACATGGCTGGGGCAGATAAGAAGAAGGAAGTAAAGATAATAGAAGAATGAATGATGAATAAAGTTAAGAATATCAAGAGGAAGATTAGAAGAAACCGAAGAAGCTAGGTAGTGAAAGAAAAAGGGGAAACCGTAAGAACATGAAGTTAACATGAAAAGGAAGAGGAATGATACATAAAACGGATCAATAAGGATGTAAAGGAGAAGAACGGCGGAGAAAGGATAATATAGAAAGAATATAACGTTGATGGTAAATGGTGTGAAGCCAGGTAAGGTTAAATCTGAATCTGCCCCCCAGCCATGTTCCTATATTTCTGGCCGGAATCAAACCAATCTGTTCTTCGACTTGCCAAGCACTCTTTCATCAATAATAAATGCACTGAACTATCCAACTCTAGCTCTTCCCAAGCTTTCTGGCATTTAGCCAAGAACCTCTCCAACAAATTTTCTTCCTCGTCTTTCCCTCCCCTCTTCCGCTCTGATGGTACAACCATTAGTTCTTCCTCTGACAAAGCTGAACTCTTCGCTCAAACCCCTCTCTCCTATGTATGCCTATTATCCTAATCTCTTCTAAAGATGTACTTTCTACCCTCTCTGAGCTTAATACTAAGAAGGTGTACGGTCCGGACGATGTTCCTCCTGTTGTACTAAAATACTGTGTTTCTGTGCTGACTCCCTGCCTAGGCAAACTCTTTCATCTCTTTCTCTCCTCTAACGTCTTCCCTTCTTGCTGGAAGTTTGCTCTCGTTCAACCTCTCCCAAAGAAGGGTGACCACCCTCAACCCTCTATCGTCCAATTGCTCTCATCTCTTGTATCTCTAAAGTTTTTGAAACTATTCTTGCTTCCAAATTTCTTAAGCATTTCTCTTCTCATAATCTGCTCTCAGATCGCCAGTATGGCTTCCTTAAGGGTCGCTCTACTGGTGATCTTCTTTCATATCTTACTAACTCTCGGTCATCCTCCTTTCGGTACTTCGGTGAGACCTTTTCTATTGCCATCGCTCACTTCCTCATCCTATCAATTCTTGTGTTCCTCAGGGCTCTGTCCTATCTCCAATTATCTTTCTTATTTGCATAAATGATCTTCTCAACTGTACCTCCAGCCCCATTCATTCATACACAGACCACTCTACCTTACACTTTTCTTTTAGTTGTCCAGAACGCCCCAGCCAGCAATCCCTCAAAAACAAACGTAATGAAGCCATACAACACTTATCTTCTGATCTAACTACTATGACCAATTGGGGCAGAGAAAACCGTGTTGCCTTTAATGCTTCCAAAGCACAATTTCTCCATCTTACTACCAGTCTGGAACTTCCAGAGGACTATCCCTTATTCTTCAATACAAAAATCAATCCTCCACCTTCTCTCAATATTCTTGGTGTCTCTTTTTCTTCTGCTCTTACTTGGAATGACCATGATTCCAGTCTTGCTTAGACTGCCTCCCAGAAGCTGGGTGTGCTCAACCGCCTCAAGTTTTGTTTTACCCTGCACAGCTTCTTGCTCTGAACAGGGGCACTGTGCGTCCTTGTATTGAGTACTGTTCACTTGTGTGGGGAGGTTCCTCTCACACCGCACTCCTAGATAAAGTGGAAAGGAAGGACTTTCGTATAATTAACTCCTGTCTACTCAGCAACTCTCTGCAACCTCTCTATCTTTGTCGCAATGTTGCATCTCTCTCGCTATTCTATCGATACTACAATAATCAGTGTTCCTCAGAGCTCTCCTAGTGTATACCACCTTTTCATCGTAAAGCACGTCAACACCCGTCTTGCAAAACAATCCCACCCCTACTCTGTGCAACTCTCCAACCCAAGAGTGAAATGTTACTCTCAGACTTTCTTCTATTCAACAGCTGACCTCTGGAACTCTCTCCCAGAATCAGTCTTTCCCTCTTCCTATGACTTAAATTGCTTCAAACTCTGTGTGTACAGGTATTTTGGCTCGAACGTCCCTTGATTTTGGCCCTGTCACTCTTTCAACTCTGGGGGAGGCACTCTCTACAGGCAGTTCTGCCTTTTGTCTCCCTCACTCACATAGAAAACTAAATTAAAAATTGAAATGCTATAGAGATACAGGTCAGACTGAAATATAATGACTTACGGATAACTTGGAGCGGATAACTATAAAAGAAGAAGAGGACTAGAGGAGAAGAGTGAGAATAGGAAGACATAGGGAAAGAGAAGTTAAGAATGCTGAAGAAAAGGCAGAAAGAAGGAAAGATACACGGAGAATATAAGGAAGAAATACTACAGTAGTTGTGAACAGAGAACGTTATACTGTATATTATTAAATATACAGTATGTCAAAATATGAACATTGGTTCTACGGCGAAGAAAGGGATGATAGGTGAATTGAGATTATTCAGTGTGTTACCTTTACTCCATGTAATAGTAGTGATGGGGAAGCCTGCCACGGGACACCTGACACTGAAGGTTTCACCCGCCACGGCTGACATCCCGCCCATTAGTCGTACCTGGGGGGGTCCTGGGGGAAGGAGGAAGGAAGGGGTAGTTATGGTCCAGGGACCAGATTCACTAATGTAGCTAAGGTACCGGATATCACAATTTATGACCTTAATACACAACAATTTTTACTAGCATGCATTTTACTAAACAGCCGTGACTTTCCAACAACAAATGGCACCACTATACTGATTATACTGTAGTTGTATATTGAGATATAATACATTCATAAATCGTCCTATTTCACTATAATTCCATAAATCAAGATTAATATATATATATATATATATATATATATATATATATATATATATATATATATATATATATATAGTTTATTAGTACATTTGTGAGTTTTAGCACCTTCTGCATGCCATTAGCACTGCTAATTAGCGAATATCATAACACAGGGCGCGACTATCATAATACGGGGATCTGTATGCCATATAGTTTCAATTCTTCTATGTGTAGTTTTCGACCTACAATGTCATCGTATCTTTAACCCTTAATTAGCGGCGAGCAACATAAGTCGAGTTAAATAAAGCTGGACTATGTGGCGGCGCTCGACATAGGTCGAGTGGCAATTTCAGCACGTAATGTGGCTGAGAGAGAGAGACAAGTGGTGGCAGGAGACTAGCGAGCGTATGACTGCTCCAGACCACCGCGGCGAACCTACTGACACAAATCTCAGCTCCCTCCTCCCTCTCTCACTCGCTACATACTCAAATTATGTACCGAAAGTACCGAATTACCTGCTTTTTGCACTCGCGTTGCACGGTTATTGCAAGAAAACTATCCATCACACAAGGATCGTTATGGTGTCATTCGAAAGCTCTGTTTATGCCCTTTCAGGGATAGGTACTTGTTTTACGTTCTGGGTCTTATTTAGGCATGAAAATGATCACGTAAACAGCCCTATTTTGGCTAAAAACACCCCGCTGTGCGGTACATATAAATAAACCGCATAGGCCGCTCGTAAGGTGTTAAGGTTAACTTTATGTTTCCGGGCTCTGGAGTACACTAAAATAATTTAAGTACAGCAATGATCAGTAATAGCTACACAACCATCTGAAACTGTAGCAAATGAACACGACACCATACAATGGATGCTTCATAACTTAGATTTAAAGGCTCAATCTTTCAAATATATGTACAATTATTATGGACCATTACTGTACACTCAAAAGTAATAATAAGCATTCACTAATTTGAACCTGAGGCGAATTCAAATGAGGTAATACATTGCTACCTATATATTAGTTCGCATGTCTCAAAGTTCGGCTATACACTTTCTGGGTGTATAGTTTTCTGTTTTCTGTTTTCTGTTTCCTGCAGTCGCAGGAAAATAATTACGGTACAGTAATGATCATACATTTAGACGTATTCTGAGCCATCGAACTGATTGAAAACAAATCCGAAATGCAAATATCAGGCAGATAATCTATAGGATAATTTGAAGTAGTCTGAGATAACTTGAAATATGTAACGACAGTGTTAATAACAGTGGTTGTACAGTCGGCTCAAAGGTATCAGTATTGTTGCTCTCAAATGTTAAAATCGATCTGAGACTGAATCGAAATTTCCCATTAATACGTTACCTAATATTTGTTTTTCGGATGCTAGACGCTTTCTATTGAGCCATGGTTATAAGTTCTTAAGATAACCCAGATTACTGAGATAAATTATTAGAATGATCTTTATTGAATACAACAAATTATCTTTATTGGTTAACACAATAAAAGTGAAGTAGAAGTTTGTTTGTGAAATTAAATTTGGTTACTTGGCATTAATTAACCACGTAGTTTAACAACGAGGGTGAGGGCTGGTCCTCTCCAGAGTGAGGTTTGGCATTCTCTACCCTACCTGAGCCGTTTTTTGGTAATAAGGTCACCAGGATTGAACGTAGTATTCCAGAAGAGGGCGGACTAAGGATTTGTAAAGAGTTAGGATATTATTATTAAAATAGGGATTCGCACCAAGCCTAAAAAGACTATGTGGCACCAAAATAAACTTTGTGGAAAAAAACATCGGAGTTGTTGTGGGGCTGGGCGCAATACGGAGTAGAGGATAAGAAGACTAGGAAACACTAATTAAAGAAGCTGAAGGAGACAGGTATGGAGGAGAAACCGCATAAGATGTGGGAGGGAGAAAGTGGGGGACTCTCCAAGCATATCGGCTAAGACAGGGGGGCGATTAAGGGAGAATATGAAGGGGAATGCCTGCCGTCGGGCATTGGAGAAACGCGGACAGTCTATCAGGAGATGCTGGATAGACACTGGAATATGGCAGCAAGGACAGAGCGTGGGGACATCACAGGACATCAAACGACCATGCGTGAGCCTGGTGTGGCCGAGCCGAAGACGGGCTAGAGCGGTCTCCCATCGACGATTGCGATGAGAGGAAGACTTCCAAGGTAGGACGGAAGGTTTGACATCAGACACCCTCATGGAGGTCCACTCGTCCTGCCAGCGCTGACGTAGTAATTGAGTAACATGCGGGAAGTAATCAGAAGCAGGAATACGCCGTGGCACGAGTCGGTTAGAGGTAATACCAGAGCGGGCGAAAAAATCAACTCGCTCATTGCCAGGCACTCCAACATGTCTCGGGACCCAACAGAAAGACAGGGACTTTAATTTAGTAGCAATGCGGAACAACCATTCCTGAATCTCCAGCACTAAGGGGTTAACAGCGGGAGTAGACTGAATACTCTGAGGAGCACTAAGGGAGTCACTAAAAATTACAAAGGTATGCAGGTGTGAATAAAAAATAGTATGTAGGGCAAATAAAATAGCAAATAACTCGGCCGTAAAGACACTAGCACATGATTGGATGTGACGTTGGAAGGTCCGGTCCGGGAACACAACCGCAAACCCTGTACCGGCAGAGGTCTTGGAACCAGCAGTGTACACTGGAATGGCTGAAGAATGGTGTAGCATATGTTCCGCAAACTGAGCATAAAGCAACTGTGGGGTTGAAGAGGCCTTGGAGGGGGGGAGGGCAGCTGTACAAACGGTAGGGCGAGGGAGTAGCCATGGGGGGAACTCTGACTGTCGGAGGGGTAGCACTGATGGAATGGGAAAAGAGAAGGAGGCTAGTAAAGCAGAGACCTGACCGGGGAACGAAGTAGCAGACGATGATGGGGCTAAGCCGGAAGCCGTGGGAGGAAAACCAGCCGAACTGTGTTGCAGAAGGTGAAGATGATATCGAAGGGTCAGTTCATCCAGCCTGGATGATAGCGGTGAGACACCTTGATTCAGCATAAAGGCTAATAACCGGAGTAGAGCGAAAAGACCCCAGCGACAAGCGCGGACCGTGATGGTGAGGGGAGTCTAGGCGCTTAAGGTTTGTATGTGCAGCGGAGGCATATACCTGGCAGCCATAATCGATCTTGGATAGAATAAGCGTTGTATGGAGGCGCAGAAGAGTCGTCCGGTCCGCACCCCAAGACAAGTGGCTAAGGGTTTGTAAGAGTTGAAACCATCGGGTGGTGGAGGTCAGTAACGAAGTAATGTGCGGGTACCATGTCAACCGAGTATCGAAAATGAGACCTAAGAATGGAGCTAAGGACCTGTAAGGCAGAGGGCGGTTATACAACGTAAGAACAGGATGCGGGACTGTATGGCGTTTTGTGAAGATGACGGCACAAGATTTCGAGGGCGAAAGCCGAAAACCATGGGCCGTAGCCCACTGCGCAGCTGCATCGATGGCCTTCTGCATGAGATCTTTTAGGGCAGCGATATCCGAACCCACAGCGTAAATAGCGAAGTCGTCCACATACAAAGAAGCACGGACACCAAGAGGGAGAGAAGAAATAATACCATTAATAGCTAGGATAAAAAGGATGGTACTTAGAACACAACCCTGTGGGACACCGTCGTGTTGGGGGTATGTTTGTGAGAATGTATTCTGAAGCTTGACTCTGAAAGTACGATCCCTGAGAAAGTTCTTCAAGAATACTGCCATATTGCCAGACACACCAGAACGTAAAAGGGTATGAAGGATGTTGTATTTTCAGGCAGTATCATAAGCTTTTTCAAGATCGAAGAATACAGCTAAAACTGACTTAGTGTCCGAAAAGGCGTCGCGGATAGACGTCGCCAATCTCAATAATGGGTCCAAAGTACTACGGCCCTTGCGAAAGCCATATTGAAAAGGTGACAGGATGCCTCTTTAAGCCACATTAAGTGGGAGTGAACCAGGCGTTCTAATAATTTGCCAACGCAACTGACCAGGGCAATTGGACGGTAATCAGCTGGTGCATGGCCCAACTTACCCGGCTTAAGGAATGGGAGAAGGATGGCATGTCTCCACTCAGCCGGAAAAAAGCCTGTGGACCACAGACGGTTGTAGATGGATAAGAGAAAGCCAAGCGCAGGTGGAGATAAGTGCTTCGGCATCAAGTAATGGAAACCGTCAGGGCCTTCACATGTATCCTTACAGGCTCCCAGGCTAGACTCAAGCTCAGCCCGGGAGAAGGGGGCATTGAAAAACTGATCAGACGATAAGGCGAAGTCAAGTCGCTTAAGTTCAGAACGGTGTTTATGCATCTGGAAGGAGGGTGGGAGATGGGAGCCAGTGCTAACATCACTGAAATGTTGTACCAACATATTGGCCACCAGAGACGGGTCGCCCACAATGCCAGTGTTGGTATGGAGGACTGGGGCCGGCATAGGCGCATGTTTCCCTGAAATCTTCCTGACGCGAGCCCAGAGTTGCGGAACAGGTGTATCTACGTTGATAGTAGAGGCATACGATATCCAGGTAGATTTTTTTGCAGAGCGGATTGTATGACGGAAGACGGCATTAGCCTGTTTGAAAAGAGAATTCGCATCCCGCTCATATGCAGAGCCTATTTTCCGACGGAAACTCTTCCACTTGGCTCTTTTATTGCGTAAAGCTTAAGTGCGCTGAGCAGTCCCCCACGGTACACACTTAGAAGACATACTCCGAGTGGTGCGTGGAATACAAGTATAGGCAGCATGGAGCACAAACATCAGGAAACTGGTAAGCATGGCATCAGGATCCGGGAAAGCAGGGGTCGGATTAGGCGGAACGGCGAGATCAGCGAAAGATGTCCAGTCGGCACGATCGAAACACCAACGGGGAGGGCGCGGCACTGGGGAGTAAGATGTAGGGGAGAGGGCAATCGGGAAGTGGTCAGTCGCACAGTAATCATCAAAGACCTTCCATGTAAAATCCATGGATAGTGTAGGGGAACACAGAGACAAGTCAATACATGAGATGGTATGGGCGCCGCTATCAAAATGCGTAGAGGAACCAGTGTTTAACCCTTATTTAGCGGCGAGCAACATAAGTCGAGTTAAATAAAGCTGGACTATGTGGCGGCGCTCGACATAGGTCGAGTGGCAATTTCAGCACGTAATGTGGCTGAGAGAGAGAGACAAGTGGTGGCAGGAGACTAGCGAGCGTATGACTGCTCCAGACCACCGCGGCGAACCTACTGACACAAATCTCAGCTCCCTCCTCCCTCTCTCACTCGCTACATACTCAATTATGTACTGAAAGTACCGAATTACCTGCTTTTTGCACTCGCGTTGCACGGTTATTGCAAGAAAACTATCCATCATACAAGGATCGTTATGGTGTCATTCGAAAGCTCTGTTTATGCCCTTTCAGGGATAGGTACTTGTTTTACGTTCTGGGTCTTATTTAGGCATGAAAATGATCACGTAAACAGCCCTATTTCGGCTAAAAACACCCCGCTGTGCGGTACACATAAATAAACCGCATAGGCCGCTCGTAAGGTGTTAAAATAAATAAATCGTTCGTACGAATCAGAGCCTCAAGGGAACGACCTCGTGTATTAACGGTAGAGTCACCCACAGGGAATGCCTGCAATTAAAATCCCCTAAAAGGAGGAAAGGTGGAGGTAATAGAGAAAGGGTCCTGTTTAATTCTGGAACATCGATCGGGATCGAGGGGGAAAGGTATATGGAAACTACTGTAAGCCAGCGTGAAAGGAACACTCTGGCAAGCGTGCATTTAAGAGAGGTATGGATAGTTAACAGAGACAATGGGACATCATGATGTACGAGGAGGCAAGTATCATACTGAGATTGGGGAGAACTTATATAGGAGTAAAAAGGTATTGGGGGGGGGGGCGGGGCATTAGATAAACATGATTCTTGTAAGCTAATAACAAGTGGGCTAAACCTAGAGATAAGGTAACGAAGATCAACACAATGTGCTGCAAAACTACGAATGTTCCATTGTAAAATGGACATTAAAAAGACAACAAATATTAAAAAGAAGACTTGTACATGAGGGAAGAAAATACGTACACTATATACAACATATTTACAAAATACAGTTAACACCGTGGGTGGAAAATATAGCCAAGAGAGGCTAACGATGGGAAATAATAGCAGGAATTGGAGAAGACGTTGAAGAGGAAGACTGGAAACCGGGTGGCATAGGGAGGTCTAACAGAGAAAGAGGAGAGGAAGGAGGAGGGCCGGAAGAGGTAGGAAGGACAGAGGGCGGGTCGGAAGAGAAGGAGGGGGTAAGGTCTGGAGAAGGAAGAGGGGGATGGTCAGGAGGAGGAATAGGAGGGGGGCCCGGAGGAAGGCCAGAAGGGGGAGTGGAGGAAGAGGACGGGGCAGGAGAAGGCGGGAGAGGGGTAGGGGGGAGAGAAGAGGGGGTAGGATGAACTTCGGCATGAACGGTTGAAGGCGGTGGGTGGTAAGAACGGATAAATTCATCAATCTTAGGTAGGGTTTCGTAGGAGAAATCTAGGGACGCAGTGACGGGAGGAGGAGGAGACTGGACGGAGGGAGGAGAAAGGGAAACAGAAGGAGAAGTAGGCGACTTCTTCTTCTTCTCGCAGGGACTTGAGCTCCGCACGTCACGGAGACCACCCTTACGTTTAAAAGAGGAAGCAGGAGAGGAAGAATGGAGCGCAAGAGCCCGTTTGGTATAGGAGAAGGGAAGTTTAGAGTGAGTTGGAGATTTGGGGCGACTAGAAGAGGAAGATGACGGAGAACGGGGGGGAGGCTTGGAACAGTGAGAGCGTTGAGGGAGACTAGAAGAGGAGGAACAAGGAAGAGAGCAAGATGAAGGGGCAGAAGTAGGAGGAGAAGGACTGAGAACAGAGAAAGTGTTAGACAAAGGTACAGAAAAGGAAGAGACGGAAGGATGAACGGAGGAGACAGAAGAGGAGGAAGGAGAAAATCTGGGAGAAGCACTGGTAGAAGGAAGAGAGGCAGATGACGAAACTGGTGCGACCGGGGGGGCGGAAAGGGGAACGGAGGGAGCGGAGGCGGTGGAAGGAACTGAGGAACCAGAAAAGGGGGGGGGCGTGGTAGAGGGAGGCGAAGAAGAGGAGTGAGGAGACAGAGTCTTGGAAAATGGCTGAGGGGTGAAGCCCAAGCGACGAGCCTCTTGGCGGGCTGAGGTAAGCGTAAGGCCGTGTCTCGCTTTGAAGACAGCAACCTCAGACTCGAACAGATGAAGGGGGCAAATCTTAGAGTCGGCCGAATGAGACCCGCGGCAATTAAGGCAGAACTGGGACGTTGACTGACATTCTCCAACGGTATTTCCGGACTGCGCACAGCGCGGGCAGAGTGGGCTCTCAGCGGCTGTACGGCAGAACTTCGCCGGGTGGCCGAAACGCCAGCAGCTGCGACACTGGAGTGGACGGGGAAGAGACGCAGTCACGGGGAGGCGAGTACCACCGACAATAACATGGGCAGGAAGGGAAAGTCCATCGAAAGAGATCTTGGCAATGTTTGCGGGATTGCGGTGAAGGTTGCGAGGAGCGATAGTGTAGCATACCACACTAACCCCCTTGTGGTCTTGAGCAACAACGATGTCCTTGACGAGGTCGGCGCAATCCGCGAATGGACGACCCCAGAGACGGATGGAAGCGGGGATCAGGACAGTCCCTTTACAGAAGTTGAGTCGTTGATCTTTTTGAGCCGGGATGGGGGTGCCAGACCAATCGACGAATGAGGTCATAGCAGTAGCCTGAATTTCGTTTTGGATGGTAACAAGATGGGAGGAATCATGGCGGCAGTGGAAGGTGACATCCTTTCCCACCTGTTGAATGAGACGCAGGTGGAAGAGGCGGTCATCACCGGCTAGAGGCGCAGCTGCAGGGATGGAGAAAAACTTAGTAAAGGAAGGAGGCGCAAAGAGAGAGGACAGAGGGAGAACCGAGGAGCGAGGACGAGAAGAGGACGAAACTGGAGAAGAAGAGGAAAGAGAACGAGGGAGGGAGGGCAGAAAAGGGTCGAGGGTGACAGTACTAGAGGGAGAAGAGGAAGAAGAGAAAGATGCAGAAATAACTACAGGAGAGGAGATGAAAGCCTGGGTAGTGGAGGGTGGAGAAAGATGTGACGAAGACGGAAGGGTAGTAGAAGGATTCGGAACGGTAATGGACGAGAGGGACGAGCGATGATCGAGGGATATTTCAGCGGGCTGGTCGAGAGCACCCAAAACCATCCCCGACTCACCGTGCTCCTGCGGTGAACCGGACTGACTGCCAGACAACAGACCCCCAAGTGGCAGGTTGCATGCCACAAGGGGCTCACTCACCGGAACCACTAAAACAGAAGCCATAAACAGGGAAAAAAGCATACGTCATCACCATAGGAAGAGAAAAGGGGGTAAAGCATGGAAGAAGATACTGCGGTTACCAGGTACCCCTGGCAACGAAAGGGAGATAGACCTCCGCAGGGCCACGAAATCCAGAATGCGGCCAATTGAGATGGGACAGGTCTCCGCTTTGAGCTAGGGACCTTGTACAACCCGGGCATTTGTTCTGCAGCTTTGTCCCATGGAGAACGGGGCCAGCGTAGTCACCTGACACACTCACTGGGAAGAGAGAAGGGAGTCATAAACCCCAAAGCAACCCTATAGTGAGTATCCTCCAGCAACGAGCCTTGCGAGCCCTGGCCGGCAACACCTGTCGCCAGGTGGACTCTGGCAACTCAGCAGTGATCAGAGACACCAAGGTGAAGCCCTAAGGAAACTAGAACCTCCGAAGTAGTTAAAGAGAAAGGAAAGAAGCAAACAGGGAAGTCAACCGGAAGGGAAGGGAGGGACGGGACCACAAAAGTTCAAGGGTGGGAGACCGGCCTCTGATGGCTGTCCCAGGAGAAAGCGGAAGAGGGAAAAACGAAAACTAGAAAGGAGGAGAAAGAAAAGGACATGACAAAATTAGTTGGAGGTGATAGGGAGAGCGGCCAAGAGCCTTGGCCGCTCCACCTACAAGCCTGGAAGCCCCCAAACGGCGGCAACGAGTCATGTGTCAAGGGGGAGTTAGGATAACTTCTTTGGATTTATTTTGTTTGCATTCTTAAGAACTTCTGAACATTGTTGACTCGGTTTTAGGTTACTTGACATTGTTACTCCCAGCTCGGTTTCTCTGTCTACACTCTTAAGCTGAGTATCATTCATCGAGTAGTTTGCTTTCTCATTTCGGTATCCGATATGTAGTACTTTACATTTATCGGCATTGAAACTCATTTGCCAAATTTGGGCCCAACATGACAACTTATCTAGATTGTGTTGAATATCGTCAACTTGTTCTTTTGAGAGTACGCTATTTACAATTTTTGTATCGTCAACAAACTTTGAAATTGTATTGATGAGACCTTCATCTATGTCATTGATGTAAATTAGAAAGAGAATGGCACTAGTACCAGTCCCTGGGGTATCCCGCTACTTACATTGGTCCATTTAGATGCCTTACCGTTTATGACTACTCCTTGCTTCCTGTCGCTGAGTCAATTTTCTATCCATTTTATCACACCGTCATGTATTCCATGCAGTTTTAGTTTTAGCAGTAAACGTTTGTAGGGAACTTTGTCAAAGTCCTTTTGAAAATCAAGGTATATAATATCTACAGCTTTACTCTCATAATAGAGGTTGAGAATATTGTAGAAGAAGTCTAAGAGGTTTGTTAAACAGGAACGCTTTTTACGAAAGCCGTGTTGAGTATCTTTAAGTAGGTTATTTTCCACTAAGTGATTTACGAGTCTGTCTCTTATGAGTGTTTCTAGCATTTTACATACAACTGATACAACTGAGGTTAGGCTAATTGGGCGATAGTTACTGAGTAGGTATTTGCTCGCTTTTTTTAATATCAGTGTTACGTTGGCTAGCTTCAACTGATCAGGCATAGTACCAGACTGTAAGGATTTATTGAATAGCAATGTCAGTGGTTTGGAGAGCTCATCCTTTGCTTCCTTTAGAACTCTAGGTGAGATTGTATCAGGTCCAGGCAATTTATTTACCTTAAGTTTATCTAAACATTTCAATAAATTTCTCTCTGTATTTGTTTATATTGCTTAGAACATCAGAATTATCAATCTGATTTGGCGATGCTGTAGGGATATCACGGAGGTTTTCTGTTGTAAAAACAGATGCAAAGATGGGATTGAGGGCATTACTCATTTGTACTTTGTCTTTGGTGCATTCTCCATTTTCATCGACTAATGGTCCAACAGTTGAAGTAACTACTTTCTTCTTTCTGATATAACTATAAAATAATTTTGTGTTTGTTTGACTTTGATTCGCGACATGTAACTCTAGGGTCTTTTTACTTTGCTTAATTAACTTTTTGGTTTTGCTTCGTAGTTCTACAAATTTCACCCGTTCTTCGTCATTTTGTGAGGATTTTAATCTATCACTAGCAATCTTATTAGCAAGCAAACCGTCTGAAATCTTTATTCCACGATCTGGGCTTATCTTTATGGCCTGTACGCCATATTTTTGATGGTATGCAGTTTTGCACTGCTTTTAGGTAAGTGGTTGCGAATAATTCCCAAGATGTATTTATATTGTTATTGTTAACCCTTTCACGCACATATGATGCAGAGGTTGCCAGATTAGCAATAACTCTTATAATTACCTCTCCAAAATTAGTTTTCTGCCCACAGCTAACTCAAAGACAACTGCAGAGGTTGAAGTAACTAAACTAAATGTTTCTAAATACCCCTGATGGTAAGAAAGGCTTTTAAGTATCCCTAATAAGCTCAAAATCGCGTCATATGTCGGAGAGGGTTAATTAAAAAAGCTCCAGTCAGTTTCTTTAAACATTGCTTTCAGTTTACGAAAGTTTGCTTTCTTGAAATTAGGGACTTTCTTGATGCTGCTATTTGGTTCGTTACTAGTAAACTTTAAACTGAGAGTTATCGTACGATAGTCGCTGTTACTGAATTCATCACCGACAGTCAAATTCTATATACAATTTTGTTTTTTTGAAAGTACAAGGTCAAGGACGTTATTTCCACGGGTAGGAGATCTAACAAATTGATGTAGCTAACTCTCTTGCAAGTTTGCATACAGGTCTTGTCCAGAGTGTGAAATATAACTATCTCCCCACTTGGTCACAGGTAAATTGAAGTCTCCAAAAATGACGGTATCTTGCGAGTTACTTACGTCTGTATTTTGCTCATAAAGTTCTCGGTCAGTTTGCACTGATTGAGCTGGAAGTCTGTATATTAATGCAAGTATTATTTTTGTACCGTTATTATTCTTTATTAGCACAAAGGATGTGTTGACGTTCACAATTTGAGCTTATGACAAGAGGATCAGGTTAAGACTTTCTTTGATGAAAAGTAAAATGCCACCTCCATTTTTATTTATTCGGCTTTTCTCAAACATTGCATAACCGGGAAGTGAATACTCTGCTAAAAAGTCTCTTTCTTCTGTATTGAGCCAAGATTCGGTTATGCCAATAACATCGTTATTTTCCTCCAAATCTGAAAATGTATTGTGAATGCTACGAGCATTTGCATAGAAAATCTTTAATGTTGTGGTTTTATAATTCACGAAACGCTCTTTAACCCTTGGAATCCGGGAGGCCTCATATGAAGCAAAACGTATTTTGGTTAGGAGTCCGGGAGGCTTCATATGAGGCAAAATAAAAATCAAAGCGCTCAAATTGCGCAGGCGGATATTTGTTTGTGCATGGGCGACCGCAGCGCCACCAAGCACAAACTACCAGGCAGCATCAGTTGTTATCTCGCATCCATGATGGCTGGAGCTAATCCCAAAAAAATCACTGTATCCGAATCGCCGCCCGCCGCCGCGACCCGTAGGCCTAAGAAAGGCAAGGCTTAAAGGACCAAGAAAGCATTCCTAAGTCCCGGTGGTGTTGCACGTGTACTAAAAGAGTTAAGTGACGATAGTGATGAACTTAGTGAGATTGAGATTGAGAGTGATTTTGACGAAGAGCATGTGGTTAGTGAAGATGTTGATGAAGTGGAAGATGGTGAAGAATTCAAGGGCTTTCATAGCACTGATGATGACGATGGTGATGATGATAATGATGACAATGTTGGATGCGGTGAACATCATGAAGGTAATGAAAATGTTAGTGAAATGGGAAGTGTTCTACCCGCATCACGTGAACGTGACACGACGCACACGCTTGCGACCCCGGCGTCGGCTGTGGGGACTCCTTCCCCGGCAAAAATAGCCAGTTATTTTTATAGGAGAGCTGTGCTGGATAGTGCAAGGAAGCAGGCACGGGAGGCGGCCGAAAGGGAAAGAGGTGAAGATGCTGATAGTGAGGATGAGAGTGAAGAGTCGAGCGTGGGTAGGTCTATTCCTATGTCTCCCGGGACCTCCTCATCCGCGGCTGGTGCGTCATTGACCCCGCATGACCCACAGCCATCAACATGTGGTGCAAGTGGTGTGGCATTGTCCCCGCATGACCCACAGCCATCAAAAAGCGGTGCAAGTGGTGCGGTATTGTCCCAGCATGACCCACAGCCATCAACAAGTGGTGCAAGTGGTCGACGCACCACCAGAAGGGTCTTGTTAATGGCCACAGGGGGGGCACAAAGCAGCACCTCAGGCCCTAAACTGCCCCCAAAACGCTCTCGTCATCGCCTAAAAACTTCAGAGCCAACTAGCTCACCTTCACCACCCACTAGCCGCCCACGCCAGCAGTCGGCACCTGATGTATCACCACCAACTGACGACCATGGTGCAGATTCTGGGGATGATAATTATGACCTGCCAGACGACCCTGTTGTGGACGAAGCTGAGTGGGTGGACGACCCAGCACCCCGGCGTGGCCGTGGACGTCCCCGTGCTCGGGGTGGCCGTGCCCTTGGACGTGGACGTGGCCGTGCCAGGGGCCCTGCTGGTCAGCGTGGGCATGGCCGTGCCTGTGGGAGTGGTCGCGGCCGTGGCCAGGCCACCTTTGCTGCCCGTCCCCGTCCCCGTGCCAGGCGTGCTGATGTCTGGACGTGGGAGGATGGGGCCACCTTACAGCCACAAGATGCCACATTCGATGACGCCCAACATGCCGCAGGGATTGATCCATCTTTCCCAGGGGGACCCAACTCAACACCTGCCGAGCTATTCAAGGCCTTTTTCGAAAATGATGTCATGTCATATGTTGTCGATGAGACCAATAAGCAGAAGGCCCTCAGTGACCACCTCAGCGGCAAGACCCATAGTTCCCACATGAAGGCCTGGAAGCCTGTCACTATTGCCCAAATGTATGTGTTCATAGCACTGACCATGCTCATGGCACATGTGAAGAAGCATCGGCTGGCAGACTACTGGATCACAAGCGACATAATTGCCACACCTGCTTTTGGCAAACTTATGTCCCGGGACCGCTACTTCGCCATACTTGGTAATCTGCACTTCGTTACCAACACCAATGTACACCGAACAGACCGCCTGTGGAAGATAAGGGGATTTTATGACATGATGAAGGCCAAGTTTTCCACATTTTTTAAGTCTTTTCAAAAGGTCGTGATCGACGAGTCTCTTGTGCTGTTGCAGGGGAACCTTCACTTCCGGCAGTACATACCATCCAAGAGACATTGATTCGGCATCAAGCTCTTCTTCCTCTGTGACTGTAAGACGGGTTATGTGCTGGACTTCATTGTCTACAGTGGGAAGGAGGGTGAGGTTCTTGCAGATCAAGAAATAGGGTTCGGTGGAGCAGTGGTGAAGGCGATGATGGATCGCTACTTCAACAAGAACCACATACTCTACACAGACAACTATTATACGTCCCCCATCCTCACCAAGTACCTGAACAGGCAGCAAACCCTGACTGTGGGCACAGTACGGGGGACGAGGAAGAACATGCCGGAATTCCCCCAAAAGACCAAGAAGGACATCTTCCTCAAGCAACATGGTCCGATGCTGGCAATCCATTGGCACGACCAAAGGAAGGTCAACCTGATCAGCACCATCCACAAGGGCAACCTGGTTGACTCTGGCAAAGTCAACCACAGGACCAGGGAGCCCATCATGAAGCCAGACGCAGTTATCGACTACAACATAAACATGCGTCTGGTTGACAAGTCAGACATGCAGGTCGGCTTCATCGACTGCCTGCGGACCTCCTGCAGTTGGTATAAGAAGTTCTTCCTGCACTTGATGGATGTGTCTGTACTGAACGCGTACAACCTGTACAAGCTCATGAACCCCTCAATGCCCAGGAAGTACACAATCCTTCGGAGATTCCAGAAACAGATGATTCTGGATCTCATTGGGGAATATGCCCAACCTGAGTGTTCTCCACGAGCTCAACATATGCCAGGAGTTGGCACTATGGACTACATATACGCTGCCGAACACCACAGAAAGCACATGATCATTGCCCTTCCAGTAGCTGGTGGTCGCAAGAGCCAGAAACGGTGCTATGTCTGCAGCCACACCACCCGAAGACCCGAGGAAACCACCAACACCTTGTATGAGTGCCAGGAATGTCAGGTAGCACTGTGCATCACGCCTTGCTACAATGAATTCCACTCCTGGCACACTTATAAGTGGCACCGAGCCTGAGAACGCTAGTGAAAGTGACACTAAAACAATAAAACACTATGTGCAAGTGAAAGAGACACAACAACTATGTATTAGAGTAACTATTCAATGAGTATTTATAAGTGAAGCCTGTAATAAGTGAAAGTGACACCAACAACAATATAACAATATGTCTAAGTGAAAGAAACAACCAAATGTAATAATTACAAGTGTCAATTACGATACCGTACGGTACTGTACGCTTGCGTAGCCTAGCCTCTAACCTAGTAAGTGAAAGTGACACAAAATGTATAACAAGTAATAATAACTCAATAATAATGGTGAGAGTGACAATAATTCATAACAAGAGGAGTAATAACAGTGAAAGTGACAATAATATTACAATAAAAGTGAAAGTGACACAATAATATTACAATAACAGTTAAATATACTATATAAAGTTTCATATAACTCAAATAATGGTTGAACAAGTAATAAATGACAATAATATCACATTATCTCCATAAAAACATAATATCGTATACCGGTACAAAAGCCACCGAAGCGACGAGTGACAGCGCGTGCTAGCCAGGGTCGCGGCAAAGCGTTCGGACGCAGGCGAAAATACGCGGGAAATTACCTCCATTCCCATCATCATATCTCGGCAACCACTTGTCGTAGCGATGTCAACTCAACGCCATTCTACAGACGAAGGTTGGTTCCACACTATGCAATTTAGTTGACTGCTCTAGGTGGTCTCAATCAGTAGATATCGAATTATGAAAATAGCCATTTTTCAGGAATACCCCCGGACACGACGATCGCCTCATTTAAGAGCCCCCGGATCCCGAGGGTTAATCGAATCTAGGGTTCTGCTCGGATCTACATTTACATTCATGGCTGTTCTAGGTCCATATATCTAGCGGTTTGGGATTTGGGTCTTGTTGATGGAGCTTTATCCAAATTCTTGGTTCTTGACGGATTAGCATTTAAGTCCTTCGCAGGTCGCCATCCTCTCTGTCTTCGATCCTCCTTCCTGGTTGTCCTGTGTTGAGTCGATTTTTTCTCCAAAAATCCTTCACCGCATCATTGAGAAGACGTCCAAAACGTGTTGCTCCCAACTGGTTCAGATGAACTCCATCATCCGAAAACAAATAGTCATTGTAGTAAAAATTGCCCCAGGTGTCGACGAATCCCACGTTCTCCTTCCTGCAGAGGTTAGCTAGACAACGATTTGTGCTGGTGGCTATGTTGTAAAATCGGCTCTCTACACCGATGATCCTTGACAACTTCTTCTTAAATGACTTGATCAGCTGCTGGTACTTATGAAGCAAATCTTCCGACAGCGTACATCATTGGATCCGACGTGGATGACGTACATTATATCTTGCCTCTCACTAAAACATTACGCTTTCCATAATGCAGTTGGGTCTGAGTACATGATTAGATTGATATCCAAAATTCGAAAATGGATATTAACTGTGACTGTGTACTCAACCTTTAACTGTGTTGGTGGTGTAATGGTTTAGGTGCTTATGTTCTGGGTGTGGTGTCCCGAGTTTGAATCCCGGGAGGACCATATGCTTTCATTAGTTTATTCAAGTACATTGGGGTTTGTAATTGATATAAATGTTAAAAACGGGGTGTTACTTCTTTCTATAGGTTCAGGAACTAGTATAGCGAGGCCGGTCCTTAGTGATCTTGGCCCCATTCTATGTTCTTTCCTCTCACTAAAACATTACGCTTTCCATAATGAAGTTGGGTCTGAGTACATGATTAGATCCATGTTTTCGGATGATGGAGTTCATCTGAACCAGGTGGGAGCAGCGCGTTTTGGGCGTCTTCTCAACGATGCGGTGAAGGATTTTCGGAGAAGAAATCGACTCGGCACAGGACAACCAGGAAGGAGGACCGAAGACAGCGAGGACGGCAATCTACAAAGGAATTAAATACTAATCCGTCAAGAACCGCGAATTTGGATAAAGCTCCACCAACACGACCCAAATTCAAAACCGTCGGGGATAACGACCGAGGACCGAGGACAGCCATGAATGTAAATGTAGATCCGACCAGAACCAAAAATTCGATGAAAGAACGATCTGCGAGTTCTAAAACCGCAACTTTAAAGGTTTTCTATGCAAACGCTCGTAGCATACGCAATAAATTTTCAGATTTAGAGGAACTAGTGTTTACAGAAAATTATGATGTGATTGGCATAACAGAATCTTGGCTCAATACACAAGATAGAGACTTTTTAGCAGAGTATTCACTTCCCGGTTATGTAATGTTTGAGAACAGCCGAATAAATAAAAATGGAGGTGGCGTTTTATTTTATATCAAAGAAAGTCTTAACCCGACCCTCGTGTCAAAACCTCAAATTGTGAACGTCGACACATCTTTTGTGCTAATAAAGAATAATAAAGGTACAAAAATAATACTTGCGTTAATATACAGACCTCCAGCTCAATCAGTGCAAACTGACCGAGAAATTTACGAACAAATTGCAGATGTAAGTAACTCACAAGATACCGTAATTTTTGGCGACTTTAATTTACCTGTGACCAAGTGGGGCGATACTCTTACTTCACACTCCGGACATGACTTGTATACGAACTTGCAAGAGAGTTCGCTTTATCAATTTGTTCGAATGCCGACCCGTGGTAATAACGTTCTTGACATTGTACTTGCAACAAAAGAAGAATTGATAGAGAATTTGAATGTTGGTGATGAATTCAGTAACAGCGACCATCGTACGATAACTTTCACTTTAAAGTTTACTAGTAACGAACCAAATAGTAGCATCGAAAAAGTCCCTAATTTCAAGAAAGCAAACTTCCATAAACTTAGAGCTATGTTTAAAGAAACTGACTGGAGCTTTTTAATTAACAATAACGACATAAATACATCTTGGAAGTTATTCGAAACCACTTACCTAAAAGCTGTGCAAGACTGCATACCATCGAAAATACGGCGTCCAGGCCATAATAATAAGCCCAAATGGTGGAATAAAGATATTTCAAACTGCCTGCTTGCTAAAAAATGTGCTAATGATAGATTAAAATCCTCACAAAATGACGAAGAACGGGTGAAATTTGTAGAGCTACGACGCAAAGCCAAAAAGTTAATTAAGCAAAGTAAAAAGACCTTAGAGTTACATATTGCGAATCAAAGTAAAACAAACCCGAAAGAATTCTATAGTTATATCAGAAAGAAAAAAGTAGTTACTTCAACTGTTGGACCGTTAGTCGATGAAAAAGGAGAATACACCAAAGACGAAGTACAAATGAGTAATGCCCTCAATACCTTTTTTGCATCAGTTTTTACAACAGAAGACCTCAGTGATATCCCTACACCATCGCCGATTCAGATTGATAATTCAGATGTTCTAAGCAATATCACCGTTACAGAGAGAGAAGTATTGAATTGTTTAGATAAACTCAAGGTAAATAAAACGCCAGGACCTGATACAATCTCGCCTAGAGTTCTAAAGGAAGCTAAGAATGAGCTCTCCAAACCACTGACATTACTATTCAATAAATCCTTGCAGTCTGGAACTATGCCTGATCAGTGGAAGCTAGCCAACGTAACACCGATATTCAAAAAAGGCAGCAAATCCCTACCCAGTAACTATCGTCCAATTAGCTTAACCTCAGTTGTATGTAAAATGCTAGAAACGGTCATACGAGACAGACTCGTAAATCACTTGGAGGAAAATAACATACTTAAAGATACTCAACACGGCTTTCGTAAAAAACGTTCCTGTTTAACAAACCTCTTAGACTTCTTCCACGATATCCTCAACCTCTACGATGAGAGTAAAGCTGTAGATATTATATACCTTGATTTTCAAAAGGCCTTTGACAAAGTTCCCCACAAACGTTTACTGCTAAAACTAAAAGCGCATGGAATACAAGACGGTGTGTTGAAATGGATAGAAAATTGGCTCAGCAACAGAAAGCAAAGGGTAGTCATAAACGGTAAGGCATCTAAATGGACCAATGTAAGTAGCGGGGTACCCCAGGGATCGGTACTAGGACCAATTCTCTTTCTAATTTACATCAACGACATAGATGAGGGTCTCACCTGCACAATCTCAAAATTTGCTGACGATACAAAAATTGCAAATAGCGTACTCTCAAAAGAACAAGTTGACGATATGCAACACAATCTAGATAAATTGTCATGTTGGGCCCAAATTTGGCAAATGAGTTTCAATGCGGATAAATGTAAAGTACTACATGTCGGATACCTAAATGAGAAAGCAAACTATTCGATGAATGGCACTCAGCTTAAGAATGTAAACAGAGAAACTGATCTGGGAGTAACAATATCGAGTAACCTAAAACCGAGTCAACAATGTTCAGAAGTTGTTAAGAAGGCAAACAAAATAATTGGCTTTATAGGCAGGTCATTTGAGCATAAATCCAAAGAAGTTATCCTAACCCTTTACAATTCCTTAGTCCGCCCTCTTCTGGAATACTGCGTTCAATCCTGGTGCCCTTATTACCAAAAAGATATAAACAAGCTAGAACGAGTTCAACGTAGAGTTACCAAAATGATACCTAGCCTAAAGAACAAACCATACGAAGAGCGTCTTAGAGAATTAAATCTATTTCCTTTAACCCAGCGCAGATTAAGAGGCGACTTAATTCAAGTGTTCAAAATCATCAAAGGCATCGACAATATGAACTGTAGTAAGTACTTCACTATCGACCAATCTAATTACACGCGGGGAAACGGTTGCAAAATTATTGGTAAATCTTTTAACTCGCACGAATCTAAGAATTTCTTCTTCAATCGAGTTGTCAACTTGTGGAATGGGCTTCCCCGAGACGTTATAGACTGCAGCACCGTTGATTCATTTAAATTCCGCCTAGACAAATATCTCGCATCAAACCCGCGACTGACTGCGTTTGTAAATGAATAACTTTATCCTCCCCTCAGTTACTAACCCATATGTCCCCTACTAACTTCCTAGTCCTGCCACGTTAGTGGCAGGGCAGTAGTTCCCTTTCCAATGTTCCCTTACCCACTCTAAACCACTGTTTGGACACTTGATCCTCAGTGTTTTGGAGGACAAGCAACCTAGAAGGGTCACTGGATCTGTTGTTGCTTGATTTCCTTTGTACTCCTTTGTACTATATCCAAAATTCGAAAATGGATATTAATCGTGATCCTGTACTCAACCTTTAACTGTGCTGGTGGTGTAATGGCTTAGGTGCTTATATTCTGGGTGTGGTGTCCCGAGTTCTAATCCCAGGAGAACCATATGCTTTCATCAGTTTATTCAAGTACATTGGGGTTTGTAATTGATATTAATGTTAAGAACGGGGTGTTACTTATTAGCAGGGGTCAGCTTCGATACTTCGTCAACTGCAGCAACTACATCGTCCACACCACCACCAGGGATACAAAAACGCTTCCTGGTCTTAAGTGCCCTGGTGCATAACTCTGTGAGCTGACCACGTACCATCGAGTCTCCCATGAGCCTAACTTCTTCTGTTTCCTCTTCATCATCTGAGTCTGTGAGTATCTGGAAACGGTTGTGACACTCAGTAACCAGTATGATTTTCCTGGTCTTGGGGCGAATATTGTTCCTCACGACACGAAAGTTGTCTTGAGGGGGAACAGAGTCGCTATTTGTTTCATGTGCATCTGAAGCATCTTCTGAAGTGGCTACTGCAGATTTTAAGCATAAGTAGGAGAGAGGTTTAAATAATGCTCACAAAACTTAAGAAAGATGCCAGTAACCTATAATGTTGGTTTGTCGAACACAGATAGTTGTACTCAATAGTCTGATTCAGCACGGAATGTCATATATTTGTTAATTTATAATCACAAACTATAATGTCTATACGCTCATATGAACCTTGGATTCTGTAAGGCCAAACTCTGAAGTAATTTGAGATAGTATCTCGTTTGAATTTGATACAGATTCACATAGATGTACTGTATACAATTATGGTCTTTGTCTGTAGCTATTGTATGTAGTGTATCAGTGACCACCTACCATAGACTCTAAGTGGTGCTTGGTGCACTACATCAGCAGCAGTATTGGTGACCTATAACTGTAGCTATTGTATGTAGTGTATCAGTGACCACCCACCATAGACTCTAAGTGGTGCTTGGTGCACTACATCAGCAGCAGTATTGGTGACCTATAACTGTAGCTATTGTATGTAGTGTATCAGTGACCACCCACCATAGACTCTAAGTGGTGCTTGGTGCACTACATCAGCAGCAGTATTGGTGACCTATAACTGTAGCTATTGTATGTAGTGTATCAGTGACCACCCACCATAGACTCTAAGTGGTGCTTGGTGCACTACATCAGCAGCAGTATTGGTGACCTATAACTGTAGCTATTGTATGTAGTGTATCAGTGACCACCCACCATAGACTCTAAGTGGTGCTTGGTGCACTACATCAGCAGCAGTATTGGTGACCTATAACTGTAGCTATTGTATGTAGTGTATCAGTGACCACCCACCATAGACTCTAAGTGGTGCTTGGTGCACTACATCAGCAGCAGTATTGGTGACCTATAACTGTAGCTATTGTATGTAGTGTATCAGTGACCACCCACCATAGACTCTAAGTGGTGCTTGGTGCACTACATCAGCAGCAGTATTGGTGACCTATAACTGTAGCTATTGTATGTAGTGTATCAGTGACCACCCACCATAGACTCTAAGTGGTGCTTGGTGCACTACATCAGCAGCAGTATTGGTGACCTATAACTGTAGCTATTGTATGTAGTGTATCAGTGACCACCCACCATAGACTCTAAGTGGTGCTTGGTGCACTACATCAGCAGCAGTATTGGTGACCTATAACTGTAGCTATTGTATGTAGTGTATCAGTGACCACCCACCATAGACTCTAAGTGGTGCTTGGTGCACTACATCAGCAGCAGTATTGGTGACCTATAACTGTAGCTATTGTATGTAGTGTATCAGTGACCACCCACCATAGACTCTAAGTGGTGCTTGGTGCACTACATCAGCAGCAGTATTGGTGACCTATAACTGTAGCTATTGTATGTAGTGTATCAGTGACCACCCACCATAGACTCTAAGTGGTGCTTGGTGCACTACATCAGCAGCAGTATTGGTGACCTATAACTGTAGCTATTGTATGTAGTGTATCAGTGACCACCCACCATAGACTCTAAGTGGTGCTTGGTGCACTACATCAGCAGCAGTATTGGTGACCTATAACTGTAGCTATTGTATGTAGTGTATCAGTGACCACCCACCATAGACTCTAAGTGGTGCTTGGTGCACTACATCAGCAGCAGTATTGGTGACCTATAACTGTAGCTATTTTATGTAGTGTATCAGTGACCACCCACCATAGACTCTAAGTGGTGCTTGGTGCACTACATCAGCAGCAGTATTGGTGGCCGTGCAGGAGTAGCTACCACCGTCCTCCACACGTACACCAGTTATGTTGACGTGGCTGATCACCTGGCCGTGCACGTTCACGTACTGACCCACCAACAACCTGTATGGATGGAGAAGACCGACTTTGGTCACTGGGACTTAGTGCTATTGGACAGCATATATACTATGTTTTCTAGATTATATATATATATATATATATATATATATATATACTGTATATATATATATATATAGAGAGAGAGAGAGTTTTGGATAATGAAAAGTGGTCCACCCCCGAAGTCTAAAGTCCTTGATGATTCTTAACTGACTTTAATCCTTAAAAGCCAAGTACTGGCATATCTGAAATAACAAGAGGCCTCATAATATCTTGCGTAGGTTTAACATAAATTCTATATAGTATTAAGAACATAACATAAGAAAATGGGAGTCTGCAGAAATCCGATTGGCCTAAGCAAGGCAGATCCCTGTCCCACACAACCCCAATTACAAAGCCCAATTATAGGCTCAACACTCTAATACCCTGAGGATCATCTTACCAAAACGGTTAGAGATTAACGCAGGATTACGGGGGTCTGCAGAGCGCTGATTGGCCCAACCCGGCTGATCCACCTTCACACCCAACCCTTCTCGTCCATATGCTTATCCAATTTTATCTTAAAGCTCCCTACCGTTTTAATCCCACTATAGCACTTGGTAGTCCATTCCACCCATCTACAACTCTGTTACCAAACCAATATTTGCCTATATCTTTTCTGAAACGAAATTTATCTAATTTGAAACCATTGGTACGAGTTCTTTCGCTATCACTGAGCTTTAGTACATTTATCATGTCCCCTTTGTTAATCCCACTAACCCACTTGAACACCTCTATCATATACCCTCTAACTCTGCGTGTCTCTAACGAATGTAAACCTAATTTCTTCAACCTTTCTTCATACGGATGATTTATAATATTATGGATCATCTTTGTCATTCTACGCTGCACTCTCTCCAGTGAATCTATGTCCATTCTGTAATAAGGACACCAAAATTGGACAGCATAATCCATATGGGGTCTCACTAATGACAAGTAAAGTTTTAAGATAACATCAGCAGTTCTGTTACTCACACTCCTAGAGATGAACCCGAGAATCCGGTTTGCCTTATTACGAACGCTTATACACTGTTTTCTAGGCTTCAAATCATTGCTAACAAACACACCTAGATCTTTCTCGCAGTCTGAATTTTCTAATTCTAAATTAGCTAGTGTATATTTAAAATTTGTTTGCATCTTCCCTATCTTTAATACCTTGCATTTGTCAATGTTAAACTTCATCTGCCAATTTACTGACCATTCATGTAAGGTATCTAGATCCCTTTGGAGGCACTCTATATCGCTATCTGAATCAATTGATCTCCGCATTTTAGTATCGTCTGCGAATTTACTTATCCTACTAGTTATACCTAAATCTAGGTCATTTATGTATATAAGAAACAACAGGGGACCTAATACCGATCCATGGGGGACACCACTTTTGACTGCTTCCCACTCTGACTTAGTACCATTTATGCTGACTCTCTGTTTCCTACCAATTAGCCATGACCTAATCCATCCCAACAACGACCCTCCTATTCCATGTGCCTCAACCTTTCTCATCAATCTCTCATGAGGGACTCTGTCGAAAGCTTTACTGAAATCTAAATATATAATATCATATGACTTGTCACTATCTACTGCTTCATATACCTCTGAGAAAAAGCTAAGCAAATTAGTAAGGCAAGAACGTCCCTGAGTGAATCCATGCTGAGAAGAATTGATTAAGTTAAATTTTACTAAGTGGCTTCTAATTTTCCTAACAATAATAGACTCTAGCAACTTTCCTATGATTGATGTGAGACTAATGGGACGGTAATTGGATGCTATCGATTGATCACCTTGTTTTGAAGATCGGAACTACATTTGCAAGCTTCCAAGCTTCTGGAACTAAACCTGTTTCTAAAGACTTGTTAAATAAAAATGCTAATGGGCTACTTAACTCATCAGTGCATTATTTTAATACTCTAGCATATACCTCGTCAGGACCAGGCGATTTTTGAGGTTTCAGTCTGTCAATTTCCTTAAGCACATCATTTCTACTTATACTAACTGTACTTAACATATTTTCTATACTATCACTATATACCATATTGACTTCTGGAATCTGTGCCAAATTTTCATTAGTGAAAACGGAAAGAAACTGACTATTTAATGTACTGCACATTTCTAAATCATTTTCTGTTATTTCTCCTATTGAAGTTTTTAGGGGGCCTATTACATCTCTAACTTTAGATTTATATAGTTGGTAAAAAGCTTTAGGGTTCTTTTTTGAGTCACTGGCTATCCTTATTTCATAATTTCTTTTTGCTTTCCTGATTTCCTTTTTGACCAGTCTTGATAGTAATCAATGTTCGGAAAATTATAATCCCCCATAATGCACACATTGCTAAACCTTGATGCTATTTTAATTTCCTCCCATAACGATGTTTCGCCACTTCTACTCATATTAGGTGGTCTATATATAACTCCAATAACTATGGTCTCACTACCTTCGTTAACCTCTACCCAAACACTTTCATTATCATTATTTAGTCTAATACCTGATTTAATACAGCTTTTTTAATGTACTCCTGACAAACACTGCTATACCCCCGCCCCTCCTACTTGTTCGGTCATATTTAAACAAACTATATCCTGGAATGTCAAATTCTGCTAAGAAATGCCTAGATTCTGTATTAATCCACGTTTCAGTTAGCGCTATTATGTCTATATTTTCTGTGCTAACGAGTGCTCTAAGTTCGTTCATTTTGTTACATAAACTCCTACAATTTGTATAATATACCCTCAACCTATTACTTTTATTTGCAACTAATTTTCTATTGTGTTTAGCTAACTTATTATTTCCTGTTGAACTACTAGCTCTAGACGGAAATTCTACTCTATCAGTATTCTCATCTTTACTATCAGTTACATGTGTAGTGTTATCGATACTACTATTACACATCACTATATCCGCACTATCTTGACTGATTATTTCTATTTCACTCACTGGTTTGTCACATGAAGTACCTGCTCCATATGGAGACAGTATTTTACTTACACACCCAGGTTTTTTTAACGAAACCCCGCAACAATCTTGTCGAGTGAGCTGGCCAAGGTCGAAACTCCTGTATTGTGGAAGATTCAGGGACTTTAGATACCAGGTGTACATTATACAATGCCACATACAACCTGAATTAAAAACCCCGAACACTAAAATATAATGATTGCACTGTCACCACTCGACATTAACCTGATTATACCTAAACAACATCCATACTTCACAGACTCACCGTTATTATACCTAAACAACATCCATACTTCACAGACTCACCGTTATTATACCTAAACAACATCCATACTTCACAGACTCACTGTTATTATACCTAAACAACATCCATACTTCACAGACTCACCGTTATTATACCTAAACAACATCCATACTTCACAGACTCACCGTTATTATACCTAAACAACATCCATACTTCACAGACTCACCGTTATTATACCTAAACAACATCCATACTTCACAGACTCACCGTTTAACTATTATGGAGGGTAACTTGTAGTCTACTCATCATTTGTAACACAACGATTACATTTCCCTACAAAAATGCATTATTATTATATATAACTAAGTATTGTACCGCAGTTAACTGTTATCTTTATCTAATTAAATATGCGTTAAAAGGTATCATGTATATTTTGCACATACACTATACGCTTGCACAGAATAAAGAAAATATACTTTACAGTACATAATTTATCGAAACTAGTGAGTTAACAGGAAGTACAATAGGTAGGAAGTTAAATACGAGCGATTTTCCCGGTAATTATAGTTGGCAAATATTGTAGTCTGGTAACTTCTGAGGTTGTATTATAAGAATTTAGCTACTTAAACAAAATCTATAATAAGTTTAGTCAGCTGTATTAATGCCAAACCACCTCCGACATAATGTCATATTTTTATACATGCATGGACGTTGGTGAAGAGACTCAAACCAAGAGTGAGAGGGGTAGAAATGTGTTACTTGAGAAGTGTGTGCGAAGTTACACGGAAGGATAGACAGACGAATGAGGAAATACGAGAGAGGTGTGGTGTGGATGTAGATGTGCTGGAAAGTGTGAAAAGGAACACTTTGTTATGGTTCGGATATGTGGAACGTATGGGAAGCGAGATAATTACTGAGAGAGTGTACGAGACTGAGGTGGAAGGGCAGAGAGGGAGACGTAGACATAGGGAGAGGTGAAAGGATGGAGTTAAGAAGTATATGAGCGAAAGCGGTGTTGGATGGGCGGAGGGGCGTCGACCGACTGGGGACAGAGGTACAAGGGGGCGGTTTTTGCGTGGCCACCCCTTCGGGGATCACGGCGTCCGGAAATAGATAGATTGATAGAAGAAAAAGTGACACAGAAAAACCAACGTAAGAAAGAGAAGAAATGTGAAACAATTTTCATATTAAAGTGGAAGTAATGCAACAAAAGAGAGACATGGAATAGGATTAATAGGAAGTTGACGTAGGAAATTGAAGATGGAAGATTAAACAAGATAAAATACAGTCAATGAACGAGGAACGAAAATACAACAGAGAAATTGGAAAACGCAAGAGGGGGAGAATTAAGAAAGATGGAGTGAGGAAGAGGGGGGCAGGAACATTAAGACTAATTTAAGGGAAGGGAATGGACATTGGTAGGTGAATAACGATGGTAAGAAAGGGAGGAGATAGTGAGGATGGTGGAGGAGGGGGAGGAAGGGGAAACGAGAACGGAGAAAGGGAAGACTAGGAGAAAGAGGAAGGTAGATAGAATAAAGATTTGGAGAAGAGAAAAGAGTAGGGGAAAGGAGAGGAGATAGTTGTGGCCAGGATAGTTTAGGTGGTAATTAAAACATAATTGTGATGGTAATAACGATGTTGTTGTTGTTGTTGTTGTTGTTCCCCAAGCTGCCTGGCCGAACAGCCCCAAGGCCCCGAGCAATTCCAAGGCCATAACCGAGTGCCCCCACAGAACCCTCCCCGCCGACCACAATAAAGCCTGGGTGACCGAAGCCACTCCATGGCGGGGAGCTGAGGAGGGTGCGGAAACGCCCGGGAAACCAAAGCCCCACCCAGGGCCCTGTGCCCCTCAGCAATTATGAAGAGAAAGTTGAGGGGCAAGGGAAAAATATGACGCTTTGGCTTCCAATCTTGGTAGATTGGGAGGTCAATCCACGGAAGAGACGCCGTCACTCGAGATCTAGAAAATATATAAGTTAAAGGAACAGTCAGAGTAAGCTATGGGTATGCCAGAGATTGCTCAGCTCTCACTCTGATAGACCAGCCCATCACCATAATAATATGGTAAAATGGTAATAACGATGTTATCAAAGGTAGTGTAAATAATTATAGAAGTTGAGGTAACTTTCCAGTGTCCTTCCTCAACGTCTCTCTCTCTCTCTCTCTCTCTCTCTCTCTGGCAATAATTTCCCACGTATTTAACCAACCTACTGTATTGTATAAATGCAATTTTTTTAACCACAACCTGACGCCAGTGTAATATTTCCCAAAGTAAATTTGATAAATGTGTCCAATGAATGTTACAGTATAATATGTTCCATTATTTGTAACTGGGTCAATGGGATTTATCAAATTACATCATGCATTGATTAAACTACGTGCCGACAAAACACACACACGTATATACAGTATACATTAGTCTCTCTCTCTCTCTCTCTCTCTCTCTCTGTCTCTCCCTCCCAGGCAACATAACCTCAAAATGAGTACAATGTATATCTTAGATCTTCGCCAAGTTTATCATTCCGACCTACATGACAGTGGGAAGCCAATTCCATTGAATTGATTATGCAGTCCATATATGGAGAAACTGTGTAAGACAAGCTTTGGATGATAGAGGAATGACTATAGATCAGGCAAGCGAAGTGGTAATAAACAGGAATGAATGGAGAATGCTAGTGAATAGATGAATATAAACGCGGTCGTTTGGGAGAGAAGGTCATGCGCCAGTTGGACTAGATAGTAGTCCATCAGGCGCCTGGCCCGGGAAGCCGGTGGTAATGATGGGTGGGCCTGGAAACATGGTGGGTGGGCTTGTCGTGGTAAAGCTTCGCTGCGGGTCTGCCTACTGAAATCGAAAATCGGCGCCACTCCGGGGGATCTGGGACCTGGGAATCTTTTGCTGGGGACACCAAATGGGCCTGGGTCTCTGGGTATTTCTCCTGGCGACCTATGTGTATAACATATTGTGTTTTGTTTTTCTGATGTGTTGTGATGTCCCTGTTTGGGCTCTGTCTCGAGTCGGCCACCACCATAATAAAAAATAAAATAAAATAAAATAAAATATAAAGGAAAACGGGGGAAGGTGCCAGGGTATATACATACATACATACATACATACATACATATATATATTATATATATATATAATATATATATATAGTTTTATATATATATATATATATATATATATATATATATATATATATATATTCATATACATATATATATATATATAAATATATATATATATATATATATATATATATATATATATATATATTGTTACGTATCTTGATCCTCAAGTGGTTAACTCGATGAATCTAGATAGCACAGAGATATATATTAAGGTATCAGTCAGCTGAAGGCAAAACAAAAGTAAAATTTAATAAAATTATTTCCTGTTGTTGCTTCCTTTCCTTTTGGATCTTAGGACTTAGTATCCTTTATTGACTGATACTCTTTAATTATGAAAAATACTGAAACTAATTAAAGTCATGTAGTATTTATAAAGAATTATTATTTAACCGAAGCTTTAGTAGGCTATGGTTATGAACCGAAGAAGTTATATCTAAAGAAGGACTATTAATTCTATAAAAAGTCTTGAAAGATAAATATTAAAGTAAGAATATTTCTGTCTCTTACCCTTTTTTAAATGAATAGATAGTTTTCTTATATGTCCTTTTAATTCTATTTAATGTAATTATTCTTGGTTCTTGTCTTACGTTAATAGTATTATATTATTATTATCATCAGGATTAATATCAAAGTCACATAAAAAGTTAGATATATATTTAATTAGCTAAATGTATTTCTTAACCACGTAACATTGAGGTTTGATTATGAGTAAATAAAGTTACAGGATCGCTTCATAGATTCGATTCAGGTCTCACTCAAATAATATGAAAAGCAAAATATAATATTTTGAAGCAAAAGAATTTTCTTCAGCTTAGGAAATCACTAGAAGTAATATATACGAGACAATAGCATCACCGTACTAAGCACCGTTAAGCAATGTAAGCTTAATTCAAAGAAAATGAAAGAACTCGTAAGTATTAATATAAAACAATAGTATTACTTTCATCATAACCCAATTACTTAAAGAGTTGCTTTAGTCCACAAGTTAGTCAACTAAAATAGTTAAGTACATAATAATAGCGTTAACGTTAATTCCCAATCAAATAGTTAAGTACATAAACAGTAGCGTTAACGTTAATTCGCAATCAAATAGTTAAACACATAATAGTAGCGTTCACGTTAATTCCCAATCACATATCTCACTAATCAACATAACGTAAGTGTTTACACCGAACACACTTAACACACATTTATATAATCTGACTGTCACAATCACATTATAATACTTCACCCCGTCTTCCTCCAGCTGCAAGTTCACCTTCTCCATCTCCAAATGAGACTGATTTGAATGCCCACAACTCGGGTCTTATATACTAAACAATGATGGTGTAGTAACGAATCAGGAGGCGGGGGGGTGGTGCCTGCTCCAATCATAGCTCCTCGAGTCGCATAACAGGTGCCTGGTCCACTCACAGCTCCTGGCGTCGATCATATGTCATAGCATCGGTCATCGAGGTAGTTTGCAGGGTCCCCTATGACGCACGCAGGTGTGCAGGTATGCGGGCGAGCTGATTTACCCTCTCGCTTGGTCGCTCGCTAGTCTGCTTCACCGTTTGGGTAGTTTGGCTCCTTCAACTCTAATTCTAACACTTAAATTAACATACAGGGCTCCGTATGTCAGACCTCCCCCCTAGAAAAGAGTTTAAGGAGTATAGTACATAATATTAAACATAATACATAAAGAGATTCACCACCAGATTGGCAACAGCGAGATTATAATGAAGATATAATAAGGATATCACCCAAAGTAGGCAACGTCTCCAGGTACCACATCAGAACATAGCCGGAACGTAGCTGGAGCGTTATTCGAACTGCAAGGCATTATCTCACAACTGAAGGCTTGAAAGCGCACTACAAAAACATAATATTTACCTCGCTACAAGGGAGAGCTAATTGCCAAAATCCTCTCATTAAATTAAACTTACTGCTGCATGAGGCCAAACTGGTAAATGCAATCTTTGATCCGTGGCAGTGGGTAGGTATCGTTCTTTGTGACAGCATTAACTTGCCTATAGTCCCTACAAAATCTATGGCTCCCGTCTGGCTTTGGCACAAGTATGACCGGACTACTCCACTGGCTTAAGGCCCTTGTGATCAGCTGGTTTGAAAAAATTAAGTCAAGCTCGACCTGCAGTATACTTCTGCGTTGTGGCGAGACACGGTAGGGGGATAGTTTAATGGGAGTTGCATCCCCTACGTCGATGTCGTGCACGGCCAAAGAAGTGAGCCCTGGAGTATCACGGAACACACTGGGAGACTGAGATAAAACAGAGATTAGTTGGTTCGCTTGATCAGAGGGAAGAGGACATAGTTTAGATGGTAATTCCCTCAAAGCCACTGAATTATACTGAAAGTTGGATAGGCTAAATGACAAGTCAAAGTCTGCATGGATACCTTCAGGCTCTGGAACAGTCTGTTGCGGGTCAGTAAGAGAACTGAAGACTTCGTCCGCACCAGGCTGTTCACAGGTCCTGACATTCACTGCCACAGTGGGAGAATCTGGAGGAGAGGAATCAGGGGACCTATGGTAGGGCTTCAACATATTTATATGGAATACTTGCGTGGGCTTTCTCCTGTCTGGGGTAGTTACTAGATAATCGGTAATGCTCACCCTCCGAATGATCTTATATGGGCCCCTGAACTTGGCAGATAAAGGTTGGCCAAAAAGGGGGAGCAGGACCAAAACCTCATCACCGGGCTTAAACTCCCTCTCACGGGCTTTTCTGTCATACCATTTCTTCATGGAGCCTTTAGCCACTGTCAAGTTTTGAGCGGCAAACTCACATGAGGATCTCAGCCGGGTTTTTGAAATCTGAAACATACTTGAGGAGGTTTTGGTTCCCCTCCTGGCCAACTAGGCTATCCTGCAATAGTTGCAAAGGACCTCTTACCTGGTGACCGAAAACTAGCTCATTAGGGGAAAAACCCAGGGATTCAGTTGGAACCTCACGAGTAGCAAATAAAAGAAAAGGTACCCCCTTATCCCACTCAACTCCGGTCTCTGTACAATACTTACGTAACATTCCCTTTAATGTCTGATGATATCGTTCGAGAACCCCTTGACTCTCTGGGTGGTAGGTGCTAGACTTTACATGCTCGATACCCAACTCCTTCAGGGACTGCTGGAAAATGTTAGAGGTAAAATTAGTTCCTTGATCACTTTGCACCTCATGGGGGAAACCCATTCTGGTGAAGAATTTGAGCAGTTCCTTGATGACAGTTGGAGCAGAGGTAGTCCTTAAGGGTATAGCCTCTGGGTAGCGAGTTGCCATGTCCATGATAGTTAACACCTTACGAGCGGCCTATGCGGTTTATTTATATGTACCGCCCAGCGGGGTGTTTTTAGCCAAAATAGGGCTGTTTACGTGATCATTTTCATGCCTAAATAAGACCCAGAACGTAAAACAAGTACCTATCCCTGAAAGGGCATAAACAGAGCTTTCGAATGACACCATAACGATCCTTTTATGATGGCTAGTTTTCTTGCAATAACCGTGCAACGCGAGTGCAAAAAGCATGTAATTCGGTACTTTCCCCATATAATTCAGTATGTAGCGAGTGAGAGAGGGAGGAGGGAGCTGAGATTCGTGTCAGTAGGTTCGCCGCGGTGGTCTGGAGCAGTCATACGCTCGCTAGTCTCCTGCCACCACTTGTCTCTCTCTCTCAGCAACATTACGTGCTGAAATTGCCACTCGACCTATGTCGAGCACCGCCACATAGTCCAGCTTTATTAAATACGACTTATGTGGTGAGCCGCTAATTATGGGTTAATAAATAAATGTTACCTTGGGAAGTCTTAGGCAATGGGCCTACAATGTCCACTACCACCCGAGTAAAAGGATTCTCGAAAACGGGCAAGGGCACCAGAGGATGTACAGGCACCTTCTGATTGGGTTTTCCTGTCATCTGGCAAGTGTGACACACTCTACAACACTCCACTACATCTGCACGCATTCCTGGCCAGTAAAAGTGGGCTCTGATTCTGTCTAGAGTTTTCTCACACCTAGGTGTCCTGCCAATGGTAACAATGTGCCATTTCCATGATATCTCTACGACAAGGTTTGGGGACTACTACTTGATGGACGTCCCAAGCCCCGTCATCGATTGGTCTGTGTGGCGGTCTCCATCTTCGCCACAATACTCCTCCTTTGAGGTAGAAACATTCACCACCCTCCTTCTCACATTCCTCTTCACTCACGGACCTGGCAGCTAACTCCTTGCATTCACTATCATCTCTCTGTAGCTCTACCAGGCCACTAGGACAATTTGGAGGGGTTTCATAGTCATCGTTAGGGTCAAGATGAGCCATAAAGGTGTCAGATAAATCCACCTCAGTCACATCATCAGGCACAGTTGGAGCATCATTCACACTCTCATCATCCCTTTCATCAACTCTTACATTCGGTACATTTCTGTCTGAGGGAACTGCTACTTGAGACATTGAACGTGTGACAGCACACACAGGGAAAACAGTTGGCATCTCCTTTTCGAGCTCACCGGTTAGTGGCTCGTTAACAGGGGAAAGTGACAAAATGGGGTCTGGTCGGACCTTCTCACCTGCTACATCATTCCCCAAAAGGAGTGTTACCCCAGGCACAGGGATATCTTGGGACCTACACAAAGCTATGGTGGCCTCACCCTGTAGTAACTCACATTCAATTTCGCCTTTTACCAAGTATGCATAAAACTGGCCTCCAGCACCTCTCATTACAACTGGTTCGCCAGGTGGGCACTCAGTGTAAGGATTCACCATGAGGGTGCTAGTAGAACCTGTGTCTCTCAGAATTTTTACCTCATGCATACAACCATTTAATCTCACGTTGCCAGATTAAATAAAGGGACGGTAACTGTCCTGCACTGATGGTGAAATTATTATTGGCTTAACCCTAGTGGGTTGTACCACACATGCTACTACACCCCTGTCTAGATGATTTACGTTAGCTGCTAGGTACTCCTTCTGTCGGGAGTCCTGCATTAAAGGAACTTTTGGTGCTAGGTACTCCTTCTGTCGGGAGTCCTGCATTAAAGGAACTTTTGGTGCTAGGTACTCCTTCTGTCGGGAGCCCTGCATTAAAGGCACACATGGAATTTGAGATACGGCGGCAACTGTCTGCCCCGATCTCTCGGTTTTTTCCTTGGCCCAGCACTGATAAGCTAGGTGGCCTCTCATGCCACAAAAAGTACATACTTTAGGGGATACGGGAACGTTCCCTCTTTGAGCATTACTATTACTTTGGGGCCCACCTCTGTTACCATTGCCCTGAGTCGCATTTTTAGTTGGGGGAACAATTCTATTTTGGCTAGCTGGGGAAGACGTTATAGGCTTGTGACTGGGTCTGTCAGATTTGTGATTGGGATACTAAAAATTAGAACTAGAATTATCGTAGGGCTTCTTTCCACGAAATTTGTTGTTGAGCACGTATGTGTCAGCCATGTCAGCGGCGTCAGCAAGACAATCTACCTTTTTCCCCTTTAAATGATAGGATACAGAAGAATCAATTTTCCATAGGAAATTTTCTAACAGGACCAACTCCTTCAGATCGTTGTAGCTTGTGACTTTCTTACTCTTGACCCAATGATTGAAAGTTTTAGTCATGGTCCTGGCAAATACCTTATGGGTTTCTTCTACTTTCTTCTGGTTTTTACGGAAAGATTGCCTGTAAGCCTCAGGCTGCAATTGATAGGTTTTTAGGATAGCTTCTTTGAGACTGTCATAATCCTGCCTAACTTCTGCTACTTCTGACAAATACGTGGCTCGAGCCTGCCCTGTCAAAACAGTTTGTAACATAAAAGGCCATTGATCTCTTGCCCACTTCATACCTCCAGCAACTTCCTCAAACAAAACAAAGAAATCCTGCACATTATCCTCAGTGAAAGGTGGAATGACACTAGTCATAGTCAATCCCAGAGGGGGAGCAATTAAGGGAGCATTTGTATTGACATTTAGTTGAGCCGTACGATATTGATATTCACATTGTTCGGTGGTTGCTCTGGCTTTTATGCTGGCTTCTTCGGTATTTATTCTGGCTAGTTCTATGTCGGTGTTTGCTTTTATTCTGGCTAGTTCTAATATTTGATCACCGGTCAAACCAGGTGGCAATTGTTCATCAAGTTGGCTAGGTTTACTCGGGATCCCACCAACTGCTCCGTCACCCTCCCCGCCTTCTACAGGGAACAGGTGGGTTTTTATGGTCTGAGCCACCTCTACTTTAGACATGTTTGAGACAGTTAATTGGAGATGTGAGGCAAGCACTTTCAGTTCGGATTTTGACAGACGGTCAATATCAGGGGCTGTGGGTTCTGATTCTATGAAAACTCGAGCATCTTCTTCATTAATTAGTTGAGGCATGATTAATATTTGATTTTTAAGTAGTGAAACGTTAATGAAACTGAGTGAAACTGTATGAAACGAATCCTGGCAAGGTCGCCACTCTTCTGCTATGTATCTTGATCCTCAAGTGGTTAACTCGATGAATCTAGATAGCACAGAGATATATATTAAGGTATCAGTCAGCTGAAGGCAAAACAAAAGTAAAATTTAATAAAATTATTTCCTGTTGTTGCTTCCTTTCCTTTTGGATCTTAGGACTTAGTATCCTTTATTGACTGATACTCTTTAATTATGAAAAATACTGAAACTAATTAAAGTCATGTAGTATTTATAAAGAATTATTATTTAACCGAAGCTTTAGTAGGCTATGGTTATGAACCGAAGAAGTTATATCTAAAGAAGGACTATTAACCCTTAAAAAGCGGCTCACCACATAAGTCGTATTTAATAAAGCTGGACTATGTGGCGGCGCTCGACATAGGTCGAGTGGCAATTTCAGCACGTAATGTTGCTGAGAGAGAGAGACAAGTGGTGGCAGGAGACTAGCGAGCGTATGACTGCTCCAGACCACCGCGGCGAACCTACTGACACAAATCTCAGCTCCCTCCTCCCTCTCTCACTCTCTATATACGGAATTGTATCGGGAAAGTGGCTAATTACCTGCTTTTTGCACTCGCTTTGCACGGTTATTGCAAGAAAACTAGCCATCATAAAAGGATCGTTATGGTGTCATTCGAAAGCTCTGTTTATGCCCTTTCAGGGATAGATACTTGTTTTACGTTCTGGGTCTTATTTAGGCATGAAAATGATCACGTAAACAGCCCTATTTTGGCTAAAAACACCCCGCTGGGCGGTACATATAAATAAACCGCATAGGCCGCTAAAGAAGGGTTAATTCTATAAAAAGTCTTGAAAGATAAATATTAAAGTAAGAATATTTCTGTCTCTTACCCTTTTTTAAATGAATAGATAGTTTTCTTATATGTCCTTTTAATTCTATTTAATGTAATTATTCTTGGTTCTTGTCTTACGTTAATAGTATTATATTATTATTATCATCAGGATTAATATCAAAGTCACATAAAAAGTTAGATATATATTTAATTAGTTAAATGTATTTCTTAACCACGTAACATTGAGGTTTGCTTATGAGTAAATAAAGTTACAGGATCGCTTCATAGATTCGATTCAGGTCTCATTCAAATAATATGAAAAGCAAAATAATATTTTGAAGCAAAAGAATTTTCTTCAGCTTAGGAAATCACTAGAAGTAATATTATCACAGCCATGTTAGTCTAAGGCGATATTACTAATACGAGACAATAGCATCACCGTACTAAGCACCGTTAAGCAATGTAAGCTTAATTCAAAGAAAATGAAAGAACTCGTAAGTATTAATATAAAACAATAGTATTACTTTCATCATAACCCAATTACTTAAAGAGTTGCTTTAGTCCACAAGTTAGTCAACTAAAATAGTTAAGTACATAATATAGTTAACGTTAATTCACAATCAAATAGTTACGTACATAACAGTAGCGTTAACGTTAATTCGCAATCAAAAAGTTAAACACGTAGTAGCGTTCACGTTAATTCCCAATCACATATCTCACTAACCAACATAACGTAAGTGTTTACACCGAACACACTTAACACACATTTATATAATCTGACTGTCACAATCCCATTATAATACTTCACCCCGTCTTCCTCCAGCTGCAAGTTCACCTTCCCCAACTCCAAATGAGACTGATTTGAATGCCCACAACTCGGGTCTTATATACTAAACAATGATGGTGTAGGAACGAATCAGGAGGCGGAGGGTGGTGCCTGCTCCAATCATAGCTCCTCGAGTCGCATAACAGGTGCCTGGTCCACTCACAGCTCCTGGCGTCGATCATACGTCATAGCATCGGTCATCGAGGTAGTTTGCAGGGTCCCCTATGACGCACGCAGGTGTGCAGGTATGCGGGCGAGCTGATTTACCCTCTCGCTTCGTCGCTCGCTAGTCTGCTTCACCGTTTGGGTAGTTTGGCTCCTTCACCTCTAATTCTAACACTTAAATTAACATACAGGGCTCCGTATGTCAGAATATATATACTGTATATATATATATCTCGGATTAATCAGGTAGCAATATTACTTTGAATAATGTTATATATAATTTAAAAAAAATTGTAATTTAAAAAGAGTGCAAAACGCCGTAAGTAAAGGTGTTAACTTAGCCCTTTCAAACCGATTAATAAATATTGGCATTAGGATATCTTCTGTTATGTATTCAAATTAAATTATGATATACAGATTTGTCTTACCTTTCTGTCTCGTAAACCATGTAATATTATGTTCAAAACTAACAGATCAATAAGTAGCTCCGTACTTCATTACGACTATTAAAGTTTATATCATTAAACAAAACAAATAAACATCGAAAAATGTAATGAATGACCATCAACATGATTCACCCTTCAGTTGCAATCGTGTTCCTTGTTTATTTGTATACGATTGTCAGTAGAATAACACCAGTCATCATAAATAAATATTCAGGGTTTTCATCAAAATCTAATTATTTCAATGTTATTTTTGGTGCCCTTCTCTTTTCAGTCTAGGTAAATATTTGGCCTACAGATTTTTCAATATGAAAGGTGAAACAATATCAGTACAAAGTCAGGCAGACAGACACACACATACGTACATTCAGATTGTGGTATACCATAATATATATACAATATCCGGCCGTTCCATAGGTGTGGTTGTGGACGACCATCGCTCACTTCCTCATCCAACAACTCCGGTGTTCCTCAGGGTTCTGTCCTATCTCCTATTCTCTTTCTAATTTTCATTAACCCTTTATTAGCGGCTCACCACTTAAGTCGTATTTAATAAAGCTGGACTATGTGGCGGCGCTCGACATAACTCGAGTGGCAATTTCAGCACGTAATGTGGCTGAGAGAGAGAGACAAGTGGTGGCAGGAGACTAGCGAGCGTATGACTGCTCCAGACCACCGCGGCGAACCTACTGACACAAATCTCAGCTCCCTCCTCCCTCTCTCACTCGCTACATACTCAATTATGTACCGAAAGTACCGAATTACCTGCTTTTTGCACTCGCGTTGCACGGTTATTGCAAGAAAACTATCCATCATACAAGGATCGTTATGGTGTCATTCGAAAGCTCTGTTTATGCCCTTTCAGGGATAGATACTTGTTTTACGTTCTGGGTCTTATTTAGGCATGAAAATGATCACGTAAACAGCCCTATTTTGGCTAAAAACACCCCGCTGGGCGGTACACATAAATAAACCGCATAGGCCGCTCGTAAGGTGTTAATGATCTTCTCAACTGTACATCTAGTCCTATCCATTCATATGCAGATGACTCTACTTTATACCACTCAATTAGTTTTCAGAACGCCCCAGCCAGCAGTCCATCAAAAGTAAACGTAATGAAGCCATAAAATGCTTATCTTCTGATCTAGCTACTATTTCCAATTGGGGTAGAGAAAACCTTGTTACATTTAATGCTTCCAAAACTCAATTTATCTATCTTACTACCCGTCAGGAACCTCCAGAGGACTATCCCTTATTCTTCAACAATACAAAAATCAACTCTTCATCTTCCCTCAATGATCTCGGTGTCTCTTTTTCTTCTGCTCTCACTTGGAAAGACC
>CM064523.1:44472449-44849949 GCA_032716605.1 Paralithodes platypus | reverse complement strand
GTTTCTTTATTGATATTCCCTGGACCTCTTTCTTTTCTAATGATGCACACTCCACCATGAGCCACATACAAGATTTTGTAAAAATTGGAATGGAAACTTTTATTCCTCATCAAAAGTACAGTAAAAGATCTAATTCACCTAAATGGTTTGATCATAATTGTGCTAGAGTAACTGAACAAAAAGCAATAGCCTACAATGCATACACAAGATCAAAAACACATGAAGCCTTTAATTACTTTAGAAACATCAGAAATCATGCCAAAACTGTATTAAACCTAACTAAATCAAACTTTCTCCATAAGCAGGCAAATAAACTTCTAAATAATCCAAATGATAACAAAATATTTTGGTCTACTCTTAACTCATTTAAATCCAACTTCACTACTGCTTCATCCATTCCACCATTAAAATCTCCGACTGGCAATCTTGTAAGTGACCCACGAGGTAAAGCTAACCTTCTTGCGGATATTTTCTCCACCAACTCAACCTTAGATGAAATAAATCAAGATGTCCCTGTACTTAATTTTAATTCACCTGAAATTCCCTCACTTAAGATCCACACCAGACATGTCAAAACTATTTTGCAGAATCTCTCAGTAGATAAGGCTCCTGGTCCAGATGAAATTCCTCCAATAGTACTTAAGAATTGCTCCTTGGTGCTCGCTCCTGTATTGGCAAAATTTTTCCGTCTGTGTACTCATACCTCATGCTTCCCAGTACCCTGGAAAGAAGCAAACATCCATCCAGTTCCTAAAAAAGGTGCCTCTTCAGATCCATCAAACTACAGACCAATAGCTATAACTTCCACTCTTGGCAAAGTTTTTGAAATTATATTAAATAATCACATAATTAAGCATCTGGAGAATAATAAATTAATCAGTGATAGGCAATATGGTTTTAGACGATGTCGATCAACTGCAGACATTCTTTGCCTTCTTACGCATCAAATCAACCAAGCTACAGACCAACATGGTGAAACACATACAATAGCACTGGATATATCAAAGGCATTTGATAGAGTCTGGCATCAATCCTTATTGTCGAAGATGTCACACTACGGCCTTGCATCATTAGTTCCACTAATTTCTTCTTATCTTCATAACAGAAAAATATGTGTAATGGTAGATGGCCTTTATTCTCAATTTCACTCAATAAATGCTGGTGTTCCCCAGGGATCAGTTTTGGCCCCAACTCTGTTCCTCATTCATATCAATGATCTCATATCTACCACTCATAATCCAATACATTCCTACGCAGATGACTCAACACTCCACAGTTCCTTCACATTTACCAATTCTTTCACCCAACCCGATCTTATAAATTCAAAAATAAACACTGCAATTTCTCTGAACCAGGACCTTTCTAGAATTAATGAATGGGGACAAGAGAATCTAGTTTCCTTTAATGCACAGAAAACCAAGTACATTCAATTTTCTAACCGACAGAATCTCACTGACTCCCATATATTTGTTAATGATGTAAATATTCCCACTTCCCCTAGTATTGACATTCTCGGTGTAACATTAACTACTAACTTGAGCTGGACACATTATGTTAGAAGCATTGCTAAGAATGCCTCTAAAAAACTGGGACTCCTGTACAGAGTTCGAGAATTCTTCACTGACGAGCAGTTGGCCGTAATATATAAAAGTCATGTGCGCTCTCAGATGGATTACTGTTCACCTCTGTGGGGTGGAAGTGGAGTGGTTGCATTGAGGCAGTTGGACAAAATTCAAAATAAAGCTATTAGATTAATCAATAACCCTGCAATCACACAGGACCTTCCTACATTAGCCATACGAAGAAACGTTGCATCCCTTGCATTATTCTACAGATATTTTCACAGCAATTGTTCCGAGGAACTTGCTTCAATTGTGCCGCCTCTCCACATCTTTCCCCGTAGAACTAGGGCAGCTGAGAGCGTCCATGAATTTACACTTTCTCCTCCACAATGCAGAACTTCTGCTTATCAGAATTCATTTATCCCCAGAGCTACTACTCTTTGGAATTCACTTCCCTCGAATTGCTTTCCACAAACTTACAATCTACAAATGTTTAAATCCAGTTGTTACAAACATTTTATGAATGGAGGATGCCTTTAGGCACATGGACCTTTTTGTTTTATCTGTGTTTTTCCTTCCTCCGTTCATTGTCTCTTAAAAAAAAAAAAAAAAAAAAAAAAATGTATGTATAATATATATACTGTATATATACATACATATATATATATATTCTGACATACGGAGCCCTGTATGTGTTTATTTAAGAGTTGAAGGAGTGCCGAATTACCCAGGCGGCGAAGCAGACCAGCGAGCGAACCAGCGAGTGGAAACCAGCTCGCCTGCATACCAGCAAACAAGCCTTCACACCTGCGTGTGTCATATGGGACCCTGCAAACTACTTCAATGACCCGACGCTATGACGATGATCGACGCCATTGGACCACGCACCTGCTACGCAACTAGAGGAGCTGTGATTGGGGCGCGCACCATCCCCCGCCTCCTGATTCGTTCCTACACCATCATTGCATAGTATATAAGACCCGAGTAGTGGGCATTCAAATCAGTCTCATTTGGAGTTGGGAAGGTGAACTTGCAGCTGGAAGAAGACGGGGTGAAGTATTATAATGGGATTGTGAATGTCAGTCAGATTATATAAGTGTGTGTTAAGTGTGTTCGGTGTAAACACTTACGTTATGTTGGTTAGTGAGATATGTGATTGGAAATTAACGTTAACGCTACTATTATGTACTTAACTATTTTAGTTGATTGACTTGTGGACTAAAGCAACTCTTTAAGTAATTGGGTTATGATAAAAGTAATACTATTGTTTTATATTAATACTTGCGAGTTCTTTAATTTTCTTTTAATTAAGCTTACATTGCTGGTAAGAACAAGAACGGTGATACTATTGTCTCATATTAGTAATATCGCCTTAGACTAACATGGCTGTTTTAATATTACTTCTAGTGATTTCCTAAGCTGAAGAAAATTCTTTTAGCTTCAAAATATTATTTTTGCTTTTCATATTATTTGAGTGAGGCCTGGGCCTGAATCGAATCTATGAAGCGATCCTGTAGCTTAATTTACTCATAATCAAACCTCAATGTTACGTGGTTAAGAAATACATTTAACTAATTATTAAATATATATCTAACTTTTTATGTGACTTTGATATAAATCCTGATAATAATAATATAATACTATTAACGTAAAACAAGAACCAAGAATAATAACTACATTAAATATAAATAAAAGGACATGATATAAGAAAACTATCTATTCATTTAAAAAAGGGTAAGAGACAGAAATATTCTTACCTTAATATTTATCTTTCAGACTTGATATATAATTAATAGTCCTTCTTTAGATATAACTTATTCGGTTCATAACCATAGCCTACTAAGCTTCGGTTAAATAATATTTTTGTTATAAATACTACATGACTTTAATTAGTTTCAGTATTTTTCCATAATTAAAGAGTATCAGTCAATAAAGGATACCAAGTCTAAGATCCAAAAGGAAAGGAAGCAACAACAGGAAATAATGTTATTAGATTTTACTTTCGTTTTGCCTTCAGCTGTCTGATACCTTAATATATATATCTGTGCTATCTAGATTCATCAAGTTAACCACTTGAGGATCAAGATACGTAACAATATATATATATATATATATATATATATATATATATACAGTATATAATGGTGAGATAACAGATCTAAAGACGAGCCACCCAAATAACAGTTGCAGAGTAGCCAGTCTGCAACTCCAAGACTCTATAAAGACGAGAGAAATGCAGGAGCCACCCCTGTTTTCCCATGCTCTGGCCAAGGGACAAATAGAAAAGCGACCCCTGTTTCCCCGTTTTCTACGACAACAGCCAGGATGGGAGGTCCGCCCCACGAATTAGCCACCTGCTCGGGCGACGCCCCCAACCCTCACAGCCAACCAAAACACAGCATTTCCTCAGCCTTCACAGCCAACCAAAACCCAGCATTTCCTCAGCCCCCAGATCTTGCTTATAATGAAGAAGTGGTTATGCAAATTAAACATCAACGGTCTGGAGTCTACCGACAGGAACAGATATAAATGAGACGACACATTGTGGCGGATCGGGAGATCCAATAAACCCCGATCAAGAACAACTATTAAGCAAGCTATATCAATGTTTGTTTAAGAATGTAGCTCATAGACAAGTCCGTATACATCCCATTTTTCTCTTATTATACTAAGTAACTAGGTCATAAGTACAGTAATTAATGAGCTACCTAGCATATATGTATTCCGTGTAAACCACCACTAGGTATACCTACGAAAAGTAATTACCTCACAACTTCATCACAACGATTTCACCATATCCCTCTGATCTTGAAGACCTGTCCACGAGAGTCAAGAAAAAAGCCACACATTACCTCAAGAAAATTATAGGAAAGTTTGCAAAATACACGACCCTCCTATTCCAGTCCTACCCCGGAGCTGAGTAGCGGAGCAACTCTGTAGCTTGCACCAGTCTGCCCCTGCCCTGCCCCCAGAGAGTGCCCTGTCCTGAAGTGCCCTGTCATCCTGTTCGAGCCACGCCCTCCCCCCTGAAGTGCTGACCGAAGATGCCATGGCCCCCAGAAGTGCTGCCCCTAGGACCTACGCCCAAAGTCGGCCAGCCCCGCAATCGCTTCATCAGCCCTCCAAATATTCCCTAAGTTCTGTGTGTCTTTTCGTTGTGTTATTGTTGTCAAGGTCAATTAAGATATGTGAGCCATGTTGTGCTAATTATTTCTGAGATCTGTGCCCAAGATCCTTAATTCAGTATCAGTGTTAATCCTTCTGAAACTTACATACTCATTGTGTTAAAACTGTGTATAAGTCTTAAACCTGTGATAGTGCTTCTTTTCATATCGAACGTCTTACACATACGTTATATAGTTGTGTTCAGTTATTCATTTTGCCACACGCTCGCAGATCTTTCTATATATGTATTCTGTTATGTATCTTGTGAGTTGAGGTCGAAGTGTATTTCTTGATTAGATTTCCCTTCCTAATTGATTCTACCTGTACCAGCAGCTGATCAAGTCGTTTAAGGAGAAGTCATCAAGGATCATCGTCTCAGGAATCGTCCCCCGGCTCGGTGTAGAGAGCCGATTTTACAACATAGCCACCAGCACAAATCGTTGTCTAGCAAACCTCTGCAGGAAGGAGAACGTGGGATTCGTCGACACCTGGGACAATTTCTACTACGATGACTATTTGTTTTCGGATGATGGAGTTCATCTGAACCAGGTGGGAGCAGCGCGTTTTGGGCGTCTTCTCAACGATGCGGTGAAGGATTTTCGGAGAAGAAATCGACTCAGCACAGGACAACCAGGAAGGAGGACCGAAGACAGCGAGGACGGCAATCTACAAAGGAATTAAATACTAATCCGTCAAGAACCGCGAATTTGGATAAAGCTCCACCAACACGACCCAAATTCAAAACCGTCAGGGATAACGACCGAGGACCGAGGACAGCCATGAATGTAAATGTAGATCCGACCAGAACCAAAATTCGATGAAAGAACGATCTGCGAGTTCTAAAACCGCAACTTTAAAGGTTTTCTATGCAAACGCTCGTAGCATACGCAATAAATTTTCAGATTTAGAGGAACTAGTGTTTACAGAAAATTATGATGTGATTGGCATAACAGAATCTTGGCTCAATACACAAGATAGAGACTTTTTAGCAGAGTATTCACTTCCCGGTTATGTAATGTTTGAGAACAGCCGAATAAATAAAAATGGAGGTGGCGTTTTATTTTATATCAAAGAAAGTCTTAACCCGACCCTCGTGTCAAAACCTCAAATTGTGAACGTCGACACATCTTTTGTGCTAATAAAGAATAATAAAGGTACAAAAATAATACTTGCGTTAATATACAGACCTCCAGCTCAATCAGTGCAAACTGACCGAGAAATTTACGAACAAATTGCAGATGTAAGTAACTCACAAGATACCGTAATTTTTGGCGACTTTAATTTACCTGTGACCAAGTGGGGCGATACTCTTACTTCACACTCCGGACATGACTTGTATACGAACTTGCAAGAGAGTTCGCTTTATCAATTTGTTCGAATGCCGACCCGTGGTAATAACGTTCTTGACATTGTACTTGCAACAAAAGAAGAATTGATAGAGAATTTGAATGTTGGTGATGAATTCAGTAACAGCGACCATCGTACGATAACTTTCACTTTAAAGTTTACTAGTAACGAACCAAATAGTAGCATCGAAAAAGTCCCTAATTTCAAGAAAGCAAACTTCCATAAACTTAGAGCTATGTTTAAAGAAACTGACTGGAGCTTTTTAATTAACAATAACGACATAAATACATCTTGGAAGTTATTCGAAACCACTTACCTAAAAGCAGTGCAAGACTGCATACCATCGAAAATACGGCGTCCAGGCCATAATAATAAGCCCAAATGGTGGAATAAAGATATTTCAAACTGCCTGCTTGCTAAAAAATGTGCTAATGATAGATTAAAATCCTCACAAAATGACGAAGAACGGGTGAAATTTGTAGAGCTACGACGCAAAGCCAAAAAGTTAATTAAGCAAAGTAAAAAGACCTTAGAGTTACATATTGCGAATCAAAGTAAAACAAACCCGAAAGAATTCTATAGTTATATCAGAAAGAAAAAAGTAGTTACTTCAACTGTTGGACCGTTAGTCGATGAAAAAGGAGAATACACCAAAGACGAAGTACAAATGAGTAATGCCCTCAATACCTTCTTTGCATCAGTTTTTACAACAGAAGACCTCAGTGATATCCCTACACCATCGCCGATTCAGATTGATAATTCAGATGTTCTAAGCAATATCACCGTTACAGAGAGAGAAGTATTGAATTGTTTAGATAAACTCAAGGTAAATAAAACGCCAGGACCTGATACAATCTCGCCTAGAGTTCTAAAGGAAGCTAAGAATGAGCTCTCCAAACCACTGACATTACTATTCAATAAATCCTTGCAGTCTGGAACTATGCCTGATCAGTGGAAGCTAGCCAACGTAACACCGATATTCAAAAAAGGCAGCAAATCCCTACCCAGTAACTATCGTCCAATTAGCTTAACCTCAGTTGTATGTAAAATGCTAGAAACGGTCATACGAGACAGACTCGTAAATCACTTGGAGGAAAATAACATACTTAAAGATACTCAACACGGCTTTCGTAAAAAACGTTCCTGTTTAACAAACCTCTTAGACTTCTTCCACGATATCCTCAACCTCTACGATGAGAGTAAAGCTGTAGATATTATATACCTTGATTTTCAAAAGGCCTTTGACAAAGTTCCCACAAACGTTTACTGCTAAAACTAAAAGCGCATGGAATACAAGACGGTGTGTTGAAATGGATAGAAAATTGGCTCAGCAACAGAAAGCAAAGGGTAGTCATAAACGGTAAGGCATCTAAATGGACCAATGTAAGTAGCGGGGTACCCCAAGGATCGGTACTAGGACCAATTCTCTTTCTAATTTACATCAACGACATAGATGAGGGTCTCACCTGCACAATCTCAAAATTTGCTGACGATACAAAAATTGCAAATAGCGTACTCTCAAAAGAACAAGTTGACGATATGCAACACAATCTAGATAAATTGTCATGTTGGGCCCAAATTTGGCAAATGAGTTTCAATGCGGATAAATGTAAAGTACTACATGTCGGATACCTAAATGAGAAAGCAAACTATTCGATGAATGGCACTCAGCTTAAGAATGTAAACAGAGAAACTGATCTGGGAGTAACAATATCGAGTAACCTAAAACCGAGTCAACAATGTTCAGAAGTTGTTAAGAAGGCAAACAAAATAATTGGCTTTATAGGCAGGTCATTTGAGCATAAATCCAAAGAAGTTATCCTAACCCTTTACAATTCCTTAGTCCGCCCTCTTCTGGAATACTGCGTTCAATCCTGGTGCCCTTATTACCAAAAAGATATAAACAAGCTAGAACGAGTTCAACGTAGAGTTACCAAAATGATACCTAGCCTAAAGAACAAACCATACGAAGAGCGTCTTAGAGAATTAAATCTATTTCCTTTAACCCAGCGCAGATTAAGAGGCGACTTAATTCAAGTGTTCAAAATCATCAAAGGCATCGACAATATGAACTGTAGTAAGTACTTCACTATCGACCAATCTAATTACACGCGGGGAAACGGTTGCAAAATTATTGGTAAATCTTTTAACTCGCACGAATCTAAGAATTTCTTCTTCAATCGAGTTGTCAACTTGTGGAATGGGCTTCCCCGAGACGTTATAGACTGCAGCACCGTTGATTCATTTAAATTCCGCCTAGACAAATATCTCGCATCAAACCCGCGACTGACTGCGTTTGTAAATGAATAACTTTATCCTCCCCTCAGTTACTAACCCATATGTCCCCTACTAACTTCCTAGTCCTGCCACGTTAGTGGCAGGGCAGTAGTTCCCTTTCCAATGTTCCCTTACCCACTCTAAACCACTGTTTGGACACTTGATCCTCAGTGTTTTGGAGGACAAGCAACCTAGAAGGGTCACTAGATCTGTTGTTGCTTGATTTCCTTTGTACTCCTTTGTACTCCTTTGTACCTAGAACCTACGCCCAATTTTATAACAAATTTACTCGCACATATTTAATCTCTACCCCTCAGAATTATCCCAGTGAAAACCTATCTCCCCCTGTTGCTTGATTACGTTCGATTATATAATCGCCTCTGTAATTATTTTATGAATTCATATTGATGTTCATTTGATTACTGATGTAAGTAATTCTGATTCTTCGTGCTTAGGAATTCCAGCATTGTATAGTTTCTGCTACTTAGTTCCACATCACTTACCATACACCTATTATTCTAGTGTATGTTTATTGCAAGACTGTTAATTCATTCAGATCTCTTAGGAATACTGATATTAGTATTTCTTTAGCATAACTTCGTCGTATGCGCCCTCATTCCTTTGATTGATTAATATCTTATTAATTATCCTTTGACACTAGTAATCCTAAGCGTTCCCAGAGCATTTGTTGACCAACTTTATTTAGTTACTTATATTCCGTTCTCTAGTGTAAGTACTTAGAGTTATTTTATAAACTCATGCATCTCTATACGCCCTTTTTATATCTGAAATCTTCGGCTAGTTTCGGTATGTCTTACATACGACCGTTGACGTGAATATAAGATATTCATTGGAAATTACATTAATTATTCGTCCAACCTAATCTTGTGTACCTTAAATTAAAATATAGTTTGCCCCCACTTGCAGAGTAATATTATTGATACTACTTTCCTAGTTGCATTAACTTAGAATTTAATTCCCAACACCGCAGTACAGTACATGACCTGACTCCCACTGTTTAAGTAGGAAGGCCACTTGAGTATACCGCGACTACCGTTAGTGCGACCCTCAGCCGTGTGACTCGCCTAGCCTACTTGGGTGTTTATTTTGTTCTCAACTCCCCTCGTGTCTCTTAGCTTGAGATTACATTTTGTTTCTTTGTTTGTTACTCAGTCACGTAAGACACTCGACTCATTTTTATTGTTATTATTAAGGGTGATTATTCCTATGTTCATGTTTCACTTTTGTTGCCATTTGATTAACTGAGATTCTTAACCACCTTTGTCTCTGATTAAGTCTTAATATATATGTACCATTATTCTTTGGCGTTCTGGGGCCGAAAACATCTCGCCCCGCATCTGTAAGGTTACGTTTGGTTAAGGGGAGATATCCACTTGAGGGATTTTTTTCTGGACCCCTTTCTCCCTCATGTTTAGCCCCATTGCTTTTGATATTTTAAGACATTTGCACCATAATTAAGAACTTTCGACCCATTTCTGTCAATTTTAAGACCTTTCATGCAATTTAGGTGTCGATGTTTTCCTGGCGAGCGATAGCGAGCCTGTAATTTAAGAGGAACCGGCCTTTGGCCGGGTAATTTTTCTACCGAAAAATGTACACATTTATCTTGAAAGGGGGCCTAGAGGGTGACATTTTAAGCTTGATGGAGGTCTAGGGAACTAACTAAAAACCTCCCCTTAAGTTGACAATAGAAGTGATAGTAGTAAAAGTGGGGATGATGGTAATAGTAGTGATGATGTTGATAATAGTAGTAATGATGGTTGTAGTTATAGTGATGATGATGACGTTAGTGATGATGGTGATAGTACTAGTAGTAGTGATGGTCATAATAGTAGTGAAGATGGTGACAAGTAATGATGATATTTGTACTGATAAAGATGACAGTAGTGATGTTGGTAGTGACGATGGGGACAGTATTAGTGATGATGGTGAGTAGTAGTGATTATGGTGAACATTTTAGTGATGATGCCAGTAGTAGTGATGATGAGAGTAGGAGAGATGATGGTAAGAGTAGTATTGATGCCTATAATAGTAGTAGAGCTGATGATAGTAATGGTGATAGTGATTAGTAGTGATGATGGTGACCCTTTGCAGAGTTGGGTATGCCGTTTTGATTTTGGGCAAAACGGCATGTCTACTTTATCAACTCTGCGTAAGCAGAGTTTGGTATCACTCCCCCCGTATAGTGGGTACCACACGAAAAAAATGTCTGTCGTCGCCGTCGTCCGTCTGTCTCGGAACTCCTCCTAGACCGTTGGACGGATTTTCACCAAATTTCACACGGACATTTGTTGCATGAATGCGAACGTCAGTCAAAAAAGATTTTTTGAATTTATGCAATAGTTATGATTTTAGGTCCAAAATATGGTTTTACACCCCCCCCCCCCCTCCCCACCCAGCAATGATGGCGTTCTGGGAGCGAAAACATCTCGCTACGCATTTGCTAGGTTAAGTTAGATTAGTTGGCACTAGAAGTGATGGTAGTAATATTTTTGGATTGATGGTGATAGTAGTGATGATGGTGATAATAGTAGTGATGATGGTTGTAGTTGTATTGATGATGATGACAGTAGTGATGATGATGACAGTAGTAGATATGATGGTGACAGTACTAGTAGTAGTAATGATGGTCATAATAGTAGTGATGATGGTGGAATGGAATGGAAGTATATAGTAAAGGTGAGGCAAGTAATCAAATTTACCCTAGAGATACGACCTACGCCAAGGCCGATTTTACACTCCAGGTACCCAGTTTAACGTATGGGTGGGACGAGGCGAACACGAGAGAAGGCCTGCCCAATGGCCACTGAGCAATCCTGGTGGCTAACCAAGTTCTCAGTCTCGTGTGTTGATTGGTTGTAGGAAGCCACCAATCAGGCCCCTGAATTCATTTTAGCCACCATGAATCCAGGTACTCATTTTCGTCTGAGTGAGACGGAACTGACAGGGAATGGAGTTTGTTCAACACTCCTGGGCTACTTAAACCCTGGTGGCAAGCCAGGGAAATTTCACCCACCCCTAGGGCAACATCTGGTCAATGTCGGTACCGGGTGCAATCACCCAACAGGTGCGGTCACCCACCCAACTACTGACCAGACCCTACGTTGCTTAACCTTCTGATCTATTATCGATGATGGTGACAAATAATGATGATAGTTGTAGTGATAATCATGACAGTAGTGATGAAGGTAGTGACAATGGTGTGAGTATTAGTGATGATGGTGAGTAGTAGTGAGGATGGTTAAAGTTGCAGTGATGATGACAATAGTTGTGGTGATGAAGATCATAGTAATGGTGATGATGGCAGTAGTAGTGATGATGGTGACAGTAGGATAAATGATGGTAATATTTGTGACAGTAGTAATGATGATGGTTATAGCATTAGTGATGATGTTAACAGTAGTAATGATGATTGTTAGATGGTGGTGATATTAGTAATGATGGTTGATAGTTATAGTATCAATGATGATAGTAGTGATTAAGATGGTAGTGACAATGGTGACAGAAGTAGTGATGATGGTGAGAGTAGTAGCGATGATTGTAATTGTAGTAGTGATGATGATCATAGTAATGGTGATGATGAAAGTAGTTGTGATGATGGCAGTAGTAGTGATGATGGTGATTGTGATTGATGATGATATTAGTAGTGATGATGGTAACCCATCGCAGAGTTGGGTATGCCGTTTTGATTTTGGGCAAAACGGCACGTCTACTTTATTATTATTATTACTTCAGATCAGAAGCCATCCCTGACTACGAATCTATATTCGAAAGTTGGAAATAGAAATGATTATGTTGAGACGATCTATGACTCCTCAAGATAGACGTTATCTGAATTAATATACCATTTATATGTCATGTGTGTTGTCATTGAGTTCTGCATGATCCTGATTGAATACCTATTTTGTGCTGGTAAGACTGTGTTCGGTGTGACCCTGTCGGGCTATAATAAGGTCTATAAGTCCATAGCTGGATTTTAGTGGAGACTATATCACGAGTTGTAAATATTACAACCCGACATAACATATGTATATATATATATATATATATAATTATATATATATATATATACACAGTATATACACACAATAAGTTAGTAGTAACCACTCCCACATGATTAACAATGTTAGGGGACATACAGAGGGAGGGAGGAGGGAGGGGAGTAAGGGATGTTACGATCCAGGTTCTACAAGACACAGGGCTCTTCATCATTGGACTAGATAAGGCTAAATGCAACAACGGTAACACTAGTTCCAACCCCTGCCTTAACCACTTGAGAACAAAACACCTATACCGCCCTGAGTCGTGCCTGGACAACGAGGTATCCTTATGACTCGGTAAAAGGTGCACACTATAGGCTGATGATCACTGAAGCAGCCTATACTCATACAACATACGATTACTTTATTAAGGTATACAAGGAAAAAGATAGATAACGTAATTAAATCGCAGCAACGATTTAATAGCAAACTAAAAGAAGGATAATTAACGTTACGTTAAATAATCAGTAAACTGTCATTCCTGTCTGAAAGAAAGTGAAACAAAGAAAGTCCTAAAACATTATGCAGGAATCTTCTGCAAAAGTCAGATGCAACTAAGAAGTACGTCTCGGATTCTGAACTGTGTATTATTACTGTGGGAACATATATAGTGTAGGGACATACGGTGTTATCTGGCACAGGTGTAATTATAAAAGTTGCTCTCTGACCCCTGACCTGTGCGGACGTCCCCAGTGACCGCTAGTGAACCTGTTTACCCTTAGTGAGGTCCTAGTGAACTTTCATAGTGATGGCTGTTGTTGATGAGTCTGCTGTCTCCTCCCATACTCTCCAGCTTTGTCTTGCTTTGCAAGAGAGACTGGAGAGTGTGGAGCAGGAGATTCAGTGTCTCAAAGATGAAAATTTGGCCTTGAGACTAGCTATGGCGGAGAAGAAGTGTGAGGCTACCGGAAGTGTTCCCAGGGATCGTGAAGCCCCTTGGAAAGTGGTGTCAACTAGTGCAACGGCCTGCAAGCTGAAAAGGCAGCCAGTCAAGACCCACAACAACTTCAGCACCTTGGCTGATGAGAGTGATGGCGATGAAGTGGCGATCATCGAGGCAGTGAGAGGGGAGGGGGGGAAGTCTGCTGCTGTTGCTGCAACAACTGCTGCTACACGCCGACAAAAGGAAAAAGCTAAGTCTGTTTTCATTGTCGGTGATTCATTGGTTAGATACCTTGGCAGGGCAACATACACTCAGGTTGGTAAAGTTGTCTGCGTGCCTGGTGCCGGAGTCGGGAGGGTAGCTGAGAAGATAGATGCTGTCATGGAAGTGAGTGGGGAGGACCCCATCATCTTCCTCAACGCAGGGAGCAACGACATATGGAGATGCAGGACTGAGGAGTTGCTCTCCAAGTATCAGGAAATGTTGGAGAGGATCAAGGAAAAAGGTGGAGTTCCTGTGGTAAACAGTATCCTGCCTAGAAGAGGGGTAAGGAAGGAATGGTCCTCCAGGGCTATTGGTGTAAATAGCCGGCTGGAGAAGTATTGTAAGGCAAATACTATTCCATTCCTGGATAACTGGTCCCTCTTTTATGGTAAGGATGAACTGTATGCCCAGGATGGAGTACATCTCTCTCGACTAGGAGTTTCGACCTTGGCCAGCTCACTCGACAAGATTGTTGCGGGGTTTCGTTAAAAAAACCTGGGTGTGTAAGTAAAATACTGTCTCCATATGGAGCAGGTACTTCATGTGACAAACCAGTGAGTAAAATAGAAATAATCAGTCAAGATAGTGCGGATATAGTGATGTGTAATAGTAGTATCGATAACACTACACATGTAACTGATAGTAAAGATGAGAATACTGATAGAGTAGAATTTCCGTCTAGAGCTAGTAGTTCAACAGGAAATAATAAGTTAGCTAAACACAATAGAAAATTAGTTGCAAATAAAAGTAATAGGTTGAGGGTATATTATACAAATTGTAGGAGTTTATGTAACAAAATGAACGAACTTAGAGCACTCGTTAGCACAGAAAATATAGACATAATAGCGCTAACTGAAACGTGGATTAATACAGAATCTAGGCATTTTTTAGCAGAATTTGATATTCCAGGATATAGTTTGTTTAAATATGACCGAACAAGTAGGAGGGGCGGGGGTATAGCAGTGTTTGTCAGGAGTACATTAAAAAGCTGTATTAAATCAGGTATTAGACTAAATAATGATAATGAAAGTGTTTGGGTAGAAGTTAACGAAGGTAGTGAGACCATAGTTATTGGAGTTATATATAGACCGCCTAATATGAGTAGAAATGGCGGAAAATCGTTATTTGGAGGAAATTAAAATAGCATCAAGGTTTAGCAATGTGTGCATTATGGGGGATTTTAATTTTCCGAACATTGATTGGCAGCACCAAATAGGCGACTCCGATTCAGTAGAGTTTATAGAGGTAGTACAAGATAGTTTTTTATTTCAATTCATAGATACGCCGACTAGAGGTATTAATATTCTTGATTTAGTTTTCAGTAACAATGAACATATGATAAATAATGTAGAGATTGGTGACCACCTAGGAAATAGCGATCATAAATCTATTTATTTTAATATACAATGGACAGGGAATGCTAAAGATATATACGACACTTATCCCAGATTTCAGAAAAGCCGATTATGGTGGGCTAAGAAGAGACTTAAGGGTGGACCCTATTGTTAAGCGATTAAGTCAGGATATGCCAGAGTTAAACTTGCCACCTACATATAACCAGTTTATTGCTTCACTCCACAATGCTCAAAATAAATATATCCCTAAAAGAAGATTTAGATCGACGCAGAACCAACCAAAATGGATGACTAATAAGCTAATAGATCTTATAGGAAAAAAGAAAGGAATATATCGAAAAATAAAGAAAGGTGAAAATAATTTACATATATACTATCAGACTCTATCAAGACAGGTCAAAAAGGAAATCAGGAAAGCAAAAAGAAATTATGAAATAAGGATAGCCAGCGACTCAAAAAATAACCCTAAAGCTTTTTACCAACTATATAAATCTAAAGTTAGAGATGAAATAGGCCCCCTAAAAACTTCAATAGGAGAAATAACAGAAAATGATTTAGAAATGTGCAGTACATTAAATAGTCAGTTTCTTTCCGTTTTCACTAATGAAAATTTGGCACAGATTCCAGAAGTCAATATGGTATATAGTGATAGTATAGACAATATGTTAAGTACAGTTAGTATAAGTAGAAATGATGTGCTTAAGGAAATTGACAGACTGAAACCTCAAAAATCGCCTGGTCCTGACGAGGTATATGCTAGAGTATTAAAAGAATGCAGAGATGAGTTTAAGTAGTCCATTAGCATTTATATTTAACAAGTCATTAGAAACAGGTTTAGTTCCAGAAGCTTGGAAGCTTGCAAATGTAGTTCCGATCTTCAAAAAAGGTGATAAATCGATAGCATCCAATTACCGTCCCATTAGTCTCACATCAATCATAGGAAAGTTGCTAGAGTCTATTATTGCTAGGAAATTAGAAGCCACTTAGTAAAATTTAACTTAATAAATTCTTCTCAGCATGGATTCACTCAGGGACGTTCTTGCCTTACTAATTTGCTTAGCTTTTTCTCAGAGGTATATGAAGCAGTAGATAGTGACAAGTCATATGATATTATATTTAGATTTCAGTAAGCTTTCGACAGAGTCCCTCATGAGAGATTGATGAGAAAGGTTGAGGCACATGGAATAGGAGGGTCGTTGTTGGGATGGATTAGGTCATGGTTAATTGGTAGGAAACAGAGAGTCAGCATAAATGGTACCAAGTCAGAGTGGGGAGCAGTCAAAAGTGGTGTCCCCCAGGGATCGGTATTAGGTCCCCTGTTGTTTCTTATATACATAAATGACCTAGATTTAGGTATAACTAGTAGGATAAGTAAATTCGCAGACGATACTAAAATGGGGAGATCAATTGATTCAGATAGCGATATAGAGTGCCTCCAAAGGGATCTAGATACCTTACATGAATGGTCAGTAAATTGGCAGATGAAGTTTAACATTGACAAATGCAAGGTATTAAAGATAGGGAAGATGCAAACAAATGTTAAATATAAACTAGCTAATTTAGAATTAGAAAATTCAGACTGCGAGAAAGATCTAGGTGTGTTTGTTAGCAATGATTTGAAGCCTAGAAAACAGTGTATAAGCGTTCGTAATAAGGCAAACAGGATTCTCGGGTTCATCTCTAGGAGTGTGAGTAACAGAACTGCTGATGTTATCTTAAAACTTTACTTGTCATTAGTGAGACCCCATATGGATTATGCTGTCCAATTTTGGTGTCCTTATTACAGAATGGACATAGATTCATTGGAGAGAATTCAGCGTAGAATGACAAAATTATCCATAATATTAGAAATTTTCCGTATGAAGAAAGGTTGAAGAAATTAGGTTTACATTCGTTAGAGAGACGCAGAGTTAGAGGGGATATGATAGAGGTGTTCAAGTGGGTTAGTGGGATTAACAAAGGGACATGACAAATGTACTAAAGCTCAGTGATAGCGAAAGAACTCGTACCAATGGTTTCAAATTAGATAAATTTCGTTTTCGAAAAGATATAGGCAAATATTGGTTTGGTAACAGAGTTGTAGATGGGTGGAATAGGCTACCAAGTGATATAGTGGGATCAAGAACGATAGGGAGCTTTAAGAAAAAATTGGATAAGCATATGGACGAGAAAGGTTGGGTGTGAAGGGGGATCAGCCGGGTTGGGCCAATCAGCGCTCTGCAGACCCCGTAATCCTGCGTTAATCTCTAACCGGTTTGGTAAGATGATCCTCAGGGTATTAGAGTGTTGAGCCTATAATTGGGCTTTGTAATTGGGGTTGTGTGGGACAGGGATCTGCCTTGCTTAGGCCAATCGGCTTTCTGCAGACTCCCATTTTCTTATGTTCTTATGTTCTTAAAACAGTCGGCAGTCTAAACTCTAACCACAAAAAGATGTGCTTTCTCCCACCAGGCACAAGCCTGCTCTGGTTGGGTCTCTCAGCAACAATCACGACTTACTATAAACATAAAGAACAATAATGCTGCACAGATATACACAATGAGATTATAAACCCTAATCGGGGGTCTGCCAGGTGGACGAAGTCTAGCAGGGGAGTCGTAGGCTAGGCTACCTGGGCCGAGCCACCTGCTCGGTAGCCTAGTGTCGTTCTCAAGTCTGTGCGCCTAGTTACATTAAATGACGGGGTGCTCTCTTGAGAGATCCAGGTCTCGTGTACCTGGTTCTCTCCTGGCGACCCTCCTAAGTCAAAAGCTAACGAGCTAGCACAGTGCTGGGTGGACTAGGCAAACGCCCTCACGCCAACACAGTGCTAGGCTCTAAGGTACACAGACAAGAAAATGACCTAGGCCTCCGCAGGTATCCGGTACAGTTGCATAGGCTCAACGAAGTCTATGCTCATAGGAAACTGTAACCTGATAGCCTCTCCCCAGTCTAGCATCGACTGACCTGGCAGACACCCAAGAAAATAAGGTAGGGGCAACACGATGAGTATGTCAAACCTCCCCAAGCCAAAATGGATAACCCTCTGATCCAAAATGCCTAACTACGTACATATAATATCTCTGAGAGCTCGCTGTATAATACAGTGACGGATATATGAAATCAACGTCAAGGGGAAGGGCAGTTAATTAATAGTAGGATATACAGAGAGAAGAAGGTAGGCAGTGGTAGAGAAAGTTCGCAATAGGGGGGTGAGGTGGGATGATAGATTGCAAGGGGATGTTAGCGTTACAGCACTACGAGGAGCTCTGCCCGTGGAAGTCACAAGGGAGTGCGTGCGTGTAGGCGCACCCATTCCCGACGCGGCGGGAAAGCGGTGACGGAGCAGGAGGGAGGAGCCCGGCGACGAATCAGGCGCCCGAGAGATGACGTAACTAACCAAGTTGCACGATATCAATCTGCCGATACCACCAAGCTCTGATTTCTCTTTCTCTCTCACTCACTCACACTCTCCAACTTCCACGAGTCATCTAATACATTAAATCTATGACAGCTGGAATAAAATACAATGCATTGTCACAGGTGAAAAAAAATAGTATTTCTGGACTACCTGTGACACTATGATGCACTAGGAAGAAACTAGAACTTAATCAATATCCTACAGCCCATAACACTGCCTGGGGAGAGGGGAGAAGAGGATAGGGAGCCAACCGCTGCCCCCTCGTGGTCGCTGGGGAGCTGACGTGCGTCACAGGGAGTTGACAATTCATTAACCAAGAATAGCAAGTGAAAATTAATTATTTAATAAAAGGTACAAATAATACGCCCAACATCAGCAGACAACACTTCCCTCAGTTACTGCTATAGCTCGATATTACTGTGTTACCAGCACACTATATAACTGTCAATAACAGTTACACAAGAGGTAATAGGGTGGTGGACTGAATTATGTTATGGTATATATTTAAAATACAACAGATAAGACACTATCTTAATGTTGGCATAAGGTCGGGTCGCATATATGATTATATATTATATATATACAATTTTTTTTATAAAGATGGACTGCGAGTGAAAGATAATACAGTCGTTAACTAAACAACTGCCTTTAATATTGCATGGACATAATAATATGATGAATGTATTGACTTAACAAAAAATGACTGGCCACAAGCAAAATTTGCGGGATACTGTGCAATTCCCAAAACTTTACCAAACAGTGAAAACAAAGTGTCCGTTTCTTGCGGCTAGTACAAGCGGTAGTTATGTGAGAGTAATAAGGGTAATAATAATGGTGGCAGAGGGAACGGAGATTTGGATAATAGGCCACACTATACATAGGTGGATAATTAGTTAGGAATTACTAAAGTTATAGGACTCGGGTCAAAACTTCATCCCCCGTTTGATCATTGTTTTGCCTGTTATCGCATTATATTTGTAAGTTTGTATATGCATTGATTCTTTAGAAATTCCGTTGAAAGTAAAACATAGGCTAGGTGGTATATACAGTTCAGTATACTATGATGACATTATTTTGGATATATTCTACATAATATCAACCTACCGAAAACACCGACCACTTACTCCCATCCCATTCCTCAATTATGTTTGTGTTCTATGTGGATGAGGGAGACAAAAGGCAGAGCTGCCTGTGACAAGTGCCTCCCCCAGAGTTGAAAGCAGGTAGGGCTGACACAAACTCGCCAGACCGAATAAACCCTAGTGGGTACGAACAAACGACAGAGCCAGACCCAGCTGGTAGGGACGGTTTTTGTTTTGTTTTCCCTAACAGAAAGAAATGTGGTGTGCTTTTTTAGTGTAGTGATTCAGATAGCAGGAGGAGGTGTTTGTGAAAGCTAGCTGGATCATTTTGTGGAGGTAAGGCACAAACAGAAACAGTACGAGAAGCTAGACAAGTGAAACAGGAGTTCCAGCAACTCCTTATCATATGCCTATAGGCCTCCCCTGGGTATTGCTTTGTTAGATTGGTGCCTGCAATCTCCCCATCTGTTATATGTTATAGATATCGCCACCTATAAGTGGCACCGTCAGCGTCTCAGCCATCGGTAATTTGTTTAGGGTTTATTCCCCTAGATGGGTGGCCCATCAAGTCCCATCCACCCGAAAAAACCCTTTTCAGATAATAGGGGGACTGCTATTACCAGAGAAAATCCTATTACAGGGGGAGCGCTTAACACCAGAGACACCTTATCACATTATAGGTGACGAGTGGAAGAGGGGATTCACCCGAACTCCTCATTGTAGCTCAGGGACCCTGACTCATGGATCAGGGGAAAGAAGGTCTAGGTTGTGACATTCAGGGCTGGGGACTGGTTATCGTAGGAAGAGGACTTCCCCACGCTACGAAGGGGACCCCAGTTCGCAAGAGGGCTATGGAGGACGAGGATGGGGTTCAAGCAACCCGACTCCTACGAGCCCCCAGGACCCCCCTTGACACCATAGTCAAGACCCTCACCATCATCAATACAAAACCCCGTCACCACCTACCCCTTCCCATCCTATCCTCCCCCACTTACTTGCCCTGCAATACTAAATACTCTGGCTATGTGTGGGGTATCTGAAATAAAATCTCCGCATTTATAAATATTATCCAATAAGGCCAATTAGGCGTATTTACCCACATCCACTCATCCCGTTCATCATTCACCCACTCACTTATCCATCCACCTATCCCGTTCATCTATTCATCCCCCCACTAATCCATCTACCCATCCCATTCATCAATTCATCCACCCATGCCATTCACCAATTCACTCACCAACAAATCCATCCACTCTCAGCCAACCCACCAACCCTCGTACCTTTCATATTACCAATTCCGTCTTTCCTTCTTATCTCATCATCTTGCCTTCTCTCCTTCCGCACTATTTAACCTCTCTCAGTCTTCCCAATGATTTGCCTCATTTCCTATATTCCATACTGGTATCTGGTTCATCCTATCCCTTCCTTTGATGTTATTGCTTGACACTTTATCTCATGCTATTTGTCGTATATAATATCTTATAATTTTAGGTATCTAATTTCGTACAATGTGTTCTTAATTAGTATATTTTCTTTTGGTACCTTATATCATATTATCATATATCTTATCTTACCTGTTGATATCCTATCTCTAACCAGTTTACTTCTGGCTATCTTGTCGCTGAGTATCCTATCTCTCACTACAGTATATTTTTCCTTTTGCTATCATATATCTTATCATCTTAAGTCTAAGTATACCTTGCTATCTTATATCCTGCATTGTTATTTCCTCTTGCCTTATTAAATTCAATAACATCATCTCTATATTAACTTTTAGGATCGTATCTCTTGTTATTGTAAGCCTACATGAGAGGGACGCTTGTTCTAGATAGCTTTGCCTTTTGTCTCCTTATGGCAGAAAACAAAATCTGTCCTCCCTCCTCCCTACCCATATATCTCCATCACCGTATAATAATGTCCTTGGTCCTCAGTATAATGTATTCCTTCCTCTCCCTTCCTTTAATGACTTACTTCATTTCCAGTCATCATCACTCTTCCTTCACGTTGACTCAGTTCGGTGTGACGGTTTGTACTTTATAGACAGACATTCAAAATGTTCACAAGCAATCAAGTAATGGTATTTACAAATGAATATGAATTACATAATTAAGTATGATGATATTATGCATGGTACAAGATTCCTTTTAACCCGTTCAGTACCAGGGACGTCCTTGTTATCATATTCTGGCAATTATCAAACGATTTTATTCAGCTTCGGCAATAATAAGGCTTCACCCTATCTCCACCAACCCTTTTAACTACCACCAATCCTTCCTAAGCTTCATCACATCGTTTAAATATAGCTAGAGCAAAATATAAACACACGTCGCTGGTACTCAAAGGGTTAAAACGACAACCCCACACAAATTATACTGAAAACCTAGCTTAATGTCTGTATATATCCTGTTTCTCCTTCATTGTTCCTTTAACGTCTTATTTCCTGCCTTGCTCTTTATGTAGCAGCATTTATTTATTTCCTATTTATCTTAGTGACTAGGGAGTCACACAATCACATTCTTCTGGTAATTTGTGCTGGCCATTACCGCCTAGAATTATCAAATAGACCTTTATAAATTTACCAGTTAGCAGTTCACTTATGCCTCCTTCAATCGTTTCCTCCATACTTTTTTATATTCATATGTTCACTATTCTTCATCCATCATTCACGCCATAGTAGGCACATGCTGTACACTCCGTCGAAAAAGTATCTGCACCCCTACGCTGTTAATTATCAGCGTAGGGGTGCAGATACTTTTTGGTACACACCAGATTATAATCTGATGTATACAGCTTGGTAGGGTTGGCGCCTCTGCCTGCAACCATATCCATGTGTCAGAGACGATCGTCGCTGACACATGGATATAGTTGCAGGCAGAGGTGCCAGCCCTACCGAGCTGTACACACCAGATGATCAGCATAGGGGTGCAGATACCTCTTGGACCGAGTGTACATTGTTTTATCAGTTCCCTTCCTCTTAGTATTATATGGCCCTCAGTACCAAACATTCCCTCCCCTCGAAGATACCCTTCCTTTCAAAATTCGTAGTATAACAATATTTTGGGGAATTTGTTTGGCTGAGCGAATGCTTTCGTAAACGGTCGCCGCGACCGTTTACGTCCAATATTATTGGAATATGAAGAGGACCTTCGACCCTTCTCTTCGATGGTCGTCGGTACCCTTCGTTTGCTAATTGAATTTTATTATTTGTATTATTGTTTCAATTCCTAAATTAAAGGTTACAGAAGACAATCTTTAATGTAAATCAATTGCATAATATACGAAACTATTAATATATATAAATATGGGTTACAATTAGCACATTTCCAAAGACTTTCGATATATCTTCAATGACGTTGGTGAACTTGACAGGAGCCGTTGTACAGTCACCTACACCTGATAGGCGTATGTCGGCCAGCCTTGACAACTTGTAGATTGCTTCATCAGATTGTATTCGCCCAATTACTACCCAGGTAAGTAAATTCACGACATTCCATTATACTTGCTTGTATTTTTGGCTTGGAATGCTCATTTGGTGACCATTATTATCTATCTATTTGAGGCGTATTTCCTGAAATAAGTCTTGCAATTGACGAGGATGAGTGTGAATGGGATCTGCCGTGTGTGGGCCTGTCAGCTCTGCAGACTCGTTATATATGTTAATTTATGAAAGTATTTAAAGTAGGCCTAGGCCTAGCCCAATCAGGGAGAACATGTTAGTCCCTATTTATAGCCTACTTTAGTAGGGTAGGCTGGTTAGGCCTATATTTTTTAATCCAATAGGCCTAGCCTATGTTAAAATAGCCAACAATAGGGTACCTAGGTTAACAAGTCCCAGATATTGAAAGAAAAAGTGGTAAAAATTGAAGAGACCTTGGATAGCCTTTCTACCTAACCTAACAAAAACAACAACACATAATTATAGGCCTAGCCTAGGCCTAGTTAAAAGGCTGTTATAAACTAAATAATCCTAACTAGCCTCTCATGCCTAACCCATCGTCCAAAATCCAACCCTGGTAACCTCTTGAGGTTAGGCTAGGCCTACCCTGTTTTCAGTAGTTTTAATATAGGCTATCAAGATAATTACTAAACAATATAGGCCTAGGCTAAATGCTCATCAAAATTGCTCATATGTCCAATTTAAGCATCTCTTACTATGAAATGGAGGACTCAAAGCTTTACCTTTCCCATTTGGGAAGGGTCAGCCAGCGTATAGATAGCCTATGGCAATTTACAGCCCACTATCCTAGCTCTGGCCCTTTTTGAGTTAGAGATAGGCTAGGTTAGATTTCACGATTTATGGCCATAGATCTACTTGGAACAGGTGAACAGGGCTAGGCTTGAATATAACAGAAAAGCTTGCCTGATATTATAACCAAGCCACTTTTCCAGAGTGCCAAGCAGTGCAAGCACAACCCAATTATTCAGCGAAAATCCATACCACAACCCCATGGCTATTCCTAAACTCAAAAATGTATTGGTGGGTGAAGGGCAATTAGGCTAGAGAAATTCAATGGTCCTCTGGGGAATCACTAGGGCCTAGGCTACCTTATTTTCGTCAATTGAGAATGTCCTAAATACAGACTAATAAGATTAATGCAATACACTGGGTAAATAATACACCAGGGACCATCACTTTATTACGATTCGATTCCGTCTGTACTCCCGTGAGGCTGCCCGAGGCAGTAATTTGTAAACAAAACGTTCCTCAGGTATACCAACCGTAAGAAATGCACCGCGGCGAGTTTGACAGGCTTACCAACCCTACGTCCGACGGTATCGCACGAGAGATTCGCACAAGGAAGCAAATGGCGGTATCACCTTCACGTGCGAATCCGACGTGAGAGTCCTTCGTCGAAGGGATCTCACGATTATCTGGTACTGCGGGCCTCAGACCAAGAGTTAGAGGAGTGGAAATGAGTTACTTGAGAAGTGCGTGCGGAGTTATATGGAGGGATAGACAGACGAATGAGGAAGTAAGCAGGAGGTGTGGTGTGGAGGTAGATGTACTGGAAAGTGTGAAAACAACCACCTTGAGATGGTTCGGCCATATGGAATGTATGGGAAGCAAGAGAATGACTAAGAAGGTGTACGAGAGCGAGGTGGAAGGACAGAGAGGGAGGGGTAGACCGAAATAGAGGTGGAAGGATGGAGTGAGGAAGTATATGGATGAAGGCGGTGCTGGTTGGGAGGAGGGGCGTCGACTGACTGGGGACAGAGGTGCATGGGGGCGGTTCGTTCGTGGTCACCCCTTCGGGGATCATGGCGTTAGGCAATAGATTAATAGATAGATGCAAGTTTTTAGTGTCTGGGGACTATCTATCGACTTTTCAATTCAATTAATTTATATTATATTTGTTCTTTAGTTTATCTTGTATTGTATTCTAGTTTTGCTCTCATTCTCCACAAGACTTCCTACATGGTGTAGTATATTAATTTAGTGATAATAAATTATATATGTTGGCTGATAATTATGAAGTAGTAATGCTGGAGGATGAAAATATTTACAGTATGTAAACATGTCTCAGATATCACAGATATGTTTTCTTATTTTCTGCAAAAAGCACAATAGATAATCAGTATTACATGTTATATTCAGTAATTATTAAAGGAATCATTATTTCAACTCTCATTTAATTTTAAGGTGGTTTATTTATGCGGGTGACTGTACATCTATGAAGGATATTCATTATATCTTCCTGGTTCTTTTTGTCTCGTCAGTTTTACCGTGTCAGACCCAACTAAACACTCTTGGGATCTCCATGCACTGTATATGTGATAGGAAATGTGCATGGGATTTTCCACCACCTATAAGGTATGTGGAAGAGCAGGAGAGATAGGTGGGGAGGGAAGGTTTTACGGCAGTTAAACTGAGACCTTACTGACGACAAGAGGTCTGGAGATATTCTCTCTATTTAAAGAGTATTCTCTGTTATATTTTATTAGTACATCTGTTCCTGTATTTCATTTAATAAGTCTAAATCTTCATTCATTTACTACAATTAATCGTGGCTGGATTCAAAGTTTACTTTACCTAAATAAGAGAAAGTAAAAGATGGTGGCGGCAATCATATATATTGTATTATCTACCAATCTACAGCTACGAGAGAAGCAGGACGCAGAGAGACTACCCAGTACTTCAATCAACTTACTAAACTACAATAAAACCAAATCTATAAACCCATAAAGGAGACTCACAAACATCTTCCTAACTTGGTGTTAACCCCTTCCAGCATGGCATAAACGTCATTGTTACATCAGTGGTGGTAACGAAAAACGCAGCTCTAAAGACCTCAGATCAATGTGCAGCAGGTACGAACAAGGCCAATCAAGCATTGCGATATATTAAAATACATTTTACTTATAAAACTAAGAACATTATAGTACCATTATTTAAAAGCATAGTGAGGCCCCATAATGAATATGGCGTGCCATTTTGGTCTCTTTATCTGAATAAAAACATTGAGAAACTCGAGTTGGAGTAGCAAAGAAAAACACATTTGATACTGTCATTAAGAAAAATATCATATAATGAAAGCTTAATTAAATCAATTATATTTGTTTTCACTTAAGAAAAGAAGATTGCGAGGTCAAGTAATCGAGTGTTTCAAGATATTAAAGAGCCTTGACAAAATTGATGTAGATTCACTTTTCAAAATCGATTATAGCTAATTAACTCGGGTAAATGGCATGAAATAAAAAAACAGGAGGTCGAATCACAAAGCACTTCACCTACAGCATGGTCCTCGAGTGGAACAAACTGCCAGAGAAAGTGTTACAATGCAAGACAATTGACACATTCAAAAGAAGTCTAGACATCCATTTTGAGGAGGTTGAAGTAATATGCTGTAGGTAAAAAAAAATAAAAAGTTAAGGATCAGTATTATATAATATTTATCAACCTAGTGTTTTACTATGAATTTTCCAGGATTTTTTGTCTTTCTCATTATGCTGGGGGACTTGTTTCCCCAACTAAATGTCATGCCGACCAATTGTCGGAAGAGGTGGCGGGTAGGGAGAGAGACTTCTGCTTTGCTATCCTTGCCTTCCACTTTGTAGCAAATTATATCGTACCATTAAGTCCGGGCTACCTAGTAGGGACCGCAAGGTCTGAGCAGTCTGTGTATATGTGTAACTCTATGTAACTCTCTCTCTCTCTCTCTTGCACACACACTATGACCTCCCCTCCATCTCTCTCCTTTGCAAAGCTTTGCAGTTCTTTATTTGCACCAATATATTTTCCTCTCTCTTTTTTCTCCTCCCTTTCAACACCCTCTGCCCTTTGTCCTGCATATTTGGCGTTCACTAAAACATTTTCTAGCTGTCCTCTCCCTCTCACTATCTATATGTTTGCCTGTCCTCTCCCTCTCACTATCTATATGTATGTCTGTCCTCTCCCTCTCACTATCTATATGTTTGCCTGTCCTCTCCCTCTCACTATCTATATGTTTGTCTGTCCTCTCCCTCTCACTATCTATATGTTTGCCTGTCCTCTCCCTCTCACTATCTATATGTTTGTCTGTCCTCTCCCTCTCACTATCTATATGTTGGCCTGTCCTCTCCCTCTCACTATCTATATGTTTGCCTGTCCTCTCCCTCTCACTATCTATATGTTTGCCTGTCCTCTCCCTCTCACTATCTATATGTTTGTCTGTCCTCTCCCTCTCACTATCTATATGTTTGCCTGTCCTCTCCCTCTCACTATCTATATGTTTGCCTGTCCTCTCCCTCTCACTATCTATATGTTTGTCTGTCCTCTCCCTCTCACTATCTATATGTTTGTCGTCCTCTCCCTCTCACTATCTATATGTTTGTCTGTCCTCTCCCTCTCACTATCTATATGTTTGCCTGTCCTCTCCCTCTCACTATCTATATGTTTGCCTGTCCTCTCCCTCTCACTATCTATATGTTTGTCTGTCCTCTCCCTCTCACTATATGTTTGTCTGTCCTCTCCCTCTCACTATCTATATGTTTGTCTGTCCTCTCCCTCTCACTATCTATATGTTTGTCTGTCCTCTCCCTCTCACTATCTATATGTTTGTCTGTCCTCTCCCTCTCACTATCTATTGTTTGTCTGTCCTCTCCCTCTCACTATCTATATGTTTGTCTGTCCCCCCCCTCCCACTACCTTTATGTTTGTCTCCCTCTCACTATCTATATGTTTGTCTGTCCTCCCTCTCACTATCTATATGTTTGTCTGTCCTCTCCCTCTCACTATCTATATGTTTGTCTGTCCTCTCCCTCTCCTATCTATATGTTTGTCTGTCCTCTCCCTCTCACTATCTATATGTTTGTCTGTCCTCTCCCTCTCACTATCTATATGTTTGTCTGTCCTCTCCCTCTCACTATCTATATGTTTGTCTGTCCTCTCCCTCTCACTATCTATATGTTTGTCTGTCCTCTCCCTCTCACTATCTATATGTTTGCCTGTCCTCTCTCTCTCACTATCTATATGTTTGCCTGTCCTCTCCCTCTCACTATCTATATGTTTGCCTGTCTGTTCCTCAACCACACCTCATACCATTTGGGCATTTTGGAAGTAATCACTACGTCCAGACCACTTAAACACTATAATTCTAAATAATGTACACTTGTTAGCTCACAATTAAATAACTAAGAAAAAACCCGCTGCCTGATAACGTGATACAGAGAGGTGGGAAACATCTGATGTTTTAAGTGTTAAGAGTCACCATATTGACGAAATATAATAGAGAGAGAGAGAGAGAGAGAGAGAGAGAGAGAGAGAGAGAGAGAGATAGGGGGGTTGGGAGAGGGAGATAGTGTGTATGTGTTAGTATATAGAAAGACTGAAACTACCACAGACTGACAGACTAAGATTACAAATCTCCTGCAGTTAAAGGTAATACATTTGTTCTAACGCTTTATGAAATATTTTGAAATAAGCCCATTAAACACATGCTCAAGTTGTGATTACCTTCAATCAGTGTGTGTCAAGTGTATCATAATGTTGTGTATTAGATTGTTAATACAGACGTGCACAAATAATTAGTGAACATTATTGAGAGTACAAGCACGAAGACAAAACTGAAGACTGATTTGGGTACAAGTAGGAAACAAGAGTGAAGGTGTAATGAGAAAAGAGTGGGCAAAGGTAATGAATCTGACAGTGACAGATGATTAATGGCTGAGTGAGAGGAACGTGAAAGAATATGAGAGCAAAGAAGAACGTGGGGGAATAAGAAGACTTAATGAGAAACGAAGAGTGCAAAAAACATCATGATAATCAGTCAATGAATGTAGAAATTATTATATAGGAGAATAAATAATTCAGAATGCAAATATACAAAAAATTGTAAAGAGCAAATCGTACGAAATACTGAGAGGGTCAGTATGTGTAAGAATATATTTATACAAAATGAAAGGCAAGACACAACATGAAACATATTAATAGGGAATAGGGAACGTTAAATAGTAGGTTGTAAATAGATATGTACAATGTACAAATATGAGATCTGGCAAGGTGTACTAAATTACAGCTCGTATTTGGTTGATAAATAGGGCGGCTATAAGATGAGCAGGGTGTATTACAAACATTAAACTATTGAGAAAGATCAAGGCAGGTTAATGTACTTTTTACCATTCGTGTTCTTAACTGATAATGGATGTGATTGAGGGTGTATGTTCATTATACAGTAGCTTAGTTCTCACCACCAATACCCCTAGGCATAACGTTATCATAATAATAAGATGGCATCAATCCTGTTCTTCGTTTACTTCTCTCTCTCTCTTTCTCTCTTTCTCCACCTTCTTTTCTTCCAGCCACTGCCGCTACAACGATTTGTTCCTTTTCCTACGCCTATCCCTCATCAACTGCCGTACCACCTAACCACCGTCAATCATCAACACCTGTACAGTCCCCCAGGACTAGAGTGCCAGCCAACCCTCCCTATAACAAATACCAGCATTCCACCCTCCTACCCCCCGCCACCCCTCCACCAGCTCACCATACCCTAACCACACTGCCACAGCCCGACCGTCGTGTTTCTATCTCCGCCCTCACGCCACCTCGCCAACGTGAAGTAGAGGATGCCAGCCGTCTGTCCCACACCAGAGAGGTGACACCACCCTGACCAATGTCAACAAATTAAGACACTGGAGCAATTGGTCTGTCTCACCGGGAAACATCAAGGTCAACAGACAAACTATCTCGATATAGAAAGAAACCTGACTGATTCACCTCTCAGTGAGACACCTTTCGAACTTCTTAACTAAATTAAAGGTCATATAAGACGTGCATAATGGATACTTATGGTTGTTTACCTTTTTTTAAGTCTCAATGAGGATGAATAATTATTAAACATAAACTGCGATATCTTAATTCAAAACGAAGAAAACATCTCCCTTAACATTTTAGAACATTTAACTTACAATCAATTAACCTTTAATTATGATGTCCACCATACCGACACTGATCTTGATAATTATATGATAAATTCCCTAGGCTATAAGAACACATTATGTAATTACGTTTTTTCCTAGATATCCCGCTTCCAACCTTGACACAAATACGTCGTACGTCCTTTTCTCTACTTTATTACAATATTAATAGTATGCCATCACACTTCCACATTTTAAAGAACAAACATTAAAACCGCTTAACCTTGACTTCGATATTTTGGGTTTTTGTGAAACTAAATTAACTAAGGATATAGAAAATTTATTTCAGCTCCCCAATTACACAATGTTTACCAATAGCTTTTCCCGCACCAGTGGCGGTGTAGCTTTATACCTCAAGACCAGTTATCGATACATAATGAAAAATGACCTAACTATGCAGCACAACAGTATAGAAACTATAGGCGTTGGAATCTGTGCAGAAAATACAGATTAAGTAATTGTGATGATTTTATTATATAGGCCTAATTCTGACTTTAAATATTTTCTTGAGAAATTCAATCATATTATTTCCGTTATTAGCGACGACAAGAACATTGGCTATATTGGTGGAAACTTCAATATCAATCTATTAAGATATGAAACTAATAATGCAGTAGCAGATTTCATTACTTCATGTCACTAACAAATATTGTATAATACATATGCAAACCAACACGAGTCACTCACTCCACAGCAACAATCATTGACCACATTTGGTCTAATAATTATATTAATAAAATGTAAGTGGAACTGTTTACAATACAATTTCTGACCATTTTCCAGTAGTTTCGGTTTATAATTCCAATATTTATAAATCGAAATGTAAAGAGGAAAATTATACAATAATATCTCTCAGAAATTATAATGCTGAAAATCTTGATAACTTTAGGCAATGCATGGAGAGTGTATCATGGGACCTGGTTTATTCTTCTTCCAATCCTAATATTATTTACAGCAACTTCATAAGTATATTCAGTACGTGTTTCAACAAATATTTTCCCATAATTACGAAACGTATTAAAGCAAATCACATAAATAAGCCATAATTATATATCGAATGATATGAAATAATTTATCAAGGAGAATAGACTGGCAAGGAAATACGCTCTAAGGCCCATCACGTTCGGGGAAGAATTCCGCACATTACGCAACAAGGTCTCACAAAAAATTATGCAAGCAAAAGGAAATTATTACAAAACTAAACTAACAGAGAATTCAGGGAACACTAAGAAAGACTGGAACATTATTAATTCTGTTCTCAATAAAGAAAAATAAAATAAGATTAACGACACATTTATGCATAATGATGTAGAATTAAATATCCCACAACAAATTGCAAATGAGTTCAATTCTTACTTTATCAATGTGGGCAAATCTCTTGCAGAAAATATTACCGATGTAGATTATAATACTTACTTATTAAACAGGCAAGAAACTGTATTTAATATGTCACCTATTACACAACCATGATGAATTAATGCATGTCATAGAAAACTATGACATACCCATGTCTATAGTGAGGAAAGTCATACATATACTGTCACCTGTTATTTTACAATTATGTAATAGTTAATTTGCAACTGGGATTTTCCCTGAGGTTCTTTAAGTTGCAAAAATAATACCTATTTTTAAATCAGATGTAAGTCTTTTTTAAAATCATCGACCAGTATCTGTTTTACCTACCATAAGTAAAATATTAGAAACGGTTATGTTTGATAGAGCCTAGTTCAACACAGTAATCATTCATCTAACATCCTTTATTATTCGGACTCACACTGAGAAAAAAAAACATCTGGATTATATTATTGTTGAATTTCACATCCGAAATCACATACTTAAGAGCGTAGTATGGAGGAACGCCAAACATGTTAGTGTTTTAGGATATAATTTTCAAGTCAGTGTTAGGTCTATTAAGACAAATTGTTAAATCACATGCAATACTCTCATTATTACAATGTACGTGAGATTTTAGGATAGTTACCTTCCGGTGGGTGGGAACCTAGGGTAGCTAAAAGGTCAAGGTGAGAGATAATTTAGGTTAGGAATAAGTCCAGGTAAATGATCTGACAACATTAGGCTAGTAGAAATTATGTAGAAAAATAATTTAACATCATTTTCCTTAAATATTTTTCTGTTCTAAGTGCCTATACGAGGATTTTCACTTTCGTCACGAAACTTTGAATCATTGCACAAAATCGTACATATTCACGATAACACAAGGATATAGATCCCACACCTTTAAATCCTCACTCAGTAATGGTTAAGGTACTCAGAGAGAGAGAGAGCGAGCCTCTCTTGGGCAGCATGATGTGTGGGAGATCTGGGAGGAGGATTACAAATGGATAGGATTGGGATAGTTAAGGTTGTCATGATACAATTCTAGATACAAATCTAATAGAGCATGGGCAGTTTGGGTGATTACATGTGGGAGGAAAATGGAACAAAAAAGTGTAGTGAGGTGGTGGTGAGAGTGCAGGGTTTGGGACGAGGGTTGGGTATGGTGTGATAAAGGAATCTTTGCATTTTGGGCCAAAATGCGCCTGTGTTGAACACTCTGTTTTAGCACGCTTTTGCTTCTGCTCTCTTGTTTATATGTGTCTCTCGGTTGAGGGAGCTTGAAAAAACAATTATTGGAGTTCTACTGTATGACTTTATAGCCGGGATTTGTAGGAGGAGATCACAATGTGCCTGCACTTCTCCATTGTTCAACACCAAATCGTCAACAAATACCCAGCTGTCTCCATGAACTTATTGGTTACAAAGATAACTGTCCACACTCACAACTGTGAGGGTCGGTACACTACTCGCAGTGAAAGGAAGCTACGATTATCTCGAAGATTCTCAATGTCGAAACTTAGAACAAGCAATGTAAATGTATTTATCCATGATTTCACATAAAATACACACACCCTACAAATGATCAAATTCCATTATTTACGTTCGCAGATTAACTTGTACTTTAAGTCTCTCTCTCTCTCTCTCTCTCTCTCTCTCTCTCTCTCTCTCTCTCTCTCTCTCTCTCTCTCTCTCTCTCTCTCTCTCACACACACACACACACACACACATACACACGTCTTTCAATATCCAAAATTTAGTTCATATATACAGTATATTGGCCTCCAATTGATGAGGTAAGGTATGCGCATGTGTGTGTGTAAGAGAGAGAGAGAGAGAGAGAGAGAGAGAGAGAGAGAGAGAGAGAGAGAGAGAGAGAGAGAGAGAGAGAGAGAGAGAGAGAGAGAGAGAGAGAGAGAGAGAGAGAGAGAGACTATGGGACGGAGAGAGAGCAGGAGAGCAAGCGTGAGAGATTACCAAGTAATTCAGATAAATGGGAAATGAAGGAAATAAATATCGTTAATTATGAGTAGGAGAATGAAAACCTATAGGAAGGAAGAAGAAGAAGGGTGGAGGTAGAAGGTGGGATTAAAAGGTTGGAACAACTTGTATGTGAGGATGGAAATTAAAAGGCAAAACAAAGATTAGTGAATGTGGCCACCCCTTCGGGGATTATGACATCTGGCAATAGATAGATTGATACAATGTGGAACTATTTGAAGATGATGTCTCCATGAATGTCCGCGTCAACAAGTGTGCTTTAATGAGAGTGAAGATCAAGGATAGGTGGACGATGATATTGAGAAAAAGGAACAAGATTAAGATGCGGAAGAAAAAAGGGGAATAGAGGGAGGACTTTAGGGAAGACCAATGACAGAGAAATGTTGTACCTGAGGGAGGAAATAAGACATAAGGAATGTTGGACCTCATGAGCCGCTTGAATTATAAGGGTAATGTGGGAGAAGTGTGTGATGATAACGATAAAGATAAAAGTACAAACAAAAGCAAAGGAGGAGAGGATAGGCACGACACATAAGGAATACGTAAGCAAACACCTAAGAAGTTCGTAACAATTATGACAAAAAAGTAATCGAAATAGAAGGGGACAGAATACATATATATAAATAAATACTAGATCAATGAAGATACTTCATGGGTGTGAGGGTTTGGTTGGATGGGGGCCTGTACATGACAGGAGTTTCCAGAGATAATAGGAATGAAAAACGTCCACGAATTTGCATGTCAAGATGGTAAAACATAAAGTTAATGAATCCTCCGTTTTTCCCTCAATTATCTTTTTCCCCACCTTTTGCCCGTCCTCTACTCTCTTAATCCATTGTTTGTTCCTCTCCTCTCTTAATTCCTCCCCTCGTTTGATGCGGTTATTACCATTGTGTGATGTATTTAAACGTTCAGCAATATCTGCCCAAGCCTAATTATTTTAGTACAAAAACAAATCTGAGTCTGATAGGTACCATATAACACACAAACACTTGTAATAATGTCTTACGAATCTACTTTTTCCATTTAAATACATAAATATTATGACACAATGTGATACTTACATCAGTGACATACTGTATTTACCACCAAGTTTCATACTGCCACAGACAATTATTCCACTAACCTGTAAGGAGAGAAAGATATACATAAGTATGATGTAAGCGTCCATCTAATACAAGTGAGTCAGCATGCACATTGTATTACTTGAAGAAAATAGTGGATTTTGTATTTTGTTTTTAAATAGCGGAGCATAAACTAAATTAAGTCGATATTATATGAAAAAATAATTGAAAATCTATATAATTTAGAAAATATAGAATGAAAAATTAGTATCACTTAACTAGTTTTACTGGCTAATACGTTTCGGCATTTTTGGTCTTAACCCTCCTGGCCCGGGCAGGCTCTCAAAATGACAGTGTGGGCTACCCGGGCGATCTGGCCGAAAAACGTCTAGGCCTTCTACCGTATTTTTGTTTAGTTTAACTGCTAGAAATTTCCCACGCATCTATAAATGTAGTGCGGTTTCCAATCTGTAGACTGGCGTTGAGTAGAGCTCTCTATGTCAACTGGTTCAGTTGTGATGACGATTTCAGTGGAGAGCACTTGCAGGCGATGTTAGCAATATGACGATCTTTTCACTACTGAAACAACGACATACAGACATACAATAACAAACGAGTCTTCTCTTTCTTGTTTTCGGAGGTGCGGTGACGTAACGATCGGCTTTGTTTACATGCGTCGGACGCACGGCGTTCAGACCAAGCTGAATAGGCTTTCAAGCTTACAGATTTTAAAATGACAACTGGGCACCTGCCCTTCATTCGTGGTGTCATTTTAAAATGACAACCGGGCCAGGAGGGTTAAAGCTTATGTCATTATGCAGTAAATAGCCTCCTTTCTTCCTTATATACATTGGTTACAATAAGATGTCCTTTTATTCTCTCCAGTATTCTCCCTCTACATCCCCCCCCCCCTTTTTCCATCATAACTCACCGTGTGGTATCATGTTCTACCTTTATAGATCTTCACTTGTATCAACTCTCGTCACCAGCACATTTTCAGAGCCGTGAAAAACTTGAATGTCTTCTATCCATGCCCCCCTCACTCAGTATTTTTGTCACTCTTTAGTCTGTTTGTAGTATTTTGTCTTATTACCTCATTCATCCTCACCCTCTCGAATAATTACACACAACACCAGTCATATCCCATCAGCCCCCACCCTCTCTCTCTCTCTCTATGTATGTCTTTCTCTCTCACCAACATATATATATATTTTTGTCAAATTCTTTCTGATCAACTTTCTGACCTAACACCACCTCAGCATCTACCTTTTGCCTATTCCTTAGATCCCTTCTTATTCTTCTCCTCGAAATTATATACACAAGTGTTATTCCACTCCATCATCCTCTTCCTCCTCGATCTCAAGCTTTACGGCCATCTTCTTTTTCCTCCTCATTATACTCATTCTTGTGTTTTCTCTTTTCTTCCTCGTGCTGCAGCCTATACCACCACCACCACCACCACCACCACAGGGACCCAATATTTGAACATAATTACTGTGGTGTTTAACTTGGGAGGGGAGTGAAGCCAACCCCCTCTCACTCCCCGCTTTTCCCTCCACCATCTTCATTATCATCACTCAAGAGTTCCGGCCAACTATTAGAGCATGTGTCAAGAGCAGGGGAGACTTGGTTAACTCTTGGAGCAACAAGAGTCAAGACATACAATGATAAGATGTTTGTTCTGGAATACTATAAGAGTAAGAATTAAGAGCAGGGTAGACTTGGTTAGCTCGCTTCTAGGACCACACAACTAAGATCATATGACATACGTCTATAACTTAAACATACATTAGATGTATACTAGAGTCAATCTATAACTTAGAACATTTAATAGATTTAGAGTAAGAGTATAGTACAACTACAAGAGCAAGAGTCAGGCATTCCAATAAGTACTTATCAAAAGTTAAGAGCGAGGTGGGTCGATTATCTGTATACTACCAGGAGCTACACTAGTCAATGAATAGAACTACAACCAGAAAAAACGGTCCCCGGTCAATTATCAATGCAAAAATCACAACTAAATATTATAATATATTTGTTCATCCTCTTCTACAGCATTTTTTTGTTTTTCTTCCTCCACCTTCTTCTTTATCATAATACTAACGAAGGAACCCGCTCCTTACGCGGGTTACAGAGTAGTACCGAAATCACGAGAGGGTAGCACTATGATAATACACTCTATATGGATCATATACCCTTGATGTAGTGAAGTATAGTTTCTTTGTTTTGCCATCCAAATATTTTCGCTAAAAACCCAGTCAGAGTACGCATGCCGAGCCTTTGGAGGTTAAGTAAACAGAAACATACAAACATACCTCTTCTCTCCTCCCCCTCACCCATAATTTAACCAGTCTCCCTCCCTTTCTTAAGCCTCCCCTGCCTTGCCTTCATATTTCGCCATTCATTCCTTTGCCTGAGGCTTTATGCATTCATACTAAAAAACGATCTTTCATAGTTCAACGCTGTTCTTCATGTGTGTGTGTGAATTCAATTGAATTGAATAAAGTGTATTTGCTCAGACTTTTATTATAAAAAGTGTGGAACAGCCCCTTACATATTACGCATATACAGTATGCCTTTGCTGACTAAATTAACGTACAATAAAATACACTGGTACATCTTAAACAAACCATATTAAATGTCTTAAGGTTTGATCTATCTACACATATTAAACGTTCTTTTGAGAAAAGTACCAGATTGTTAATCACCTTAAGTTAGTATTATTCATTAACAGTATATATGTATACTGTGTTGGGTTATGCCTCTAGGACGGAACGGAAGTATATAGTAAAGGTGAGGCAAGTAATCATTTTGATCACTCTTATATGCCTCTAGTAATGAGAAATATATATATATATATATATAGTATGTATGTGAACTCCACCGACAAACTTCCAGGATTACTTGTAGAGTTAAATATAATACTATTTTATACATACCATTTTTACTTACTATAGTTGCCTAATTAATGAGATAGAGGACTAATTAGATATGTAGCACACGAATGTTGCTATAAGTGCGCTAGACACCAGTTGCCGGATATAATGGATATATTGTGAAATCAAACATACCAATGGCATCGGGAATTCTTAATAACATTATCTGAATGATGCCAAGCACTTATCTGTACTTATGTAAAGTGATGTTGCTGTTTTAATGTGGTTAGCATTAAAATTATAAGTGACTTAGCGATCGCCGTGATGGTGATGTTGACACATTTGATACTCTGTTCCCATTATGGAATGTTAAAGGCAAAGCCTGTGCCACATATCCGAACACTACAACTTGGCGGGTAATTGGTTGTGGAGTATGGCGGGCAGTTGTCAATTTGATACCGTTGTTTTTCGTTCAATAACGAATTTCTATAAAGAAAAACACGAAGAATTAGAACACTTTCATTAAATCTGACGTTGTTGCATAGAGAATAACGCATATACAAACTAAACATCGATACACTGAACATTATTTGACCCATATACAAATTATATTCACGATAATACGCACTAACTCAGCTCACACTGCTCTTGTATATTCACTGGAATACGCACTAACTCAGCTCGCACTGCTCTTGTAAATTACGCACGAACTCAGCTCGCACTGCTGAATCTTGTTATGGAATACGGGAAATACGCACTAAATAGCTCCACACTGCTCTTGTATCTTACGCACCTAACTCCAGCTCGCCATGCTCTGGATGTATATTTTCACTGGAATACGCACTAACTCAGCTCGCACTCGTGTATATTCACTGGGAATAGCACTAACCTCAGCTCGAACATGCACTTCACTGGATACGCACTAACTCAGCTCGCTCTGTATAGTCACTGGAATACGCACTAACTCAGCTCGCACTGCCTTGTATATTTCACTGATGATACTACGCACTAACTCAGCTCGCACTGCTCTTGTATATTCACTGGAATACGCACTAACTCAGCTCGCACTGCTCTTGTATATTCACTGGAATACGCACTAACTCAGCTCGCACTGCTCTTGTATATTCACTGGAATACGCACTAACTCAGCTCGCACTGCTCTTGTATATTCTTGTATATTCTTGTATATTCACTGGAATACGCACTAACTCAGCTCGCACTGCTCTTGTTTATTCTTTTGGTAAGACTTGTCGAGACTGAAGTGTATGCGTGTGTATGTAGGGAGGGTATGTGTGTTTGTGTATGCGTGTGTATGTGTTTGTAATAGTGGTAAGTGTGAGTATTGTATTGTTGGGGGTAACTAGAGAGGTAGGGGGTACCACTGGGTGTTTGACTATGGGGGAGTGGGGAAGCGGTTTGTATGTGTGGGTGAGTGTGTATGTGTATGTGTATGTGCTTGTGTATGTGCTTAGTGATTGTAAGTGGGAATTCTATATGGCTGAGATAAAATTGAGTGTTGGTGGTAATGATCGAAGTGGGTGGTTCAATTGGGTGTGTAACCCATGGGGGAGTGGGAAGGCGGTGTGTGTGTGTGTGTGTGTGTGGTAGAGTAGTATTTGAGTTATGTTCACTTCGAAATGTTATTGTAAGGGGGTAACAGGCGAGATAAGTTGTTCAGGGGGGGGGGGGGGGGATTCTTAGTGGGTTGAAAGGTAGATATGAGTGTGCATGCGTCTTTGTGTGCGTGTGTTTATTATTCTCTTAACACTCCCGTATTGCATCACCAATGGATCGACACGTAATTGCTACTGCTCTGAATAGGGATTTAGCCAAAATTACATCATGGTGTGAACTTTGGGGCATGAAACTTAATGCTAGTAAAACACACTCCATTATCATCAGCAGATCTCGTACCTTGGATCCTCCCCATCCTTATCTACAAGTTTCTGGCGAGCAAATTGAGAATGTGGATTCTCTGCGTTTGTTAGGAGTTACTCTTGATCCCAAACTTACTTTTGAAAAGCATATTCGTTCTTTCTCCTCTTCCATTTCCCCAAACATTGGTCTGCTTCGCAAGGTTTATAAAACATTTGCTTGTGACGCCACAGTTATCAAGTCTGTTTATACTTTTATTTTGCCACATTTCGAGTACTGCTCACCTGTCTGGTTGTCAGCAGCTGACTGCCATCTCAAGTTGCTTGACAGGTCGCTAAATTCCATCAGTTTTATTCTACCTCATTTGTCTCTTGATCTGTGTCATCGACGTAAAGTTGGTGCCCTTAGTCTTTTATTTAAAGTTTTTAACAACTCTCAGCATCCCTTACATGGGGTTCTGCCTGGGCCCTATGTCCGGGCTCGTGCAACCAGATTCACAAGCAATCTTAATGATCTTGCCATGAGCCGTGTTAATGTTTCTACTACACAGTTTTCCCGGTGTTTTGTGCCGGCCATGGTTGACTTGTGGAATAAGTTGCCAAATGAGCTAGTCAATTCAGCTCATATCTCCATTTTTAAGTCTAGAGTTAATGCTTTTTTGCAGCATTAATTCTAATTTTTAAACTTATTTTATTCTATTTTATTGTATTATATTTATGCTTGATATCCTCCACTGCATAATATGTTATTTGTGTTTAATATGTGTATATGTACAGTACAGTATACAGTATGTGTTTTTATTTGTTCCTAAGTTGCCGTAGTCTCTCTCCAGTGCCTCCGGGTGTTTTGTGTGGATTGATGTTGATGGTGTTTCTGCACCCTGGTTGGAGACTTCGGCATCTCATATTATAATAATAATAATAATAGTAATTCCACGAATTTTTGCTGTGCTCATCTTTATTATTTAAAAGCTTATTTATTATTGATGTATGTAGTTGTAATACACACTTCATCACCAGTTCAACGATATAGGTCAGAATGGCAGGTGCTTCATCATTACCCAATATGTTACACTTGCAAACTACTAATAAATTAACTATGCATTACAAACATATTACCAACAACAGCAAAATATGCCTTATTTCCCTAATTCAAGAAACTGGCAGAGGTAGAGCGGTCACCATAAATCCGGTACCATCTGGTCGAATCTTTGAACCCTTAAAACCAAGTTCAGAAGTTCAGGGCTCAGTGTTCGGACTAGTGCACGGTTTACATTAACTCGGGCTAGGACGATGATCCAAGTTTTTACTTTAAATGCTCTATCTCAAAAATAACTTATTATTTTTTAATTTTACTCTAGAATAAAGTGAGGTTGTTTATTTATTTGGAATTCATTCACAAGTTTTGTAGGTGGCGTTCAAATACATATTGTATATATATATATATATATACTTTAACTGTACAATATCATCATTAAGACAAATTATCAACAAATGATATTCGTCCCCCACCACATTCTCATTACATTTAGTACATACCATCTTCTCTATCTATGTTTCTGTGTCTACCATTAATAACCCAGTAATAACTGGTAATATATTTGTACTTGTGCTCAGTTTACTCATAACTAATCTCTCTCCCTAATCCAATTTCACAAGATAATTCTCCATAGGTGGCGTTCTGAGAGTGAGGGTCTGAGTCTGGAGGGTGAGACGGTGAAGCGCTTGAGCGAAGCAACCAGCCGCTTCAGAGATGGAGCTGCTTCGAGCCATGATGGATGCTTCGCATGTCTCACTCCCCAGACTGGAACAAGACCTCACGGGCTTCACCGTGTTGAGCGGTGGAATGACCAGGCTCTCAGCCTATGCCCGAGAGGGAGTAGTTGGAATATAGAAGAAAAACAAATCCGGAAAAAGATTTTTAAGTTCTATAGCTACTGTAAATGGCCTTACTAAATAAATTACTATTTCATGTTGTTATCCAGTTATCTTTAAGTTGTTATTCTATTGCCAATCTGAACCAGTCTGGGTTTATTACATTTTGTGACAACCAAACTCCAGATATCCCAGTCATTACAAACCATTGTTACATAATTCAACCAAGGTGAAGTATAAACACCAACCTGATCTTAATTCTTGTCCCAAATTTAAACTTATACCTCCCAGTGTCTACCCTTTCTCTACTAAATATAACAATTTGTGTTTTGCTACAGTTTACATTCAATTTCCAGTTGCTACAATAAGATTATAATGCTAACAAAGTATTTCTCATCCCATCATCACTATCACATAATGTTACTACAACAAATATTACTACACATAATTTAAGATATGTATCAAGAACATCATCGTTGAAACTTAAAGCATTACAGTATTTTTCTAGTAACTGTTCCTCTATAATAATTCTAGTAACTGTTCCTCTATAATAATTCTAGTAACTGTTCCTCTATAATAATTTATATACCAGGTAAATAGTAAAGTTGACAAGTGTTCTCTTTGCCTTACACCCTTGTTACATATAAATGTATCAGACACCTGTTGATTGAACATAACATAAGATTTAATGTTGTTATACATGTTTTTAATTACCCTTAATATCTTACCATTTACATTCTGACTCACCAGTTTATATCACAGTCCTTCTATCCATGTCATATCAAAGGCTGTCTGGTAGTCCACAAAGAAGCATAATTGATTTGTTTTCCAGCAAAACAAGTCAAGTATTGATTTAAATAGGAAAATATGATCTATTGTACTGTATCCTTGCCTAAAACCAGCTTGTGTATCATTTAAAATAGTATTTTCATTAGAACAAATATTTAATTTTGTATTCAAAACAGATGTAAAAAGCATCCCAATGCAACTTAGCAATGTTAACTCGCTATAATCAATAGTATAATTAATATTTCCCTTTGTTTTATACAGTGGAATTATACTACCAAAAAGCCTTGCAATTGGTGTATCTCCAAAATCCAATATTATATGAACTAATTTAGCATACAATGGACAGAGTAAATCTTGGCTACTTTTATTGTATTCATATATTATCTTGTCATTTCCAGGGGACTTGTTGCTCTTTTACTTCTTATTATTCTTTAATACTTCACTGGCAGTTATTGGGTCGTTTAGAGACTCTGCATTACTGAAATCAATGTCATACTATGTTCCTTCATAATCTTCCTCTTCACTTGCAAGGCTTTTACAAGTGTTTGTGTGTAATAATGCAAATAATAATAAAACTGATTATAATACTAATACTAATAATAATAATACTAATAATAATAATAATAAATGATGTGTGTATATACTCAGGCACATACCCCACAGTTGGGAGTTGTCTACTCGAGACAGAGCCTGAACAGGGACAACACACCACAACATAAAAACAAAACAAAAACACACACACACATCTAGGTCGCCCATGAGAAGACCCAGGTCTATTTTTGTGGTCCCTAGCTAAGACACCCAGGTCTCGACCTCCCGGAGAGGTTTGGTCTCAACAGGCAGACATGCAGTGGAACTTTATCACCACAATGCCTGCCCGCCTTACTTCCAGGCATGGCCCTTCACAAGGTAGACCTGCTCCCTAGGCCAGGTGCCTGACTGACTATTATCTAGGTCAACTGGCACCTGGCCCCTTCTCCCTACAACCGCGTTATCACTCTTTTATTCACAAGGAGAATGAGACTGGGAATCACACCTCCAGAATTATTAGGAGGAGGCTGTAGGCACCAGCCGAACAAGGCAGTACTCCCGAGGAGTGCTAGGTGGTTGATAAGGGCAGGTGGAACTCCTGTTTCACCATCTGGCCTCCCTAGCTGATCCTTTCTGTGCCTCATCAATATTGAGGCAACCCCAGCCTGCCCTCCAAAACACCTTCTCCCCCTATCAAATACATTATACTACAAATACTTCCCATACTATATAATTTTGTCAAAAAAATACCCATGATGACGAATTCTTGACCCGCCTCAGAGTCCCCGGGGGGGGGGGGGGGACAGAAATGCCCCCATTTCTATGACCCCTGGAAACGACTAGCCAAAATGCTCTGGACCACTTCCTTCTACTCTCACTATTAACTTTGCCAACATTCGTGGCCTTTCTTCAAACTTCCACTCTGTGGAACAGAACCTCTTCTCAGTAAACCCTGATCTTCTCTTTCTCACCGAAACGCAGTTGTCTGCGTCTACTGACATCAAACCCTTCTCTGTATCCTCCTGCTATCTCTATCCTCAGTTTCCAGCCAGAGGTGTATGTTTTGTCTATATATGCAACAATCTTGCTTTCTCTCATGTTCCCAACTTAGATTCTTCTGAATTCTCAACTCTCTGTCTCAAGTTTTCTTGTCACTTCTGCGCTGTTTATCTCTCCCCTAAATCTACTGACTATCCAAAATTCTTTGACTATCTAATTTTTAAATTGGAACACATTCTATCTCTCCTTTGGCAGAAATCTCCATCTTAGGAGATTTCATCGTTCACCACCACCAATGGCTCTCCTCTGTTTCCACTAACCAACCTGGTGAACAAGCCTTCATCTTTTCTATCCTAAATGACCTAGAGCAGTTAGTCCAGCAACCCACCCGCATACCGGATCGCTTTGGAGATCGGCCCAACATTCTCGACTTATTTTTAATTTATAACCCTTCTGCTTATACTATAAATCTGTTCTCTCCTTTGGGCTCCTCTGACCATAAACTAATATCTGTCACCTGTCCTATCTCTCCGGTACGGCCACCCGATCCTCCCAGCCGGCGGCACTTGTGGCACTTTGGTGCTGCCAACTACCTACCTAAGGTCACCTAAGGTTGTGTTCGCCACTCTCCTAGCAGCACCGAGGAGCGCGTCGCTCCTCGTTGTGGGTTGAGTTTTGGTGCAGCAGACTGTTTGAAGAGACAGCATGCTCCCTTGCGAAGATGGGCTCGTCTGGCACTTTTTGCAGTTCGACATCGAGGGCTCTCTTGAAGTTGTCTAAAGAGACGCCCCTCATGTCTCTTACTCGCCGTGGGAGTTTGTTGAAAAGAGGTGGGCCTCTGTGTGATAACCAGCCCTCTCGCAGAGAGCCCATAGCACCCCTTTTATTCATCCGGGGGATATTGCATTCCCAGCCTCTCCTATCACTGAATTTCATGACTATCGGAGTACGTAGGTTTGTTACTAAACCCTCTGCGATTTTCCACGTGTATATTTTTAGGTAACGTTCTCTTCTACGTTCCAGCAAGTACAGTTTCAGTGCTCTTAAACGATCCCAATAGTGTAGCTGTTTTACCGAACTTATATGCGAAGTGAAATTTCTTTGTACACTCTCTATATCATATATTTCACATGCTTTGTATGGGGATGTTTATACGCTACAGTATTCAAGCCGCGGTAGCATTAGTGATTTGAAGAGCATTATCATAGGTAATTCACTGTGTGTTTTAAATGTACGCAGAATCCAACCCGTTAAACGTTTCGCAGCCGCAACTTTGACCTGGATATGTTCTTTGAAACCCATATTTTCAGACATTAACACCCCAAGGTCTTTCACACTGTCTTTCCGTTCTATTATGTGGTTAGATTCTGATAGGTAGTTTGTGTTCTCTTTAACGATATTATTATCTCCATACCTTATTAATTGGAATTTTTCTTCATTGAATTGCATGTTGTTTTCCCTGGTCCACTGGAACACTACATTTATGTCTTCCTGCAGCTGGCCCGTGTCCTCTTGTGTGTTTAATATCTTGCTTAGTTTTGTGTCATCTGCAAAAGACGACACCGTACTGTGTCTTGTGTTGGTATCTATGTCGCAAATTAGAATGAGGAACAGAAGGGGTGCTAGCACTGTTCCTTGGGGCACTGAGCTTTTGACATCCGAAGGCTCAGATGTGACTTGGTTTACTGCTACTGATTGTTTCCGGTTTACGAGGAAATTGTATATCCACCGTCTGATTTTCCCCGTTATACGTTTTGCTTTTAGTTTGTAGGCTATTATACCATGGTTACATTTATCAAATGCCTTAGCAAAATCGGTGTAGATGATATCAACGTTTTTCTTTTCTTCTAGCGCTTTAAGAATTTTGTCTAATGTTCCAAAAGTTGTGAGAGACACGATCTTCCCGCTCTGAACCCATGTTGACCGGTGTTGTGTAGTTCATTCGCCTCCATGAATGCTGAGATTTTGCTTCGCAGGACTCGCTCGAAAACTTTAATGATGTGGCAAGTTAGAGCTACCGGGCGGTAGTTTTTTGGTAGTGCTTTACTCCCTCCTTTATGCAGTGGGGCAATTATTGCGTTTTTTAAGATATCTGGTATTTCACCAGTGTCTAAACTCCTTCTCAGGAGTTTTGAGAGGTTTTCCTTACATTTCCTCATTAGGATCGCATTCCATGAATGGGATGGCATGTTGGAAATGGCCTCTTCTATGTCTTTTGGACCGAAATCAATATCCAGCATCTGGGGGGTCACCGTGAGGGAGGTTTTCATGAAAAATATATTTTGGTCTCTGATGGCTTTTGTTTCATCAGGTTCACTGAAGGCCATTTCATACTGCCGGCGTAAGAGTTCGCTCATTTCCTTTTTGTCCCCTGTGAATGAACCATCCCCTTTGCTTAGTGGGGCGATGTTTGATGCTGATTTAGCCTTTTGTTTGTCATATGAAAAGAAGTACTTGGAATTTTCCTTTATACCTGCAATAACTTTCCTCTCTTCTTCCATATGCTGTAGTTCATATGATATTCTTAGTCTTTTTTCAATTTCCACAATTTCTATATTTATTTCGGTTTTTTGTCTATCCTGTAGATTTTGATGTGTGCGCCTTTGTGTGAGTAATTTTCTTCTTCTGTACAGCTTCCTTCTTTCCCGATCCTGTTTGCTTCTTCGTCTTGTTTGTCTTGCAGGAATATGGTGGTTACAAATTTGGGTCATGGTTTCTGTTATTCGGACTAGACATTCTGCTGGTGTCAGGTTATTCATTAAATCTTTCCAGTCCATTTCCTCCATTTCTTGATTTTTTTTTTTTGTTTTTTTTTTAAGGGACAATGAACGGAGGAAGGAAAAACACAGATAAAACAAAAAGGTCCATGTGCCTAAAGGCATCCTCCATTCATAAAATGTTTGTAACAACTGGATTTAAACATTTGTAGATTGTAAGTTTGTGGAAAGCAATTCGAGGGAAGTGAATTCCAAAGAGTAGTAGCTCTGGGGATAAATGAATTCTGATAAGCAGAAGTTCTGCATTGTGGAGGAGAAAGTGTAAATTCATGGGCGCTCTCAGCTGCCCTAGTTCTACGGGGAAAGATGTGGAGAGGCGGCACAATTGAAGCAAGTTCCTCGGAACAATTGCTGTGAAAATATCTGTAGAATAATGCAAGGGATGCAACGTTTCTTCGTATGGCTTATGTAGGAAGGTCCTGTGTGATTGCAGGGTTATTGATTAATCTAATAGCTTTATTTTGAATTTTGTCCAACTGCCTCAATGCAACCACTCCACTTCCACCCCACAGAGGTGAACAGTAATCCATCTGAGAGCGCACATGACTTTTATATATTACGGCCAACTGCTCGTCAGTGAAGAATTTTCGAACTCTGTACAGGAGTCCCAGTTTTTTAGAGGCATTCTTAGCAATGCTTCTAACATAATGTGTCCAGCTCAAGTTAGTAGTTAATGTTACACCGAGAATGTCAATACTAGGGGAAGTGGGAATATTTACATCATTAAAAATATATGGGAGTCAGTGAGATTCTGTCGGTTAGAAAATTGAATGTACTTGGTTTTCTGTGCATTAAAGGAAACTAGATTCTCTTGTCCCCATTCATTAATTCTAGAAAGGTCCTGGTTCAGAGAAATTGCAGTGTTTATTTTTGAATTTATAAGATCGGGTTGGGTGAAAGAATTGGTAAATGTGAAGGAACTGTGGAGTGTTGAGTCATCTGCGTAGGAATGTATTGGATTATGAGTGGTAGATATGAGATCATTGATATGAATGAGGAACAGAGTTGGGGCCAAAACTGATCCCTGGGGAACACCAGCATTTATTGAGTGAAATTGAGAATAAAGGCCATCTACCATTACACGTATTTTTCTGTTATGAAGATAAGAAGAAATTAGTGGAACTAATGATGCAAGGCCGTAGTGCGACATCTTCGACAATAAGGATTGATGCCAGACTCTATCAAATGCCTTTGATATATCCAGTGCTATTGTATGTGTTTCACCATGTTGGTCTGTAGCTTGGTTGATTTGATGCGTAAGAAGGCAAAGAATGTCTGCAGTTGATCGACATCGTCTAAAACCATATTGCCTATCACTGATTAATTTATTATTCTCCAGATGCTTAATTATGTGATTATTTAATATAATTTCAAAAAAGAGTGGAAGTTATAGCTATTGGTCTGTAGTTTGATGGATCTGAAGAGGCACCTTTTTTAGGAACTGGATGGATGTTTGCTTCTTTCCAGGGTACTGGGAAGCATGAGGTATGAGTACACAGACGGAAAATTTTTGCCAATACAGGAGCGAGCACCAAGGAGCAATTCTTAAGTACTATTGGAGGAATTTCATCTGGACCAGGAGCCTTATCTACTGAGAGATTCTGCAAAATAGTTTTGACATGTCTGGTGTGGATCTTAAGTGACGGAATTTCAGGTGAATTAAAATTAAGTACAGGGACATCTTGATTTATTTCATCTAAGGTTGAGTTGGTGGAGAAAATATCCGCAAGAAGGTTAGCTTTACCTCGTGGGTCACTTACAAGATTGCCAGTCGGAGATTTTAATGGTGGAATGGATGAAGCAGTAGTGAAGTTGGATTTAAATGAGTTAAGAGTAGACCAAAATATTTTGTTATCATTTGGATTATTTAGAAGTTTATTTACCTCTTCCCACCTAATATTTTTGTTATTGAAGTTAAATTTACTGAAAGGGACGGTTTTTGGGCTCGATTCTGAGGTTGTCTGTACACTTGCTAAGGTTGTTTTGATCTCAATTAGTTTATGATCTGAGTATGTTGTGTCCGATATGTTAATGCTGTGTACTAGAGAGTCGTTTTTAGTGAAGATCAAGTCTAAGATATTGTTTTCCCGTGTGGGTTCGGCAATATGCTGGGTAAGACTAAGCTTAGTTTAAAAAGCTCTCTCGTATTTGTATTTGCTTCTCCTGTGTTATTTGCCACTACCTGGTTTTCTAGATGTCTCCAATTAATGTTTGGTAGGTTAAAGTCTCCTAGCCACATAATATTAGGTGTTGGGCTCCCCAGGGTTTCCACTTCTGATTTTATTTTGTTGAGCTGGGTTTTGAATTTTTCTAGGGATGAATCCGGAGGCCTGTATGTTACTATAACCGCTAAATTTATGGATTCTATTTTAACTCCCAGTATTTCCACCACTTCATTACTGTTAATTAAGAATTCAGTACATATCAGTGAGTCATGTATATACAAGGCTACACCTCCACTTGTTTTATGCGTTCTGTCCGCCCTGTTTAGGTTATAACCAGGAATCCATACTTCACTATCCTCTTGATCTTTAATGTGAGTTTCTGTGAGATACGCAAATATAGCATTTCCTTCTTCTAGCAGGCCCCTAATAAATGGTACTTTGTTTGTGGTTCTGTTTTTTAGGCCTTGGATATTTGCAAACAAGAGTGGGGAGAGATTGTTTGGAGTACTATGTGTTTTATAGTCTTCGGGAAATATTCGCCACTGTTTGGGGGACAGGAGGTGCTCTATGTATTCTATGTGCTCTTCCATCTCCCTCGATCTCTTCATCTTCATCTGTCATTTCCCTCCTTGCTTTCTTCCTCTGTCTCGTCCTCGCGAAGCTGGAGAGTTATTTTTTATTAGCATTTGAGTTGTTTCTGCCTATCCTCCAAGTCCCCCTAATATGGAAATCTGAGCATTTGCTATCATAGCATTTCTTACTCTCTAGTGATGACAGGCAGAGGGGTGGGTGGTGGTATTTGCAGTGTTCACCAAATCGGCATTCGCCATCTCTGATCATAATGTTGCAAATTTTGGGGTGCTCAAATCTGCATTTTTACTCCATTAAGTTCACCTTTTGGTCCAAAATGGCACATTCTTTTCAGGTGATATCTGCATAGGGGAGGTGTGGCGGAGTGGTCTTGCCACTGGACTGGAAATCCAATGGACCCGGGTTCGAATCCCAATATGTCAATGGGAAGATATTATTGGGATGGAATTTGTGCTGTACCTAGTATCAGTGCATTACCACAGCACACCGAAATGCCAATTAAATACCCTCATTGTTCCCCGATTAAATAGTATTGTATGAATATTCCCATATTCAAAAATATGCTACAGGGGGGCAATGCCTAGTGAGTTAATTGCTCAATAGGTGGCATTCTGAGAGTGAGGGTCCGAGCCTGAGGGATACGACTGTGAAGCACAGAGGCGGAACGGCTTCAGAGATGGAGCTGCTTCAGAGATGGAGTTGCTTCGAGCCGTGAAGCTTCGCATGTCTCACTCCCTAGACTGGAGCAAGACCTGCCGGGCCTCACCGTGTTCAGCGATAGAGTGTAAAGGCTTTCAGCCTATGCCCGAGAGGGAGTAGTGGGAATATAGAAGAAAAAAAAATACAGGTGTTGCTGATCCTTGTGTACCTGAGTGTGATGCTGTGGTGACTCATGTTGCAATTTCCTTTGTATGGGTATGCATATGTTGCCTTGGGAACAGTTCAGATACTTCCCGAGTGGCACTACCTGTCTCTTGGTTGGTTGTGGTAGATGGCAGATATGTATTTTGAGGGCTATCCCCTTCGTTTTTCTTACGTTGTTGATGCTCGGGGGCGGTGGTTTGGGGTGACAGAAGGGTCTCAGTTGGGCAGATAGAGGGTGGAGGGGGCGGAGGTGGCTGAGAGGTAACTTGTGGGGGTGTGGTTGGTTGTGAAGGGCAATGTGGGGGCAATTGAGATTGAGAGTAACGTGGGGGTGTGTGGGGCTGAGAGTAACGTGGGGGTGTGTGGGGCTGAGAGTTACGTGGGAGTGTAGGGGGCTGAGAGTTATGGGTATTTGTGTGTGAGGGAGAGTGTGAGCACACAGGTGACAATGCTTCACTGTAGTGTGACAGCCAGTAACTAAGATCTTCTATGAATCGCGAGCATGATGATAAGTTTGTTAGGGACTGTGATTTGTTGTCAGCATGGTGTGAAATATTTTCATTTAGCAAGGCCATATGGACTTTTTGGCCAATTTTCTCCATTACATCAGTAAATTTTTCTTGTAGCATAACAGGGGCGTCTTTCAGCATTTTCTTTAGTTTAAGTTAATTTAGTTCATTGAAGCAATTTACACATGTAAGTTTTTGTGTTTCCTTTGTTGTGTTTACCCATGCAGTGTTGATGAAATAGCAATTTACATTCTTCACATTTGGCAGTTTGGTCCTCGGACTTTTGCTTACATTTAGTACATGTATTGGTATCCATCTTTGATAGCAGTTTAGTCTACTTTCCTCTTTTTTTTTTTACCGATTTATATATCGTGGTGGGGAGGGTGGAGGGGTGTGACGCATGGTGCTGTGTGGGTGACCTGAGGAGGAGCTGGGGTGGCGGCGTTGTTGTACTACAGTTGTAGTGCCGGCTCGCCAAGGTCAGCCAGCGGAGGGGTTGTAGGGAGGCGATTTTATTGGTATGAATATTTTAACGTACGGCTGTTTAAAGTTTATCTTTTAGGCTGTATGATAGGGTTATTTATTTATTTATTTTTCGTGGGCCAACAAATTCGTCAGGAGGGCTGAGAAGTTTTCCTATTATATGTGTATCTAGCCAGGTATTATATGTGTATCTAGCCAGGTATTATATGTGTATCTAGCCAGGTATTATATGTGTATCTAGCCAGGTATTATATGTGTATCTAGCCAGGTATTATATGTGTATCTAGCCAGGTATTATATGTGTATCTAGCCAGGTATTATATGTGTATCTAGCCAGGTATTATATGTGTATCTAGCCAGGTATTATATGTGTATCTAGCCAGGTATTATATGTGTATCTAGCCAGGTATTATATGTATCTAGCCAGGTATTATATGTGTATCTAGCCAGGTATTATATGTGTATCTAGCCAGGTATTATATGTGTATCTAGCCAGGTATTATATGTGTATCTAGCCAGGTATTATATGTGTATCTAGCCAGGTATTATATGTGTATCTAGCCAGGTATTATATGTGTATCTAGCCAGGTATTATATGTGTATCTAGCCAGGTATTATATGTGTATCTAGCCAGGTATTATATGTGTATCTAGCCAGGTATTATATGTGTATCTAGCCAGGTATTATATGTGTATCTAGCCAGGTATTATATGTGTATCTAGCCAGGTATTATATGTGTATCTAGCTAGGTATTATATGTGTATCTAGCCAGGTATTATGTGTATCTAGCCAGGTATTATATGTGTATCTAGCCAGGTATTATATATGTATCTAGCCAGGTATTATATGTGTATCTAGCCAGGTATTATATGTGTATCTAGCCAGGTATTATATGTGTATCTAGCCAGGTATTATATGTGTATCTAGCCAGGTATTATATGTGTATCTAGCCAGGTATTATATGTGTATCTAGCCAGGTATTATATGTGTATCTAGCCAGGTATTATATGTGTATCTAGCTAGGTATTATATGTGTATCTAGCCCGGTATTATATGTGTATCTAGCCAGGTATTATATGTGTATCTAGCCAGGTATTATATGTGTATCTAGCCAGGTATTTGAATGTTTAGTTCGATAAGGGTAAGGACTAGTAGAGAGAGGGGTTAACGTCGCCCTGGTGATATGGTGCCAATAGGGGCTTTTTACTTTAAATATTTTCCGTCTATCCCTATTTTCCTTCCTTATTTTGTGGGCTATTTTGGGGCCAATTTTACGTAAGGGGTCTGAGGTTTAGGCTTTTGACTTTTTGTTTAGCCAGTGTTTTTAAAATAAAGTCGTGTCGTGTTGAGGGAGGTACCGGTACTGTGAGCGGGCGCGGTGGGAGAGTGTTGGCACTACGTGAGTGGCAGTCCGTATTATTTAATCTAGATTCTCATATATTTTCATTTGATAACTTTTATCACTTTAATAGAACTGAATCTCATTTTCAATTTAGCTATTGATACTACTTTATAATCCACTTTTGATATACGTTCAGAGGAAATGCGCATAAATTATTACGATTGACGTTAGTGGCAATTCGATTATCGCGAGGGCAGCATTTCTTCCTCTCATCAGAGCACTGGCACCTCTTGAGAAACTGTTGGAAACAACACTAAAACAGGCTTTTCTTCACTTGCTTGGTCGCAATTTAATATTGGTTGCACTCAATTTATTCACTATGACGAACTAGATCCGCTTGCGAAGTGTTGTCTATTTATCTCCATTATATCCCTGGTAAATTGCCCTATACCGGAGAGCAAAATCGACACTCCCTCCCATGACTACTACTACTACTACTACTGGGAGGCTCTTCAGCAGTACTTCTTTGATTTCCCATGGAATGATTTTTGCTTCCATGGCCGGGGACCCGCAGAAAGTGCTGAATGCATTACCTAAGTAATCCTCTCAGGCATGGAAGCCGTGTGTTTTGAAATTAAAAATAATATATTTTGGTTCATCGTTCACTTGATTCCTATGCTGAAAATCTACTTTTTTTAACCTAAGTACAGTATACAACTTAGTCTACCTACGAGGTCACGTACAACCTTTGGCGACTGTGAGGTGCCTGAGTTATGACCATAGTACATGTGCAGATGCACAGGTGGAACAAAGCTTAGACTAACACAAGCTCATAGTTGAGTCTCTAGGGTAAGGTGGGGAAATGCTACAATCTTTCTCCATCGGGATGCCCGAAAATACTTTTGGATTCTAGAGGACATGAACCCACATCTTCGCCTGTGCAGTTAGAGTGTGGCACCTAAGACCACTGGATGATCCTGATCCGTGTGTGCGTGTGTGTGTGATAAAAAACGTTTACTTTCATAAATTCATGAAGGTGCATGACTAACACAAACTTATGCGTATGGTAAATACAACAGATATATATATATATATGTATACAGTATATTAGTAAGCAACTACTGTGAAGTTAGTATACATAGATAGACAGAGATGAAACAAACATATAATACAGATACATTCTTAAAATAAATGTATAGGTAATAGATAGACGGACAGATCGACAGAGGCGGGAGGACATAAAGGAAGATTTATATCGATACAGACAGACAGTAAGACACATAAAACGTCGAAAATAATCCACACACTCTAGTAAACTTGTGCCCAGCATATCTCCCCATCAACCATCAGTTTCCTCAGGTTTCCACACATTTCCTCGGTCTCAAACAACAGTCCTCTCCTCACATATATACCCTGCACGCACACACCCACATAACTTCTACCTTTATACGGACCCAAGTCACAGAACAACAAAGTCCATCCAACAAAACACACACACACACATACACACACAGTGACGATATTATTGCTGGTACTAATACTCCTAAACGGCTGCCTCCTCGACATTGAACACTAAAAATTATATGGGTTGCATCGCCAATATGGACAAGGTGAACCTGCCGGATTTCCGCTACACTCATTAAGTAGGTCGTTTTGCTGCATTTTTGTTGTCTCCGGAACCTTTGGCACACTACTCCTCCAAAATGGCTGCCTCGATGACATTGAACACCAAGACCAAAGTTATTCACAGAGCCAGATTGAACAAAGTGAACCTGAAGGATTTTCGCTACTGACTGTGGTGGCTATTGCACCGTGAGACTGTCTAAAACGGAATGTAGTGGTATCGGGATGTAGCAGATTCTTCCGCCTTAACCCCTTGAGTACCAGCGCCGCACATTATGCATCGCCTATGTATGTAACACATGGTCCCAGCGACGCAATGGTTGCGTCCGCCTTAATTACTCTTGTCCTATGGCACTTACAGGGTTCAGATTTGTATGGGAATTACTTTAGGATCCCACGGAACAATACCATTGGTTGGCAACCCTCCAAGTCCAGCTGCGTGTGTGTGGGCGCACGCGGTAGTGATTTTCCAGTATATTGCCTACCCATCACCCCATGTTAATTGTGACTTTCCACCGCCCCCCAGGACCCCTAAATGATCAAGGTGAGTGTTTATTGGTTGTTTTTCCTTCATTACTAACCCATCCCATTTGTTTTCAGAAAATGTGAAAACAAAAAAAATTCAAGTGGCTGGTCCTGGAGTGTACATTTATATTAAATCGCTCGGGGTCCAGCGTAAAGTCAGTGAAAAATGGGCTAGCCTAAAACAGATCGGATGCGGAAATACCCTGAGCCGACCAGGCCAAGGGGGATATCTCTATTGGTCTAACTGGTAAGGTGTCTGCCTCACAACCCAAGGGTCGAGAGCTCGTGCCCCCACCAAGGCTTGATATTTTCGGGAGGCTATTTCCGCATCTAACGAAGTTTAGGTGTGTTGGTAAAATTGTTCAGATGGTTGAGAGTAAGATCGGAGCTCCATAAATCCTCTTTCGGGTATGGTGTAAAAACCGATTCCTACAGGTTTTAATTCCTACAGGACAAGGAAGAGGATAGGAGAGAGCAGGGAGTGTTCTGAGACTTGCTTGGGTTGGGTTGTGGAGTTGCCAGCCGCCCAAGCGAGTTGCCAACTGGGCAGATAGTAGGTGCGTGTGGTGCACCGCTCAGTGAAGTTGACTCACCATTCCCGTTCATCTCTCTGACGGACTCTCGGTCGATTCGGCTCAAGCTTGTTCCTCTCTGTTCGTTCCTGTCTGTTCGGAGCTTTCGCTTCCCGGAAGGTGAAGTAGTGTAAAGTCAGTGAAAGTAAGCTAGCCTAAAACAGATCGGATGCGGAAATACCCTGAGCTGACCAGGCCAACTGGGATATCTCTATTGGTCTAACTGGTAAGGTGTCTGACTCACAACCCAAGGGTCGAGAGTTCGTGCCCCCACCAGGGCTTGATATTTTCGTGAGGCTATTTCCGCATCTAACAAAGTTTAGGTGTGCTGGTAAAAATGTTCAGATGGTTGAGAGTATGATCGGCGCTCCATAAATCCTCTTTCGGGTATGGTGTAAAAACCAATTCCTACACCAGTGGGTAAATAACTAATTTATGGAAGTAGTAATACAGACACAATTGTGGAGGGTGAGATAAAAGGTTAGATAGTTCTTTATAGATAAGGTGGATCTATTTTTTAAATTATATTAGATTATGCATGGAAGTAGGGAAATGAGGTCTGAGATTATGTGGGAAATACATTGCTAAAGTAGTCAATGAGTACATTTGTAGCGTTTCATAGGCACTTTATGCTACTGATAGCATTACGGACCACATACTGTATGTGACGCTAACCTGGAAATAGATGCCATTATTGAACTGTTAGACAACATTTATGGTTAGGACCTGAGAGGTTTAACAATGCCTTAGCTCGACCAAGCTCAGGATATGAGTACAGTATCCAAACCAACAGTTCAACAGTTGTCAACATTTTGTAGAGGAATAGTTTTAGTGAGGTATCGAGATTAAGAAGTTGTATCATGTCATACAGAGAGGATGCAGGATTTATAACTGTAGTGAATATTTATGATCATGTTTTTTGCTTATGAAAAACAACAACCACAAGACACCATTAAATATTACTGGAAAACATTTGTTTTATAAATAAATATCTTCCCCTCTGAAACGGGAATTTTAGACCAGCGCTTTCGTCAATACGAATGGGACTGTACAACCTACCCTTGTAAAGTAAATCTCGTAAAACCCAAAATATTGCACATCTATCTTCTTCAGTCAAATTAATTAGTGTGTTCAATTCGCCTTTTGCCAAGAGGTATTCATGTTTCATGTGGAAGGAAATATATTTAAGCAGAACTATGCAGAGCTAAGGCATAGTGGAGGTGTAGTGGAGTGCCACTGGATTGCTAATCCAATGGTCCCGGGTTCGAATCCCGATATATCAATGGGAAGATATTATTGGGATGGAATTTGTGCTGTACCTAGTATCAGTGCATTACCAAAAAAACAACCGAAATACCAAAAAAAATACCCTCATTGTTCCCTGATTAAATAGCACTGTATGAATATTCCCATATTCAAAATATGCTATAGGGGGCAATGCCTAGTGAGTTAATTGCTCAATGGGTGGCGTTCTGAGAGTGAGGGTCCGAGTCTAGGGGTGTGACAGTGAAGCACAAAGTCGAAGCAGCTTCAGAGAGGGGGGCTGCTTCGAGCCGTGAGTGGAACTCTAAGTGCTTTACATGTTTCACTCCCTAGACTGGAACAAGACGTCACAGGCTTCAACATGTTGAGCGGTTGAGTGTACACGTTCTCAGCCTATGCCCTAGAGGGAGTAGTTGGAAGATATTACAAAAATAAATAAATAAATAAATAATGTGTATAAGCTTGATTTGGTTGCTTCGTATTATATGCATTACAAATACAAACGCACACATGCACATACTCACACTGTTCTCAATCATTCAATAACGGTAGTGCCTCTTAATTTGCATTAAGATGGTTCGATCCCCCCAACTTGTTCGATCAAGATTATGGCTATAACGAACATATTAGCATACACACAAAGTAATATAATATATGCTCCTGCGACACACTGTTATATTTAGCTGCTACAATATGTACGATCAATGCCTTTGTTTATAAAGTGTGTACAGAACATTGTAATTGTGTATGTCATGCTCTTAAACAAGTTACATTATTTACTATTCAATAAAGCAGTCACTGGCGTAAGTGATTATATTTGTGTATGTGTTCCACATCTATTTTTTAGTTTACCATGTTTCTAATTTAAGCTAATATATATATATATACTATTTACGCTCAGTAACATTAGTAGTACACAGATTTCCGCAACCTTAAGTCACAACAGAAACATATTCTTACAATATTTTACTTGACCCTAAACACCATTTATTCATTAGGTTCCAATCGCATTTTGGCACAACAATGATGGCTCATATCAGATAATGGTATATTTAAGGTTGTTGGAATTATTCTCTGAATTAAATGCCTGATCTTCTCTTCCTCACCGAAACTCAGGTGTTTGTAGCAACACCCAGTGGCCCCTTCTCTGTATCCTCCTACTTTCTCTATCCTAGTTTCAAAGCCAAAGGCGGATGTTGTGCATATGTGCACAACAAACTCACTTGCTCTCGTGTTCCCGATTTCGACTCCTCTGAATTCTCAACTTTATGGCTCAAACTTTCCTGTCATTCTCTTACAAAATATTTCTGTGCTGTCTATTTTTCCCCAAACTCTACCAACTTTTCCAAATTCTTTGACTATCTGAACTCTACAGTGGAACACATTCTATCTATTTCTCCTTTCTCAGAAATCTCCATCTTAGGAGATTTCAACGTTCACCACCGCCAATGGCTCTCCTCTCACACTACTGACACACCTGGTGAACAAGCCTACGTCTTTTCTATCATAAATTACCTAGAGCAATTAGTTCAGCAACCCACCCGTATCCCGGATCGCATCGGAGATCGGCCCAACATTCTTCACTTGTTTCTAACTTCTAACCCTTCTTCTTATACTGTCGATCTTTTCTCTCCTTTGGGCTCCTACGACCATAAACTTATCTCCGTTACCTGTCATATCTCTCCAGTACAGCCACCCAATCCTCCTAGCCGGCGGCGCTTGTGGTACTTTGGCGCTGCCGACTGGGAGGCTCTCCGGCAGTACTTCTTTGATTTCCCATGTAATGATATCTGGTTCCGTGGCCGGGGACCATCGGAGAGTGCTGAACGCATTACCGAGGTAATCCTATCAGGCATGGAAGCATACATTCCATTCTCTTTCTCTCAGACTAATGCTAAAAAATCTTGGTTTACTCACGCCTGTTCTACTGCTGTCCGCAACAAGGAGGAAGCATTCAAACGGTACCGACGCCTTAAAACTCAAGACTCTCATTCTTCCTATGTTTCTGCCCGGAATCAAGCCAAATCTGTTCTTCGACTTGCCAAACACTCTTTCATCAATAATAAATGCACTGAACTTTACAACTCTAGCTCTTCCCAAGCTTTCTGGCATCTAGCCAAAAACCTCTCCAACAATTTCTCTTCCTCGTCTTTCCCTCCCCTTTTCCACTCTGATGGCACAACCATCACTTTGACAAAGCTAAACTCTTCACTCAAACTTTTGCTAGAAACTCCACCTTGGATGATTCCGGTGCTGTTCCTCCCTCTCCACCCTCCTCTCTCTTACTTATGCCTAATATCCTAATCTCTTCTAAAGATGTACTTTCTACCCTCTCTGGGCTTAATACTAATAATTGGCGTACGGTCCGGACGATGTTCCTCCTGTTGTTCTCAAAAACTGTGCTTCCGTGCTGACTCCCTGAATAAGCAAACTCATTTGTCTCTGTCTATCCTCTAACATCTTCCCTTCATGCTGGAAGTTTGCTCACATTCAACCTGTCCCAAAGAAGGGTGACTGCTCTCAACCCTCCAACTATCGTCCAATTGCTCTCATCTCTTGTTTTTCTAAAGTTTTTGAAACTATTCTTGCTTCCAAATTTCTTAAGCATTTCACTTCTCATAATCTGCTCTCAGATCGTCAGTATGGCTTCCTTAAGGGTCGCTCTACTGGTGATCTTCGTTCATATCTTACTAACTCTTGGTCATCTTCCTTTCGGGACTTCGGTGAGACTTATTCTATTGGACTAGACATATCGAAACCCTTCGATGGAGTCTGGCACAAATCTTTAATTTCTAAATTACCCTCCTTCGGTTTCTATCCCTCCATCTGTGCCTTTGTCTCTAATTTCCTTTTCGGCCGTTCCATAGCCGCGGTTGTGGACGGCCATCGTTCACTTCCTCACCCTATAAACTCCGGTGTTCCTAAGGGCTCTGTCCTATTTTCTATTCTCTTTCTAATTTTTATAAATGATCTCCTCAACTGTACCTCAATTCCCATCCATTCATACGCAGACGACTCAACCTTACACTACTCCATTAGTTTTTCAGAACGCCCCAGCCAGCAATCCCTCAATGACAAACGTAATGAAGCTATAGCACTCTTAAATTCTGATCTAAATACTATCTCCAATTGGGGCAGAGAAAACCTTGTTACCTTTAATGCTTCCAAAACTCAATTTCTCCATCTATCTACCCGTAAGGAACTCCCAGCAGACTATCCCTTATTCTTCAACAATACAAAAATCAATCCTTCATCTTCTCTCAATATTCTTGGTGTCTCTTTTTCTTCTGCTCTCAGTTCGAAGAACCATATTACCAGTCTTGCTAAGGCACCCTCCCAGAAGCTGGGTGTGCTCAACCGCCTTAGGGGGTTCTTTTCCCCTGCACAGCTTCTCTCTCTGTACCGGGGCATAGTGCGTCCTTGTATTGAGTATTGTTCACATGTGTGGGGAGGTTCCTCTCACACCGCTCTCCTGCACAAAGTTGAAGTGAAGGCCTTTCGTATCATTAACTCCTGTCCACTCACCAACTCTCTGCAATCTCTCTCTCTCCGCCGCAATGTTGTATCTCTCTCGCTATTATATCGCTACTATAATTATCAGTGTTCCTCAGAGCTTGCCCAGTGTATACCACCTCCTTTACGTAGGGCACGTGGTACCCGTCTTGCAACTCAATCCCACCCCTACTCTGTGCAACTCTCCAACCCGAGAGTGAAACGTTACTCTCAAACTTTCTTCTACTCAACAGCTGAGCTCTGGAACTCTCTCCCAGAATCAGTTTTTCCCTCTTCCTATGACTTAAATTGCTTCAAACTCCGTGTGTCCAGGCATTTTGGCTCGAATGTCCCTTGATTTTGGCCCTGTCACACTTTCAACTAAAAATATTGATAGTTTCTGCTAATATTGTTGTCTGGGTATTTACTCTTGTAATTATTATCAGAATAATGAATTTGTAACACAGTTAATTATGTATGGGAGGATTATTATGAACAAATATACTTAATACCTAGATACGTTAGTAGTTCTGTATTAAGACCAGCTTCCTTTTAGAAATACCTCCCACAGTTTCACCTGTAACTATGTATAATGTTGTAAACTCCCAGGTAGTTGGTCTCGTGAGCATCATGCTCAACATAATCTTAGCTTTAATGCTTCACCTGAAAATACAAAAGGCAAGGTCTGACTTAATTATAGCAACTATATTTTCTCAGCAGATCCATAATAACCAGGTAACATGGGAAGTGGAAAGCACTATGTCTACTGTAATTTATGACGTATCTTCTGTTATATTTAACACGTAATGTGCAGCAATTAAAGGAAGATTCAAGAAGATGTATTCAATATTTGCATACTCTCTCTCTCTCTCTCTCTCCAGCGATAATTCCCCAACTATAACTCAGGCCAGTTAGACAGGACCACCACTACTGTAAATATCAGCACACATCTCAACCTTTCCACTTCCATACTTTAGTTTTGTAACAGTTCCCCTAATACTCTCTCTCTCTCTCTCTCTCTCCAGCGATAATTTCCCAACTACAACTCAGGCCAGTTAGACAGGACCACCACTACTGTAAATATCACCACACATCTCAACCTTTCCACTTCCATACTTTAGTTTTGTAACAGTTCCCCCTAATACTCTCTCTCTCTCTCTCTCTCTCTCTCTCTCTCTCTCTCCAGAAATAACTAACATACAAGATACCGTAATTCTTGGCGATTTCAAATTACCCCTGACTAAATGGGTCGATATTCTTACTTCACACTCTGGACACGACCTCTATGCTAACTTGCAAGAGAGTTCACTTTTTCAATTTGTACAATCTCCAACCCGTGGTAATAATGTGCTTGACCTTGTACTCGCAACAAAAGAAGAATTAATAGAGAATTTGAATGTTGGTGATGAATTCAGTAACAGCGACCATCGTACGATAACTTTCACTTTAAAGTTTACTAGTAACAAATCAAATAGCAGCATTGAGAAAGTCCCTAATTTCAAGAAAGCAAATGTTCATAAACTTAAATCAAAGCTTAAAGAAACTGACTGGAGCTTTCTGACTATCAATAACGACATAAATACATCTTGGGAGTGTTTCACAACCACTTACCTTAAGGCAGTGCAAGACTGCATACCATCGAAAATACGGCGTCCAGGCCATAATGATAAGCCCAAATGGTGGAATAAAGATATTTCAGACTGTCTGCTTGCTAAAAAAATTGCTAATGATAGATTAAAATCCTCACAAAATGACGAAGACGGGTAAAATTTGTAGAGCTACGACGCAAAGCCAAAAAGTTAATTAAGCAAAGTAAAAAGACCCTGGAGTTACATGTTGCGAATCAAAGTAAAACAAACCCGAAAGAATTCTATAGTTATATCAGAAAGAAAAAAGTAGTTACTTCAACTGTTGGACCGTTAGTCGATGAAAATGGAGAATACACCAAAGACGAAGTACAAATGAGTAATGCCCTCAATACCTTCTTTGCATCAGTTTTTACAACTGAAGACCTCAGTGATATCCCTACACCATCGCCGATTCAGATTGATAATTCAGATGTTCTAAGCAATATCACCGTTACAGAGAGAGAAGTATTGAATTGTTTAGATAAACTCAAGGTAAATAAAACGCCTGGACCTGATACAATCTCGCCTAGAGTTCTAAAGGAAGCTAAGGATGAGCTCTCCAAACCACTGACATTGCTATTCAATGAATCCTTGCAGTCTGGGACTATGCCTGATCAGTGGAAGCTAGCCAACGTAACACCGATATTAAAAAAAGGCAGCAAATCCCTACCCAGTAACTATCGTCCAATTAGCTTAACCTCAATTGTATGTAAAATGCTAGAAACGTTCATAAGAGACAGACTCGTAAATCACTTAGAGGCAAATAACTTACTTAAAGATACTCAACACGGCTTTCGTAAAAAACGTTCCTGTTTAACAAACCTCTTAGACTTCTTCCACGATATCCTCAACCTCTACGATGAGAGTAAAGCTGTAGATATTATATACCTTGATTTTCAAAAGGCCTTTGACAAAGTTCCCCACAAACGTTTACTGCTAAAACTAATAGCGCATGGAATACAAGACGGTGTGTTGAAATGGATAGAAAATTGGCTCAGCGACAGAAAGCAAAGAGTAGTCATAAACGGTAAGGCATCTAAATGGACCAATGTAAGTAGTGGGGTACCCCAGGTATCGGTACTAGGACCAATTATCTTTCTAATTTATATCAACGACATAGATGAGGGTCTCACCTGTACAATCTCAAAATTTGCTGACAATACAAAAATTGCAAATAGCGTACTCTCAAAAGAACAAGTTGACGATATGCAACACAATCTAGATAAATTGTCATGTTGGGCCCAAATTTGGCAAATGAGTTTCAATGCGGATAAATGTAAAGTACTACATATCGGATACCTAAATGAGAAAGCAAACTATTCGATGAATGGCACTCAGCTTAAGAATGTAAACAGGGAAACCGATCTGGGAGTAACAACATCGAGTAACCTAAAACCGAGTCAACAATGTTCAGAAGTTGTTAAGAAGGCAAACAAAATAATTGGCTTTATAGGCAGGTCATTTGAGCATAAATCCAAAGAAGTTATCCTAACCCTTTACAATTCCTTAGTCCGCCCTCTTCTGGAATACTGCGTTCAATCCTGGTGCCCTTATTACCAAAAAGATATAAACAAGCTAGAACGAGTTCAACGTAGAGTTACCAAAATGATACCTAGCCTAAAGAACAAACCATACGAAGAGCGTCTTAGAGAATTAAATCTATTTCCTTTAACCCAGCGCAGATTAAGAGGTGACTTAATTCAAGTGTTCAAAATCATCAAAGGCATTGGCAATATGAACTGTAGTAAGTACTTCACTATCGACCAATCTAATTACACGCGGGGAAACGGTTGCAAAATTATTGGTAAATCTTTTAACTCACACGAATCTAAGAATTTCTTCTTCAATCGAGTTGTCAACTTGTGGAATGGGCTTCCCCGAGACGTTATAGACTGCAGCACCGTTGATTCATTTAAACTCCGCTTAGACAAATATCTCGCATCAAACCCGCGACTGACTGCGTTTGTAAATGAATAACTTTATTTTATCCCCCCCTCAGTTACTAACCCATCTGTCCCCTACTAACTTCCTAATCCTGCCACGGACATTAGTTCCAGGGCAGTAGTTCCCTTTCCAATGTTCCCTTACCCACTCTAAACCACTGTTTGGGCACTTGATCCTCAGTGTTTTGGAGGACAAGCAGCCTAGAAGGGTCGCTAGACCTGTTGTTGCTTGATTTCCTTTGTACTCCTTTGTACTCCTTTGTACTCCAGCGATAATTTCCCAACTATAACTCAGACCAGTTAGACAGGACCACCACTACTGTAAATATCACCACACATCTCAACCTTTCCACTTCCATCCTTTAGTTTTGTAACAGTTCCCCCTAATCAATCATTCTCACTCCGTTACCTTGTGACGAGGCCGCTGGAGGAGCTGGGGGCGCCAAACCCTTCATGGCTTACTGCCTCACAACTTTTTGTAACCATTGTTTGTGTTATATTATTTATATATTTATCTTGGGGTGTGTCCACTTCAGCTAGTTATAGAGACACCTGTGCCATATTCACCAATTGGCATTGATGTAAATTAGCATGAACGGGAGAATGCACTTGGTTACCTTTATTAATGTATTTACTTATACAGTATATCTTTTATTTGTATACATTAATATAATTAAAGGTGAAATTGAGAGAGAGAGAGAGAGAGAGAGAGAGAGAGAGAGAGAGAGAGAGAGAGAGAGAGAGAGAGAGAGAGAGAGAGAGAGAGAGAGAGAGAGAGAACACAAGTTAACGATCATATAACAATAAATGATAGCAAGGAGGGTGATTGCATTGAGATATTATATTCCATTAAAAAACAAAGTTACAGACAGACAGACACCATGCAGTAACTGACTGACTGACACATGAACTATACTGTTTACCAGTTGATAGTAAATCTATAAACTGTTAGTATATATAAAGGTGTAAATACTGAACACCGTGATATGGAAGATAAACAGACCATGTGGAAACATTGGAAGGGGGAGAACACGATGGACAGCATGTTAAGGCTGTGTGAACACACACACACACACACACATATATAATATTGTTACGACCCGCGTGACTACGAAGCAGTCGACTCGAGGGGTAACAGATATTACATAAATATTTAAACCTCAAGACACCTCAAATTCTCTGCACCTCGACCTGTCACTCTCACTGTCAACTTTTGCAACATTCGCGGTCTTTCCTTTAATGTTCCCTCTGTTGAACACTCTTCTCCTCCTATAAACCTGATCTTTTCCTCATTGAAAGTCAAGTGTCTGAAGCAACTGCCAGCAGCCCCTTTTCTGTATCCTCCTACTTACTCTATCCTAATTTCAAAGCCAAAGGCGGATTTAGTCAATACGTGCACAACAAATTCACTTGCTCTCTTGTTCCTGATTTCGAGTCCTCTAAATTCTCAACTTCATGGCTCAAACTATCGTGTCATTCTCATACTTAATATTTATGTGCTGTCTATCTTTCCCCTAACTCTACTGACTTTCCCAAACTCTTTGACTATCTAATCTCTAAAGTGTAACACATCCTATCCATTTCTCCTTTATCAGAAATCTCCATCTTAGGAGATTTCAACTTTCACATCCGTCATTGGCTCTCCTCTCATACTACTGACCAAAATTGGTGAACAAGCCAACGTCTTTTCTATCCTAAATTACTTAGACGTTCAGCAACCCAGCCGTATCCCGGATCGCTTTGGAGATCGGCCCAACATTCTTCACTTGTTTCTAACTTCTAACCCTTCTTCTTATACTGTCGATCTTTTCTCACCTTTGGTCTCCTCTGACAATGAACTTATCTCGGTCACCTGTCCTGTCTCTCCATTATGGCCACTTGATCCTCCCAACCGGCTCTGGTGGCAACTTGGCACGGCAGACTGGAGGCTGTCCAGCAGTAATTCTTTGATTTCCCATGGAATGATTTTTGCTTCCGTGGCCGGGGACCATCGGAGAGTGCTTAATGCATTACCGAGGTTTATCCTATCAGGCATGGTGGCATACATTCCATTTTTTTTCTCTCAGACTAATGCAAAAAAAACTTGGTTTACTCACGCTTGTTCTACTGCTGTCTGCAATAAGGAGGAAGCATACAAACAGTACCTGACGCCTTCAAATTCAAAAATCTCATTCTTCCTATATTTCTGCCCGGAATAAAGCCAAATTTGTTCTTCCACTCGCAAAACACTCTTTTATCAATAATGTATGCATTGAAGTATCCAACTCTAGCTCTTTCGAAGCTTTCTGGCATCTAGCCAAAAACCTCTCTAACAATTTGTCTTCCTCGTCTTTTCCTCCCCTTTTCCACTCTGATAGGACAACCATCACTTCTTTCTCTAACAAAGCTGAACTCTTTGCTCAAAATTTTGCTAGAAACTCCACCTTGGATAATTCCGGTGCTCTTCCTCCTTCTCCACCCTCCTCTCTCCTGCTTATGCCTAATATCCTAAACTCTTTAACCCAGCAAGTGCTGAAAGACTAATAAGAGTTTAACCGTTGCACTGCTGAAAGCCTAATATAATCCAGGTTTTTGAGCGCATACCAAAACAGCGGGCTTACAGCCAGGCGGCTACAAATTGGTGTGGCTGTATTATAACTTGGCAACTCTATACTACCGCGCCACACGCTCGGCTCGCACTCACTCAAGCGGTACACAAGCACTTGTCATGGAGCCTAGACTACCCTCACGCTCTCGCCCTGATGACACAACCAGCCCTCCTTCTGGTGGTGTCAGCGGCCGTGGAAGGCAGAGAGTAGCTGCTAAAGACCCGAGCTACCATTACTATGGCACGAGTAGCTCCGAGGACAAGGAACCTGCACGTAAATCACATAAAACACAAACACGTGCAAGCAGGGGCAGTGCACAAAGGTACTGTCTTTTGGGAACACTGCCACGACCACCCATGCAACTGCTACCACCACTACCACCACTACCACCACCACTGCCACCACTACCACCACTACCACCGATGCAGGAGGCCGCCCTGGGGCTGCAGGACCTGCTTGGGCCACTGGGAAGACAGGGAAGGGCATGGGTAAAAAACTTTTACCTCTGCCACTACCACCGTGCCACCACCAGCCGCCCCTGCTGCCCCTGGCCCTGCCCCTGCCAAAGGGAAGAAAGGGACGAAGGGCAAGGCAACAAAGGCGATAGGGACCACCATAATATTGCCATCCAGGACCTCTGCTGGCCCTGCCGACGCCACCCCTGCCGGCCCTTCTGCCCCTGCCCCTGCCCCTGCCAAAGGGAAGAAAGGGACGAAGGGCAAGGCGACAAAGGTGACAGGGACCACCATAATATTGCCATCCAGGACCTCTGCTGGACCTGCCGACACCGCCCCTGCCAGCCCTTCTGCCCCTGCCCCTGCCACTGCCAAAGGGAAGAAAGGGACGAAGGGCAAGGCGACAAAGGCGACAGGGACAACCATAATATTGCCATCCAGGGCCTCTGCTGGCCCTGCCGACGCCGCCCTAACATACAGCTGACTGCCATGGCTGGCCTTGGAGAGCGACACACAGACTTCCCTCCCTCCCACCCTCCCTCTCACCCACCCCCCCACCCCAACTCTCCCCTAAATACATTCATAAAGTTTATATATCGCATAATTGGTCTATATACTGTATATTCATTGTACATACGTACACGTACTTTATATATAGCGTGACAGTGCTGAAAATACAATGTATACGTTATATTACAGCCAACAGACCCTGTACAACTTGGTAACTCTCGATACCACCCTGCCACACGCTCGGCCCACAGTCCCCGCACTCACTCAAGCAGTACACAAGCACTTGTCTCCCGCGTAAACTCTCTCACCTCAGTTCCCGCCTCTAAACTCTCTCATAATTCGCTTATATGTCGCATATTTGGTCTATATGCGGCATATTCCTTGGTATATGGGTGGCCTACATACGTACACATACGTACATATATGTACACATACTCTACATAGCATAAAAGTGCTCAAAATAGGATACATATGCGACATTATGCCCTAACTCGCCCTCCCCTCCCTCTACTCCTACTCCCTGGCCGAGCGGATATTCACCAGGGAAATCTTGCCTCGCGATGACAATCTGGCCACGCGATGCCATTCCCTCCACTTTTTTCAACTACGGGACCCCCCCCCCCCAGACATTTTTTGGGGGGTCAAATATACTGTATATGGCTCGATGCGCGCGAACATTCCCTACACGTTGATGTACTTTTCATCGATATTTACAAGGGGCGCCCAAATCGTCATACCTTCGCACAGGGGTGCGCAGCGGAGAGGTTAAGGACGGTCTTTTTATCCTCTCTGGGCTTAATACTAAGAAGGCGTATGGTCCGGATAGTGTTTCTCCTGTTGTACTAAAAAACTGTGCTTCAGTGCTGACTCCTTGCCAAGGCAAACTATTCCGTCTCTGTCTCTCCTCTAACGTCTTCCCTTCTTGCTGGAAGTTTTGTCTCATTCAACCTGGCCCAAAGAAGGGTGACCGCTCTCAACCCTCCAACTATCGTCCAATTGCTCTCATCTCTTGTATCTCTAAAGTTTATGAGACTATTCCTATATCCAAATTTGTTAAGCATTTCTCTTCTTATAATCTACTCTCAGATCGCCTATATGGCTCCATTAAGAAGCAAGTTATATCTAAAAATCAGTTCAAATAGTTATAATTGCATAAATAAAAACATAGGGGGTTCATGAATTTGTGTAAGTGACTGTATAGTATTGGAAAGAAGTGTGGTGTCCTTGCTTAGTTTAGTGAAATTGATAGGAGGATGAGGTGTTTGTCAGAGCTAGCTGGATTACTTTCTGTGTAGGTAAGACACATACAGAAACAATGAGGGAAGCCAGATAAAGGGAAAAGGAGTTTCAGGAACTCCATATCACATGCCGTCTAGGACTCAGAAGATGGTTTCTGTGGTTGTCCCTGAGGCTATATTATGTTATGTTATGTTATGTTACTGACCTTTGGTTCTGCGGGAGGGGGAAGCCGTCTAGGGCCCAGGAGATGGTTGGTGTGGGTGTCCCTGAGGCTATACACTTGAGGGACACCCTGGGACCGGGGTTCATGGTCTGGGTTATAAACTTGTACGACAGCTCTGGTGGTGATGCTGTAGGAGGAGAGAGGTAAATGTAGATATACACAGATGCACAGATATAAGAATAAATACATACACATGTCACAAGCGAGGTTCGTGGAGAGAAAGAGAGTGGTGAAGAGAGTAGTGAAGGAAAGTAAGAAAAGAGTAGATGAGGAATTTGGAAGGAATCTGAGTGTAAAATGGAGGGAGTGTAAGAAACTGTTCTGGAAAGAAGTAAAAAAAGTTGGGGAAGGTAGCAAGGGAAACAGTAAGGGTGTGCAAGATAAGAATGAGAGAATGCTAGCCGAGAAGCAAGAGAGAGTCGAAAGATGGAGGGAATACTTCAACGAGTTGCTAAATGTAAGGAACGAAGAGCCAGCAAACATAGTTGGATATGGTATGGGTGGGAGAAGAAGAGAAGTGGTGGAGGAGGAGGTGGGGATCAGGTCAGAAGTGTGGGAAGCCATGAAAAGAGTGAAGTTGGGGAAAGCACCAGGAACAGATGGAGTGTGTGGGGAAATGTTGAGGTATGGTGGTGAGATAGTGATCGAATGGGTAACGAAAATGTGCAAGCTAGCATGGGAGAAAGGGAGGGCACCCGATGACTGGAAGACTGGCATAATAGTCCCCCTATATAAGGGCAAAGGAGAAAGAGGAGTGTGTGGTAACCACCAAGGAATATGTCTTCTAAGCATAGTAGAGAAGGTGTACAGTAGGGTAGTGATTGAGAGAGTGAGAGTGAGAACGGAGAAATGGATAGGCGACGAGCAGGGAGGTTTTAGGAAGGGAAGAGGATGTGTAGATCAGATTTTTACCCTGAATTGTGTTGTGGAGAAATATCTGCAGAAGCAACAAGAGGTGTATGTTGCCTTTATGGACTTGGAGAAGGCCTATGACAGAGTGGATAGAGAAGGTATGTGGAAAGTACTTAGAAAATACGGAGTAGATGGCAAGTTGCTGAAAGCAGTGAAGAGCATGTATGAGGGTGCAAAGGCGCCAGTACGTGTGGGGAATGAGCAGAGCGAGTTTTTTTACCTGAATGTTGGGTTGAAACAGGGGTATGTGATGTCCCCGTGGTTGTTTACTGTATATATGAATGGAGTCATAAAAGAAATACTAGGAAGAGCAGTTGTTGGTGTATCGCTGAAAAGGGAGGGAAATGAGTGGAAGCTGCCTATACTGCTGTTTGCGGATGATACAGTTCTGATGAGCGATAATGGATGGGAGTTGCAGGGTCTGGTAAATGAGTTTGGAACAGTGTGTGAAAAACGGAATTTGAAGGTAAATGGGGGGAAGAGCAAGGTTATGGTCTTCGAAAGGGGTGAAGTCACAGAGTGTGAGGTGAAGTTGAACGGTCAGGCTATGGAGATCGTCAGCTCTTTTAAGTATCTGGGCAGTGTGTTGAGTAAAGATGGGACTACGGATGAAGAAGTGCGGGAGAGAGTGCAACAGGGGAAGAGGGTTGTAGGAACGTTGAAAGCAGTAACAAGAAATAGCGTGGTCAGTATGGAAGTGAAGAAGTCCTTGCATGAAAGTGTGGTAATCCCGACACTAACTTACGGAAGCGAAGCATGGACGTTCGGGAAGAGACTCAGACCAAGAGTGAGAGCAGTGGAAATGAGTTACTTGAGAAGTGCGTGCGGAGTTACATGGAGGGATAGACAGACGAATGAGGAAGTAAGAAGGAGGTGTGGTGTGGAGGTAGATGTGCTGGAAAGTGTGAAAAGGAACAACTTGAGATGGATCGGCCACATGGAACGTATGGAAAGCGAGAGGATGACTAAGAGGGTGTACGAGAGCGAGGTGGAAGGACAGAGAGGGAGAAGTGCACCGAAGGAGAGGTGGAAGGATGGAGTGAGGAAGTATATGAATGAAGGTGGTGCTGGTTGGAAGGAGGGGCGTCGACTGACTGGGGGCAGAGGTGCATGGGGGCGGTTCGTTCGTGGCCACCCCTTCGGGGATCACGGCGTCAGGCAATAGATAGATAGATAGACATGTCATAGATGAGTACATGTACAGGGTGTACCAAACTTCGGGATTCGGTTATATGAATAATTCTAGGCATGGAATCACCTGTAAGACAAAACAATGTTACTGACTTTTAGGTGCGATCGTGATTTAAGCAGTTTTATATATTTCTTACTTTTGTTTTCTTCAGATAGGGTGGTTGTCTATATCGAGGACCGACGAATGTTAGTATTATTAACAATAGGTTCGATTAGGGAAAATAAGGTGTTGACCCACTACTGGCATATAGATGATAATTTAAATAAGTCATAGGGGGGGGGGGGGGGTATCCCACGGCAACTGGTTATTGTCAAATCAAGCTTATTATTGCTGCACTATAGTCTTGAACTCCACATTTTCCCTGATCTTCACAGTCGTCCCCACTAGTAGGGGGCATGGTTTAAGATTGTTGGATAATGGGTAAATAATAATTTCCGACGTTCCTCAGATTATAAAACCACTGTATCTAAAAAAAAGTAAAAGTATAAATATATACTTGCAAAATTCACGATCACACCTAAATGTCAGATTTTCCATAAACCTACTATCAACGGTTATTAAGATGTTGCATGTTGAAAATGGCATTTTCACATGTATTTCCCCAAAAGGCATGTCTATCTGTCTAAGGGTTTATCTCACTTTCACCTTAATGAGTACTATATGTTGCCATAATATAATAAAGATATTATGTAACAAAATAATTACCAACATGCTAGCTCACATTGGACTTGTTGGAAACTGTCTAGCATGGAAGAGTCCATTACAGTACAGTGGTGCGCGAGAGGACACTATGTAACATTTTCAATATCTATTTAATGGTTGAGATTTGATTGTTTTGTTATAGATAATTTTAAGTTTACAATCAACCATAAAATCATAACCAGAAGTTTGACACATCATATTTGGGACACCCTGTATAGCAGCACATATACTGCATAATGACAGTATATAATACATATGAAAATAGTAGTAAAGTGATAATGGTGGAAAGGTTCTAGGATTAGGTAGGTTGTTTGTCAGATGAGGAAAGATAATTTGGATTATGATGATGATGATGAGAGAGAGATATATAGAATGTTATTTTTAACGTTTTATGGGAAATATTTAACAACTAATAAACCATTCAATATCTTTCATATATGACCTCTCCCACAACTCTATGCATAATCTAATGATCAACGAGAAAGTCTAAGTAAATATAAAAAAATAAAAAATAAATAATAAGAATAATAATAATAATAATAATAATAATAATAATAATAATTAACAAATAAGTAAAATATATATAATCAAATTAATATAGATAATAATAATAAAGTAGGTGTGCAGTTTTCGCATTACCAAAAAAAAAAAAAAAAAAAAAAAAAAAAAATGCATACGCAACTCTGCGACCTAGAATTCTGCAAGTAGTATTGAATCTCTTAGGTAAAATCGGTATATATATATATACCGTATATATATTTGTATAAATACAGTATATTTATATATATATATATATATATATATATATACAGTATATACAGTATATATATATATATATATATATATATATATATAATATATATATATATATACATATATATAATGTATACTGTATATATATATATATATATATATATATATATATATATATAATTACATTTATGATCGCATTGAATATTAACCATTGGAATATTTATCTATATTAAGGTCAGCGTAACACTATTTTGTAGCATTTTCAATATGGTGTAATTCAAATTTAGAATATATATAAGAAACAAATAGTGACCATAATATGTGACCACCATTCACCTTGACCTTTGAATAACAAACACACAAAATTTGGACAATCGTTGCATTGACCAACCGAATTTACGAACGATACGTAACCCGTTCAGTACAGTTCTGTTAATTTCATTTCATACTGGATATTAAGACGATTTTATTTAGATTATGAAGGGCCTCCATAAAATTAGCAGGCTTTCAACTATCTTAATTAACCCTTTTTACTATCACAGATCCTTCATATGCTCCACAAAATCGTCTAATAAAAGCTACACTACAATACAAAATACGTTACCGGTACACAAAGGGTTAAACAGTCTAGGAAGAGTTTAAAGAAAATTATTAACACTCTTCTTTTGTTCTTTGACTTTGACTTTTAACATTAAGTATTATAATATATATATACAATATATATATATATATATATATATATTCAATATATATATGTATTATATATATATATATATATATATATATATATATATATATATATATGATTGAAATATATGTTATTTAAGTAAAATGCAACTAACAGTCATCAGCTTATCGAAAATTTAGTATTTTTTTTGATAAAGGTTAATAACGACTGTAGCTTCGCAAATCATATGATCTGTCACGGAGGTTTCGTATAGTTTATAGTTGTGCAGTAGTCCATGGTTATTGCTTAGTAGCAGCTCTAGGATGCTCGTTCTTCTTGTTGGTTCGGTTAGCTGCCTTGCCTTTTCTCGTCTGCTGTTCCTACCGCTGTGTCTCCCAGTTCACGTGCGGGAAGTTGAAGTCGCCCAGAACTAGGTATTCGGTGTCGGGGGCTGGCAGGTTTTTGAGCGTATGTTTAATTATATTTATGACATCCTCAAATAGATCATGGGTGGTGTTTGGAGGCCTGTAGACTACCGTTACTACGAGATTCATTTCCCTTATAAATAAGGAAAGAATTTCGCATGTTCTGTTTGAGTAGCGATCCAAGATTTCTACTGCAAGGTTGTTTTTCACATATATGGCAACTCCGCCGTGGCTCCTGTCCTTTCTGTCTGCTCGGAAAATTTCATATTCTTGGATTCGCACCTCTGCATCTAGAATATCTTTGTGCAGATGTGTCTCTGTTAGAACAAGAAGGGAAATTTTGTCAGTTGTGGCCATTTCTTGCAGCAGGGGAACTTTGTTTTGGTTACACCTTGGATATAGGCCTCTTATGTAAAATGGTTTTCTCTGCCCCAATTATAGATAGTAGAGAGATCAGAAGATAGGTGTTTTATGGCCTCCTTTCGTGAGTTTTGGAGTTCCTGCTGTGAACATTTTTGTGGAAGGCTAGTTGAATAGTGTAATATAGAGTCGTCAGCATATGAGTGAATGGGGCTGGAGATGCAGTTGAGAAGGTCGTTAATAAATAATAGGAAGGTAATTGGAGATAGGATAGAACCCTGAGGAACCCCGGAGTTGATAGGTTGAGGAAGTGAACGATGTCCGTCCACAACCGCAGCTATGGAATGGCCGGAAAGGAAATTAGAGACAAAGGCACAGATGGAGGGATAGAAACCGTAGGAGAGTAATTTGGAAATGAGGGATTTGTGTCAGACTTTACAGAAGACCTTCGATATGTCTAGCACAACAGAAAAAGTCTCACCGAAGTACCAAATGGAGGATGACCAAGAGTTAGTAAGATAAGAAAGAAGATCACCAGTAGAGCGGACCTTAAGGAGGCCATACTGGCAGTCTGAGAGTAGGTCATGGGAAGATAAATGCTTAAGAAATTTTGAGTTAAGAATAGTTTCAAAAACTTTACATATGCAAGGAATTAGAGCAATTGGATGATAGTTGGAGGGTTGAAAGGTGTCACTGTTCCTTGGGACTGGTTGAATGAGAGCAAACTTCCAGCAAGAAGGAAAGACGTTAGATGGAAGAGTTTACCTAGGCAGGGAGTCAGCACAGAAGCACAGTTTTTTAGTACAATAGGAGGTACACCGTCTGGTCTGTACGCCTTCTTAGCCCAGAAAGGGAGGAAAGTACATCCTTGGAAGAGATTATGATGTTAGTTATAAGTAGGAGAGTGGGGGGTGGAGAGGGAGGAATAGCACCGGAATCATCCAAAGTGGAGTTTTTAGTGAAAGTGTTAGCGAAGAGGTCAGATTTGTCAGAGGAAAAAGTAATAGTGGTGCCGTCAGAGTGGAAAAGAGGAGGGAAAGACGAAGAAGAAAAATTGTTGAAGAGGTTTTTGGCTAGATGCCAGAAGACTTGGGAAGAGCTAGAGTTGGATAGTTCATTGCATTTATTATTGATGAAAGAATGTTTGGCTAGGTGAAGAACAGATTTAGCTTAATTCTGGGCAGAAACATAGGAAGTATGAGATTCTTGAGCTTTAAGGCGACGGTACCGTTTTAATGCTTCCTAATTATTGCGGACAGCAGTATAACAGGCGTGAGCTATACCCACACCACCAAACCATCTTCATTCCACCGCAATACACCACACACTACCCACACCACCGTTCCTACCTCCACCACACCATCCCCTACAAAACCACCCACATGCTACTGACCACACCTCCAGCACACTAAGGGGGATGGGTGGCACTTTGCTGACCCCCCCCACCCACCCCCCCCACCCCCCTGCAGTTAAGAAGACATATATGGTCATAAGCTTATGGTGAAAGGAATTAATCTCACTGACCTTCCTTCTTATACCCCTCCTTTTCTATTCATCCTCACTTCATTTCTGTACTACCTCCATATACCCTCCACCTCACCCCTTTAAACTTCTCCTCAGATCACAGCTTACAGAGGACTAAAATAAATTAACTTGTTGGATAGCCGTCGCGAAGCATATATAAGTTGGCACTCTCTTCATGTATGAGGGTGGAGAGTGGGAAGGGGAGAGGCGAAGGGGGGAAGTCTTACTTAGGGGGGGAAGACCTGTAGTTGCTTGATTTCCTTTGCACTCCTTTGTAAGAGGCGAGGATAGGTGGGGGTAGGTGGAAATTGGGAGAAGGGGATGGAGAAAAACAGGTGCTAGTGAGTAGGGTGGGAGGGGTAGAGAGAGGCAAGAGTTGAGTTTAGACAAGGAGTAGTAGGGGCTCAAGGATTTGGAATCAACAACCCAACTCTCCATAAAACCCAAAATGTGTGTGGGATTTTCGTCTGCACTCATTCTCTCTCTCTCCAATAGGCTAATCCTCAAATTGTTCATATTAAAACATGTCATGTCTATAACCTAAATCAATAGACAATTGTTGGTGTTCTATAATGCAAAATAATACCAAATCTTCCTTTGAAAATCACACATACTTCATGAATACAACCATGACTTGAGGGTACTCACCACCCAGTTTGAGTTGAGCAGCGTCCTGTACAGTGTGGTGATCATCACCTCTCACAAAACACTGGTACATCCCCTCATCACTCCGGTCCACTCCTCTTATCTCCAACACTGAGTCACCCTCTGGTAGGTTCGTAGGTAGGTAGATGTGTGGCAACGGTAGCGATGGCAGGAAAGAAGTGTAGATTGTAGATCAGGCACCCACGATGTCAAGATGCCACAAGGAACAATATGAGAAAGGCAAGAAAAGATAATTCTTAATATATTTTTATTTCGAAATATACTCACAGTCTGACCCGCCCGACCAACAAGTAAGGTTCACATGACGCCACATGTGACTTCATGAACCAGACTTATGATGTCATCACGCAAGCATAAACATTCATAATTTGAGGTGAAATTCTACAGTCATGGTTAGAAATTGGTTAAGCATTGTATATGGTGGAGGATCGAAGTCGGGGACTGTCTCCCCTCCCCTGACCACAGAGTTTGGTTTAACTGATATCTATGACCTTCTTCGGGCCTGTATCTAATGTATATTTATCAATGTTCAGCTCTTTAACTTTAAATCTGAAATAGACAAGTATAAACAAACACTAACACACCTCTGCAATACCACTCCTCTTTCATCGGCGTGATCACAAAATATTTATACAGTTTAGCTCGGCCAACAATGGTCATCGGTGATTTCGCTCACATTTTGGCACATCCACAAGTCATTTTACCTACAAAAAAGTCGTTTTCCCCACATTTTGAAGTTCGTTTGCAAAGGCTTGGTTGATTTCTAGATAGTCTTAGAATTAGGATAAAACAGATGGTAGATTAGGCGAGGTGGCAAATTTGTTTTGTCTATGTGTATGGAGACAAAAGGCAGGCACTTGTAACGAGTGTCTCCAAAAAAGCCAAAACAGTGACATACAGCCTAATTCAAGATATACTTGGACACACAAAGTTTAAAGCAGTCTATGTAATACGATGAAGTAAAGAATAATGGCGTTAGTTCCAAAGTTTACTAGTGGAGTAATTGAAGGATTGAGAAACATTTTTTATTCTTGGGTTGGAAAGCTAGACATAACAGGGGTGGGATTGTATTGAAAGGTGGGTGCTTCCCACTTGCTGTAAGGGAGAGGGAAAACACTGAGAGCTCTGAAGAACACTGATTGTTGTAATAGCGACAGAAGAGTGAAAGAGGCGCAACATAACGGCGTGGAGGAATTATTAAGGGGAGGTATTTAGTTTGTTCCCTAGACCTCCATCAAGCTTAAAATTACACCCCCTTGAGTCCCTTTCAAGATAATTTTGTAAATTTTTCGGTAGAAAAATGTCCCAGCCGAACGCCGATTCCTCTTAGATTACAGGCTCGCTATCGCTCGCCAGGATAAAATTGACACCTGAATGGCAAGAAAGGTCTTAATATGGGGTAAAAGTTCTTAAAATCGCTAAACTAATGGGGCAAACGTTTTATAATATCAAAAGCAATGGGGCTAAACATGAGGGAGAAAGGGGTCAAGAAAAAAATCCCTCGAGTGGAGATCTCCCCTTAAGAGGTGGTGAGTTGAAAAGACTAAATGCATTTGACCCCACCCTTTCAAGAAGTACGGTATGGGGGGAACCTCCCCATACATATGAACAATACTAAATACATGGGTGCACTGTACTACCTGTGCAAAGCAAGCAGCTGTGCGGAGGTAAAGAACCGACAGAGCCATTTTAACAAGAGTGGTGGTACGGTCTTTCTAGGAAAAGTCAGAAGAAAAAGTTACACCAAGGATACTGAGAGGTAAAGGGTGGATTTGTATATATGTTGAAGAATAAGGGATAGTTGTGGGGAAGAGTGTGACGGAGAGAAAGATAAGAGAAATTGGGTTGGAAGCATAATTATTATTATGATTTTGATTATTATTATACATATTATTTGTTTTGTTTGTGGTGGACAGGAGTGAATGGAGAATGCTTGTGAATAGTTGAGTGAACACGTGGTCATTTGGAGTAAGGGGTCGGACGCAAGTTGGACTAGATAATAGTCCATCAGGCGCCTGGCCCGGGGAGATGATTAATATGAAGGGTGCGCCTGGAAGTGTGGTGGGAGGGCTTGTGGCTTTGGCTCCGCTGCATGTCTGCCTGCCGAGATCGGAACCTCTCCGGGTGGTCGAGGGCCAGGGGAGTGCTGGAGCGACCTTGGTGACCCTGGTCTCTGGGTCTTCTCCTGGGTGACCTGGATATGTGTGAGTTTGTGCTTTTTATCTGTGTTTATTTGTTGTTTTATGTTGTTTTTGTGTTTTCCCTGTTCTTGCTCTGTCTTGAGTCGGCTACCCCCAAAATGGGGATTGGGCCTGAGCATATAGATAGATAGATATATTATTTGTTTTTATTTTTTTATTATATTTATTATTATTATTATTATCTTAATATAAGCTACCGAAGCCTCCCAACAAGGTGGACAAAAACAGTTAATATTGAATCCACACAAAATACCCGAAGGCACTGAAAAAAAGCAACGGCAACTAAACAAAAACGGCCCTAGGTAGAGAGCCCAGAAGAAGAATTTAGGTACTCGAATAGGATGATACACTTAATGAAAACAAAAATCACAAATATCACAAGCATTGAAAGCAACACAATTATCTTTGCCCAAATCAGAAATTATTGAAAGATCAGAGTATAGTCACGCCATAGCCTCATTATGTGAGTTTTGGAGTGACTTTGAGGAAGGAGGTTGGGGAAAACTAGTTTAATAGTGTAAGGTAGCGTCATCAGCATATGTGTGGATAGAACTATAGTTACAGTCGAGAAGATTATTAATGAACATTATACATAGGAATGGGGATAGGGCAGGACCCTGAGGAACACCGGAGTTGATTGGGTGAGGAAATGAACAATGGTTATCCACAACTGCAGCTATGGAACGCCTGTGAAGGAAATTTGAGATAAAGGAACAGATAGAGGGATAGAAGCCAAAAAATGGTGGCTTGGAAGTAAGTGATTAGTGCCAGACTCTATCGAAAGCATTTTCATATGTCTAGCCCAATAGAAGTCATAACTGAAGTATGAAGTATAGCCTAACTGAAGTCATGAAGGGACACTGTTTAGGTAGGTTTGGCAAGAAAACGATAGGTATTCCTATGGTTTATGTACTGTATGTATGTATGTATATACTCAGAAACATACCCCATTGCTGGGGGTAGCCGACACGAGACAGAGTCCTAACAAAAACAACACTTAAAGTTCCTATTATCAGGGTCCGGGACCACTTTCGTGCTCGTTGAGTAGGAGAATTATACAAGGGGAGAAGGATTCCTAGCCCTCTGCCCCCAGAAGGAAAAGTAGGACAGCAAAAGAGACGGACAGAAACAGCTAAGGCCGGGTATAGGATGTCAAACCTCACTCTGGACAGGATCAGCCTTCACCCTAAATATTGCTATGGTAGGATAGGTTATTTAGTTTGGTTAAAGTTACATGAAATTGGATTTGCATAGGATTAGGTCAGGTACGGTAGATTAGGCTAGGGTTAGATTAAAGTTATATTTTATCACGATAAAAATAAGCTATAATAATTATAGTAGGTTACGGTAAGTTAGACTAGACAAGGTGATAGTAAATCAACTCATAATGTTGGCGAGAAAATAGGGTAATGAAACTAGCGAGCACCCCAACCGTGGACAAGAGGTTTGAACACAGTGTTGGACCAGGAAGTATGGTGATTGGTTCAACCCCTCTCTCTCCATTTCTAACCTAGTCTTTCTCCTCTTCCTATACTTCCCATTCCTACCCCTCTCCCTCATCACTCATCCCATTTCACTGTCCCTCCTTCAATACTCCTACAACCCCTTCCCCTCGTCCCCTGTCCCACTTGACCCTCCTATTTTACCATTTCTCTCACATTTTATCTCCAATCTCCCACACAACACAATGCATACACCCATCTCTCCTTTCATATCCATCCCTAACACCCATGCTGACCCCATTCACATCCTTCCCTCAATTCCAATCCCTCCCTAACTCTCGCTCACATCTCCCATCTTCCTACAACCCTCCCTTCCTTTCACATTCTATCTGCCACACTCCCTTCAATCCCCATTCCACTTCATTAATTTATTTAATTCCTCTCAATCTATATAACTTTCTGTCTTCCCCCGTTCCACCCTATATCCTCTATCCTTCCCCATTATCCTTATTGCCCTTTATCCTTCATCCTATTTTTCCTTCAGCTTAAAGTTCTTCCTCATATTCCCTCAACTCGTCATCCCACACCCCATCCCACTCACATATTACTTCCTCATCCCTCACTCATTCTACCACGACCTACACAATATTATAGTTTTCTGTAATTGGATTGTCATTGTTTACAGTTGTGTTGAACATTTTTGTAGAATTTAATATCTGGTTCGGAGTTCCAACCAATAAAGTCCTGAACAAATGTGGCCATTTTAGATACAACATTATATTTCCAGCGATCTTTGAGGGTCTACGTTTATTTCACTCACGGCCACTTCGTCCACATTTAGAGCTGATTCGACCACTAATTCCCGAGCCTAATCACACCTAGTGTAACCTAATCTACTAAATTCAAAAGATTACTTCACGTAAGTGTTATGCCCTGATTTTATGCAGGATTACCAATTGATATGGGTGAGTTCTACTTCACTGGGACTTCCAAGTTCAAATAAATACATATAAAATAAAAGACAAAAGAGGATAAATATATCGAAAAATATGGTTTAAGCTATACAGCTTTATTTCTCATTTACTACATTCAAGAAATATCTGAAAACATGTAGTGGATCAATACCAGTGAATAGCACTTAAACGTATTGTCAACTTCGAGCACAGTCGCGGATCTAGATGGGTGGCAGGTATTATGCTCAACTTCACTATAGTAGAGAAAGTTTACACACTGTGAGCTTAGTTCGAGAGGGGTTATTCTAAGGAGTGTTCGTAGGTACTTTCTCTTTCTCCCGAGTATGTCAGTGAGGGGGTTACGGTCAAGGTCAACTGCCTTAAGTAGGTACGTAGGGTTTTTCACAGAAAACGATAGAGTCGATGATGGACTCCGAAATATTTTCTTAAAAACTCTTCGAGATGTTGGCAGAGTCACTAGCCTCTCAAAACTGGTTAAAATGAAGTTAATTCAGAATCAAATCACTATTTGATGGTGTAGAAGCCTTTTGTATCACTCGCACTGTAGATACACGTAGTCCGTGACTTTGTAGTTCGATTATTAATGCTTTGAACGATTTATGAAATGTTAGGGAACTTTGGGAGGGACTGTTTATTTCTGGGGAATGCTTGGATTTTTGGCAGAGTCGCTGGTTCTCCCGAATCTGACTAAAAGGCACCAATTCGGATTTGAGTTCTCTTTAATAGTGTAATGGATCAACTATCGAATACACAGTCTGGGAAAGTGATTCTTTTCTCTTAGCTCTGTTTATGAACACCCGGAGGAATTTATTAAGTTCTATGGGACTTTCGAGGGACTCTATTTATTTCTCGCTCACTTGGCATATTACGGTCTTAGTCACTTCTTTTTCCTTCTCGTGGTATCTCGGCGTGGTAACTTCTCTGGACTATTTTTCCTGGTGATTTTCAGGAGGTGGTTGTCTCTCTTCTTCTGCTTCCCTGTGGGCCGTCTAGGTGAGCCGGCTGTGTGAAGTAGTTACAGATGGGTTGATTGGGCTTGAGATCTTAATTATGGCTCCGTAACATATAGTAATCGTCGGGCAATTACCGTTGGGCACCATACCGGACTAACGCGAGTATTTCAGAGGTGGGAGAAACTACTCGACTGTCCTAATCAGTATATCAACCGTTGATGAAATCCTGTTAAGGTACTCTCGGGCAAGGATCCTAAATATCGCCTATTTGTTGGACGATATCGGACTAACGCAGTAAGTTTGGTCAAAGTATCCTCACTGACTGTCCTGATCTTTATGAGAGGTTCGGAGGACGCGGGGCGGTGTTAACACCTATTAGTTACACAGTCTAGTGGGATGCCACAGACTCAGTGTACCAAGGACTTGTCTATGCAGAGTGCCCCTGAGGGTGTCTCGCCAAGCCCATCATCCTATCTCAGTCACAATGTTTCTCACTCGAACACAAAGTGAGGACAGAGTTCCCGGAACAGGCCACGGCTTCTGTCTGAGAAACTATATTTCTCACTAGTTCGCCAAGTGAGGACAGAGTTCCCGGGACAGGCCACGGCGTCTATCTCAGTAACTATGTTTCTCGCTGGAACACAAAGGAGTACAAAGGAGTACAAAGGAAATCAAGCAACAACAGATCTAGTGACCCTTCTAGGTTGCTTGTCCTCCAAAACACTGAGGATCAAGTGTCCAAACAGTGGTTTAGAGTGGGTAAGGGAACATTGGAAAGGGAATTGCTGCCCTGGAACTAATGTCCTTTGGCAGGATTTGGAAGTTAGTAGAGGACAGATGGGTTAGTAACTGAGGGGGGGATAAAATAAAGTTATTCATTTACAAACGCAGTCAGTCGCGGGTTTGATGCGAGATATTTGTCTAGGTGGAGTTTAAATGAATCAACGGTGATGCAGTCTATAACGTTTCGGGGAAGCCCATTCCACAAGTTGACAACACGATTGAAGAAGAAATTCTTAGAATCGTGCGAGTTAAAAGATTTACCAATAATTTTGCAACCGTTTCCCCGCGTGTAATTAGATTGGTCGATAGTGAAGTACTTACTACAGTTCATATTGGCGATGACTTTGATGATTTTGAACACTTGAATTAAGTCACCTCTTAATCTGCGCTGGGTTAAAGGAAATATATTTAATTCTCTAAGACGCTCTTCGTATGGTTTGTTCTTTAGGCTAGGTATCATTTTGGTAACTCTACGTTGAACTCGTTCTAGCTTGTTTATATCTTTTTGGTAATAAGGGCACCAGGATTTTACGCAGTATTCCAGAAGAGGGCGGACTAAGGAATTGTAAAGGGTTAGGATAACTTCTTTGGATTTATGCTCAAATGACCTGCCTATAAAGCCAATTGTTTTGTTTGCCTTCTAACAACTTCTGAACATTGTTGACTCGGTTTTAGGTTACTCGATAGTGTTACTCCCAGATCGGTTTCTCTGTTTACATTCTTAAGCTGAGTGCCATTCATCAAATAGTTTGCTTTCTCATTTAGGTATCCGATATGTAGTACTTTACATTTATCCGCATTGAAACTCATTTGCCAAATTTGGGCCCAACATGACAATTTATCTAGATTGTGTTGCATATCGTCAACTTGTTCTTTTGAGAGTACGCTATTTGCAATTTTTGTATCGTCAGCAAATTTTGAGATTGTACAGGTGAGACCCTCATCTATGTCGTTGATGTAAATTAGAAAGAGAATTGGTCCTAGTACCGATCCCTGGGGTACCCCGCTACTTACATTGGTCCATTTAGATGCCTTACCGTTTATGACTACTCTTTGCTTTCTGTTGCTGAGCCATTCTTCTATCCATTTCAACACACTGTCTTATATTCCATGCGCTTTTAGTTTTAGCAGTAAACGTTTCTGGGGAACTTTGTCAAAGGCCTTTTGAAAATCAAGGTATATAATATCTACAGTTTTACTCTCATCGTAGAGGTTGAGGATATCGTGGAAGAAGTCTAAGAGGTTTGTTAAACAGGAACGTTTTTACGAAATCCGTGTTGAGTATCTTTAAGTATGTTATTTTCCTCTAAGTGATTTACGAGTCTGTCTCGTATGACCGTTTCTAGCATTTTATATACAACTGAGGTTAAGCTAATTGGACGATAGTTACTGGGTAGGGATTTGATACCTTGTTTGAATATCGGTGTTACGTTGGCTAGCTTCCAGCAAGCTAGGACAGAGTTCCCGGGACAGGCCACAGTTTTCCTATCTTAGAAACTATGTTTCTCACTGGAACACCAAGTGAGGACAGAGTTCCCGGGACAGGCCATGGCGTCTATCTCAGTAACTATGTTTCTCGCTGGAACACCAAGCGAGGACAGAGTTCCCGGGACAGGCCACGGTTTTCTTATCTTAGAAGCCATGTATCTCACTGGAAACACCAAGTGAGGACAGAGCTCTCGGGACAGGCTACGGCGTCTATCTCAGTAACTATGTTTCTCGCTGGAATACCAAGCGAGGACAGAGTTCCCGGGACAGGCCACGGTTTCTGTAACTTACAGCTTTAAGAAAGTTTCCGGAGTCCGTACACTTTCCTACTAGTCTGCTCTAGGTACCGCCTATCAAGGGTCTCTATGTTAGCCGGGGACACCACGTCTAACAAAGTTCCCTAAGAACAGGGTTTGTTTGACTCACAGACAGTATCGTGAACTTTTCGTTCTTCCAACTGAATGGAGGGTAATCCTAAGACTTCAGAAGGTGGGATGCCAGTACTTTTGAAGCCTTAAAATTGCTTGACTTTCCCCAGAAATCCTAAACTGGTATTGGGGATTACTTAGTGTACTCCTCCGGTACCTCTAGGATGGTAAGGGCATGTGGAGGTATTCTTAATGAGGTCTTTGAACCCTTCTTATTCTGTTGGTCAAGGTCTCCCTCAATACAATGACTTTACTCAGTTATGGTGTGATGATTAGGTTCAATTATAGCTCCCAGAGCAGGGTACTTTATCAAGGGTTAATTACAATCTCATAGCTTGTCTATATAAACCCAATAGAACTCTGGAAAACAATAATAGTGGGTAAAGTGAATGAAATCTGAAATCTGTACTCTCGGGGAGGACTTTGGGGGTCGTGTGTACCGAAGGGGTGTCATGTGCACCTGACAGGTGAGGGCTACAATGTGCACGAGACAGCGTTTATCCTTCTTACTCCTTCCCGACGTGGTGGCTTGGGAATTTTACTACGGATCTTTGTTAGTTGTAATTATGTGGATAATTATTTATAAATATCTCTCGGCAATTCGTTGGCTAAAAGGGTGTGTAGGTATACAATCTTCCAAATTCGTGTTGGGAGGCCTGGGTGTACACACGGGGTATTTAAACGTATGGGGCGCCCTCTCTCGGGGCGCGGGAGACCCCCAGCGTTGTTTGTCCGTGGAGACAATTTGGTACAGGATATTTCTGATTGATAAGGAAGTATGTGTGAGTTGTATAACTAGCAGGACTAGTTGAAGAGTGCCAAAAAAAGGCATATGTATACAGTATATGTGTAGGAAACAGTGTCCCAAGGTCCATTGAGGTATACGTTTACATCTCATTGCATAAAATAGGATTTCAAACATTATTATAATTGTTTCATCTGGTAATTGATTTCTTCGGTGGTGAAGACAAGGTTTTACTAATATCTACTTCTCTATTCTCCCTTAGGTATATTGTAAACGAGGGGAGAAAAAGGAAAACACAGGGATACATGGATAATTGATTTCTTCTGTGGCGAAGACAAGTTTTTTTTGTATTTGCATGTATATATAATAAGACACAGGTGTTGTCTTGTCAGGTACATTCATAATACATAGGACAAGAAAAGGTACATAGGTGAACAGGAGAAGAGTGACAGGTAGTTTACAAATGTATGCTGAACCGCATTTTCCTCCTTGTGATGGTAGTGGGAGGAACCGTCCGGTCTGGTGTGATGGGGCGTTCTCTGTCCGGTGCGACCTCTCGCGCCTTGTCTGGTGTGACCCGTGATACTTCCTCGCCTCGTCTATTTGTTGTTATGGTTCTTGCTTACTTCTGGTTCTTTTGTGTTCTCTCCTGATTCTTGTGCTCTTCTTCTTCCGAGGAATCTTCTTCCATTGTTCGTTTTCGAGGTATTTTTCTTCCGTCTTTCCCGTGAAAGGCCCGTCCTCGGGCCTCAGGTGCGAATGTTAGTACGTTGCCCTGGGAGTTTATTAAGGGAAGTTGGTGGAGGTACGCCCACCATTGTTGCGATCGGTCGTCTGGAGTTTTGGTGGGGTCCACTAGGACAGCAACGTGGGCCTCGGTGTCTGGTTCCAACGATGCTGTAAAGGCTTTGTGCAGATACCGTATCCGCGTAAAGTGGATGGCGTCGTTGGACCATTTCAGTCTCTTGATGAACATAGTTTTAGGCATGGTGAAGGCGGCAGTAGAGTAGGCAGTAGCAGTGGGTGTGCGGGTGGTGGTGGTGGTTGGGTGAATGATGTTTCTAGCTCTGCTAGCCGGAAGGTCATGACCTTCTTCGGACGCAAAGTTAGCAGGTATGCGGTTTGAGTGACATGGGGGCAAAATTTGAGTGTTGGAACTGGAATTTGTGTTTGTTAGATGGTATGATGTGATGATTTTGGTTTGTTTTTGAGTGATCATTTTTCCCAATTTGTGTTTGATGACACGGCTGTGTGTCAGGAGTACATATTGTAGATAGTGTATGAGTGGATCGGTCAGGTGGCTTACTTAGTCGACCTGATTTAGTGCGGGTGGCCCCGAGTAATTGTGTTTCAGTGCTGGTGGTAGACGACGGTGACGGGGATGTAGGTTTAGGGTTGGGAGTGGAAGGGGGAAGAGATAAGGGCTTTTGAGTAGAAGTAGGAGAATGTGTTGGTGATGGGGACAGAGGTGTTTTTTGTATGGTAGAAGGGAAGGGAGATAAAGTAGGAGGAGCTAGACGAGTGGGGGTTGGTTTTGTAAGGGGTATGGAAAATGAGGTTGAGGGGTGAGATGGGGAATATGGAGTAAGGCTAGGAGGGGAAGGTAATAATAATAATAATAATAATATTTATTCAGTTAGCATTTTACAATGTTGGTATCACATAGTATGTTACAAATATGACATCTACCAGCTTTGCATAATTCTAACTAAGGATAGCCCAAACAGCCGTTAGGCGTATTTCCATTGGGGTCCTTGTGGGATTAGGTTAGCTGGAGAAAAAGGGGAGGATAAAAAAAGTAGATACTTTAGAAAAAGTATTTCCAGGCGGTTATATTAAGATACCTTGCATTCTATAGTTGAACTGGTCAAAATATTTCAGTAAGCTTGGTGCTCCCTTCTCGCAGCTGTCTGGTTCAGGTGCTCCTTCAAGCTACGTCTGAAGGAATACAGTGTTCTCTTTTCACGGACTAACTGGGGTAGGTTGTTCCAGTCTTTGATTGCAGTGAAGAAGAATGTTAGCTTAGCCTGTCCTTGGATTCTCGGGACCGTAGAATTATACATCCTATTCCTTGTGTTGTGTCCAATCCTCTCATTTGCTTTGACAAAATTACTCTTTAAATACTCTGGAGCCCTATCATAAAATATCTTGAAGGCATTTATGAGTCTGATTTGTTTGGCCCTGTCAGAGACGTTGAGCATACCAAGTGACTGAAGTTGTTCCTGGTCAATATATGATCTGGGTCCTAGGTTCAGCATTAACCTAACCATTTTATTTTGAGTGATCTGAAGTTTGTGCTTTGCTGATTTAGATGATGCAGAGTACCAGGATGACATAGAATAGTCAAAATGACATTGAACAAGCGTTTAGCATAGGGTCTTTTTGGTCGCCGCTGGCAAGCATCCCACCTGTCTATACAGGTATTTAATACGTGCGCTACATTTACTCATGATTGATTCCAAGATTGTTTCACCTGACAGATTCGAGTCTAGTTTTAGTCCGAGATATTTCACTTGTGACACTGTTGTTATGGGAATACCATTACAGTTGACCGAGAAGCCCTCAATGTCTTTCAATTTGCGTTTTGTTCCACATAAGATGGCTTCTGTCTTGCCCAGGAGAAAAGATAGTCTATTGTCCACTAGCCAATCACTACACGATTCTAGTTCTTTGGAAAGTGAGGCGGCAATACTTATTGGGTCTTTTCCTGAAACCAGAAGCACACTGTCGTCAGCATACAGTAATAATTTACACGATACGCTCAGTTCCTTGTCGTTCACATAACAGAGAAAGAGTAAGGGACCAAGGATGCTTCCCTGCGGGACCCCAAAGTTAATTGGCATAGGATCGGAAAGATTATCATAAATTTTGACTCTTTGTGTTCTACCACTATGATAAGATTTAAACCAGTTCACTGACCCAATGCCCATTGCTTGTAGTTTATTACATAGGATGCTATGGTCTACTGTATCAAACGCTTTTTGTAGATCAAGAAGAACCATACCGGTGTAGTTACATTTAGACATTTCTTTACGAATGTGATCTGTTAAATGGGTGAGACAGGAGTCTGTCGAGTACATGCCTCTGAAACCTGATTGAAACTTATATACAGTAATAGATCATTTTCTTTGAGGTAGTGTTCAATTGAGGCGCTCATTCGCGGAACGTGTTGACCGCCCAAAATAAAAAACGGAGTAAATCGCGTCTGAAGTATGCCGACTTATAAAAAGCTGTAACTATCAGACCCGATTAAGGAGAGAGGTGACAGTGTTATCAAAATGTTCGGAAAATAGTATCTAGCCACGTACCTCAAAAAAAAAAATAATAATAAATTGCTTGTAATTTATCGCAGAACATGATAATTGCCCAAAATAAAAAAAGGAGTAAATCGCGTCTGAAGTTTGCCGACTTATAAAAAGCTGTAACTATCAGACCCGATTAAGGAGAGAGGTGACAGTGTTATCAAAATGTTCGGAAAATAGTATCTAGCCACGTACCACAAAAAGAAAATAATAAATTGCTTGTAATTAATAGTAACGTGAGTGTGATTGAAATAATCCCATGATTTTATAACCCCATATCAATTCAATACTGTAGAAACGTTAAGAAAAAGCAAATGTATAACAATAAAACATAAATAATATTATCAGTGAATAATAATAAGACATGGAAGAGTAGGGTAAGATAATAGAAACATAATTTTATAAAATTAATAAGCGATAATAAAGATTAGAAAATGGAGGAAGACATGGTGAATAATAATGAATAAGTAAAACACAAGAATAGAGTAATAATTTTGCTACTTTAATGTTATTGATTTATTATTATAGAAAGTAAGCTAGTATTACTGTTAATTAATTAATTTGGGATGTTTTATTCAGCTTGGGAAGGACATTATTTTACAAAATTTTAATCTAAGGAAGGAATTTGATGGCTAGTTACTATAATGTTCTTGTGTAAAGATTGCTATTGTTTAACAATTTTACCTTACTAAAATGCATTATTACTCTATTCTATTGTTACATTTATATATTCATACTCACCGAGTAGTCAGGCAGTGTCGCTATCACTGTCACTATCATCTGCATACTCTTGCAGGTTGTCATCAATATCAGAGGAGTCAGAGTTGTTGTCCAAGGCTGGTCTAGCTGCTCTACTGAGGTCCCTCTGCATACGAAAAAGTTCCTGGTAATACTCCGAGAGGATTGGCGGAATGTAGGATAGCAGGTCGTGGATGGCTTGGAGTTTGTCAGCTTGAAGTTTGATGGCAGCTGGGTACTTGGGGGTGAGTGGCACTCGTGACAGATTAAAGGCCGATGGAGCATACTGGGCTTTACCTGGCATAAGCCTGAGACAATGCAGAGGCCCCTCGTAGCCTCGAGACAGCTGATACCCATCCCTATATTGCAGAGTAAAGCAGAATCGGCGACATTCAGAGAATAGGAGTGGCTTGGCGGGTGTACGGTGAGTTATGACAATTTGCAACAGGTCTAAGTTTAGAAAGTCCTCTCTCACCATGGGAATGACCTTGTTACCTTCGTGGACCGCACGCTCAATCACCTTGATATAGTGTTCAAAATCATAGATGTTCCCCTCAACCCTGAAGCGCTTTTCTATGTTCCCAAAAGCCCTGTCACACGCCATGTAACTATGTCCTGGGATGAGGAAATAATGGACCACTTCCTGAAGACGGCGACTGTGCAGTTCTTAAAGATGGCAGAGCATGATATTAATGTTCTTATTCTGTCCACCACAATTGTCACTGAATAGTATAAGCTTGCCAAAATCACCATGAAGCAGTACTTCATTCTTGATCCACTTTTTGATGAACGAACCCACCTCGACCGAGCCACGCCCACCTGTCACCTCATCCCACACGAAGAACTGGTTTTTACCGGTCTTGAGGTTGGAAATGCATAAATTGTACAGCCAGACTTTCTTCTTATAGTAGGCAGCATTAGTTGTGAGACGAGGTATTGGCTGTGTCTGTTGGAGGTCCAAGGCTATGACACGAGTATCATCGTCCCTGTCCTGCCCCAGAGTCTTCATAAGTGTTTGTGCCTGCCGTGCCACGCCAGGTGTTCATCAAGTTCACCCTGCAAGATTGCCTTCTCTGCGTCATTACTGGCATGTTTCAAAGTGGTCTTAGCTAGGTCACAGGTCGAGCAAGTATCAGTATTTGGTGGTGAGAAGGAGAGTTCTTTACTTTTGAAAACTTTCCGGTAAAAACTTTCCTTGACTACGCTGTTGTTAGGATAATTCTCAGCCATCCAGGTAGAATACAGGTGGTACATCCGGCTTAACCCTTAATTAGCGGCTCACCACATAAGTCGAGTTAAATAAAGCTGGACTATGTGGCGGCGCTCGACATAGGTCGAGTGGCAATTTCAGCACGTAATGTTGCTGAGAGAGAGAGACAAGTGGTGGCAGGAGACTAGCGAGCGTATGACTGCTCCAGACCACCGCGGCGAACCTACTGACACGAATCTCAGCTCCCTCCTCCCTCTCTCACTCGCTACATACTGAATTATATGGGGAAAGTACCGAATTACATGCTTTTTGCACTCGCGTTGCACGGTTATTGCAAGAAAACTAGCCATCATAAAAGGATCGTTATGGTGTCATTCGAAAGCTCTGTTTATGCCCTTTCAGGGATAGGTACTTGTTTTACGTTCTGGGTCTTATTTAGGCATGAAAATGATCACGTAAACAGCCCTATTTTGGCTAAAAACACCCCGCTGGGCGGTACATATAAATAAACCGCATAGGCCGCTCGTAAGGTGTTAAACTCAACGATGTCTCTAGGTACCGCAAATTGGGCGATTTGGCTCTGCTATAATGGCTGGTAACACTGGGGAATGATGCAATGTGTTTGTGCACACGCTTTGCATCAGGACCTGCAATGGTGACACGGTTCTTGTGTTGCCCGTGGCCGTCTCTCTTCGGTGTACCAGTGTCACTCACGTGGGTCAGGGCATTCTCTAATCTTGTCCTACCTATGGCTAAAATGTTGATGAAGGCTGTCTTGCAAACATTATAAGTTGTAGACTGGTAGGAGAGAGTAAATTTGCGGGGACCGATGGGGACTAGGGTTGTTGATGTCGGCAGGCTTTCTTCGTCGTTTCACTGGCACTGACAGAACGTGTTTCTGAATGAAGGTATTCTGGACTAACCAATCTCCAGTTTGCCAGAAGTTATTGTGGATTGCTTGGCGGATAGGTTCAGCAATTTTATCGTAGCATCCATCATTGCAAGGCGGTCCAATAATTCTAGCATTCACTGTATTTCCTGTTTGGCGGCTGACATATTCCTTCCCAGAATTTATCTTGTTCCTGGCGATTATTTCAGACCAATTGTCCGGGTTACACCTCTTTTTTATAGGTGGGGGTGGGCTCCCACTATCACTCTCACTCTCACTATCACTCATTGTTCAGGGAAGCACTGCAACACGGTCAAAACGGCACAAAAACAACACCAGGTGCGAGGTAAATGATCCGTACGGCGTGAGAGCTGACCTAGACTGTATTGTGGCGGGAGAACAGAGAGCAACGCGCGCCGTGAGTGGCTGAGCTGGCGCCCACGCGGTACCATAGCCGGGCTGTCATTGGCAGTATTTGGGTGTATACAGCTCTATCAAGGATTTTTGATACAATACATAATATGCTAACTGGTCTGTAGTTACTAACATCTAATTTAAATCCTTTCTTGAATAGAAGGGTTACAATAGCTTCCTTCAGTTCAGCAGGTACAGTGTTGGTGTTAATTGATAGGTTGATGATGTGGGTTAGGGGACCTGCTATACCAATGGCTCCATCTCGTAGAAATTTGGCAGCAATTTTGTCTGGTCCTGTGCTTTTATGTACATTTAGGTTAGAGAGCTCCTCAAATGTGTATTTTGGTGTAACATTATGCAATCCAAAAGCGTTAGCGTGTATGCCTTTATCCCTGTAGAAATGGTGAAAGGTGGCAGTTGTTGTGGTGTATTTATTGGGAGGTTGTGGTAGGTTCTGTGCTAGTGTGTTTGCTATGGAGGTGAAGAAGGAGTTGAAGTAGGTTGAAATTTGTCGTTTATCATGGCAAACCTGATCATTAATTTTGTATCGTATAAATACGATAGAATATGACTCGTTTGTGATCTTGTATGTCTCTGTGACGTCACGATCTCTCCTACAGCACGACGTAGGACGAGTAGATCGTATATTATAAGATTGTAAATAAGTTAAGTTATAAAAGGCCTAATATGCTATTAAGCAATATTGCCATGGTCTTATGTAGTATTTATGAATTTATCGTATATATTAATATAATTTATCGTATAGAGCAACCTAAATGCGGTACGATAATTTGGGCTCCTGGCGGTTTGCCAAGGCAGCAAGGTGTGCTTTTGAGGTACGCCAGAGCCTTCACGAACACCAACCAGTTAACATCTAATTTTCCGCCCTCAGTTGATCGTGCTTTTGTGCCTCTAATCACAATACACATACAGCAATACACACAACTACACCATCACGACGCTCTCATCGACATCATGACTGACTGATAGATAAGCATAAATTATAATAATCATATCCATTCCCATGTAATCATTTATTCTTTCTTTAACTTGACTCGTGTCTTGGGACCGAAGTCTCGTTCCCCATTGTCCACCGCCATATTGGGTAAAACGTTCTCCCTTGCCTCATTGCCACGTGGAACTATTGGTGAGTTAATTCCTGGCTAATATTAACCCTTATAACCTTACCCTATAATTATATACATTTATTATGTGAGACCTTTGGATATAAATTAGCTTGTTTCAGATTGAATTCAATTTAGATAGAGAGTAGTTTTTATTTAGATTGATTTTATTTGATTCATTATAGCTTAGTAATATTTAACTTCCATTGATAGTTTACCACATTTTGAGAGCAATATTAGTGTTAGATGAATCCTTTGTCTTGTTGCTGTAGCCCGTTGTTTTTAAGTGCCTCCATAGTTGTTTGGGGTTACTCTGATATTCCTCTACCTTACTGTGGAAATAATTAGATTTCGCTGATTTAATTCTACTTAGTTTATTCCTAGCCCTGTTGAACTCATGTTTCAGACCTTGATCTTGTCTATGTTTCACTACCCTTTTTAACAGATTGTCTCTGTGTTCCAGATGGTGTAGTATGTCATTGTTGATCCATGGGTCTGACCTTGCTTTAATTCGTATGTCTTTCAGAGGAGGTGAGTTGCACGGGGTGGTAGGAGAAGATATGGTTTTGGAAGGTCTAGGTTAAGGTGTTTGTGGATGCAGTATAGGTGGTGGTATTGACTGTGGGAGAAGATGTGGTTAATTTGGGGGAACTATAGAAGGCTTGGTTGTAGAGGAAGGTTTTTTTCTTGTGGGTGGAGGTGCTTTAGCCTTAAGGTTTAAAGGCTGTGGAAGGTGGTCTAGGGGAGGAAGATGGTGAGCGTGAAGTAGAGCATGGAGGGGCAGAGGAGGAGGTTGACTTTGGGGGGGAGGTGAATGGTGACGTCATTGGGTGGCGTTTCTTTTAAGGAGGGGATGAGCTTGGAGAAAAGTTTGGAGAGTGGTGAGGTGGCGGTGAGGGAGAATTGAGGTTTTGTCGAAGGATTTTGTGATCTGGACGATGTGGGAATAACATTTCTTCGTATTTTCCACCGAGGTCTTAATTTATAGAGGGAGGTTGTAGTCTGTGGGGCTCGAGTTGGGTTTTTTTAGAGTATAACTCCATTTATTGGTCACCAATTATTTTGACATATTTGAAGACAGATATGGAATCTATATGCTCTAAGCATCATATTAAAATTAGTTTCAACCCTCGGCAAAACCTATTAAAAAAAACGGTAACAACATGTCTACCTACCGTAAAACGGTTGTCAATACTCACTTATAGACGGCGCGGCTTTCAGCGACGCCATTTTTTCGTGAACTGGAGAGCTTTATCCTTCAACTTTTGTAATACTATCACGCCATCTGCCAATCCTCATTGGAAATACTGAGTTTCATTTCCTAACTCCTGCGCAATACGTCACAAGACACTTCTGGATTCTTATTGTTTTTTTTTTCTGACCACGTCATTAACCCTTAATTAGCGGCTCACCACATAAGTCGTATTTAATAAAGCTGGACTATGTGGCGGCGCTCGACATAGGTCGAGTGGCAATTTCAGCACGTAATGTTGCTGAGAGAGAGAGACAAGTGGTGGCAGGAGAGTAGCGAGCGTATGACTGCTCCAGACCACCGCGGCGAACATACTGACACGAATCCCAGCTCCCTCCTCCCTCTCTCACTCGCTATATAAGGAATTGTATCGGGAAAGTGGCTAATTACAAGCTTTTTGCACTCGCGTTGCACGGTTATTGCAAGAAAACTAGCCATCATAAAAGGATCGTTATGGTGTCATTCGAAAGCTCTGTTTATGCCCTTTCAGGGATAGGTACTTGTTTTACGTTCTGGGTCTTATTTAGGCATGAAAATGATCACGTAAACAGCCCTATTTTGGCTAAAAACACCCCGCTGGGCGGTACATATAAATAAACCGCATAGGCCGCTCTTAAGGTGTTAAACTCATAGATTCCGTCACGCATACAACCAGCAACCTATCAGGTGAGTTTATTGACCTTGATTATGTCATTGCACTGAACCAATCACAGATACACACCTTCATTTAAGTCTCTCCTCACTTTAGTCATGGACGCCACTTGTAATGGTTGTTCACCCCTCCCACATTCAGTGATTATTGACACTACAAGGAACAATAGTGCAGCCCTTAAGGTTTTTACTGACCATGGTTGTTTGCCTACCTCTGTTTCCTGCAAACTCTGCTCAAACGAATGTTACTATTATGAACCGGCAGACCAGTGGCGATGCGGTCATTATTGGTTTTGAAATAAAACCACTACTCGTCGTAACTCCTCGTCGAAAACGTGGACGCATCTCTTCCCCACCTACTCCCTCCACAGCTCAATAAGGTATGCAATTACGCTTTCATATTTTCGCGGGTTTAAAAACGGCGAAAACAAAATTATGTAAGCAAAACTTGGCTCGTGTTTTAAGGTATTTCCGTAATTGTTTAATCGAAGTCCTCTTTTTTTCTAGTTATTAAAAACGTATTCTATGGTGTATTATATGATATATAGAAGCAATAGAACTGTTCAAATGACCTGGGAAGTGTATATTAAGCCAAATACAAAACTCTGAATAATGAGGTAAGAGATATGTGTTTTTTATCACTTTTCATCCCAAGACCAGTGGGGGTCTGGGAGCAGCAGCCCCCAGGATGCCCAGGTTACCTTAGGTTAGGTTAGGTTAGGTTAGGTTAGGTTAGGTTAGGTTAATGACCAGCTATGTAAATACAGTAGTGAACATTTGGTTTAGTCTGTGCTCAAAAATCCATTTTCTTTAGCAGGCCATACACTAAACAATTACCCCTTTTACACAGACAAATACACAAACAATCTGTCAAAGATGCAAATAGCGGGGGTGTGGGGGCGGCAGCCCCCACCCATAATACTATGATAGGTTAGGTAAGGTTGTTAGGTTAGGCTAATGTCCTTTCAAAGGGGTATAGGCTTGTAAACACTATGATAGCTTAACATGAGCCAAAAATCGAAATTAGGTTAGTGTAATTTGTTTACTCTTAAAACTCGCAAAATCAGAGCCAACTTTTCCCAAAACTTGGCTCAGGTTTTCCAATATTCGGGTTTTATGGCTTTGCAATTTCGGGAAACCTGAGCCAAATTTCTAAATGAGGTTACTGTCATTTGTTTGTCTACAAACTCGCAAAATCCGAGCCAGCTTTGGCCAAAACCTGGCTCGGGTTTTCCAAAATTCGGGTTTTATTGTTTTGCAATTTTGGGAAACCTGAGCCAAATTTCTAAATGAGGTTACTGTCATATTGTTGTCTACAAATTCGCAAAATCCGAGCCAGCTTTGGCCAAAACTTGGCTCAGGTTTTCGAAATATTGGGTTTTAGGCCTTTGAAATACCTTCAAACCCGAGCCAAGTTTTGCTTGAATACGTTTGTATCGCCGTTTTACGCATTTAACCCCTCATTTTCCCTGTACTTCATAGCCCTCCCCACTATCGGGTGGCGGGTGGCGTGTCTTAAGATCATTGTATAATGGGGAAAACGGTTTCGCCGAGGGTTCTAATTATTTCTAAACACTATATATTGATGAAAACTAACAGGGAAAAATAAAAAAATCCATGGGAAAATTGGTGACCAATAAATGGAGTTTTTCCGGTTTTAGGGTTGGTGGCATCTGAAGTCTGTGGGCTTGGGGTGTTGTTATGAGAAGCGGGAACAGGAGGTGGTGTTCGTGGAGTATGTTGAATGATTTGTTGAGTTTTTGGTAGAGTCGATTTTGGAAGGTTGGGGGCGAGGTACGCATAGAGATTATCGGGAGTTTTGGAGATCCCGTGTTGTCCTGAGTCCTAGGCAGGGTGGTAGGTTCTGGGGGTTCAGGGGTATTAATTGTCTCTGTTGGTGGTGGTAGTGGTGTATCACGATGAAGGGGTGAATATTTCCTCACGAATCGGTTTTGGTACGTTCTAAACTCCCCGTGGTAATAAATGATTACTTGGAAGTGGTTGGGTATTTTCTCTATGGCATATGGGCCTACGTATCTGGGGTCTAATTTATTTATTACAGGTAATTTGGCGACCATGAGAGTGTCGCCAATAGCAAAGAGGTTTTGGAGGGTGGTGGCGTCTGGTTTGACGTCTTGGCAGCTTTGTGCTGCGTGGAGGGTATTCTTTAAATGCTGGAGGGGGTCGATGGTAAGTTGAGTGGTCAGGGGAGTTGTAAGATGGCGGAATTGTAGCAGTAATGGCGCTACGCCGTATACGCGTTCGTGTGGAGATATCCCGTCTTCTCGGGGGCAAGATTTTAAACCCCACTGGATCATTTTCACTTGGCCTGGCCAGTAAGCTGTTTTTAACTCAATCATTTTAGTTCTTAGTTGGTTATTGATAGATCTGTGGCTGCGTTCGCAGATGGCGTTTCATTGTGGCCAATAAGGTGAAGAGAGTTTCACCTTAATTCCACATTTTGAGGCGAATGCCTCCCAAATTTGTTCTGTGAATTCAGGGGCGTTATCGGATAACAGTGCTAACGGCAGCCCGAATACAGGAAAAATTTCAGTGGCTAATAATTCGGCCACTGTTATTGCAGAATGGTCTTTGCTGGGGCAGGCGATTAAGAATTCGAGTACACATCCACGAAAGTAACGATAAAGCGTTTTCCGTGACTGGGTGGAAATGGTCCCATGATGTCTAACGAAAGTACTTGCCAAGGTTTATGGGCAGAGATGGTTCCGGCTGGTCCTGGAGTCTTGCATCTATCCTTCCCCCTGGCACAGGATTTGCAGGCATCTGTTACTCTTTTGGCAATACCTGAAGGGTTGACCATCCAATATTGATTCTGGAACACCTGGAGCATTTTCTTTTGTCCTAAATGTATACCATTTCCCTCATGGATGGAGATCATGTATTCTTGGGCAATGGCATGTTCCACAATAATATGTCCGGACTCAGTGGTTAATTAGTCTCCCCATCGACAAATATGTTGGGATATGTGACGAGGGATCCATTTCGGTTTTATGTTCTTGTCCCTTAGTTGTAGGAGGGTTGGTTCTGATGGTGTGGAACCTTCGGTCTGTGCAGATGAGTCAGGGTTGGTGAGTTGGAGTGCGGCTAGGTTGGTGGGCGGATGCTCCGGGACAGGTAAACGGGACAAAGCATCCGCGTTTGTATGAAGTTTACCAGGCCGATAATGGATTTCATAATCATACTCCTCTAGGGTTTCCCTCCAGCGTACCAATAGTGCAGAGTTAGTTTCGCATCGCCTAAGCCACTGTAAGGATTGGTGATCTGTGACTACGTCTAGGTTAGCCCCTAACACAAAAGATCTGAAGTGGTTAAGGGCCCAGATGACATCCAAACATTTGCGCTTGGTAGCTGCGTAATGTTGTTGCGCAGTATTCAAGGTCGAACTGGCGTACGCGATGATGTGCTCTCTTCCGTCTTGTACCTGGGCTAGCACTGCGCCAATGGCGTACAAAGAAACATCTGTGTACAATCGGAATGGTTGTTGGTAGTCTGGAAAAGCTACTGTATGGGCTTGTACTAATTTATTATTTAGTGTTTCGAAAGCCAAATTTCGTTCGGTTGGCCATTTGAATTCGGTGTCCTTATGGGTTAGTTGATGGAGAGGACGAGCAATTTTGGCGAATTTTGGAACAAATCTCCGGTAGTAGGTGGCTAATCCGAGAAATGATCTCATACCTTTCACTGTGGTAGGTGGCTGTTGGTTAGCGATAGCTGAGAGTTTCTTAGGGTCAGGAGAGATGCCTTGTGCGGAAATGACATGTCCTAAGAATCCTACCGTGTTTTAAGCAATCTCGCACTTAAAAGGTTTTAGTTTAAGTCCGGTCTCTCTGATGCGTTGGCAATACCTGATGGAGTCTCTTTATGTGCTCTGGCCAGGTTTTAGAGTAGACGATGACATCGTCGAGGTAAGCCAGACAGGTTTCCCAAGTAAGTCCTTTGAGTACGGACTCCATTAACCGCTGGTTGAAAATGCTGTCTTTTGTTGGTGTTCGGCCGTGATAGGGACTTGCCAATATCCGGCTTGTAAGTCTAGGGTGGTAAACCATTTTGAGCCGTGTAGAGAGTCGAGGGAATCATCGATCCTAGGCAATGGCGTTGCATCATTGATTGTTCATCATTGAGTCGTCAATAATCCACGCAAAACCTCGTGGAGCCGTCTTTCTTTTTTACTAGAACGACTGGGGATGACCACGGACTGACGGAGGGAGTGGCGATACCGGCATCTAGCATTTCTTGGACTTGTTGTTCTTCTTCCTTTCTTTGGACAGGATTTTTCCGGCGGGAGGGCTGGCGAAGCGGGGGTCCTGTGGTGTAAATGGAGTGTTCTTCCAGGGTGGTCTTGCCAATCTCGTCCGAGGTTTGGGCGAATACATCGTGGAATTCTAGCAGGAGCTGTCTCATTTGTTGATGTTGGAGGTTAGTCAGAGTTTCAGGAATTTTTGGTAATATGGGGGAGTGATTTCTTTCTTCTGGAATCGGGGCGATGTCATCGAACGTTTCGAGGTCGCCTATGATGAGGCGTCGAGGTAACGTTAAATTTTCGTCAGATATATTGGCAATGAGGATGGAATTATTTCGAGAGGATAGGATGGCAGGCTGGATCCTACACCGATCTGGCCCATCGGAAATACCGGTGGGGGTTTATATCATGATGGGCTGTGGCATGGGTCGGATTCGAACCCACTTTTGATGTTGAGGGCGAATCTCAGATTTTTCTTGGGTGATAGCAGGACTGATTATAGTGGGTGGAGGCAAAGACTGAATTTGTTTTGTCTTGCAAGAGACTTTACTGGGATGGTGAGGTTGGGGAGTTTCAGATGAAGGATTCGGGGGGTGGGACGGTGGGGGGGGGGGGTTATTTCAGTAGGAGACTGTGGTTGACATCGGGAAAACAAAATTAGTTTTTCTTGTTTTGTCTCCTCTTCGTTGTTAGCATTGGCTTCAGTAGCAATGGAAAATTTAGAAAAAGAGTCATAACAGTCATCAGGGGCTTCAATAGCAATATTCACGATAGGTGAATGTATATCTGGGTCAGGAATATGAAAAGACAGAGCTTCAGTAGCATTATGGCAACTTGATCCTCTAGTATGCATACGGTTGGGTTTATTTTGTTGTTCTTCGTTCCGCTCGTGAAGATCAATGGCATTGGAGCATGGACTGTGGCTGACTGTAGAAGGGGTAGAATTAGTCGTGTCGTTGAGATTTCTTTCTTTGATTTGGGAGGGTGTTACGTGACTGTGGTGGTGGCAAGTTGGGGTAGTGAATACAGGCCAGGAACGTTTGTGTGCGATTTATGAACGATTGGCGATTTATCTCTTTCTTTTGTTGGTTACTCGGTTCTGTGGAGATCAATTTATTTTTTTAACAGGGGGGATGAGGGGATTTGTTTCTTTTGAATTATTATTTTTTTTTTAATGAATCAGTCGTTGCCCACAGTCCACTTGGGCTTGGAGTTTCTGTAGGAGGTCCAATCCCAAATAACCGTCGTAGTGTCTGCACTCCGAATGAAAAACCACAAAAGAATGGTAACAGGTAGCATGTGCAAAGGGGATGGTTACATGTATGGGGAGAGTTTCTCCTCTGATGTGAAGAGGGGTATCACCTGCACTAATCAGACTAGTGGTGGTAGGTTGAAGGTCGCCAAATCTGTTTTTTTTTGTGCTTTACATAATATGAATTGAACAAACATGATCGACCAGCGCCAGCATCGATCAGAAGGCGTACCAGAATGCCTTTTATTTTGGCTAGGTGATAATTATATGGGAGGTGGGCGCTCGCTCTTAGATTCCCCCGCCAAAGCCATGGTGGGCGGGGGAGAACTTAAAAATCAGGGGATTTTGTCTCTTCCTCGTCCTCTACTAGGCCGAGGTGATCTTCAGGGTATGTCTGAGGGACGTCCTCTACTTCCGTGGATTAGTTTATTTCTTCCTCGGTAAGTTCTTCCTCATTGGCTGAGATTCGAGGTTGGATGGCTCTATTTGATTTGGCTGAATCACGGATAAAATGGAGAGGGCACCGGGAATTGCAGGCAAAGAGGTCATATGGATTTATAATAACTAATGGGTGTGGTTTACCTGGGCGCTGGTGTTGGTTGTGTGGGTAGACTCTCTTGAGTTGGTGTGGTTTAAAAGATGGCCTGCTAGGTTGGTAGTACCCGGGACGATGGTGGACGTTTGGTGTTGGAGCAGTTTGTCGGTTGTATTGGGCAGTTTCACCAGCTCTGTTGGGCAATTGCGGGTGGGTGGTGATCCTCTTGATAGCGGCTATCACAGGTTTCTTAGGTTGTGATGCGAGTATTTTCCGGATTGTCACAATATCCCGTTGGAAACCGACGTGATCGTGCACGGCAAAATATTCTTGAACTGCAAAGGGTAGTGTTTGCAAAAAATGCACTAGGATGTGCTGTTCTTGCATGTTTTGGTTCAACGTAGGGAATGCGGCCCTTACTTGTTGGTTGATGTTCGTTATTGTGGCATCAAGGTCGCCTTCATATTTGATGTCCATGATTTTGTTGTGGGCCACGAACACACCAAAGAAGGCTTAATTGCCTCGATCATCATGGGTTTGAATTCATCCCAGGTGGGTGCAGGGTTTACCTGCGGGGCTACTAGGGAAACGGCTTTTCCCAAGTGCGTAAGAAGAACGGCTATTTTCTCGCGGTCTGTGGTATATGCTAAGTCTAACACTGGTTTCACCTATGTCCACATACACTTCGATTTCATAGGTCTCCCCATCGTATTTGGGGATGGGGATGTGGGAGCGTGGAGCGGCCATATTTGTATTAGTATTTTTTCATTCAAAATATGTTAAATATATTGAATTCTTCCGTCCGAATAGAGAACCACCGCTAGCCACCAATGTTATGCCCTGATTTTATGCAGGATTAACAATTGATATGGGTGAGCTCTACTCCACTGGGACTTCCAAGTTCAAATAAATACATGCAAAATAAAAGACAATAGAGGAAAAATATATCGCAAAATATGGTTTAAGGAATACAGCTTTATTTCTCATTTACTATATGCAAGAAATATCTGAAAACATGTAATGGATCAATACCAGTGAATAGCACTTAAACGTATGGTCAACTTCGAGCACAGTCACGGATCTAGATGGGTGGCAGGTATTATGCTCAACTTCACTATAGTAGAGGAAGTTTACACACTGTGAGCTTATTTTGAGAGGGGTTATTCTAAAGAGTGTTCATAGGTACTTTCACTTTCTCCCGAGTATGTCAGTGAGGGGGTTACGGTCAAGGTCAACTGCCTTAAGTAGGTACGTAGGGTTTTTCAGAGAAAACGATAGAGTCGATGATGGACTCCGAAATATTTTCTTAAAAACTCTTCGAGATTTTGGCAGAGTCACTAGCCTCTCAAAACTGGTTAAAATGAAGTTAATTCAGAATCGAATCACTATTTGATGGTGTAGAAGCCTTCGGTATCACTCGCACTGTAGATACACGTAGTCCGTGACTTTGTAGTTCGATTATTAGTGCTTTGAACGATTTATGAAATGTTAGGGAACTTTGGGAGGAACTCTGTTTATTTCTGGGGAATGCTTGGATTTTGGGCAGAGTCGCTGGTTCTCCCGAATCTGACTAAAAGGCACCAATTCGAATTTGAGTTCTCTTTAATAGTGTAATGGTTCAACTATCGAATACACGGTCTGAGAAAGTGATTTCTTTTCTCTTAGCTCCGTTTATGAAAACTCGGAGGAATTTATTCACTTCTATGGCACTTTCGAGGGACTCTATTTATTTCTCGCTAACTTGGCATATTACGGTCTTAGTCACTTCTTTCTCCTTCTCGTGGTATCTCGGCGTGGTAACTTCTCTGGACTATTTTTCCTGGTGATTTTCAGGACGTGGTTGGCTCTCTTCTTGTGCTTCCCCGTGGGCCGGCTGTGTGAAATAGTTACAGATGGGTTGATTGGGCTTGAGATCTTAAGTATAGCTCCGTAACATATAGTAATCGTCAGGCAATTACCGTTGGGCACCATACCGGACTAACGCGAGTATTTCAGAGGTGGGAGAAACTACTCGACTGTCCTGATCCTGTTAAGGTACTCTCGGGCTAGGATCTTAAATATCGCCTTTTTGTTGGACGATATCAGACTAATGCAGTAAGTTTGGTCACAGTATCCTCACTGACAGTCCTGATCTTTATGAGAGGTTCGGAGGACCCGGGGCGGTGTTAAAACCTTTTAGTTACACAGTCTAGTGGGATGCCACAGACTCAGTGTACCAAGGACTTGTCTATGCAGAGTGCCCCTGAGGGTGTCTCGCCAAGCCCAGCTTCCCATCTCAGTCACAATGTTTCTCACTGGAACACCAAGTGAGGACAGAGTTCCCGGAACAGGCCATGGCTTCTGTCTGAGTAAGTATGTTTCTCACTGGGACACCAATTGAGGACAGAGTTCCCGGGACAGGCCACGACGTCTATCTCAGAAACTATGTTTCTCGCTGGAACACCAAGCGAGGACAGAGTTCCCGGGACAGGCCACGGTTTTCCTATCTTAGAAACTATGTTTCTTACTGGAACACCGAGTGAGGACAAAGTTCCCGGGACAGGCCACGGCATCTATCTCAGTAACTATGTTTCTCGCTGGAACACCAAGCGAGGACAGAGTTCCCGGGACAGGCCACGGTTTTCCTATCTTAGAAACTATGTTTCTCACTGGAAACACCAAGTGAGGACAGAGTTCCCGTACAGGCCACGGCGTGTATCTCAGTAAGTATGTTTCTCGCTGGAACACCAAGCGAGGACAGAGTTCCCGGGACAGGCCACGGCGTCTTTCTCAGTAACTATGCTTCTCGCTGGAACACCAAGCGAGGACAGAGTTCCCGGGACAGGTCACGGTTTTCCTATCTCAGAAACTATGTTTCTCACTGGAAACACCAAGTGAGGACAGAGTTCCCGGGACAGGCCATGGAGTCTATCTCAGAAACTATGTTTCTCGCTGGAACATCAAGCGAGGACAGAGTTCCTGGGACAGGCCACGGTTTTGGTAACTTACAGCTTTTAGGAAAGTTTCCGGTGTCCGTACACTTTCCTACTAGTCTGCTCTAGGTACCGCCTATCAAGGGTCTCTATGTTAGCCGGGGACACCACGTCTAACAAAGATCCCTAAGAACAGGGTTTGCTTGACTCACAGACAGTATCGTGAACATTTCGTTCTTCCAACTGAATGGAGGGTGATCCTAAGACTTCAGAAAGTGGGATGCCAGTACTTTTGAAGCCTTAAAATTGCTTGACTTTCCCCAGAAATCCTGAACTGGTATTGGGGATTACTGAGTGTACTCTTCCGGTACCTCTAGGATGGTAAGGGCATGAGGAGGTATTCTTAATGAGGTCCTTGAACCCTTCTTATTCTGTTGGTCAAGGTCTCCCTCAATACAATGACTTTACTCAGTGATGGTGTGATGATTAGGTTCAATTATAGCTCCTAGAGCAGGGTACTTTATCAAGGGATAATTACAATCTCATAGCTTGTTTATATAAACTCAATAGAACTCTGGAAAACAATAATAGTGGGTAAAGTGAATGAAATCTGAAATCTGTACTCTCGGGGAGGACTTTGGGTGTCGTGTGTACCGAAGGGGTGTCGTGCGCACCTGACAGGTGAGGGCTTCAATGTGCACGAGACAGCATTTATTCTTCTTACTCCTTCCCGACGTGGTGGCTTGGGAATTTTACTACGGATCTTTGTTAGTAGTAATTATGTGGATAATAATTTATAAATCTCTCTCGGCAATTCGTTGCCTAAAGGGGTGTGTAGGTATTCAATCTTCCTAATTCGTGTTGGGAGGCCTGGGTGTACACACAGGGTATATAAACGTATGGGGCGCCCTCTCTCGGGGCGCGGGCGCGGGAGACCCCCAGCGTTGTTTGTCCGAGGAGACAATTTGGTACAGGATATTTCTGATTCAGAAGGAAGTATGTGTGAGTTGTATAACTAGTAGGACTAGTTGAAGAGTGTCAAAAAAAGGCATGTGTACTGTATGTATGTGTAGGAAACAGTGTCCCAAGGTCTATTGAGGCATATGTTTACATCTTATTGCATAAAATAGGATTTCAAACATTATTATAATAGTTTCATATAGTAATTGATTTCTTCGGTGGTGAAGACAAGGTTTTACTAATATCTACTTCTCTATTCTCCCCTAGGTATATTGTAAACGAGGGGAGAAAAAGGAAAACACAGGGATACATGTGTAATTGATTTCTTCTGTGGTGAAGACAAGTTTTTATTTTAACCCCCTCCGACCCATATGACGCTAGAGCGTCATATGAGGGCTCCGCCCAAAACTATCAAATGACGCTACCGCGTCATATGAACTTACTGTAATATCTCAATAATATGTTACATGACGCTCTAGCGTCATTTTGACCTCAGTAAGTTAGGTAAGTTAGATCATAATTTGGCGATTGATGGCAACCCCAAATTTCTCCAACTCCTAACGGTCCCTCAGTGTAAGATCGACTATTTTGGGGATAATACCGGGCGGTCCTCCTCCTCGTCAGTAAGTTAACTATTCCTGTCTGAGGGGGTTAATTTGCATGTATATATAATAAGACATAGGTGTTGTCTTGACAGGTACATTCATAATACATAGGACAAGAAAAGGTACATAGGTGAACAGGAGAAGAGTGACAGTTAGTTTAGAAATGTATGCTGAACCGCATTTTCCTGCTTGTGGTGGTAGTGGGAGGAACCGTCCGGTCTGGTGTGATGGGGCGTTCTCTGTCCGGTGCGACCACTCGCGCCTTGTCTGGTGTGACTCGGGATACTCCCTCGCCTCGTCTATTTGTTGTTATTGGTTCTCGCTTTCTTCTGGTTCTTTTGTGTTCTCTCCTGGTTCTTGTGCTCCTCTTCTTCCGGGGAATCTTCTTCCATTGTTCGTTTTCGAGGTATTTTAGTAAGTTAATTATCAAACATAATTTAATACAATATATTGTAACTTAACGTAGCCTAGCCTATCCCAAGCTAAGAAGTCTAGCTAACTTAAATGTAACTAAATCTAGAAAAGAAAATCAAACCTAACATAGCTTTAACTAACCTAATCTGATATGAACTACATACAGTGCAAACATACACTCGAAAGACTGGGTGATCCATAAAAAAGTATGGTTTAAGTCTCAATCCTATTGGCAGAACAGGGCTGCCTGTACACATCTCCTAGTGATACTTTTCATATCTAACCGCCACATTTGCTTCACATTAGTTACACTATCTTTCATGTTCACCACAAACATCCATCTCACCCTCATCAATTCAACAAATTCCATTGTTTTTCTTTTGTTTTCTTTCTATGTTGATGAGGGAGACATATGGCAAAACTGCCTGTGACGAGTGCCTCCCCCAGAGTTGAATGAGTGACAGGGTCAAAATCAAGGAATGTTCGAGCCAAAATGACTGGACACACAGCGTTTGAAACAATTTAAGTCAAAGGATGAGGGAAAGACGAATGCAGGAAGAGAGTTCCAGAGCTCAGCTGTTGAATATAAGGAAGATTGGAAGTATCGTTTCACTCTTGAGTTGGAAAGTTGCACAAAGTATGGGTGGGATTGTGATGGAAGATGGGTGCTACATAACCTACGTAGAGGAGGTATTATACACTAAAAGAGCTCTGAGGAACTCTGATTATTGTAGTAGCGATAGAATAGTGAGAGAGATGCAACATTGCAGCGAAGAGAGAGAGATTGCAGAGAGTCGGTAAGTGGACTGGAGTAAATTATATGAAAGACTTTCCTTTCTACTTTTTTTAGGAGTGCTGTGTGAGAGGAACCTTCCCACACATGTGAACAATACTCAGTACAGGAACGCCCTGTACAGAGCAAGAAGCTGTGCAGGGGTAAAGAACCCTTGAGGCAGTTGAGCATAACCAGCTTCTGGGAGGCTACTTTAGCAAGAGTGGTAATATGGTCCTTCCAAGAGAGAGCAGAAGAAAAGGAGACACCGAGAATACTAAGAGAAGATGAAGGGTTTGTTGTATTCTTGAAGTATAAGGGATAGTTCTCTGGGAGTTTACGACGGGTAGATAGATGGAGAAATTGAGTTTTGGAAGCATTAAACGCAACAAGGTTTTCTCTGCCCCAATTGGAAATTGTAGTTAGATCAGAAGATAAGTGTTGTATGGCTTCATTACCTTTGTTTTTGAGGGATTGGTGGCTGGGGCGTTCTGGAAAACTAATTGAATAGTGTAAGGTAGAGTCCTCTGCATTTGAATGGATATGACTGGGGGTACAGTTGAGAAAACAATTTATGAAAATTAGAAAGAGAATTGGACATAGGACAGAACCCTGAAGAACACCCAAATTGATAGGATGAGGAAGTGAATGATGGCCATCCATAACCGCAGCTATGGACTGGCCGGAAAGGAAATTAGAGGTAAAGGCACAGATGGAGGGATAGAAACCGAAGGAGGGTAATTTAGAAATTAGAGATTTGTGCCAGACTCGATCGAAGGATTTGGATATGTCTAGTGCAATAGAAAAAATCTCACAAAAGTCCCGAAAGGTGGATGACCAGGAGTTAGTAAGATATGAAAGAAGATCTCCAGTAGAGGATCCTTAAAGAAGCCATACTGGCGATCTGAGAGTAGATTATGAGAAGAGAAATGCTTAAAAAATTTGGAAGTAAGAATAGTTAAAAAAACTTTAGAGTTACAAGAGATGAGGGCAATTGGATAAGTTGAAGGGTTGAGAGTGGTCACCCTTCTTTGGGACAGATTGAATGAGAGCGAACTTCCAGCAAGAAGAGAAGACGTTAGAGACAGAGACAGAGACAAAAGAGTTTGCCTAGGTAGGGCGTCAGCACGGAAGAACAGTTTTAGAGTACAACTGGAGGAACACCATCCGGACCGTACGCCTTCTTAATATTAAGCTCAGATAGGGTAGAAAGTACATCTTTAGAAGAGATTAGGCATAAGTAGGAGAGAGGGGGGTGGAGAGGGAGGAATAGCACCGGAATCATCCAAGGTGGAGATTTTAGCAAAAGTTTGAGCAAAGAGTTCAGCTTTGTCAGAGGAAGAAGTGATGGTAGTGCCATCAGAGTGGAAAAGGGGGAGGGAAAGACGGGGAAGAAAAATTGTTGGAGATATTTTTGGCTGGGTGCCAGAAAGCTTGGGAAGAGATAGAGTTGGATAGTTCAGTGCATTTATTATTGATGAAAGAGTGTTTGCAAAGTCGAAGGACAGACTTGGCTTGATTCCAGGCATAAACATAGGAAGAATGAGATTTTTGGGTTTGAAGGCGTCGGTACCGTTTGAATGCTTCCTCCAATTGCGGACAGCAGTAGAACAAGAGTGAGTAAACCAAGATTTTTTTTACATTAGTCTGAGAAAAAAATAAATTTGAATGTATTCCTCCATATCCGATAGGAATATGTCTCGGGATATTACTCAGGGTGCGTTGCAGGAACATCTCCAGACGTTATCCGTCCTTTAAGGGTTAACCGTCCACTTTATTTAAGCATAATTCATTTTACTTTAAATACACAGAGCAAGCATCCTTTCCCTCAAGAGAGCCAAAATGTTAACTACTTTATTTGACTTTACCCAATCATAAATTAATTGAAAAGAAGATACCTTACCTTTGGATACCTTTGGATGTGTTCGCCGCTCTTCTAGCGGCACCAAGGAGCGCGACGCCCCTCGTTATGGGTGGTGATTTGGTGCAGTAGACTGTTTGAAGCAACAGCTCGCTCCCTTGCGAGGATGGGCTCGTCTGGCACTTTTTGCAGTTCGACATCTAGGGCTCTCTTGAAGTTGTCTAACGAGATGTCCCTCATGTCTCTTACTCGCCGTGGGAGTTTGTTGAAGAGACGTGGGCCTCTGTGTGATAACCAGCCCTCTCGCAGAGAGCCCATAGCACCCCTGTTATTCATCCGGGGGATTTCGCATTCCCAGCCTCTCCTATCACTGAATTTCATGACTATCGGAGTATGTAGGTTTGGTACTAAACCCTCTGCGATTTTCCACGTGTATATTATTAGGTAACGTTCTCTTCTACGTTCCAGTGAGTACAGATTCAGTGCTCTTAAACGCTCCCAATAGTGTAGATGTTTTATCGAACTTATATGCGAAGTGAAATTTCTTTGTACACTCTCTACGTCATTTATTTCACCTGCTTTGTATGGGGATGTTAATACGCTACAGTATTCAAGCCGCGGTAGCACTAGAGATTTGAAGAGCGTTATCATAGGCAATTCACCGCGTGTTTTAAAAGTACGCAGAATCCAACCCGTTAGACGTTTCGCAGCCGCCACTTTGACCTGGTTATGTACTTTGAAACCCATATTTTCAGACATTAATACCCCAAGGTCTTTCACACTGTCTTTCCGTTCTATTATGTGGTTAGGTAAGGTAAGGTTAGATAAGTAGACAAGGCGAAATGTGAACGATATTACCAGTATCTCCCTTGTTGATAACGTGATAAAATGGAACAAAACGCTTTACGTCTGTATTATCCTTTCAGACTACAACTTATGGTTCAGATTGATATATTAGTCTGGAATATTAAGTGTGTGTTTATATGTATTTTTTTTTTTTTTTTTATAATTAATTTCAAGCTTACTTTTCTCTGTAAAATTCTTGACCAGGACAGGATGACTAACAGTAGCGATACATTGACGTTGACAAATTAAAAAGCGTTGTGAAGTTGTTATATAAAAAGTACTGGTGTGTAAAACTTTTGAAACCCATTGCTTGAGTTCTATACAGCCTCTCTCCAGCTGGCTGGAATGTTTTTAAATGTCTTATCAAATAAACAAATATATAGTCGTGGTGATAATTAATAATACAAAAGCCAGTTAAATCGACATTCGGGCTCATATTTTAACGATACACTTATGTGAAATTGCTGCTAAACTGTGAACAATATGTGCATTACTATAAATATTATGAAACTGGCCTTACAATTTTCCAAATACTTGTATATAAGTGAAAACACTTGGTTACTGTGTCACTGTCATTAATTTCATATAGTTGTCATTGTACTGTTTACCCTAAAATATTAATTTTCTATAAGTTATATATATTGTTTTTTGTTTAGTCTCTCCTTCAACACGTCAAGTAATGTAGTTTGATATTATTCTGCGTAGTAGTAGTCGTTCCCCGGGCTGCCTAGCCGAACAGCCCCGTATTATTCAGCGTTATTCATGTTGATTAAAAGTTGTCCATGAAGGGCTACATTGACACTCATAGGTCACATCCGTCCTTCAAAACTACAAGATATCTTGTATATCTTGATATCAGAGATTGCTGGACTTCACAAAACTTAACAAAGCTCCAATATAATTGAAGACTTATATTCATCCATATAGTTTTGTTTTATTTGGGAGACCAACAAAGCAAAAAATATAACCATAGGATACTTTTTGAGCATGGCTGTAAACTACAGCAATATATCAAGTGGAATATAATACTTTCTGCAACACTGCAACATTACAGTAAATGTGAGTTTTATGATCCCACAGTTGTGTGCAATGTTTAAGTTGATGAGGAATTGTTGCACTATAGGAATATACGAAATGTTGGTATATAGTAAGTTTCAGTTTTACTGTATCGTTACTTTTGCGTAAGGAAGGTTTATTGTATTCCGAGCATATTCTGTAAGGAAATGACTTTAAATTACCTGAATCTGTAGAAGACATATTTGATCAATACATGGCAGATCCCTTTATCTGATCTCATAGATAACCTAGGCTCATGAGATAGAACAAACACATACAATCCTATAATTTGGGGTTACCACACATACCTAACCAATATGATTACTAAAAGTTATAAAGAGATCATGCTAAGGAACGTTTTTAGTCTAATAAAACACAATTACTTCAGCGGTTCAACACAACTAGGTGCCATATGTCTATACTGCCCAACCTTTTAGACTCCTAAGTAAATGTGATTTCATGTCAAGATATCCTAAAATGGGGTTCTTTCATTATGAACGCATGCTTGGGGGTGTTATCCTACAAACACCAACATTATCAGACCCACGCAAGAGGGAACACTATACGGAATCCCAAATTTGGAGCTACCATTTTAGGATGACCTGCATTTGGGGTCCCTTTAGAGGTTGGATGAGAGTTGGGGATCAACTCCACGTTACTCAAGTTGAAATTTATACCAAACAGAAAGTAGGGGAGGTTTGGTGGAGTGGTCTTGCCACTGGACTGGTAATCCAATGGACCCGGGTTCGAAAGTGCTTCACATGTCTCACCCCCTAGGCTGGAACGAGACCTCACAGGCTTCACCGTTCAATGTGTAATGGTTGAATGTACAGGCTCTCAGCCTATGCCTGAGAGGGAGTAGTTGGAATATAGAAAACAAAACAAAAGTTCCTCACCTGGCATGACAATCCTCCCTCCTGGACTTAGTAGGTGACCATCCTTGTACCAGGTGATGGTGGGTTGGTGGTGGGGTGAGGGGTGGTGGTGGTGGGGATCTGCCACCTGGCACCGGAACACACCGACCCCCCCGGCGTCCACCACCAACACACGGGGGTACAGATCCACCATCACGGACCGACCTCTCTCTACACGGACCTATGGAAAGAAGAAAGCAAAATTTTGAGGTAAAGATATAAAAACAGGAGGTCCCCATGAAGAAGAAGAAAGTGAATACACAATGGTAACAAAGGAGCAAAACATGAAGGATGACGATAGGTGAAAGTTCTTTCTATGTTAACCTATGGAAGAAAGATCAATGGTTGGACGCTCAAGGATGATGCCTTCTTTACTCAAACCTGAGAAGATAGTTAATAGATGAAATAAAAACGGGAGAGAAGTAGTAGGGGGTAATGTAAGTAGAAATATAAGTAAACGGACAGCAAGAACACAACGGAGGGGCATTATATTATCTTTCAAAGCAACTCCTGAGAGAGGATGAGAGTGATTGAAATAATCTTAATAATCAATGTTCAAGCTTAACATCAATCACCCCCAAATGAAATTAATGAAAGCATGTCATCCTTCTGGGATTCGATATTGATAAGCCAATATACCAATATGGGACAAGGGGGTAAAACTAAATAGTTAAAAGCAGAATATACAAATCCTGTTTCTTCATCCTTTCATTCGTCGATCACATACCAGTCCTTGTTTGTCTACTCTTCCTCCAATCACTAGCATATTCTACTTATCAATAAACAGTCTCCCACTGTAATGACATGATAGGGCTGTGTTGTGGCAAGTCTTTATTGTACTGTACTATACCATAAATACTCAAACCACGTTATCTGTGGATGAAGCAGTCTGTATACATGTATTATATTTCTATGTGGATGACGGAGACAAAATGCATAACTACCTGTGACGAGTAACTCCCTCAGAGTTGAAAGAGTGATGGGGCCATAATAAAGGAATGAGCGAGCCAACATACCTGGATACACACAGTTTCAGGCAATTTAAGTCAAAGGATGAGGGAAAGATGGATTCAGGGAGAGAGCTCCAAAGCTCAGCTGTTGAATAGAAGAAAGAATGGGAATACAGTTTTACTCTTGGTTTGGAGAGCTGCACAGAGTAGGGGTGGTATTATGTTGCAAGACGGGTGCTACATACTCTATGTAGAGGAGGTGGTATACTGAGAGAACCCTGAGGATCACTGATGATTGTAATAGTGGTAGAATAGCGAGAGAGATGCAACATTGCGGTGAAGAGAATCGGTGAGTGTAAGTGAGTTAAAGAGAAGAAAGGCGTTTTTTCTACTTTGTCTAGAAGGTTGTGTGAGAGGATCCTCCCCACACATGCAACCAATATTCAATACATGGACGCACTGTGCCACTGTACAGAGCAAAAAGCTGTGCAGGGGTAAAGAACCCCCGGAGGTGGTTGAGCACACCCAGCTTCTGGGAAGCCGTTTTTAGCAAGAGTGGTGATTTGTGATAGTGGTTGTATGTATGTACTTGTATTTTCTATGTGTAAGAAGAAGACAAAAGGCAAGTTGCCTGTAACGAGTGTCTCCCCCAAAGCCAAAAAAGTGACAGAGCCAAATTCAAGGGGTATTGGGGTCATAATACCAGGACATACTAAGCTTAAAGCAGTTTAATCCATAGGAACTAAAGAAAGTAGATACAAGGTGTGAAAAGGAACCTTCAGATGGAAGAGTGAAATAAAGATGTAGAAGAGGAATGACCATTTATAGTGGGGCAGATAACAGCAATTTTTCACAGAAATTGTTCAAAATGTGATACAAGCACCAAATTTGGCATGGTGGTTCCCAAGGGTCTACTTAGCAAATCTGCCTGACGTGCCATTCAAAAATCCAAGATGGCGGCCATTTTTCAAGATGGACGCCGAATGCGTCTGCCGAAAATGGTTTTGCTCATAGAAATGCATATACTTGATGGATTTGAATGATCTTGGTGTCGATTGCTATGTTTTCTTGCATGCTGATTCAAATTGTTTTACTTTAAAAAAACTCAAGTGAATAACTTCACACTTTTTGGCTATTTAGATCAGTCTTTTTCTGCATTTTCGCTTGCCTGATGAGTGTTTTGCAATTTTTTACTATGTGCATGACATGGTCATTTCTAAATGTATAGAGCAGTATTTTTATTTAGTGCATCCTCACTACTTACCTAACTCTCATCTATGGCTCCAAGAAGTCGCTAGTGCACGGCTACGGCCACACCCTGGTAAACCGTGTTGGCTCACAGGCTAAACTAGTTGAGGGTAACACGCAGAGGGTCTCTGTATGTGAGGGAGTATGCCATGCTCCAGATGCAAAGTGCATGAAGTCAACAAACCAGACCTCATTGATCCAAAAAGCCATTTTTCTAAAGGAGTGATTGTCGGCACTACCATGGCACACTGGTGACAATTACTGCTGTGAAACTCAGCATGGGATTCAATGTCAGCGAAGGAGGCGTGCATCTCATACTTAGTGTCCCAAATGTTGCTTAACCTACCCCACGGACCTGTTAAGCAACCGCACCTGAATTGACAGGAGGTGCCAGCGAGGGAGAGCCGAGCCAAGGATAATGGGGTTTCAAAGTTATCTGGATGGTGTACAGATCGCACGGGACTTAAATGACATTGGATGAACGATCGGGCTAGGTGTAGGGCAGACATGCATAAACCTAGTTATATCCCATACAGGAAAGTGCCCATAATACAGGGTGGTAAAAGGATAAACCCTCGGCCCTGGTCATCAGAATGGCTTCAAACACCAAATGTGAGACTGCATCATGGCAGACCAACTGGACCAAGTGTTGCCTCTGTCAAACAGAGAAGAGCAATTGCCTAACATTTCCACTTGCAAATCCTGCCAGAAGGGTAGAGGATGGATACAGCCTCTTAGGGAGGAATATTCCTCTATTTCATGCAGTGAATGTGCCACCGATCAAGATGGACCCACGAGGGCTTGATGACGGCAGTGGGATAGAGGCAACCTTGAGGAAAAATCAAGCACAGTACCATGCTAGTTGCAGGCTTCTGTTCAGCAACACTAAGTTACAAAGGGCAGAAAAGAGATCGTCTGCTGCAACAGATGAGAACAGCAGCAGCGGCAGCAGCAAAATACCACGGAGAATGTCAGACCCCAAACGGATAGAATGTTTCATATGTGAGGAGGAGGGAGATCTGGATGACTTTAGACAAGCTATGACCATGAAACTGAACAAGAGAGTCAACAATTGTGCAAAGACTCTCAATGATGGAAAGCTGCTTGCCAAACTGAGTGCTGGAGATGTGGTGGCGCAGGAACTGAAGTACCGCAGTGCATGCTTGGCTGGTCTCTACAACCGAGAACGAGCTCACCTGCATGCTGAAGAGCTGAGGGAAGCAGAAAACTCTGAGGTAGGAAAGAGGGAAGCATATCCAATTGCCTTCTCTGAACTGGTAACATACATCATTGAGACAAAATCTGCAAGTGAGAGTTCAGCTCCATCAGTCTTCCGACTTGCCGACCTATGTATGCTCTCCAGGCAGAGGCTGGAGCAGCTTGGCATCGACAGTCCTGATGTTCATGCTACCCGACTGAAGGACCAGCTGCTTCAACACATCCCTGATCTACAAGCTGAACATCATGGACGTGATGTCCTACTGGCCTTTAAAAAGGATGTAGGGTCAATTCTTGCACAAGCAAGCAAATATGGAGAAGCCGTTCATCTTGCAAAGGCTGCTGGAATGATAAGACGTGAAATGCTTCAACACAAATCACAGTGGAATGGCACATTCCATGATGGGTGCCTAGAATATGCCGTACCGTCATCACTGCTTCAGTTTGATTGCATGATTGAGCATGGAGCAGACATCAAGTCACAACTCCAACATGGAGCCTCAAAGTCTGACCTTGCTATGGCTCAGCTCTTACAGTACATCTGTTTTGCCAAATACAAGGCCGGATCTCACGTCCACAGACATTCCAAGGACCGGGAGACACCATTTGTTGTGTACATGGGCATGTCTGTGTTTGCCAAAACAAGGAAGAGGCAGCTCATAGACATGATCCATGACAATGGACTCAGCATCACCTATGATAGAGTCTTAGAAATCTCAGCCCAGATTGGAGAAGCTGTTGTAGCTCAGTATGTGGATGATGGAGTTGTCTGTCCACCAGTGTTGAGGAAGCAGGTGTTCACAACGTCCGCGGTGGACAACATCGACCACAACCCAACAGCGACTACAGCTCAAACTTCCTTCCATGGTACCAGTATATCTCTGTTCCAACACCCAAGCCCTGAACATCCTGGTGAAGAACGAGAGCCAGTGAAGCTCAGTGGAGATAACAGGATGAAGAAAGTTCCTGAGCTTCCTGAAGCATTCACCCATGTTAAACCAGCGCACCTTACTAAGAAGCCCAAACCTTCAGCTGTGCCAAGCCAATTATACCAAGCACTACACTCAATCCAGTCACACCTGAAGGAAGAGTACAGGTGGCTAGAAGAGGTGTCTGTCACTGAGAGTGTAGGTGATACTCTCAGTATCACATGGGCAGCCCACCATGCAGCACAGAAGAGGAGCCAGCCTTTTGAAGTGAGCATGACATCACTGTTGCCTTTGATACGAGACCAGGCTCACTCTGTTGCAACCATCAACATGCCATGGGGAAGATTCGAGATACAGTGGCATTCCTCAACCCAGGGCAGACCCCGGTCATAGCTGCTGACCAACCACTGTTTGCACTAGCAAAACAAATCCAGTGGCAGTGGGCTGAGTATGGAGAGGACAAATTTGTTATCATGTTTGGGGGACTTCACATAGAGAAGGCTGCACTTGGTTCCCTTGGTTCCCTTGGACTGGAACACAGTGGCTGGACCAGTGCTATTGCTGAAGCAGGGGTGGCCTCATCTGGTACAGCTCAGTCATTCCTGACTGTGTCAAGTATCACCAGGACAAGATTGGCCCACCAGATCACAGCATGCAGCCTGTATAAACTGAAGAAAGAAGCCTACCAAGACTACTGCTCTGAGGAGTCCGGCAGACCAACGCTGACCTTTGAAGACTGGTGTGATCAGCAGAGACCTCAGAGTCCACAGTTCCAGTTCTGGGATCTGGTTTTGGACATGGAGCTGGTCGTGCTCCTGTTGATACGCTCCTTCAGGGAAGGAAACTTCAACCTGTACCGTGAAGCACTCCCAGAACTGATCCCCTACTTCTTCGCGAATAACAATGTCAATTATGCTCGGTGGCATCCAGTTCACTTCAGAGACATGATGTCTCTTGAGAAGCAGCATCAAGACGTAGCCACAGAGTTTCACAAAGGAAACTTTGTTGTCCACAAGTCCAGAAGAGATTTCTCTGCCATGGCCATTGACCAAGCCCATGAACAGAACAATGCAGCCATCAAGGCGATGGAGGAGCCATTGGACTAACAGAGGACCCAGGGGCACTTCGGAGATGGATGGTGGCTGGACCTGAAGTGAGCCATCTAGTATCTGTATATGAGGCCATTTCTGGTGTGAAAGACGCAACCATCAGCACCAAACACCATGAACAGATCTTAAGTGCCCAGACATCTTTCCTTGAGAGGGTGGAGGCACTGTTCAGAGTGATAAAAGAGATGGGCAACCCTTTCCAAGAAGAGTCCGCTGATTTGCTGATGCTGGACACAAAGATCATTGCAGATCCAGCACTAGCTGAACTGGTTGGTAGTCATCACGAGAGAGGCAAGGAGAAGTTCCAGTCATTTATGGAGGCCTTGGAGAATGAAGAAGAATGCACATTCTATAAGCCAATCAAGAAGGACAAGGCTTCTTTCTTCAAGCACGCGCAGGCAGCCAGCAGCTCCAAGGAGAAAGTGCTTAAAGATGACTGTCACTTGTTCTCCCAGCTCTTCATCTCCTGCCAAAACAGACAGTGTGACTTGCAAGAATTTGTCAAGCATGAGAACCAGTCAGACCTGCATCTCTCAGTGACAATGGCAGGCTTCGTATGTGCCAGAAGTCACAGCTAACTGAAATTCTTCAGGCACTGGTGACATTGCCTGACAGCGAACCAGAGGGAGACACCATCATCATTGATGGATCAGCGCTCATCAATTCCCTGCCTCCACGCAGCCCAAAGACTTTCGATGACTATGCAAAAGAAGACATCCTTCCAAAAGTGGAATCCTTTGGCACCAAATTCATTGAGTCGATGTCATCTTTGATGTGTACAAGAAGTCTAGTCTGAAATCTGAAACCAGGTCAAAAAGAGGTCAGGGGATCAGAAGAAGAGTGACTGGAACCAGCAAGACCCCAACAAACTGGAGAAGCTTTCTGCGGGATGACAACAACAAAACTGAGCTCTTCCACTTTCTCGCAGAGAAAATATGTCAGGCTGAAACCACAAGTATGGTCATCGTGACAAAAGAAGATGTCGTCAGCAACAAAAACAAATCCCTCGATGCTGTGGCCCCATGCTGTCATGAAGAAGCTGATACCCGTATATTTGTACATGGCAGAGATGCAACTGCAGAGGGTAGCAAGTCACTTGTCATCAAAGCCAATGACACTGACGTGCTCGTCATAGCAGTGTCTATGCTGCCATCCCTGCAGAGGCTTGGTCTTCAAAAAATGTGGATTGCTTTTGGGCAGGGAGCCAATGCTCGATGGATACCAGTCCATGAGGTAGTTTCTGCAATAGGACCTGAGAAAGCCAGTGGGATCCTGTATTTCCATGCATTCACGGTCTGTGACGCGGTCTCGTCTTTCCATGGGAAGGGAAAGAAATCTGCATGGCTGACTTGGGAAGTCTGTGATGAGGTTTCTGAAACCTTTACAAAACTCAGCAACTGCCCATCAGAGGTTTCTGAGGATGACCTGCAGAAGCTGGAGAACTTTGTTGTCCTCATGTATGACATATCAAGTGCAGCCACCGGTGTTGACGAGGCAAGGCTGAGTCTCTTTGCCCGTAAGCAGAGGTCCTATGATGCGATCCCACCAACCAGTGCAACCCTCATGGAACACGCAAAACATGCTGCTTACCAGGCTGGTATCATATGGGGTCAAGCAACAGTAACCAATCCAGAAGTCGTCAGTCCTGCCGACTGGGGATGGAATCGGAAGGGAGACATATGGCAGATCTGTTGGACAACGCTTCCATCTATTGCAGCCAGCTTTCGGGAACTGACCCAGTGTTCCTGCAAGAAAGGCTGTAACCGGAGATGTAAATGCTTTCGTTCAGGGCTCGCCTGCACTGCACTCTGCAGCTGTGTATGTCAGCTGTAGTGATACATATACATATGTATATTTAATGTTTATATTGTGTATATAAAGTATTAGGAGTATTATTTGATGTGTTATGTTATTTTATATAAAGTGTTAATATTCTACCATTTAGAGTATCTAGGGTTCGATCCCCCACAAGGACCACATTGATTTAATTTCATTGATTTATTTGACTAATATATATTTTGTTGGTGGGTTAGAGAAGTTTAAAAAAAAAAAAAAAAAAAAAGTGAAAGTAAAAAAATAGATTCAGCATGCAAAAAAACATAGAAATCGACACCAAGATCATTCAAACCCATCAAGTACATGCATATCTATCAGCAAAACCATTTTCGGCAGACGCATTCGGCGTCCATCTTGAAAAATGGCCGCCATCTTGGATTTTTTAATGGCACGTCAGGCAGATTTGCTAAGTAGACCCTTGGGAGCCACCATGCCAAATTTGGTGCTTGTATCACATTTTGCACACATTTTCTATTATCTACCCAATGTCGGGTGTTCGATCCATCCCTGTGTTATTCCTAAATGTCAAGAGTTTGGACACTTCTAGTGATTCGTGGAGAATGTTCAGTAAAGCTCCTGTAAGAATGACAAGCCTTAGCCCTGTCAATCAAGGGAGTGTATGGTGTATACAACTGAATCATCATCATCATCATCATCATCATCATCTCTCTCTCTCTCTCTCTCTCTCTCCCAATAAACTAATTCTCTCTCTCTCTCTCTCTCTCTCTCCTCCCAACTCCCCCTCCCCCCCCAACCCCAACTAAAGGCACCGCCTCTCTCCCTTCCAACGACTTCCGTTTTACGAGGAGTGCCCCACCAGGGTGAATACAGCCCCTCAATAAACTAATCCTCTCTCTCTCTCTCTCTCTCCCTTTCGTTCTCTCTCTCTCATTCTCTCACTTCCATTTTCTCACTCTCACCCCCGCCCTTCTCTCTCTCTCTCTCTCTCTCTCTCTCTCTCTCTCTCTCTCTCTCTCTCTCTCTCTCTCTCTCGCTCATATCTCTCTCTCTCTCTCGCTCATATCTCTCTCTCTCTCTCGCTCATATATCTCTCTCTCTCTCTCTCTCCCTCCATCTCTCTCTCCCTTTCGTTCTCTCTCATTCTCACTCACTCTCACCCCCCCTCTCTCTCTCTCTCTTTCTCTTTTCCTCTCATCCCAGTTCATTTGCCCTCCCCCCACTCTCTCTTTCTTTCTTCTCCTCTCATCCCTAGTTCGTGTCCCCCCCCCCCCCCCACCAGGCTGCACCGCTCCGGAGCTGCCGCCAAGTGTCAACAAGTACCACCGGCCCCCCCCCCCCCCCTTGAAACCCCGGTTTATGAGGGGAAATAGGGGTATAAAATAAGGGCCCTAGGACCATGCCCCCACCCCCAAAACCCTTCCCAAATTTCTTTTTAAAGTGCCGACGTAACAGAAACTACCCTCACCCCCCACCAACACCTTGCAACCTGCATCATCAACATCGGAACAACTTTTAAGGGAAGTGACCACTCCAACATTTTGTACCTTTCGTTTTTGCAAATTCTCCCTCACTAACCCCAAATCATGGCACCGATGAGAATTAAATACCCCTCCTGTAACAAGAACTACTACAAGGAATGGTATCTGCGTCATGGGTATCCAAATGCCAAGTGTTTTATGTGTTTAACTGGTGAACACTTTTTGCTCTTGGAGTGCACATTTGAAGCACACAAGGCACAGGCTGACGAACTGAAGCGAGATAATCTCACACTAAAGGAGACTGTAGGTGTACTTTCGCATCAAAATTTCTTACTAAAAGAGCGAGTAAAGGACATAGAGAGTAAGCAAGTCGACGTTGTTAAAAATCTTCAAAAAGAAAACCCATCCAATGATCTATATCAGACAGTAGTCAACAGGCGTAACAAGAACAAATCCCAAGGGAATGGGAAAGCGACACCAGGTATCCCTATCAAAAACAGATTTGCTGTTCTCGCCGAAAACAATGAACACGAGGTAACTGACCACGTGAATGGGAATGGGAATGGAAAAGCGACACCAGGTAACCGTATCAAAAACAGATTTGCACACGAGGTAACTGACCACGTGAAAGCAAGCTCGAAAGGCAAGAAAATTCCTGACAGAAAAACAACGAAACCATCAATTCACGGAGTCAGCGGGAAGGAGAAACTCACCTTAGTCTATGGTGACAGTCTAATGCGAGGTCAAGGAGCTGCCTTTGCCACCAAGAACAGAGGAAAAAGGTCAGTAAAGGTCATTCCAGGCGGTAAAGTCGAACATATCTTGAAAGACTTAACTAACTCCGCCATACCAGAGGGCACCTGTGTAGTCGTCAATGTTGGCTCAAATGACTGCTTTGACGGAGGTAAGGCCCCAATTAAGACCATAGAAAAAGATTTCGAGAACCTAATTAAAGTCATGAAAAGGAAGACCACGAAATGTGTGGTAAGCGGCGTCATACCCCGGATTAAAACAAGCTCATACGGACAAAATAGAGCCATAGAAATTAACAACGCAGTCAAGGTCATGTGCGAACAAGAGAAGGTACTGTATGTGGACAATTGGACCACCTTTGTAGGGAACTCGTCCCTGTACAGCGGAGATGGCATTCATTTATCAGAAAAAGGCGTTCAGCACATGAGTGACACCCTAAATCAAGCAACCTACATTGCCCATGAAAACAACGCCAGTCAGGACCGAGAGATAACTATGCTAATAGACTCCTCTGAGTATTGACATCGCTACCCCCGGAAAAGCCCTCCCACAACCCCACCCAATCAAACTCCACCCGCACAGTTAAGAGAAATAAATAACCCCGCCCAACCCTTCCAAGTCCATCACAACCATTTAAACGAAACCGTCGACCCCAATGGCCCTCAAGTTGCGAAAATTTACCTACCTGAACCACAAAACAAACTAAACAACCCCATCCAAGCCAACCCAACCAACTGAATGAATTTGACAACCCGCCGCGGCTTCAAGTCACAACCCCAAACCCATCCCCACCAATAAGAAAAACAAATCCAGCGCATGCTGAGAGAAATTATATAAAAATAATATCCATAAATGCCTGCTCAATAAGAAACAAAATAGACGAACTCAAATGTCTGTTATTAAATGAGAAAGTTGACGTTATTTGTATAACGGAAACACATCTGAATCTTAAAAATAAAGATCTACTTCATGAATATCACATAGAGCCATATACATTTTTTCATAAAGACCTTAACAATGGAAAACAAAGAGGGGGGGTTGCAATGTACGTTGCAACCTACTTAAACCCAGTTGAGGTGACTCTCCCCGAAAGTAATGCAGAAATAGTGTGCGTCAAAATAAATACAAAAAACATGAACTTAACCCTTATTTAGCGGCGAGCAACATAAGTCGAGTTAAAAAAAGCTGGACTATGTGGCGGCGCTCGACATAACTCGAGTGGCAATTTCAGCACGTAATGTGGCTGAGAGAGAGAGACAAGTGGTGGCAGGAGACTAGCGAGCGTATGACTGCTCCAGACCACCGCGGCGAACCTACTGACACAAATCTCAGCTCCCTCCTCCCTCTCTCACTCGCTACATACTCAATTATGTACTGAAAGTACCGAATTACCTGCTTTTTGCACTCGCGTTGCACGGTTATTGCAAGAAAACTATCCATCATACAAGGATCGTTATGGTGTCATTCGAAAGCTCTGTTTATGCCCTTTCAGGGATAGGTATTTGTTTTACGTTCTGGGTCTTATTTAGGCATGAAAATGATCACGTAAACAGCCCTATTTTGGCTAAAAACACCCCGCTGTGCGGTACACATAAATAAACCGCATAGGCCGCTCGTAAGGTGTTAAATATCACTACAGCGTACCGACCACCGAGACTAACTGTTGCCGATGATACAATTTGTTATGAAATACTAGAGAAAACCCTTAATTCCGACGAAACGGTTTTACTAGGTGACTATAACCTCCCCCTAATTGACTGGAATACCCTGACCGGAAAAAATGCTGAGTCACGCCTAATGACAAGCTTCATCCAGGACAATTTTTTGACTCAACACGTAAAACAGCCGACGCGAGACAGGAATATATTAGACCTCGTAATCACTACCCAAGAAAATCTATTATCAAACCTGGATGTAGGTGAACATCTGGCAACGTCCGATCATAAAATCTTAAGAATCAACGTTATAAGCAAATATTCCTCAGTAAAAACAACAGTAATGGTTTCGGACTTCAAAAACGCAAATTATGACGGACTTAAGGAATCGCTATCAAACATACACTCAAACCTCATAAATATAAACAAAGTAGCTCTCTCTCTCTCTCTCTCTCTCTACACGAATCGTGTTCCCAATCTGTTCCCAATCCAATATTACCAGTAAAACTGTAATGCAACCCTGGAGACTGACCACCAGGAAGAATTGGAGAAAGGAGGAAAAGAGAAGGAAGAGGAAGTAAGGTAATGGGAACACGGAGGAATTGGGGGAAACGAGAATACATGATCATAATGCGTGGAGATAAAGAAGATGAATCATGAGGAAAATGAAGAAGGGAATGTAAAGGTGGGCAAGGAATAGGAGGATATGAAGAATGCAACATAAATAGGGTAGTGGAGAAGTAGATTGCGTAGACAAAGACAAATAGAAAGTGAAGGATGACTTAAGCGTTAAATTAGAAGGATGAATGTAGCAATCAATGAGGAGGGAGATGGGAAAATGAAGAGAGATATCACAAGAAGGAAAGAAGGTGGAGTAAAGAATAAAAGCAAAGTATAATTCATGTTATTTTTCACCAACCCACCAATAACCTTACAGATAAACCTAATTAATTAAATCAATGAGAGTAATGAATACTACTAATATTGAATCATAATAATTAAAGGATATTTTGATTGCAAGATAAGAACGACCAATGTGAGCAAGATTGGAGACGTGGCTAAAATGAAAGAAGAGGAATTGTGAAATGAGCTAAAAAGAAAAAGTACAGGAAAAGTATGTAAAATATTAGAACAGGAATAGAAGTTAGGAAAACCAAGTGACAATACAAATTTGAAAATTAATGAGAAAAGGAAAATAGTCGAACTGGTATCAATAGAACAACATACAATAAATAAAAACATTAAAGTGTAAATATGAAACGTACTAAATAAGTTCTAAAGAACACAACAACTGTAAAGTAAATACAATATATTGAAGGAAACAAATAGGAAAAAAGTGGAAGACTAAATTGAATGGTGACAATGAGGAATAAAGAAACACTGTGTACCGGTATGACGAACTGAAAGAAAGTGGAGATAAGATTATGACGATTATGGAAATATTGGTGGAGGAAGAGAAGGAACATAAAACAAGGAGAGCAACGGAAGAAGAAAAGAAGATTCTGAATTGAAAAACAATATTTAATTCTAGTGCACAGTGCACTAGAAAACTATCAAGAAGACAAAATTAAAAAATAGACAATCAAATTAAACGACAATGAAGAATTGATAGGTTCAGAGAAAAATAACAGAGGCATGTAGAGACAGTATACTAATAAATACATAAGGTACTGTACGTACACTTTTAAAACCTAGTGATCCCCATGAAGTACGGTTGCAGTATTAAGACTTTATTGTAGCATTCTAGGCAGCCCCTATTACTGGCTGCCTCATTTTTATAAGGTTTATTAATTAGTAATCAGATCATAAACACTGATCTTACGTCAGTGTAGGTCTTAGGTTCACATTAGTTACCTAATTTATCAATTTACCCCATTGTCTACATCTCTCCAGCATGTAATTAAGATCAATTCTGTAAATACCATCCATTTTAACCAGTCACATTAAGATGTATAAGTCATTGCACTTTTACTACAAGAAGCATACACCTTTACCAAAGCGAAATCGGAGCTCTCTCATGGTTAGCAAAGGCAGCAGCTCTCTGAAACTTGTAAAGCCGTATCAAAGTCTAAGGAGGGGAATGGGAAGGGAACGAGAAAGAAACAAGTAAAAGGAGATAATCGGGAAAGTAAAAATAATGAAAGTGTGATTTGAAGAAAAAAATAAAATAAAAATAAGAAAGAAAAAGGAGGAGGCAAGGAGGATAAGGGCCTCGCTTTGTTGGCGGTGGTAACAAATTGGGGAGAAGGATTGAGGCCAATATCAGTAGCAAGAGGAGGAAGAAGTAATAGATGGAAGATGGAGCAGAAGAAAGAAGAGTGAAGGAGGAGGAAGAGGGGAGAGAGAAGAACCATGTTTTATTGGCCCTGGAGTTTAATATGGAAGAACCCTGTGTTGCTAGTATTAATTAGTGTTTCAGATCATGGATGTCTTCTCACACACTCAGACTGGGGAGTGAACGAATGATGACCACTGATAGGGTAAAATTATGACTAATTATAAAACGTGTATAGATCAGAAGTAGGAATTTTGGAAATATATGTAAAGGTGAACTTACCGATGCGAAATACAAGGGGGATGGCCGATGACGAGAAGAGTGTTTACTGGCAGTGATATACTATATTGGTATAGCCACTTTTGATGAAGTATCTGAGATATATGTAATGCTGGTGTAGATGAGCAATAATGGATCACGGGGCTGGTATTAGGAGATGAACAATAGCAGGGAGAAGGATAATGACGGGGGTAATCAGCAATGATATATAGAGAGACAATGGTGGACTGATTGAGATATGGGTAGTATTGGGTACAGGCTGCACTTACAGTATTATGAACAATGACAGCGAGGAGCAAACATTAGGACATTGATACAAATATTATAGTGATGGGTAGTGAGAGACAATAATGGAATGATGGACAATGGTGAAGAAACGGACAATGATAGTAAGTCAAGTAGAGAGGAAAATAATCAGAAACTACACTGTAACTTGACGTCCAATACATTCTCAATAGTACACTACGTCTCTGAGTCTAATATGTTCGAGAGACAGCCTATGCATGTAAGCTTGTTACAATCAAATGCTTACGGTAGAGTAAATAGGATTTACAGGAGAGCTTGTTCCCACACCTTTTTCGGCAACTCTGATCTAGCAGCATCATCCGAATGTTGTCACTAATAACGACATACCTTTGATGAAGTCGTTGGCACCAGTAAACAATTATTCTAGAACGCTACCAAAGTAAAGTTGTCCATAACATAATTTCGTTATCTATTATTATCGACCTTCGCTCAAGTAGCCAATACCAGAAAACAAAGGTTCGGAAATGTATATATATATATACAGGGTGTCCCAGGAGGAAAGGGCGTAACTTTGGGTAATGATAGAACAAGGAATTCTAAGCATAAAATATTATATAACAAAAAGTCCAAATTTCAACCGTTAAAAAGATATTGAAGGCTTTATGTAGTGTCCTCCCTCGCATCACTGTAATGGACTCTTCCATGTCAAATAGTTTCCAACTATTCCAAAGTGAGCTAATATATCTATAATCATTTTGCAATTTACAGAATTATAGTATCTTTAAAATAACATGGTCAAATAATTGCAAAAAGAAGGTGTAGTAGGCACTAGGACAGCTCGGCCAGCCTTATGGGGAAATACTGAAGAAAATACAATTTTCAAAATGCAAGATCTCTATACCGGTCGAGATTTGGACTTTTTGTTATAGAACATTTTAGGCTTAGAATATTTTATTCTATCACTTCTCAAAGTTATGCCCTTTCCTCCTGGGACACCCTATATATATATATATATATATATATATATATATATATATATGCTATGAGTAGATTGCAATATTTAACCCAGGCATTACCTATCATCAATAAACTACAAATATTTAGAGCCACACCTTCAGAACAATAACGGTGAATATGTAGAAATTCTACCTAACAAGGCACCACTGGGTAATTGACTGCATAATAACTAAACAGCTTTCATTCCTTATACATTTATTAATTGCAAGACAAAGACAATAAAGAGGAAATATATGGAATAATAAATTAATACAGAAGATATTACATAAATCAAAGACCAAAACAAACAGAGAGAGAGAGAGAGAACTACAGTAAAGCCCTCTCAACCTTCTTGCATTTTCACTGTACACATTCTGTCTTTATATGCTCGACTTGTACAGACGATATTGATAACAAATAGCCAATCGATTCATGCTGGTAAAATTGAGGTGCTGTCAATATCGGAGTTCATACGACATTCAAGCTGCCCAATGCTATGCCTATTAAAGTTGTCTGGTGAATACAACCCAAGTTCTGCTTTCAGATAGCCAGTAGAATGTCCTTATCATACTGATCTTACTAAATATTAATCCTCCTTCTTTCGGGACTTCGGTGAGATCTATTATATTGTGCTAGACATATTGAAAATCTTTGATAAAGTCTGTCGCTAATTTATAATCTTCAATCTACCCTCCTTAGGTTTCTATTCCTCCATCTGTGCCTTTGTCTCTATTTTTCCCTCGGGTCTTTCCATAGCTGCAGCCATGGACGGCCATCAGTCACTTCTTCAACTCATCAACTCTGGTGTTACTCAGGGTTCTGTTCTAATATTCATTAATGATCTTCTCAACTGTACCTCCAGTCCTTTATATTCATATGCTGATGACTCTACCTTACATTATTCTACACTAGCTTTACAGAACGACCCAGCATGCATTTACTAAAAAAACTTGTGTGATGAGGCCATAGTACCCTTATCTTCTGATCTATCAACCGTTTCAGATTGGGGCACAGAATATCTTGTTACTTTCAAGGCTTCCAAAACCCAATTTCTCCATTTATCTACCCATCAAGAACTTCCACAGGCCAATCCCTTATACTTCAACAATACATGAATCAATCCTTCATCTTTTCTAAATATTCCTGGTGTTTCTTTTTCTCCTGGCGTTTCTTGGAAATATCATAATACTACTCTTGCTAAAACAGCTTCTTCACCCCCGCACAGCTTCATGCTCTGTGTAGGGGCACAGTGCGCCCATGCATCCAGTATTATTCGCATGTGTTGGGTGGTTCACCCCATACTGTACTTCTGGAAAGGGTAGAGTCAGAAACATTTTGTCTCATCAACTTACCTCCTCTCGCCAATTCCTTACAATCTCTCTCTATGCGCAGCAATGTTGCCGCTCTCTCACTCTTCTACCGCTATTACAATAAAATGTGTCCTTCAGAACTTTCTCAGCGTTTATTCCCTCCCTTACGGAGTGTGGAGTCACCCGCCTCTCAATACACTCTGTGACGTTAACCACTCCGTTAGAACCGCATGGCTTGTCCTACAGTGACTCGCTAGGATCGCCAGGACAGTGGATGTGGCTACAGTTGATGTATTATTGTGTGCTTTATTTCATATGAAAGCTTGTGTCATGGGCAGTCCAGAAAGGCTCTTTGTTTTCGACCATGTCAAGGCTTTATATATTTAATTGTAAAGTATATGTTTTATCCTTAACCCGTTGAGCCCCGGCTAGTTATAATATTTCGTTCACCCCAGTCCCAAGCCATTTTCACTTATTTGTTTTGTTTGCTAAAATGGAAGACAAGGATGAGAAATGAAAAAAAAAAAAAAAATCACCTCTGACTTTTTTTTTGGGTGGGGGGGGGGGGGAGCCTCAAAACAATTTGTTGAGCCAAAATGGAAGAGAATGGTGAGAAATGAAGACAAAAATAAAAAAAAAATCATTTCGGTCATTTGGGGGGCGGGGGGGGGGGGGGGGGTTTCAATAGTTCGTCTCCCCCGCATGACCACCCGCCCGGGAGCACTAGAGTAAAAACTGAGTATGGCATTGTACGGCATACATCCTAAGGAGTATCTCACATAAATTTCAAGCCTCTAGCTCCCATACGACCGGAGTAATGAAGGTTCAAAGTGGCGGTGAACTAGGGGTGTAAACTATCCCCACTAAGCCCACCACCACCAGCCGCGCGGCTGTCTCGGCCCGCTCACACCTACTGGCCCGGCTCCCACACACACTACGGTACCTCCCCCTCCTATTCTCCCGCCATTTCCTACCTTACGAGCCACGTAAGTGTTTTTTATATGTCGGACGCACGTGATGCGTCGCTGGGAGTTGGTGATCAAAGACTGCCGACGCAACACGTGCGACGCTGGGTCTCACCGGGTTAACTAGTAATGATAAGATCAGAGAGAGAGAGAGAGTAGAACAGAGTGAGAGGGGGCGCGTAGTGTTTTTGCCCCGCTCGATGACGTCACAGCTGGCTGGCCTCGTGGGGATTGGTTGAGGGAGTTCTTTACCATGCTTGGTGACGTAATGTTTTGCTAGCTACTTTGGTAGTGGTTAGAGGACTTGTTACCGCTTTTTTCCCACGCGGCTCGAGCTAGTGCGAGTATATAAAAAGCTCCCTCGCCACTTTCTCCCTCAGATCTGGTTTCTAGAACGCATCCCTCTTTATCCTTTGATACCTGTCACCCGACCTACACCTGATAATCTTTTCCTCTGCCTATCTCTCTCATTTTCCATATCTTTCACCACCTTTTATTAATATTATACCCCCTCTGGTTAACTCTGCAAAATGAGCTTCATGCTGGCCAGTTGTATTGTGCATTAAGGTCTGATATAACCCATGTATGTTAGTTGTTAAGATAAGTTGATCACGAAGCATTGGTTGGTATTCATATTGTTTAGTACCGCTTCCTATAATTATTAGTGTTCTGCTGGATTAGATAATGCTAGACTAGGGGTCTGATATTATAAGGTATTGTTTCCTATGAGTGCTGGCTTTAGGTAAAGGCTGCACGACATACCTGAGAACTGGAGTTGATTGGGTAAATTCTAGTCTGTGTGCCATTGAGAGTAGAACATGCACGAATGAGGGCTTTTTGCCTATACCATTCTGCACTGTTCTAAGCTCGGTTGTTTGTCTTTGAGGTACGCCAGGAGAACGCTTAATACTTCGGTATTAAGGTTTCTCAAGAGAGCTACCCTTCCCTATAACGTAATATTTGACGCGCAGACTTGAGATTTGCACTAGGCTATGCGGCATGCCATGCGCACCAGTATCTCGTATCATTGACTCTAGCTAGACTTTATCAGTCATAGTAGACATTAAGTATATTAACCCAATTACTCTTTTTATGCATACCCATTTATGATTACACAAGCATTTCTCAGCCTAGTTTGATGTATTGAGACACAAACGATTTAGGCTCTTTTTGTTGATAGGAATACTGCATTGTTGTGGCGATCATTATTATTGTTGTAGTGTTTAGGATATTCTTGGCTCCGACGGCATTATATATTCTGCCTTTTTGTGTGCATAGCCTGCACGAGCATTGTTCCGCTGCCTGCCTTTTTGGGTTCCATTTCCGATACGAGCATCTTTATAGCATCTAACATTTAACCCTTATTTAGCGGCGAGCAACATAAGTCGAGTTAAATAAAGCTGGACTATGTGGCGGCGCTCGACATAACTCGAGTGGCAATTTCAGCACGTAATGTGGCTGAGAGAGAGAGACAAGTGGTGGCAGGAGACTAGCGAGCGTATGACTGCTCCAGACCACCGCGGCGAACCTACTGACACAAATCTCAGCTCCCTCCTCCCTCTCTCACTCGCTACATACTCAATTATGTACTGAAAGTACCGAATTACCTGCTTTTTGCACTCGCGTTGCACGGTTATTGCAAGAAAACTATCCATCATACAAGGATCGTTATGGTGTCATTCGAAAGCTCTGTTTATGCCCTTTCAGGGATAGGTACTTGTTTTACGTTCTGGGTCTTATTTAGGCATGAAAATGATCACGTAAACAGCCCTATTTTGGCTAAAAACACCCCGCTGTGCGGTACACATAAATAAACCGCATAGGCCGCTCGTAAGGTGTTAAAGAAGATTCCTTGTTGGTGTTGAAGGACTTTAGTGCACTTTCTTTCATGCAGGAGTGCCTGACATTTATTGATTAAAGTAACGTAAGCTGTAACTTCTCTTACCACCTTACTTTGCATACCATAACCAAGCACCTTCGGTTATAGGTAGTAATAGGCTGTTTTCACATAACATTAAGCCTAGAGTAGACGCACATTTATTGATAGTTTAATAACCTATTATTACATATAGAACTCTGTAGAGTATTTGTGTTCTTTGTTCACTGGGAATATACATCAGAGGTCGGATCTAGCGCTTTCCGTTGTAGCATTTATGCCATTACTAGTCCAATGAATAAGAGCCCTGATATATTTAAACCTCAGTCGTAACAACTCCCACCCTTTTTCTGTCCAAATCTCTAATCCAAGATTGAACACATTTTCCAGTATTGTTTCTACTCGACAAGCAAGCTTTGGAACTATCTGCCTCAATATGTATTTCCCTCTTCCTATGACTTAAACTCCTGGTTTTGGTTGTATTGTGTTCGTTCCTCGTGAATTAATTGCATATATATGTTTACTTTCACATAATTTTCTTTCACTTGCCGTTGACTTCTCTCCTGTTCTTTACTGATAGACTGTACTGGTTTGTACTGTGTCAAGGTACATAGTTAGGGAAAATGTTATATACATTTACAGTTGATATTGAGGACGTGTCTTTGGGGTATGTTGATACATTCTGATGGATGGGTGACATGATTGTTGCTGGGGGCAGACAAAGTGTAAACAACAAATTATCATTCTGACAACACAAGGGGTATTCTTTCCCACAACAAAAAAGAGGAAGTTGAATGCCTTGTGTGTGGTTAGTGTGATTCACTATGGCACTGAGATGTGAGCAGTAAAGAAAGACACCAGTAAGCTGAAGCGTCTTGAAAATGGAAAACAGAGAGATAGATAAGTAGTGCCACATTTGATTATATTTGGGATCAAAATCTATAACATGAATAATACGACTACCTACTCACCTCCATAGCTGCTTGTCCTGCTTCATTGGAAGCTTCACAGATGATTTTGGAAGCTTCGTCAGCGTTATTGAAGCCTTGAGACTCTTGGTCAAGGAGGAGCACCCCACCCTGCATGGACTTCCCACCCAGCGTCTTGCCTCTGTCACCCACCACAGTTGTAGGACTGCTGCTGATCCCTACCTTCTCTCCGTTACGCTCCAACCACCATCTGAGGGGAAAGGAAAAGACAATATAAGTTATGGGGAGTAATTTAAGTGGAACTATTTCAGGGATTGGCAACAGACAATACGAGGTGAAAGAGAAGATACCGCTTTGTTTGAGAAGAGTTGCAAGAAATTATTTCAGGGTAAAGACTGGACTAAAGAACAGGATGTACTCTTTAAAGGGTGGATAGGGCAATATAAGGCCAAAAACTTTTGAGGATTACGAAGAAATGTTCCAAAAATTAGACATAACTGGAAACAAGATGTGACAAACGAGTACCGTACAAGAAAGGAAAACACAAATATGACAGGACATTTGATCATCAATAACTAATCTAGAACTAGCTTGTATTCAATATTGAATTCAATGTGGGGAGATTGTAGGCACCAATCGATCAGGGCTAGACCCAGGTGAGGTTATAGGCATGTGATAAAGAGTCGCTGAAACTCCTGTTTCATTTGCTTGGCCTCTCTTACTGATTTTCTTTGTGCCTCATTTACACTGAGAGCAATCCAGCTAGCTCTCACAAACACCTCCTCCTCCTATCCACTTCACTACACTAAACATGCACACCACACTTCATTCCTCCACACCAAAATTTAAAAAAAAAAAATGATGAATTGTAGCCCAGCCTCGGAGTCCCCAGGGGGGGGGACCATAAATGCCCCCTCACCCGACCGACCATCCCCTGACGACCCCACACAATTACCTGGACCTCGGCCTGTTACTCTTTCTATTAATTTCTGCAACATTCGCGGACTTTCCTCTAACTTTCACTCTGTTGAGCACCATCTCTCCTCCTACAAACCTGATCTTCTCTTCCTCACCGAAACTCAGGTGTCTGTAGCAACTTCCAGCAACCCCTTCTCTGTATCCTCCTACTTTCTCTATCCTAGTTTCAAAGCCAAAGGCGGATGTTGTGCATATGTGCACAACAAACTCACTTGCTCTCGTGTTCCCGATTTCGACTCCTCTGAATTCTCAACTTTATGGCTCAAACTTTCCTGTCATTCTCTTACTAAATATTTCTGTGCTGTCTATCTTTCCCCTAACTCTACCAACTTTCCAAAATTCTTTGACTATCTAAACTCTACAGTGGAACACATTCTATCCATTTCTCCTTTCTCAGAAATCTCCATCTTAGGAGATTTCAACGTTCACCACCGCCATTGGCTCTCCTCTCACACTACTGATCCACCTGGTGAACAAGCCTACGTCTTTTCTATCCTAAATGACCTAGAGCAGTTAGTTCAGCAACCCACCCGTATCCCGGATCGCATCGGAGATCGGCCCAACATTCTTGACTTGTTTCTAACTTCTAACCCTTCTTCTTATACTGTCGATCTTTTCTCTCCTCTGGGCTCCTCCGACCATAAACTTATCTCTGTCACCTGTCCTATCTCTCCAGTACAGCCACCCGATCCTCCTAGCCGGCGGCGCTTGTGGCACTTTGGCGCTGCCGACTGGGAGGCTCTTCGGCAGTACTTCTTTGATTTCCCATGGAATGATTTCTGCTTCCATGGCCGAGGACCCTCGGAGAGTGCTGAACGCATTACCGAGGTAATCCTATCGGGCATGGAAGCATACATTCCATTCTCTTTCTCTCAGACTAATGCTAAAAAATCTTGGTTTACTCACGCCTGTTCTACTGCTGTCCGCAATAAGGAGGAAGCATTCAAACGGTACCGACGCCTTAAAACTCAAGACTCTCATTCTTCATATGTTTCTGCCCGGAATCAAGCCAAATCTGTTCTTCGACTTGCCAAACACTCTTTCATCAATAATAAATGCACTGAACTATCCAACTCTAGCTCTTCCCAAGCTTTCTGGCATCTAGCCAAAAACCTCTCCAACAATTTCTCTTCCTCGTCTTTCCCTCCCCTTTCCCACTGTGATGGCACAACCATCACTTCTTCCTCTGACAAAGCTAAACTCTTCGCTCAAACTTTTGCTAGAAACTCCACCTTGGATGATTCCGGTGCTATTCCTCCCTCTCCGCCCTCCTCTCTCTTACTTATGCCTAATATCCTAATCTCTTCTAAAGATGGACTTTCTACCCTCTCTGGGCTTAACACTAATAAGGCGTATGGTCCGGACGGTGTTCCTCCTGTTGTTCTCAAAAACTGTGCTTCCGTGCTGACTCCCTGCCTAGGCAAACTCTTTCGTCTCTGTCTATCCTCTAACGTCTTCCCTTCATGCTGGAAGTTTGCTCACATTCAACCTGTCCCAAAGAAGGGTGACCGCTCTCAACCCTCCAACTATCGTCCAATTGCTCTTATCTCTTGTCTTTCTAAAGTTTTTGAAACTATTCTTGCTTCCAAATTTCTTAAGCATTTCTCTTCTCATAATCTGCTCTCAGATCGCCAGTATGGCTTCCTTAAGGGTCGCTCTACTGGTGATCTTCTTTCATATCTTACTAACTCTTGGTCATCCTCCTTCCGGGACTTCGGTGAGACGTTTTCTATTGCACTAGACATATCGAAAGCCTTCGATAGAGTCTGGCATAAATCTTTAATTTCTAAACTACCCTCCTTCGGTTTCTATCCCTCCATCTGTGCCTTTGTCTCTAATTTCCTTTCCGGCCGTTCCATAGCCGCGGTTGTGGATGGCCATTGTTCACTTCCTCATCCTATAAACTCCGGTGTTCCTCAGGGCTCTGTCCTATCTCCTATTCTCTTTCTAATTTTTATAAATGATCTCCTTAACTGTACCTTAATTCCCATCCATTCATACGCAGACGACTCAACCTTACACTACTCCATTAGTTTTTCAGAACGCCCCAGCCAGCAATCCCTCAACGACAAACGTAATGAAGCCATAGAACTCTTAAATTCTGATCTAAATACTATTTCCAATTGGGGCAGAGAAAACCTTGTTAACTTTAATGCTTCCAAACCCAATTTCTCCATCTATCTACCCGTCAGGATCTCCCAGTGGACTATCCCTTATTCTTCAACAATACAAAAATCAACCCTTCATCTTCTCTCAATATTCTTGGTGTCTCTTTTTCTTCTGCTCTCATTTGGAAGGACCATATTACCAGTCTTGCTAAGGCAGCCTCCCAGAAAGCTTGGTGTGCTCAACCGCCTTAGGGGGTTCTTTTCCCCCTGCACAGCTTCTTGCTCTGTACAGGGGCATAGTGCGCCCTTGTATTGAGTATTGTTCACATGTGTGGGGAGGTTCCTCTCACACCGCTCTCCTAGACAAAGTTCAAAGGAAGGCCTTTCGTATCATTAACTCCCGTCCACTCACCAACTCTCTGCAATCTCTCTCTCTCCGCCGCAATGTTGCATCTCTCTCGCTATTCTATCGCTACTATAATAATCAGTGTTCCTCAGAGCTATCCCAGTGCATACCACCTCCTTTACGTAGGGCACGTGGTACCCGTCTTGCAACTCAATCCCACCCCTACTCTGTGCAACTCTCCAACCCAAGAGTGAAACGTTACTCTCAAACTTTCTTCTACTCAACAGCTGAGCTCTGGAACTCTCTCCCAGAATCAGTCTTTCCCTCTTCCTATGACTTAAATTGCTTCAAACTCCGTGTGTCCAGGCATTTTGGCTCGAACGTCCCTTGATTTTGGCCCTGTCACTCTTTTAACTATGGGGGAGGCACTCGCTATAGGCAGTTATGCCTTTTGCCTCCCTCAATCACATAGAAAAAAAAAAAAAAAAAAAAAAAATTGGCATTTTTAAAGGAAAAAGAGAAACAAATGTAAATCATACAAATTCCACTGACCTAGTTAAATAACACCATCAGAACAGTGTTTTTGTGGTGCATGAAAAATGGGTACCTAACAAAAGGGCAGTCCCCAACAGTTCCAAATGGTATCTGGAGGTGGTAAAGTGGTGTAGCTTCCCTCTACGTTCGCTCCATGATATGTATACGTATGCAATGGTATATTGGAACATAACATTTAAGACCCAGCAACCAAGAGTTCTTCATTAAGTTCCATCCGCTGTCTAACATCCACATCAGGACCACTACCACGGCCAAGACCCTCATCAGACGACTCGTTATATAAATACCCAGTGTGACCTCAAAGAAGTACTAGTGATGTACCTTATTAAAGGAAGTACTTAAGTGACATATTAATAGATTTAAGCAGTGTAACCTCAAAGAAGTACTAGTGACGTACCTTATTTAAGGAAGTACTTAAGTGATATATTAATATAAATACGCAGTGTAACCTCAAAGAAGTGCTAGTGACATACCTTATTAAAGGAAGTACTTAAGTGAATATTTTAATATATCTATCTATCTATCTATATGCTCAGGCCCAATCCCCATTTTGGGGGTAGCCGACTCAAGACAGAGCAAGAACAGGGAAAACACAAAAACAACATAAAACAACAAATAAACACAGATAAAAAGCACAAACTCATACACATCCAGGTCACCCAGGAGAAGACCCAGAGACCAGGGTCACCAGGCCGCTCCAGCACTCCCCCGGCCCCCGACCACCCGGAGAGGTTCTGATCTCGGCAGGCAGACATGCAGCGGAGCCAAAGCCACAAGCCCTACCACCACACTTCCAGGCGCACCCTTCATATTAATCGTCTCCCCGGGCCAGGCGCCTGATGGACTATTATCTAGTCCAACTTCCGCCCAACCCTTTACTCCAAATGACCACGTGTTCACTCAACTATTCACAAGCATTCTCCATTCACTCCTGTCCACCACCACTTCCCCTGACTGATCTATAGTCATTCCTCTATCATCCAAAGCTTTTCTTACACAGTCTCTCCATCTCAATGGGGGTCTTCCTGCCCTTCTATCTCCCCTTGTACCTGACTCACATATTCTCTTTGTAAGCCTTTCATCTCCCATTCGTTCAACATGACCATACCAGCTCAGCACCCTTCTGTCCACTCTGGCTGACAAATGTTCCTGCTGCCCCACTCTCCTACGTATCTCTTCATTACTCAATCTGTCTCTACGAGTAACTCCACACATACTCCTCAAGCAGCTCATCTCCATCACATCCAGCCCTCTTTTCTCCTTTTTCTTCAGAGCCCATGTCTCAGCCCCATACATCACTGTTGGCACAACAATTCCTTGATACAGTGCACTTTTTACTTTCACTCCGAGATTTCTCGTCTTCCACATACATATATATATATAGTGTAACCTCAAGGAAGTACTAGTGACGTACCTTATTAAAGGGAGTACTTAGGTAATATCAACAGGCAGTGTCATAATCTTGAGAGTAATTATGGATCCTCGTTCGTGCATCTATGAAATATATTTATATTTATCTATACCTTTACTAAATCAATATCTGTGTGCCTTAATAATACAATTTATGAATGTACGCTGTGATTTATTTACCCTCTATTTCCTTAGTACATGTGTTTATGTGGATTCAACTTCTCCAGTCAAGCAAGAATCTACCTAATAAATTCAATTAACATCAATAAAATCCTGGTATAACACTAACAAATGCCTTCTCCAGGTCTATAAACACAAGGTACAGATCAACATCTTTAACCCTTAAAAAGCGGCTCACCACTTAAGTCGAGTTAAATAAAGCTGGACTATGTGGCGGCGCTCGACATAGGTTGAGTGGCAATTTCAGCACGTAATGTGGCTGAGAGAGAGAGACAAGTGGTGGCAGGAGACTAGCGAGCGTATGACTGCTCCAGACCACCGCGGCGAACCTACTGACACAAATCTCAGCTCCCTCCTCCCTCTCTCACTCGCTACATACTCAATTATGTACCGAAAGTACCGAATTACCTGCTTTTTGCACTCGCGTTGCACGGTTATTGCAAGAAAACTATCCATCATACAAGGATCGTTATGGTGTCATTCGAAAGCTCTGTTTATGCCCTTTCAGGGATAGATACTTGTTTTACGTTCTGGGTCTTATTTAGGCATGAAAATGATCACGTAAACAGCCCTATTTTGGCTAAAAACACCCCGCTGGGCGGTACACATAAATAAACCGCATAGGCCACTCGTAAGGTGTTAAGTAAATATATTGCCTGCGCTGCTTGACTACGAATATAGTATAATATTGTTATGTATTGCCTTAATTAAACAAATTGCTGGTGGGATAGAGTTAACTAATTATTAGTGGGTATATGTGATTATTTATTTGTACATAGGAAGGCCTTTAGGAAGTAAGATAACATCGGGAAACATATTTGTGTCCAGAGTGTACTGTACTAGCCAGACATCTTTTGCCCCAGGCCATGAAAGCCGACAGTTTCTGGAGCCAAGAGCGCCCTACTTTCCCCCCCCACCTGCTTGTTTGTGCATCTCTGGTAGACGTATGATTAATCTTAATATAATTTGTGATTTAGTGTTCTTAGTCTTCATTTATATATTGTATTATCAACTCTGCGAAGCAGAGTGGTATCGCACACACAGGTCCCGCCCGTATACTGTGCACCACAATTCAGCTTGTCTGTCGTCGTCGTCCGTCGTACGTCGTCCGTCCGGTAACTCCTCCTAGACCGTTCGATGGATTTTCACCAAATTTCACAGGTATATTCATTTGGTCAATGCGCAGGTCAGTCATTTTTTTTTTTTAAATTTAACTTAAAGGTTAAGGTCAAAGGTCAAGGTTAAAAATAAGTTCAATATTTCATGTGTCTTAGTTTTTACTCAAATTTCTTCATTTTCACTATACAAGTTACTGGTAACCTCGATATTTTATTGACCAAATTTTAGATAAGTATTCTGAAGGGTAAGCTCAAAGGTCAAGGTCAAAGGTCAAAATATTTGTTTTACTAGTATTTCTTATATTAACTGTTTGATTCTCACTAAACTCACCATGTATATTCGGAATACTTAGGACAAGGTCATACAAGAAACTATACAATTCTATATAAAAGGTAAAGTTCACAGGTCAAGGTCAAATAAAAGGTCAATATGCTAATTTCATTACTTTTCATGCAAACTTCACAAAATTTGGCGATATAGTTGCACTTTAAATGGAAAGGAAAATAATACATTTTGAGACACATGTCATCAAGGTCAAAGGTCAAGGTCAACTATTCTATAAATATATATGAAACTAAGTGATGGGTTTTAATGAAATTAGTCATGCTTATTTTGATTTTCCTGGGCAATGTCAATGAAAACAAAAAATTACTCTTACATAAAGGTAAAGGTCACAGGTCATGGTGAAAGGTCAACTTATACTATTTATTTTTAGTTTTTTATTCAAATGTCTTCATTTTCACATTACAAGTTACTGGTAACATTGATATCGTATTGCACAACATTTAGAAACATATTCTAAAGGGTAAGGTAAAACATCAAGGTCAATGGTCAAAATAGTGTTTTTACTAATATTTCTTTTACTAACTGTTAGATTCTCACTAGGCTTACCATGTATATTCGGAATACCTAGGCCAAGGTCACACAATAAACTATTCTACTACATATGAAAGGTCAAGGTCACAGGTCAAGGTCAAATAAAAGGTCAATATGCTAGTTTCTTTACTTTTCATGCAAACTTCACAACATTTGGTGAGATAGCTGCACTTTCAGTAAAAAGGAAAATAATAAATGTTGAGACATATAAAAGGCAAGATAAAGGTCATAGGTCAAGGTCAACTATTCTATTAATATATATGAAACTAACTGATGTGTTTTAATGACATTAGGCATGCTTATTTGATTTTCATAGGCAATGTCAATGCAAACAAAAATGTACTCTTATATTATTAGCTTACCTAACAATACATAAAAGGGGAAATGACACTACCAATTATCAAAGTCCAGTGAAAGTGACACTAATAATCATAATAATAATAATAAAACGAAGTAATAAGTGACAGAGACACAAATAAGTTCATATAAATAACTTTATTGAGTGAAAATAACATAATAACTATAATAAATGACAGAATAACCAATAAAACACTATCAAATCGCTTCCCGGCATAATTGCGGGTGGAGCGACGAGTGCAACTGGGCGTCGTAGCCGGGGCCGCGGTTGAGTGTTTGGACGCGCCGAGGTAAATACGCGGCAAAAGTTACCTCCACTTCCATCACCATCACTCCGGAACCAGTTGAGCTAGAGAGCTCTACTCAACGCTAATGGCGTTGAGTAGAGCTCGGAAGGTAAGGAAGGTAAGGCGGTCATTTCTACATATGTTTGATTAATGTAGGTAATATATTAAGAGAGATTAACCTTAGTTTACTTTTGTTGATATTCGACCAGATCGCCCAGATACGAGCTCCGTCATTAGGAGAGCCTGCCCGGGCCAGGAGGGTTAAGGGAAAATTAAAATTTTAAATTTTCAGACATCATGAAGGTGAATATGAAGGTCAAAGTTCAAGGTCAACTATTCCTTTAATACCTCTGAAACTAACTGATGATCTTTAATGAAATTTGACACACTTATTTGATTTTCTAGGGTTACATCAAAGCAAACAAAAATATAATCCTACATAAATGTCAAGGTCATAAGTTAACCTTCAGCATAAAAAAAAATCAATTGTCGATAAGCTGACGACTGTTAGTTGCATTTTACTTAACCCGGGAGCTGCGGGGAGACTCTTAAGAGTTCCCCCGGCGCACTGCGGGGAGACTCTTAAGAGTCAGAGAAAAAAAAAATCAACTTTTGACATCGAAAAAAAAAAAAAAAAAAAAAAAAAAAAAAAAAAAAAAAAAATTTTTGGCCCCTGGGCCATGCAAAATCTCAGTCCTCTACCTCCCCTCCTTCCCCACTTTCCTCCTCTCCTTCAGTTATCACCTATTTTCCCTGTTATTCCCTTATTCTGAGGTATATTTTCGTGCTAACATTAGAAATCCGATTGGAGGGTGTGGTCATCACTGATAGCAAGCGAGTGCAAGAGAGAGAGAGAGAGTATCGATCGACTGTGTCTTGGTGGCCTTGGGGGAAATTGGCGGGAAAGCAGATTGCCTCACCCATACATTATACAACTCGCGGGCTATATCTCCGATTTTGACCATCCAAACGCTGTTTTCACTCGTTTTATTGTTGTTTCAGGTTAATACCTTTATTATCAACCCATAATAGGCGCATATGGATAAGTATTAATGCTATTAATGGCACAATGAATATTTTAGTGACGGAAACACCTCAAATACGTCAGCACAGGGGGACGTTTCCAATTACCCCCATGCGCACTTCAGAGGTTAAATAACATATATTTCAATCATATACAGTATATATATATATATATATATAATAATATATATATATATATATATATATATATATATATATATATATAATATATATAATATATATATAATTATATATACAGTATATATATTAAGATACTTAAGGTTAAAGATCAGGGTCAAAGAACAAATGAAGAGTGTTGATAATTGTCTTTAAACCCTTTGTGTACCGGTGATGTCTTTTTCTATTGTATTCTAGCTATAATTAGATGATTTTGTGAAGCTTATGAAGGATCTGTGGTAGTAAAAAGGGTTAAGATAGTTGAAAGCCTGCAAATTTTATGGAGGCCCTTCATAAACTTGATAAAATTGTCTTAGTATCAATTATGAAATGAAACCGACAGAGCTGCACTGAACGGGTTACGTATCGTCACCAAATTTTAATGTCGGCGCGCAACATAAGTCGAGTGAAATAAATTTGGACTATCTGGCGGCGCGCGACATAGGTCTTGTGGCAATTTCAGCACATAATGTTGCTGAGAGAGAGAGACAACTGGTGGCAGGAGAGTAGCGAGCGTATGACTGCTCCAGACCACCGCGGCGAACCTACTGACACGAATCCCACCTCCTCCCTTCCTCTCTCACTCGCTACATACTGAATTGTATGGGGAAAGTACCGAATTACATGCTTTTTGCACTCGTGTTGCGCGGTTGTTGCAAGAAAACTAGCCGTCATAAAAGGATCGTTATGTGTCATTGGAAAGCTCTGTTTATGCCCTTTCAGGGATAGATACTTGTTTTACGCTCTGGGTCTTATTTAGGTATGAAAATGATCACGTAAACAGCCCTATTTTGGCTAAAAACACCCCGCTGGCCGGTACATATAAATAGACCGCTAGCCCGCTAATAAGGTGTTAAGCCTAGAGTAGACGCACATTTATTGAGAGTTTGATAACCTATTATTGCATATAGAACTCTGGAGGGTATTTGTGTTCTTTGTTCACTGGGAATATACATCAGAGGTTGGATCTAGCGCTTTCCGTTGTAGCATTTATGCCATTACTAGTCCAATGAATAAGAACCCTGATATATTTAAACCTCAGTCGTAACAATATATATACCAATATTTTTATATATATATATATATATACCGGTATATATATATATATATATATATATATATATATACCGATATATATATATATATATATATATATATATATATATATATATATATATATATATATACTGTATATACTGTATATAAACCTATTTTACCTAAGAGATTCAATACTACTTGCAGAATTATAGGCCGCAGAGTTGCGTATGCATTTTTTTTTATTTGGTAATGCGAAAACTGCATACCTACTTTATTATTATTTGAGTTAAGTTGCTTGATTGTAGTGAGAGTAGTTGTATTAAGTCCTGTACGATAACTTCAATGACCAAGGACTCGATAGAAAATAGGATTTGAGAAAAGTCAGTTCACCTCTCGCCTCTGCTTCGCCAAGACCTCACCATGGGTCACCCTGAGTTTGTGTCCTGCCTTGTATAACTATCTCTCTATAGATAAGTATTATTATGTTGTATTGTGTGAATGTAAGGATAGATGTATAAAGTGTAATTTATATGTAAATAATATCCATACTTTTAAATTATCTTTTCATCCATACCTACCTTATTTATTTTCATGTACTATCTTTCAAATAACTTAAAGACTTAATACTTTAAATATTCTGTGGTTCTAAAAGAAAGTAAACGGTACATAATTATTTTGTACAGTAAACTAAAGTGGATACTTGAATACCTTGCATATAAATCTTAAAGGATTTATGAAAGCATAAGTAATTCTACTGACACTTAAAGAAAACTTAATAATATCAATTATATGATTCTGATTGACTTGTTGTATAGTAATAGGGTTTTGCTGGAGGATAATATTAACCTTGCAGTCTTGTTTTGGGTGGTTAACTTCCATTCTTATAATACCACGGTGATAAGTTGTGTTGCCTTTTCATTGGAGTTAATCATTTATTCATGGTGTTGTGGGTTTGAGCCCTAGTCCGTAAAATTATATGGGGGCCTGTCCGGGATTACCTTTTTGCTCTTATATAACAGTTAATTGTTTTGTCAGTGGTCAACTATGAATACTTATGATTTTGTGTGCTGCTTATGTGTGAATTATTTTCTGTTTTTGTGCACTCTTGAACATCTCCTCTTCTAAGACTGTTTGCTCTGTTTAGATTTCAATATGGAGTTTAATATCGATGAGTTTGTTGGGAAACCTTCTTTGAGTACTTTGGCTGTTTCCCATATAAAGAAAACTGATTGGATTGCATTGGCCATCAAATATGGAGTTCTTAACACATCCAGTATGACTAAGGCTGAGGTAAAGAAGTGTGTAATCGATACATTGGTAAATGAGGAGTTGCTGCCCCTTGAAGCCTATAGTTTGTGCGATGGTGATGGAGGTAGTGCATCAATGCTTATGATGAAAAAGATAGAGTTTGAAGAGGCAGCAAAACAGAGAGAGCATGAAGACAAACAGAGAGAACATGAAGAAAAACAGAGAGAGCATGAAAGAGAGATGAAAGCCCAAGAGAGATTACATGAACTTGAAGTATTGAGACTGAAGAGTGAAGAAAGTGTGAAAGACAGATAATTAAATACAAACAAATCTTTCTCGGACATAGGAAATCATATAGAATTTATGCCAAAATTTGATGAAACTGATGTTGAGAATTTCTTCAATCTCTTTGAGCGTGTAGCAAACCAGCTTAAATGGCCAAAAGACCAGTGGAGTTTCTTTTCCCAAACCGCTTTCATAGGTAAGGCAAAATTTATTTACTCTATTCTCCCTAGTGATAGCATAACTTATGATAATCTAAAAAAGACTATCTTGGAGGCTTATGACCAGGTTCCTGACACTCTTAGACAGAATTTCCGTAATCTAAAGAAGGAAGAGAAACAATCCTATCTAGAGTTTGTCAAAGCAAAGGAAGAGTTCTTTAATGCTTGGTTGAGGGCCAGTAAAGTAACTACTTTTGAACAACTCTGTCAGCTGGTTGTGTTAGAAGAAATGTTCCGCAAAGTTCCATATTCCTTGAAATTGTATCTGCAAGAGAGAGAAGTTACTAATGCAAGCAAGACAGCCACTTTGGCTGATAATTACAGGTTGGCTCATGGTGACTCATTTTTCAGGCAGAAGCAGAAGGGGACTGACTCGTCTTGGAGTATTAGTGTTCTAGCGGCAGTTTCCGAGGTGGTGGTGGAACTTGTGTAACAGGTGAAGGGAATGGTTCTGGTGGCTCCCAGTCATCTACTAGGGTTACTTCTGGGAGCACTGTATCTGGTAAGACTGAACCAGGTAAAACCCCAAACTCATCCAAACCTACTTTGATTTGTGCTTATTGTAAACAAACCGGTCATCACATTAGGGACTGTCCTACGCTTAAAGGCAGGGAAAGACGCCCAGAACAAGTTCTGGTTACTTCTAGCATTCCTTCTAACTTGCCTACCAGTGAACCAGCTACTTCTAGTTTTAACAAAACTTCTAAACTGACTGTTTTGAGTGCCTGTCCTACACAGAGCCTCAAGACAGTGTTCTAGCTGGTAATGACCTTCCTAGCTGTTATGTTGATCAGTTTCAACCCTTTCGCTCTATAGAAACAGTTTCTTTGTCTAACACTTCCACTAAATATACCATTCAAGTACTTAGGGACACAGGAGCCTCTCATAGCCTCATGTTGACTGGTGGTGGGTAACACAGTACAACACCTACCTATACTGTGGTGGTGGGTATCACAGTACAACACCTACCTATACTGTGGTGGTGGGTAACACAGTACAACACCTACCTATACTGTGGTGGTGAGTAACACAGTACAACACCTACCTATACTGTGGTGGTGGGTAACACAGTACAACACCTACCTATACTGTGGTGGTGGGTGACACAGTACAACACCTACCTATACTGTGGTGGTGGGTAATACAGTACAACACCTACCTATACTGTGGTGGTGGGTAACACAGTACAACACCTACCTATACTGTGGTGGTGGGTAACACAGTACAACACCTACCTATACTGTGGTGGTGGGTGACACAATACAACACCTACCTATACTGTGGTGGTGGGTAACACAGTACAACACCTACCTATACTGTGGTGGTGGGTGACACAGTTCAACACCTACCTATACTGCGGTGGTGGGTAACACAGTACAACACCTACCTATACTGTGGTGGTGGGTAACACAGTACAACACCTACCTATACTGTGGTGGTGGGTAACACAGTACAACACCTACCTATACTGTGGTGGTGGGTAACACAGTACAACACCTACCTATACTGTGGTGGTGGGTGACACAGTTCAACACCTACCTATACTGCGGTGGTGGGTAACACAGTACAACACCTATACTGCGGTGGTGGGTAACACAGTACAATACCTACCTATACTGTGGTGGTGGGTAACACAGTACAACACCTACCTATACTGTGGTGGTGGGTGACACAGTACAACACCTACCTATACTGTGGTGGTGGGTGACCGTAGGTAACACAGTACAACACCTACCTATACTGTGGTGGTGGGTGACCGTAGGTAACACAGTTCAACACCTACCTATACTGTGGTGGTGGGTGACCGTAGGTAACACAGTACAACACCTACCTATACTGTGGTGGTGGGTAACACAGTACAACACCTATACTGTGGTGGTGGGTAACACAGTACAACACCTACCTATACTGTGGTGGTGGGTAACACAGTACAACACCTACCTATACTGTGGTGGTGGGTGACACAGTTCAACACCTACCTATACTGCGGTGGTGGGTAACACAGTACAACACCTATACTGCGGTGGTGGGTAACACAGTACAATACCTACCTATACTGTGGTGGTGGGTAACACAGTACAACACCTACCTATACTGTGGTGGTGGGTGACACAGTACAACACCTACCTATACTGTGGTGGTGGGTGACCGTAGGTAACACAGTACAACACCTACCTATACTGTGGTGGTGGGTGACCGTAGGTAACACAGTACAACACCTACCTATACTGTGGTGGTGGGTGACCGTAGGTAACACAGTACAACACCTACCTATACTGTGGTGGTGGGTGACACAGTACAACACCTACCTATACTGTGGTGGTGGGTGACCGTAGGTAACACAGTACAACACCTACCTATACTGTGGTGGTGGGTGACCGTAGGTAACACAGTATAACACCTACCTATACTGTGGTGGTGGGTGACCGTAGGTAACACAGTACAACACCTACCTATACTGTGGTGGTGGGTAACACAGTACAACACCTACCTATACTGTGGTGGTGGGTAACACAGTACAACACCTACCTATACTGTGGTGGTGGGTAACACAGTACAACACCTACCTATACTGTGGTGGTGGGTGACACAGTTCAACACCTACCTATACTGCGGTGGTGGGTAACACAGTACAACACCTATACTGCGGTGGTGGGTAACACAGTACAATACCTACCTATACTGTGGTGGTGGGTAACACAGTACAACACCTACCTATACTGTGGTGGTGGGTGACACAGTACAACACCTACCTATACTGTGGTGGTGGGTGACCGTAGGTAACACAGTACAACACCTACCTATACTGTGGTGGTGGGTGACCGTAGGTAACACAGTACAACACCTACCTATACTGTGGTGGTGGGTGACCGTAGGTAACACAGTACAACACCTACCTATACTGTGGTGGTGGGTAACACAGTACAACACCTACCTATACTGTGGTGGTGGGTGACACAGTACAACACCTACCTATACTGCGGTGGTGGGTAACACAGTACAACACCTACCTATACTGTGGTGGTGGGTGACCGTAGGTAACACAGTACAACACCTATCTATACTGTGGTGGTGGGTAACACAGTACAACACCTACCTATACTGTGGTGGTGGGTAACACAGTACAACACCTACCTATACTGTGGTGGTGGGTAACACAGTACAACACCTACCTATACCGTGGTGGTGGGTAACACAGTACAACACCTACCTATACTGTGGTGGTGGGTAACACAGTACAACACCTACCAATACTGTGGTGGTGGGTAACACAGTACAACACCAACCTATACTGTAGTGGTGGGTGAAAGTGGGTGACACAATACAACACCTACCTATACTGTGGTGGTGGGTAACACAGTACAATACCTACCTATACTGAGGTGGTGGGTAACACAGTACAACACCTACCTATACTGTGGTGGTGGGTAACACAGTACAACACCTATACTGCGGTGGTGGGTAACACAGTACAACACCTACCTATACTGTGGTGGTGGGTAACACAGTACAACCCCTACCTATACTGTGGTGGTGGGTAACACAGTACAACACCTACCTATATTGTGGTGGTGGGTAACACAGTACAACACCTACCTATACTGTGGTGGTGGGTAACACAGTACAACACCTACCTATACTGTGGTGGTGGGTAACATAGTACAACACCTACCTATACTGTGGTGGTGGGTAACACAGTACAACACCTACCTATACTGTGGTGGTGGGTAACACAGTACAACACCTACCTATACTGTGGTGGTGGGTGACACAGTACAACACCTACCTATACTGTGGTGGTGGGTAACACAGTTCAACACCTACCTATACTGTGGTGGTGGGTGACACAGTACAACACCTACCTATACTGTGGTGGTGGGTAACACAGTACAACACCTACCTATACTGTGGTGGTGGGTAACACAGTACAACACCTACCTATACTGTGGTGGTGAGTAACACAGTACAAGACCTACCTATACTGTGGTGGTGGGTGACACAGTACAACACCTACCTATACTGTGGTGGTGGGTAACACAGTACAACACCTACCTATACTATGGTGGTGGGTAACACAGTACAACACCTACCTATACTGTGGTGGTGGGTAACACAGTTCAACACCTAGCTATACTGTGGTGGTGGGTAACACAGTACAACACCTACCTATACTGTGGTAGTGGGTGACACAGTACAACACCTACCTATACTGTGGTGGTGGGTAACACAGTACAACACCTACCTATACTGTGATGGTGGGTAACACAGTACAACACCTACCTATACTGTGGTAGTGGGTAACACAGTACAACACCTACCTATACTGTGGTGGTGGGTAACACAGTACAACACCTACCTATACTGTGGTGGTGGGTGACACAGTACAACACCTACCTATACTGTGGTGGTGGGTAACACAGTTCAACACCTACCTATACTGTGGTGGTGGGTGACACAGTACAACACCTACCTATACTGTGGTGGTGGGTAACACAGTACAACACCTACCTATACTGTGGTGGTGGGTAACACAGTACAACACCTACCTATACTGTGGTGGTGAGTAACACAGTACAAGACCTACCTATACTGTGGTGGTGGGTGACACAGTACAACACCTACCTATACTGTGGTGGTGGGTAACACAGTACAACACCTACCTATACTATGGTGGTGGGTAACACAGTACAACACCTACCTATACTGTGGTGGTGGGTAACACAGTTCAACACCTAGCTATACTGTGGTGGTGGGTAACACAGTACAACACCTACCTATACTGTGGTAGTGGGTGACACAGTACAACACCTACCTATACTGTGGTGGTGGGTAACACAGTACAACACCTACCTATACTGTGATGGTGGGTAACACAGTACAACACCTACCTATACTGTGGTAGTGGGTAACACAGTACAACACCTACCTATTCTGTGGTGGTGGGTAACACAGTACAACACCTACCAATACTGTGGTGGTGGGTAACACAGTACAACACCTACCTATACTGTGGTGGTGGGTGACACAGTACAACACCTACCTATACTGTGGTGGTGGGTAACACAGTACAACACCTACCTATACTGTGGTGGTGGGTAACACAGTACAACACCTACCTATACTGTGGTGGTGGGTAACACAGTACAACACCTACCTATACTGTGGTAGTGGGTAACACAGTAAAACACCTACCTATACTGTGGTGGTGGGTAACACAGTACAACACCTACCTATACTGTGGTGGTGGATGCCCGTGGGCGACACAGGGCAGCACCAGTGGCTTGTTGTCAGAGAGCTTCACCGTGTTGCTCTTGGTCACCATCCGGGGGGCCTGTCTCTCTCGGGGGTCTGGTGGGAAGCAAAATAAAAGAGGTTAATCATCATGTTGTAACTCACACTATCATACTCGTATAGTATTTTTACACTTCGTGGAGGTGACTTTGTATTCTACAAGTTTCCAGAATACAGAAAGCAAGGCTTTTCAGCTCAGTGCAGTGGAGTGCATAGGAAAAATGAAACAAATATATTGACCTTTACTCCCCTGCTGGATATAAAGCTACATAATTATAGCAGCTTATAATTATAGTAGTGTTGCACAAATATTCACACATATAACTAATAGTAGTACATAATATATTATTATTAAGTCAAGGGATACTTCACATAAGTTGTTGGCCTACATTGATATACTGTAATGTAGTTTGTGTAAATCTTCTTATAGAGAATACACGCCAATTCAGCTGTACGTCAACAACTTCCTTGTTATGGCTAGCACTGTTCCCATGAACCCTGAGGTGATCCATAAACTCGCTTACATTGATATACTGTATTAGCAGTGCATGTAATTCCTCCGATAGAGAATACACGCCATGTCAGTAACTATGCGTCAACACCTCCTTGTGATGGCTACCACTGATACCATGAACCCTGAGGTGATCCGGGAAGTCCTAGTAATATTGCTAGTATTGTACAGGAGTCACACTACAGTGTGACACTGATTTCCAGTCAAGCATCCTAGTGGAAGCTGTTGAGAACAACCAGTAGGAGCACAGACCTCACTCACAGAGGGTCCCCTTACACTTTCCATTAAGTGATTAACCCGAGAAATGTGCACCATTGGTTTTTAAAAGTGCGCGCCAAGCAAGCATATTTTGGTTCATTCCCGCCTAAAACCGTCATTATCCGATAAATATCGTTATTACTTATTCATATGCACCTATTTTACGTTTAATATGAAGATATTAACATGTAAAAGCAATAAAAACAAGTGGGAATAGTATTTGGGGGCGAAAAAGACAAATTATTGCCGACCCTCCAGTCATGAGGTGAAGCCAGACTGATCTCTTTCTCTTGTTCTCTTTCTCTTGCCACGGTCTCTCTATGCGTCCCTGATGACCTTGAAACCGGGTGGGAGATATTGCCGAGGTAAATAAACCGATAAACAAGGGAATAAGAGGAAAAATAGGTGATAATTGGAGGGGGGGGGTTGACACATGTGGATGAGTGATGGGAGGTATAGAGGAGAGTTATCTCACTTAATCACATTCCTTTATTTTGAGTGATTTTGGGGTCTTTTAAAAGGCTTTTTTTTTAGGCCTTGGATCTCAAAGAGTACCGTCGCCTGCCTTCGCCAAGTAAAACCTTTTAAGAGTCTCCTCGCCGTTCTCGGGTTAAGTGTTACAGTGTCTGTCATCAATATATATATATTTGTATGTGGATGAGGGAGACTAAAGGCAAAACTGCCTGTGACGAGTGCCTCCCCCAGTGTTGAACGAGAGACAGGGCCAAAATCAAGGAATATTCGAGCCAAAATAACTGGACACATGGAGTTCGAAGCAATTTAAGCAATAGAATGAGGGAAAGATTTATTCAGGGAGAGAGTTCCAGAGCTCAGCTGTTGAATAGAAGAAATATTGGGAGTATCATTTCACTCTTGAGTTGGAAAGTTGCACAGACGGATACCCTACGTAGAGGAGGTGGTATACACTGGGAGAGCTCTGAGGAACACTGATTATTGTAGTAGCGATAGTATAGTGAAAGAGATGCAACATTGCGGCGAAGAGAGAGAGATTGCTGAGCGGAGGGGAGTTAATGATACAAAAGGCTTTCCTTCATACTTTGTTAAGGAGTGCGGTGTGAGAAGATCCTCCCCACACATGACTATATACTAGTGTTAACATAGTCTAGTTTACTCCGCAGTATTACTATATTAATAATCCTATTAGGTAATCCTCATTGGGCATGGAAGCATACATTCCATTCTCTTTCTCTCAGACTAATGCTAAAAAATCTTGGTTTACTCACGCCTGTTCTACTGCTGTCCGCAATAAGGAGGAAGCATTCAAATGGTACCGACGCCTTAAAACTCAAGACTCTCATTCTTCCTATGTTTCTGCCCGGAATCAAGCCAAATCTGTTCTTCGAATTGCCAAACACTCTTGCATGAATAATAAATGCACTGAACTATCCAACTCTAGCTCTTCCCAAGCTTTCTGGCATCTAGCCAAAAACCTCTCCAACAATTTCTCTTCCTCGTCTTTCCCTTCCCTTTTCCACTCTGATGGCACAACCATCACTTCTTCCTCTGACAAAGCTAAACTCTTCACTTAAACTTTTGCTAGAAACTCAACCTTGGATGATTCCGGTGCTATTCCTCCCTCTTACTTATGCCTAATATCCTAATCTCTTCTAAAGATGTACTTTCTACCCTCTCTGGGCTTAATACTAATAAGGCGTACGGTCCGGACGATGTTCCGCCTGTTGTTCTCAAAAACTGTGCTTCCGTGCTAACTCCCTGCCTAGGCAAACTCTTTCATCTCTGTCTATCCTCTAACGTCTTCCCTTCATGCTGGAAATTTGCTCACATTCAACCTGTCCCAAAGAAGGGTGACTGCTCTCAACCCTCCAACTATCGTCCAATTGCTCTCATCTCTTGTCTTTCTAAAGTTTTTGAAACTATTCTTGCTTCCAAATTTCTTAAGCATTTCTCTTCTCATAATCTGCTCTCAGATCGCCAGTATGGCTTCCTTAAGGGTCACTCTACTGGTGATCTTCTTTCATATCTTACTAACTCTTGGTCATCCTCCTTTCGGGAATTCGGTGAGACTTTTTCTATTGCACTAGACATATCGAAAGCCTTCGATAGAGTCTGGCACAAATCTTTAATTTCTAAACTACCCTCCTTCGGTTTCTATCCCTCCATCTGTGCCTTTGTCTCTAATTTCCTTTCCGGCCGTTCCATAGCCGCGGTTGTGGACGGCCATTGTTCACTTCCTCACCCTATAAACTCCGGTGTTCCTCAGGGCTCTGTCCTATCTCCTATTCTCTTTCTAATTTTTATAAATGATCTCAACTGTACCTCAATTCCCATCCATTCATACACAGACGACTCAACCTTACACTACTCCATTAATTTTTCAGAACGCCCCAGCCAGCAATCACTCAATGACAAACGTAATAAAGCCATAGAAATCTTAAATTCTGATCTAAATACTATCTCCAATTGGGGCAGAGAAAACCTTGTTACCTTTAATGCTTCCAAAACCCAATTTCTCCATCTATCTACCCGTCAGGATTTCCCAGCGGACTATCCCTTATTCTTCAACAATACAAAAATCAATCCTTCATCTTCTCTCAATATTCTTGGTGTCTCTTTTTCTTCTGCTCTCAGTTGGAAGGACCTGTATTACCAGTCTTGCTAAGGCAGCCTCCCAGAAGCTGGGTGTGCTCAACCGCCTTAGGGGGTTCTTTTCCCCTGCACAGCTTCTTGCTCTGTACAGGGGCATAATGCATCCTTGTATTGAGTATTGTTCACATGTGTGGGGAGGGTCCTCTCACACCGCTCTCCTAGACAAAGTTGAAAGGAAGGCCTTTCGTATCATTAACTCCCGTCCACTCACTAACTCTCTGCAATCTCTCTCTGTCCGCCGCAATGTTGCATCTCTCTCGCTATTGTATCGCTACTATAATAATCAGTGTTCCTCAGAGCTTTCCCAGTGTATACCACCTCCTTTACGTAGGGCACGTGGTACCCGTCTTGCAACCCAATCCCACCCCTACTCTGTGCAACTCTCCAACCCAAGAGTGAAACGTTACTCTCAAACTTTCTTCTACTCAACAACTGAGCTCTGGAACTCTCTCCCAGAATCAGTCTTTCCCACTTCCTATGACTTAAATTGCTTTAAACTCTGTGTGTCCAGGCATTTTGGCTCGAACATCCCTTGATTTTGGCCCTGTCACTCTTTCAACTATGGGGGAGGCACTCGCTATAGGCAGTTCTGCCTTTTGCCTCCCTCAATCACATAGAAACAAAACAATATATTTACATTAGTATTTTCTTATTTCAGAATACTTAAAGCTTACAGGAAAAGCCCCCTGTCTAAGCTAATATAAGTTGCCTTTTATTATACGGTTACAAAGACTAATTTCCTAATAAAACCAAAGAAAACCCAATCAAGTGTTTGGCTAAACTCATATATGATATACTAATAAATTAGCCTAATACATAACCTATAATCTACCCACTAAACCTAGGCCAAAAATCCTTGATCCCTAACCTCTTGTAACATAAAAGAACTAAAGTAAACGAGTTGTAGGTTTCCATATTTCCTTGTTGACACTTACTAAATGGTCGAAATGTGGGGTACATTCCTCTAGTACCTTGTTTAGTTACAAGGTTCGGGTAATGATGTATGGCATAATTATAGTCACGAATATAGTGCATAAATGATTGTGTATATGGACGAGAAAAAGATAGTATACTATGAAAATATAGAAATGGAAATATAGCTAGATATAGAGATATATAACAGTGAGCAATACGATATTCCCTGTGTCTATCTCCTGAGTTTCAATATTGTTCCCCTCTTTCTTTACCTCTCTCTTCAAGACTACAGATAACAGTTCTTTCTATGTTTATCAACTCTGTGAAGCAGAGTGGGATTGCACACACAGATCCCACCCGTATACTGTGCACCACCATTCAGCTTGTCTGTCGTCGTCGTTGTCGTCGTCGTCGTCGTTGTCGTCGTCGTCCGTCTGTCTGTCCGGAAACTCCTCCTAGACCGTTCGATGGATTTTCACCAAACTTCACAGGTATATTTATTTGGTCAATGCGAAGGTCAGTCAAAAGGAAATATTCCATTTAACTTAAAGGTTAAAGTCAAAGGTCAAGGTTAAAAATAAGGTAAATATTTCATATTTGTTTGTTCTTACTCAAATGTCTTCATTTTCACTATACAAGTTACTGGTATTCTATATATCGTATTGACCAAATCTTAGGTAAATATTCTTAAGGGTAAGGTCAAAGGTCAAGGTCAAAGGTCAAAATAAGTGTTTCAGTAGTATTTCTTATACTAACTGTTAGATTCTCAAAAGGGTTACCATGTATATTCGGAATACCTAGGCCAAGGTCATACAAGAAACTATACAATTCCATAAGAAAGGTCAAGGTCACAGGTCAAGGTCAAATAAAAGGTCAATATGCTATTTTCTTTAATTTTCATGCAAACTTCACAAAATGTGGTGAAATAGTTGCACTCTAAAAGAAAAGGAAAATAATACATTTGGACAGACATATCATAAATGTCAAGATAAAGGTCAAATGTCAAGGTCAACTATTCTATTAATATATATGAAACTAACTGATGGGTTTTAATGAAATTAGGCATGCTTATTTGATTTTTTGGGTCAATGTCAATACAAACTATAAACATTCTCTTACATAAAGGTCCAGGTCACAGGTCAAGGTCAAAGGTTAACTTTTACTTTTTATTTTACTTTTTACTCAAATGTCTTCATTTTCACTATACAAGTTACTGATAACCTTGATATCGTATTGCCCACATTTTAGATAAATATTCTAAAGGGTAAGGTCAAAGATCAAGGTCAAAGGTCAAAATAGGTTTTCTACTAGTATTTCTTACACTAACTTAGATTCTCACTAGGCTTACCATGTATATTCGGAATACCTAGGAAAAGGTCATGCAAGAAACTATACAATTCCATATGAAAGATCAAGGTCACTGGTAAAGGTCCAATAAAAGGTCAATATGCTATTTTCTTTACTTTTCATGCAAACTTCACAACATTTGGTGAGATACTTGCACTTAAAGTGAAAATGAAAATAATAAATGTCGAGACATATAAAGGTCAAGATAAAGGTCAAAGGTCAAGGTCAACTATTCTATTGATATATATGAAACTATCTAATGGGTTTTAATGAAATTATGCATGCTTATTTGATGTTCATGGGCAATGTCAATGGAAACAAAAATGTACTCTTACATAAAGGTCAAGGTCACAGGTCAAGATCAAAGGTCAACTTTTATTATTTATTAAACAAAAATTACTAAAATTTTGGAAAACTTATGGCTTATTACTTAAATATAATATATATAAAATTTCACATAAATATTGTAATAGTTAAGGTCAGAGGTCAAGATCAAAACAAGAGTATTTGTAATTTTCTTTAAACTCCTAGACTATTTAATGTATTGTCACCAAATTATACAGGCAAATTCAGTTGGTCAATACGACGACCATCCAAATGTATGTATTTTATTTTAAGTCAAAGGTCAAAGGTCTAGGTCACAGTATATGATCAGTATTTGTAATAAATAAGTTTTTATACAAATTACACCATAGTCATAATGCTAGTTAATACGAACATTTCTGTTAAGCTAACTAAATCCTCGAAAAGAAATTCTAAGGTCGAAGGTCAATGTCAAAGGTCGAAATATGATTTTTACTAGTATTTCCTATTTAATGTAAGATTCTCATTAGGCATATCATGCATATTCGGAATGCCTAGACCAAGGTTATACAAGAATAAACATAATTCATTAGGTAGGTTAAGGTCAACATAAAATATAAGGTCAATATGCTAATTTCTTTACTATTCATGTACATTTCACAAAATTCGTTGAGACAGTTGTGCTTTAATGGAAAATTAAAATGTTAAATTTTCAGACATCATGAAGGTCAAGATGAAGGTCAGAGGTCAAGGTCAACTATTCTTTTAATACTTCTGAAACTAACTGATGCTCTTTAATGAAATTTGACACATTTATTTGATTTTCTAGGGTTACATCAAAGCAAACAAAAATATAAACCTAAATAAAGGTCAAGGTCACAGGCCAAGGTCAAAAGAGGCCTCTGGAAGTCAAGGGGCCTACGAACCAAATCACAGTTTCGAGTAATAAGGGGTTAAAGTCTAAGAAAGGTACTGCACTCCAAAACTATACTCCTATGACAATATTATACATCAATGGAAAGCTTTCGACCTGACATAAAAATAATGTTGGTGTTTTTTTCTGAAAATCTGAAAATAATAATACAACACCATAAAACACCAAGGGTGTGTTTTTGTGTATGTGTGTTTATTGTTCAATTTAAATTCAAACATGATCATTTCAGAGTACTTGATAACACTAAGAAGCAGTTCAAATTTGAAAGCAATATTCCAAAAATTGCGTGTTTTATGCGTGTTTTTCGTTCGACATGTTTTATGGTGTTTTATCAAAACATACAAAATGCATACAAATTATTATGGTAGTATGATCAAAAACATGAGTGTACACATTGTAAAGAAAAATCATAGCAATGTTTTTGTGGAAATCCGTCATTATTAGTTAAAACACCAACAAACACATAGTGTTTTTTTTTTATGTACCTGTAAATGTTATTAGATTACATTCATACTTGGAACATTACAACATTTTGCAATAACTAGGAGACAGAAACATTTAAGCAAAATTCCAAAAATTGCGTGTTTTATGCGTGTTTTTCCATCTGCCTGTTTGGTGGTGTTTTATTAAAACATAAAAAATGCACACAAATTATATTATAGCATAATCAAAAGATAGAGTGTAAATAAATGGATGAAATCGTATAGGTGTTTGTGTGAAAATCAGTAATTCCTAAAAAACACAAACAAACACGTAATGGGTTTTTTTTTTGTGTATCCGTAATTATGGGCCGATTTATTTCATACTCATATTTTGGAATAACCATGATGTAACTAAGATTTAGTCCAAATTAGAAAGCATAATTCCCATAATTACATATTATAATAATTTAATTTCATAAATAATAAGAAAAGACTTAGTTCCTTCGTGTTTGATGTGTGAACAATGGTAATAAAATCATTATAAAGTTGAATATTATTTACCTCTAAACTGCTGCCCAATCCGCTTGTCAATGTGAGAGGAGGTGGGAGGGGGGGGGGGGGGGGGAGGTTATTAATCGAGGATGTCATCGGCGGGGTCGTCGACATCGGATTCCTCATCCCCACTGTCGTGACCATCACCACCCAATGCATCCTGGGTAGCGAAGAGTTTGGTGTAGAAGTCCTGATAGGCCTGAGGTACAAACGTGGAGAGGTACTTAATGTGATTCAGCTTTTTTTTTTTAAAGCACCACTCCGTTGGGGTACCTCTTGGGCAGGGCGACCTTACAGAGGTCAAAGGTGTCCGGGTTATAGTTGTTGGAGAGGCCTTTCTGAAGCTTCCGTTCCCGGGCCTCATAGAAGCCATCAGCATACCCACCTGACACCTTGATGCAGTGGGGGTGTTCGTTGGAGGCAATCAGTCGCTTGGCCGCCTTGAACCCCGATGCCGTCTGCCCGGCCTTCGAGACGTGCTGCTGAAGGACCTCGTAGTCCAAAAAGTCATCAGCAGACATACGGACAACGGTAGTAGGATCGGCCTTGCGACAGGACCTCATGTACTTGCAGTAGTCCTCCGTGGTGTACACCTCATGGGGCCGCTGGTGCTTCTCCAGCACACCAAAGTCACGGTCGCAGGGCAGGTAGGAGTGGCCACTCTCTAGGTAGTAGTGGTGTATCCCCGAGAAACGCTTGGAGTGAATGAGGCGAAGATAGAATAGTACAAGATTATTGTTTTTATTCTGGCCAGCACAGTTATCGGAAAAGACGATTAGCTTGTACAATCCCAGGCCAGGTATGTGATTCTCGAGGAAGTGGTTGAGACAGCTAGCAACCTCGACTGACCCGCGTTTGGCTTCACTCTCATTCCAAACATAAAAATATGGATGTTTGGTTTTCAGGTTGTGTATTCCAAGATTGTATGTCCAGAGTTTACAGAGGTAATACTGGGCACTGACAGTCAACTTTGGGGTAGGTAGTGTCTGTTGTAGGTCGACTGCAATCGCTATAATCCCCGGACTCTTATCCTTTATGTAGACATTGATAAAATTCCTCCCAGCAGCTGCGTTGGCTTGGTGTGTATGGCGCTGTACAGTAAGAGTTGCGATGGCATCTTGGTCTTTCTCTGGGTCGAGGGCTTGTATTTTAATTTTAAGGGTGTCACAAGTTGAACATGTGTCGCTACGAGGGGCTTGGATACTTATTTTGTATTCCTGGACCTTCGCCTTAAACCTGGACTCAATCATTGCATCCTTGGGGTAGTCCTTCGTCACTAAATATTCTTGAAAAGCCTTGTAAAGTCCGTGCCAGGTTGATCCAGGGGGCAGGTAGAGTTGTTCAGGGTTCTTCATTCTAGAGTAGTGCGACTGAAGTGTGGGCAGCTCGTTACAAAAATCTCGCACCACAGTAAGGAGAATGTCACTGGTTTTGTTTGGTGGTTCTTTGCGGCCCCGCTGGTCTGGTGTCAGTGTCCCACTAGGTGAGGAAGCAGCCTTGGTCATCACATTACGCACTCTTTTATGTGTAATGCCATGCATGTTCTCAAAGGTGACCATACACACATCTTGTTTAATATTATTGCTCATGACACTGTATGAACGAGTAACACTGCGACGGCTCTCCCTCCCTTTTACCCGCAGTCTCTTACTCTCACAATCACTAACTCGGCACAGAATATAATTAGATTGGGCATCGTGGCTGCCCAGTCCCCAGTAAGCATCGAAAACTGTTTGCACATGATCCCTCCCCACCTTATCATAGCACTTCATAGCACAACTACACGGGGGCCCCAAAACACGAACCCCTACAACAGTGCCCTTACGAGAAACATACTCGCCACCACGATCTCTTTTACTCTTCTTAACTACACTTTTCCAAGTTTCAGGGTGCCGTTTTCTACTAGGCATCAACGGTGAACCTTCCCCCACATCTGGATCACTAGTATCATTCATTATTCAGCCTCAAACACCGTGAAATATGGGTAAAAACAGGGAGAGCGAGCGAGAATGACCAGTTAAATAACTCCCGCCACATGACTGATGTGGGGAGGTGCGAGACGGCGGCTCTGATTGGCCGGGAGCCGTGACACTAACACGCGGGAACATTGCCGCCCTCCCATTGGTCAGCCGCGCGCGGCGGCTAGGCCCATATACCTCCGCTTTGCCCTACTTCATCCGTACATTTATCGAGTCAAAACACGAGACGCTCAACCCTATGCAACGTGCACATAAGGGCGAAATTCCCAATTCGGTCTTCACAGCTTGATAGAGCGTGCTGCCACCTATTGGGAACCAGTGAAAACTCAAATTCTGTGATTTGGTTTGTAGGCCCCTTGGCTTCGAGAGGCCTTCATCATAAAAAAAAATACTAATTTTTTGATAAGCTGACGACTTTGTTGCATTTTACTTAGATAACATATATTTCAATCATATATACAGTATATATATATATATATATATCATAATACTTAAGGTTAAAGGTCAAGGTCAAAGAACAAAAGAAGAGTGTTAATAATTTTCTTTAAACTCTTCCTAGACTGTTTAACCCTTTGTGTACCGGTGACATATTTTTTATTGTATTCTAGCTATAATAAGACAAATTTGTGGAGATTATGAAGGATCTGTGGTAGTAAAAAGGGTTAATCAGGATAGTTGAAAGCCTGCTCATTTTATGGAGTCCCTTCATAAACTAAATAAAATCATCTTAAAATCCAGTATGAAATGAAACCGACAGAACTGTACCGAACGGGTTAGGTATCGTCACCAAATGTTGCTGGCAAATTCGGTTGGTCAATGCAACGCTTGTCCAAATTTTGTGTTTTTGTTATTCAAAGGTCAAGGTGAATGGTGAAGCTCACAGATTATGGTCACTATTTCTTTCTTATACATATTTTAAATTTGAAGTACACCATATTCATAATGCTACAAAATAGTGTTATGCTGACCTTATTATAGATAAATATTCCAATGGTTAAGATTCAATGTGATCATAAGTGTAATTATATATAATTATATATATACTCCCAGGCGGACATGAACCACCAACAGTCAGGACGAGTGTGTATGCTTTAATCCACTACACACAAGTATCCTCTATCACGATGTGGTATAGTGGAGTAAAGTATGGGCACTTGTTCTGACTGTCGGTGGTTCAAGTCCGGCTGTGAGTAAAAAAACATTTAATATATATACAGTATATATACTGTATATACACCGATTTTACCTAAGAGATTCAATACTACTTGCAGAACTCTAGGTAGCAGAGTTGCGTATATATATATTTTTTTTTTGGTATTGCGAAAACTGCACACCTTCTTTATTTGATATTCTTGTTTCTTCCTAATCCAATCTTTACTGAGTGAGTATTTAAGTCATCAATGTCCTCTTCTTTAGCATCTAATGTTAATCTATATAATATTTTTGATTGTCTGTGTGTGTGTGTGTGTCTGTTCTTAAATAGGCGACCGCAGTTTTGGACCTGGGGAGCTGAAACTTTGCATGTGGGTGTCAATTGACCTGGGTCAGGTCATAGAGGGGGCGAGGCCACGATCGGAGGTCGTTTCGAGGCCGAAATTGAAAAAAACAAATGAATTTAACAACAAAAAATGGCCGTTTGGGGCAGAAGGAGGCCTCCGATCGTAAAGGTGTATGGAACGAATGTTGTTCGCAGCCCCCCAAAATGGGGGTACTGATGCGATGAAATCCAAAATCGGGGGTCATTTAGCGGCCGAAATCGAGGTCGCCGTTTAATGAGGCACAGGGAGGTCGAGGCCGGTGATTATGGTAGTAGTAGTATTGTGATGATTGTGGTAGTAGTGATTGATGATGGTGATTATGGTAGTAGAATTTAAGCCCGGGCAACGCCGGGTACCCCTGCTAGCATATCATTCCCAAATTATTCCTTTAGTATTCCCTTCTCTGCCTTTCCTATTTTACACCTACATCTTTTAGCATTTCATAATTTCCCAAATAGTTTCTTCCAAATTGTCCTTTTTATAATTATCTCTATGACACTATACAAATATTCTTATTTGCATACTAATCATCATCATCCTTTAATGGTCCCATGCAGGACTGGCCTATCCCCATGGCTATGCTACAGCCTTTGCATCTGACCACCGTATGATGAGAAACATGCTGCATAGTGCAATTTATATACTATTGAAGTGTGTGTGGTTATAAGTCTAGTCAGTAATCTGTTGTCTCCTTTTTCCTCCATCCAATTATCTCTTCTTCACATTCTCCTTTACCTACCAATCATCATAGTTTATATCTTACCATAATTGATCTGTTCTCATTACTAACTGCGTTACTGACATCCCTTTCCGTTATTGCTCTTCCTTCCATTCCTAACACTTCCGGCATGATGGCCACAAGGCCCACATATTATATTAGTAAGGCCAACGGACCACTTTAAAAATGTACATTAAAAGGAATGTGTGGGAGTCAAGTTTGCATATTGAGTGAACTGAAAAGCTGTGCATCTATAGTTTGCCATAATATAATAAAAATGTGCCATCGTATTGAACGCAATGTAATTTTACAAAATTTAACCAGCTTAATTCATAATTGGCGATATTAAAGAACCAGAGCCTCATATTTATACAATAGGATTGTTAAACGTAAATCTCAGAAAAGACTCACGAACGAGTCCCTTTTTATTCTCTTTTCTTTTACTTTTACAAGTCTATATTCCTTGATCAGCATTAATCTTCCTCCTACTGCCTCTTCCTCGGTGTCCTTCCCCTTCTCACCCTGTCCCATCCACTCATTACACTTACTTCTCCGGTTTTGTATCTGTCACTCACTCACACACGCACACACCCTCTCTCTGTAATTACTTTCCGTTGATCATTAGTTTCCCTGCCATCTCCCTCCTTCTTATTTTGTATCTTCTTCCAATATTACTTGACCCATTATATTTATCTCATTTACTTCGCCTTTCTTCTTTACTGTGCGTCACTCTCTAATTGAGTCCCATCCTTGTTTAGCTCTTGTTTTCCTACAAGATATATGTTCTCTTCCTACACGTAATTACACTCCTCTTTGCCTTTTATCTCTTTCTTTGTATCATATTCCATACGTTTGAAATACTGTACTCTCTTGGTAGCAAGTTTATGCATCATTATATAATTAGAGGTATTTGTGTATTTGTTTGGTCATATGACTGTCGATTTTATTGTCTTCCTATTGTTACGACTGAGGTTTAAATATATCAGGGCTCTTATTCATTGGACTAGTAATGGCATAAATGCTACAACGGAAAGCGCTAGATCCAACCTCTGATGTATATTCCCAGTGAACAAAGACCACAAATACTCTACAGAGTTCTATATGCAATAATAGGCTATCAAACTCTCAATAAATGTGCGTCTACTCTAGGCTTAATGTTATGTGAAAACAGCCTATTACTACCTATAACCGAAGGTGCTTGGTTATGGTATGCAAAGTAAGGTGGTAAGAGAAGTTACAGCTTACGTTACTTTAATCAATAAATGTCAGGCACTCCTGCATGAAAGAAAGTGCACTAAAGTCCTTCAACACTAACAAGGAATCTTCTTTAAATGTTAGATGCTATAAAGATGCTCGTATCGGAAATGAAACCCAAAAAGGCAGGCAGCGGAACAATGCTCGTGCAGGCTATGTACACAAAAAGGCAGAATATATATAATGCCGTCGGAGCCAAGAATATCCTAAACACTACAACAATAATAATCACCACGACAACTGCAACCACGTTGTCACAACCGGCAATATGGCGTATGTCCAGGTTATATACCAGTAACCTTAGTGACCACCTGGTCAGCCCCATATTCCGATTGTTAAACTGGTCCAAGAACTTGAGAGGGTGATGATCTGGGTAAACTACAACGACCGGACCATAGGCTGGAACATAGACCTCGAAATGCCCCAGCGTAAGCACAACCGCCAGCAGCTCCTCCTCGACAACAGAGCAGCTCCCCTGGGCCGAATTGTACTTCTCCGAGCAGAAACTAACAGGATGCTCCAGCCCATCATCGTCCTTTTTCACAAGGACGGCACCCGCCCCCACACCACTAGCCTCCGTTGCTAGTTGGAAAGGTAGGCTAAAGTCAGGGGCCCTGAGGATCGGGTGAGTGCACAACAGGTGTTTTACTTCTCTAAACACCTTCTCACACTCAGGCGCCCATTTGAGCTTCTTATCCTTCCAGTTATCCTCCACCTGAGCTTGACTGTCCCGTTCTCCTTCTCCACCTTGACTGCTAAACGTCATCACAGGCACAGTGAGAGGCTCAGGGGGGTGCCTCCCATACTCCTTCATGGGATTAACATGACATAACTGATTGCGCTTCCGTCTGTCTGGAGTGGCTACCAAGTAATCCAGGTCTGATAGCTCCTCCACCACCCTATAAGGACCAGCGTACTTCGCGGATAAGGGGTGACCTACAAGGGGCAGTAGAATCAACACCTCCTGACCCACGTGAAACTCCCTGAGTTCAACCTTGAGGTCGTACCTGTCCTTCCTGAGGGCCTGAGAGCTAGTCAAATTACGGCCAGCCAACTCCACACTGCGCAACATCCGTTCTCGACTGTTGAGGACACACTTGAGCATAGAACAAGGTTTTTCTGCGCCCTCTCATACTTCTTCAACCATATGGAGAGGCCCTCTAACACAGTGTCCAAAGACGAGCTCATTAGGGCTGAATCCCAAACTCTCCCCAGGTACCTCCCACACAGCAAACAAAACACATGGCAGGCCAAGATCCCAATCCCTCCCACTCTCAAAGCAACGACAACGAAGCACAGATTTCAAGGCTGAGTGCCATCGCTCTAACACACCCTGGCTCTCCGGATGATACGCAGATGACACAACCCCAACAATCTCATGCTGCGGCATTGCTTGAACAAAGAGGCTAGAAGTGAAGTTGGGTCCCTGGACTGACTGAATCCCCTGCGGGTAACCATACCGGGAAAAATACACTAGCAAGCTTCGAACCACCGTCTTCGCCGACCCATTTCTCATAGGGTACGCGTCAGGGTACCTCGTTGCTACATCTCCCGACTGTGCATCACTGTCCTCCTTCAACTCTTTCATCTTTTTAAGCCCATCCCCTGCCCCTTCAGGAACAGTTACTGGGTCTTCTCCAGACTCGAAATGTGGTCCTAATAATGAGTCCCCGAGAAGGTCCGTTGACACTAAACTCTCAACCGCATCAACTTTCAACCCCTTCTCGGTACCCTTCCTCCGCTGATCTAAAGATTGCTGACCAGAATGTGACTCCCTGGATGCAGGATCTCCGGTGACAACACACGCCATAGGCTGCACCGGACACTTCTCAACCCACTCCTGCTCCTCCCTACTCACGTCGGCCGGCTTCTCGGCAACGACCAAGGGTGGAGCCTCAGAAGTAGGTCAAGCAAAGTCGTTGCCGAGAAGGAGGTCGACGCCCCCAACAGGTAACTTCTCCACAATTCCTACATCCAGGTCCCGAGTCACACCATCAACTTCCACCTTCATTCTTACAAGCGGGTATGACCTTGTCGCATTAACTCCCTGAACCACAACCACCCGCGCCGTATTGACAGGTTTACCAGTGAAATTTCTCAACAGTGTTTGCGATGCCCCAGTGTCACGCAAAATTCTCACCTCAAATCTTCTACCCCCCCACTCCACACAACCGAGTCCCCTGTGGTCACTAAAGGCATCACGGACAGGGAATAAGCCTTCCGGATCCTTCTGCACTGGCAGTGTATTTACCTCGGAAGAAATGCCTCTAACAAACTCCGATGTCCTCTTGAACACTCCAATGCCGTGAGCAAAAGACACAGCTGCCGGAGGAGGTCGACTAGGGCACTCATTTGCCTTATGACCCTCCTGGTGGCAACTAAAACACATAAATTTCGGTTTCGGCTTATACTGTGATGTAAAAGGCCCCTGACTTTTCACATACGGTGTGGTGTAAGGTTTGGATTCAGTTTTAGTTTCATGGCTCTTCTGTTTAAATGTGTCATTGTTACGGGGAGGGGGAGATAACGGTCCTTAGCACTTACATCGTACTTCTGTGAGGACCCGCAACCCCGAATCAACGACAGCCGTCTATCAGCCATTTCTGCTGCTTCGACTAGAGTTCTTGGGTTTTTCTCCTTCAAGTTCAAAGTTAGATCACCGCCCGTGCTCTTAAAGAACTGCTCCAACATCATTAACTGCTTAATTTCATCAAATGTTGTGACCTTCTCAGATCGGAGCCAGTTCCCCATAGCATCGGACAAGTCCCGGGCGTGTTCCAAAAAGGTGCTATCTCTTCCCTTAGTTACACCCCGGAACTTCAAACGGTACGTTTCTGGTTGCAGTTCGTAAGCCCTCAGGACAGCCTCCTTGAGATCCTCGTACACAATACATAACTCCAAAGGTAACGCATCGTAGGCTTTAACCCTTAATTAGCGGCGAGCAACATAAGTCGAGTTAAAAAAAGCTGGACTATGTGGCGGCGCTCGACATAACTCGAGTGGCAATTTCAGCACGTAATGTGGCTGAGAGAGAGAGACAAGTGGTGGCAGGAGACTAGCGAGCGTATGACTGCTCCAGACCACCGCGGCGAACCTACTGACACAAATCTCAGCTCCCTCCTCCCTCTCTCACTCGCTACATACTCAATTATGTACTGAAAGTACCGAATTACCTGCTTTTTGCACTCACGTTGCACGGTTATTGCAAGAAAACTATCCATCATACAAGGATCGTTATGGTGTCATTCGAAAGCTCTGTTTATGCCCTTTCAGGGATAGGTACTTGTTTTACGTTCTGGGTCTTATTTAGGCATGAAAATGATCACGTAAACAGCCCTATTTTGGCTAAAAACACCCCGCTGTGCGGTACACATAAATAAACCGCATAGGCCGCTCGTAAGGTGTTAAGACCCTTGCCTATTAATCTAGAGGATACAAGTGCTGCCCATTTATTCTCTGGCCACTGGTGTTCCTGGCACTTCTTCTCAAAGCGTGTGAAAAATTCTGTTACACCACTCTCATCAAACACCGGAACCAGTTTCAATAAGTGCGAGAGAGACTGCTCATGAACACGGTTACCAGCCCCAAGTCGCTGTCCCGTTGCCTCTACTCGCGAATTCTCTACATCCATGTCGGCACAGTACCTAGTCGACTCTAAATCAGCTTGGATTTTTGCTAGCTCTATGTGCTGGTGACTTTTTCTCTCTTCTATCTTGGCTCTCTCTTCTATCTTGGCTAATTCTAATTGCTGCTGAAGCTCACATGCCCTTTGTTGCTGCTGAAGCTCACATGCCCTTTGTTGCTGCTGAAGCTTAGCTAATTCGAGCTGAAGCAATAATTCTGGAGTTAACCCTTGAGGAGGTGAAGGTGCTACAATGTTTGAAATTACCGGTGGTCCCCCCAGGGGCAACCCACCCTGCCAGTCACCACCCAACTGCGGAAGCGTACCCGGGGTCGGCAAACTACTGGGATGGCTGGGAGTCGAGTGTAGGGGAAGCATGGCCGAAGGGCTCTGAGCACTAAACCCATCTCGCTCACCAGTCACCCTGCCCAGTACACACGTTATCAAGTTATCCCTGGTCATGCTGCTAGTAACCGCATGACCGATAGCTGTGGCCAGGCATTGAAGACCGTACCGATCCATACCCTCCAACCGCTCGGCAGTAACAGGCCATTGCAAAAATATCCTAGCATCCTCCTCACATTTCACCCGATTAACCCTTTCATCATGCTGCTGTTCCTCAGTTTCGACATTACGTACTGTGTCTCCATTCTCCTCTGATCCGGTATAAGACATGATGCTCTCAAAAATTTCCCACCTCAATATTCAGAAAAGAAGTACCCCAAACTCTTATACCTCAATATACACACAAAAATTCTCGGAAATACTCAAGGGCTATACTATGTTGCGAAAAAAATTATTCTTGCTGATCCCCGCAAAATATTCGCCAAAACAACAAATGTTCCCTGCTAATCAATGTAGGTTCACCAAATCCTAGGTAAGGTCGCTATTTGTTACGACTGAGGTTTAAATATATCAGGGCTCTTATTCATTGGACTAGTAATGGTATAAATGCTACAACGTAAAGCGCTAGATCCAACCTCTGATGTATATTCCCAGTGAACAAAGAACACAAATACTTTACAGAGTTCTATATGCAATAATAGGCTATCAAACTCTCAATAAATGTGCGTCTACTCTAGGCTTCATGTTATGTGAAAACAGCCTATTACTACCTATAACCGAAGGTGCTTGGTTATGGTATGCAAAGTAATTAGGTAAGAGAAGTTACAGCTTACGTTACTTTAATCAATAAATGTCAGGCACTCCTGCATGAAAGAAAGTGCACTAAAGTCCTTCAACACTAACAAGGAATCATCTTTAAATGTTAGATGCTATAAAGATGCTCGTATCGGAAATGGAACCCAAAAAGGGAGGCAGCGGAACAATGCTCGTGCAGGCTATGCACACAAAAAGGCAGAATATATATAATGCCGTCGGAGCCAAGAATATCCTAAACACTACAACAATAATAATCGCCACGACAATGCAGTATTCCTATCAACAAAAAGAGCCTAAGTCGTTTGTGTCTCCATACATCAAACTAGGCTGCGAAATGCTTGTGTAATAATAAATGGGTATGCATAAAAAGAGTAATTAGGTTAATATACTTAACCCTTATTTAGCGGCGAGCAACATAAGTCGAGTTAAATAAAGCTGGACTATGTGGCGGCGCTCGACATAACTCGAGTGGCAATTTCAGCACGTAATGTGGCTGAGAGAGAGAGACAAGTGGTGGCAGGAGACTAGCGAGCGTGACTGCTCCAGACCACCGCGGCGAACCTACTGACACAAATCTCAGCTCCCTCCTCCTTCTCTCACTCGCTACATACTCAATTATGTACTGAAAGTACCGAATTACCTGCTTTTTGCACTCGCGTTGCACGGTTATTGCAAGAAAACTATCCATCATACAAGGATCGTTATGGTGTCATTCGAAAGCTCTGTTTATGCCCTTTCAGGGATAGGTACTTGTTTTACGTTCTGGGTCTTATTTAGGCATGAAAATGATCACATAAACAGCCCTATTTTGGCTAAAAACACCCCGCTGTGCGGTACACATAAATAAACCGCATAGGCCGCTCGTAAGGTGTTAATGTCTACTGTGACTGATAAAGTCTAGCTAGAGTCAATGATACGAGATACTGGTGCGCATGGCATGCCGCATAGCCTAGTGCAAATCTCAAGTCTGTGCGTCAAATATTACGTTACAGGGAAGGGTAGCTCTCTTGAGAAACCTTAATACCGAAGTATTAAGCGTTCTCCTGGCGTACCTCAAAGACAAACAATCGAGACTAGAACAGTGCAGAATGGTATAGGCAAAAAGCCCTCATTCGTGCATGCTCTATTCTCAATGGCACACAGACTAGAATTTACCCAATCAACTCCAGTTCTCAGGAATGTCGTGCAGCTTTTTACTAAAGCCAGCACTCATAGGAAACAATACCTTATAATATCAGACCCCTAGTCTAGCATTATCTAATCCAGCAGAACACTAATAATTATAGGAAGCGGCAATATGAAAGCCAACCAATGCTTCGTGATCAACTTATCTTAACAACTAAACATACATAGGTTATATCAGACCTTAACGCACAATACAACTGGCCAGCATGAAGCTGATTTTGCAGAGTTAACCAGAGGGGGTATAATATTAATAAAAGGTGGTGAAAGATATGAAAAAAGAGAGAGGTAAGCAGAGGAAAAGATTCTCAGGTGCGGAGCGGAGGACAGGTAGCAAGGGATAAAGATGGATGCGTTCTAGAAACCAGATCTGAGGGAGAGAGTGGCGAGGAACTGTATATATACTCGCACTAGCTCGAGCCGCGTCGGAAAAAAGCGGTTACAAGTCCTCTAGCCACTAGCAAAGAAGCTAGCAACATGGTAAGGACCTCTCTCAACCAACCCCCACGAGGCAGCCAGCCGTGACGTCATCGAGCGGGACAAAAACACTGCGCGCTCCCTCTCACTCTGTTCTACTCTCTCTCTCTCTCCCAGATCCCATCATTACTAGTTAATGATAAAACATATACTTTACAATTAAAAATATAAAGCCTTAACATGGGTGAAAACAAAGAGCCTTTCTGGACTGCCCATGACACAAGCTTTCATATGAAATAAAGCACACTCTAATACATAAACTGTAGCCCCATCCACTGCCCTGGCGATCCTAGCGAGTCACTGTAGGACAAGCCATGCGGTTCTAACGGAGTGGTTAACGTCACACTGTCTATTTAGTCTTGCAGAGCACAGCTCACCTCATCAGATATCCCCAGAATTATCATTGTCAGTGTGCAATAAACCCCTATGTGTGAATACTAAGAGGCTGGATTCCATGTATAATTAAATACAAGCAGGTTTGTGTTTTGAGGGGTTGAATATTTACATCATAGTACCACCCTAGAGTCAGGCCACTGGGCACCATCTTGATTTTCAGTCTATTGTGAATTTTGTATTTCAACAATCAATGCAGTTGAGTAGATCGACACTGATAAACTAAGATATATTAGTATTGTATTAGTAGCATAACCTTAGTAATGAAGTGCACAAACAACGTCTTATGATATACAATACGAATACAAGAGTCAAGATGGTGTCTACTGTATATGCTAAAGGGGCCGTCACACATAGCCGAACCGGAGCCCTCATGCAGCCCGACTCTGAATCGGCGTCATTCGGCTGAAAAAGGTGGCCGAACACTAACAAGACCGATTACAAAACGAATGCAAGCCGAACGCGCCACAGCGTAAACCGAATGCCACAGGAATGCCGACAAACCTACACAATGCCTGATGTTTTGACATTTCACAAAAATTCAACGTCTTTTTTTGGCTTTCGCAAATGCTGGACGAATGCTGCACGAGTACAAAGAACACTGCCCGATTGGCAGACACACCCTGGTCGAATGCAGCCCAGCTGTACTACAAAAGGAGGGGAGAGGCCAACACACACTTCACTTGTACAGGGGCCATACCTTTTGTAGGTAGTAGGGGTAGGCAGCCCCGCCCAGGGAAGTACTACCGCCAAGGTTTCGGGAGACTCAGGGAATAGCCTGAATTCCATTTTCTCTCCCAGGCCTTGGTAGCTGGATACATATCTTTCTGCCTCACACATCAGTACAATTGTTAAGAGCAAACCTGGTGGTCCCTCGGATATCCACCCCCGGCAGGGTTGGGTTATTGACACAGGGCCCTCCCGGTCGTCATCATGCGACTGTGTCAAGAGCATTGCAACGTCCCAAAGCTGCTTGTCAGTACAGCTATTTCTTTAGTAATATAAGGGGACTTCACTCTAACATCAATTCTGTACACCAATTTCTTCAAGCAGAATCCCCTACTCTCCTTTTTTTGACAGAGACTCAAGTAACATCCACATCTGACACATCTAGATTTAATTTTCCAGGTTATCAACTGCTCCAAAATTTCAGACCTAAAGGTGGTGTATGTTGCTTCGCAAAATCTGAAATTGCCCTGGAGGAGGTTACTAGTTTCAATTGTCCCTATTTTGATTATTCTATATACAAATTAATTTCTGCTGGTAAATTTAAATACATATGTTGCATCTACCGTTCCCCAAATACTCCTCCAGAGCAAAGTCTTTTTGATTCTCTGTCCTCACAACTCAGTGTCCTCAACTTAAATGCTTCTTCTGAAATCACTGTGTTGGGTGATTTTAATGTCCATAATGTTGAATGGCTCACTCATTCAGCCAGGACTGATGATGCTGGTCTTGAATGTGAGCTATTTGCAGACTCATTTAATCTCATTCAACTAGTCAACCAACCCACCCGTGTACCAGATAATCCTAATCATAATTCCCACCTACTGGACTTATTTTTAACAACCAATTCAGAAAATTATGATGTTACAGTGAGGTCCCCACTTGGATCTTCTGATCACTGTCTGATACAGGCCACCTGTCTATCACCTACCACACCTTCCCACTCTGAACCTGTTTTGGTGACTAAATGGCATTACGATAGGGCAGACTGGGAGGGTCTTCAAGGTTTCTTTATTGATATTCCCTGGACCTCTTTCTTTTCTAATGATGCACACTCCACCTTGAGCCACATACAAGATTTTGTAAAAATTGGAATGGAAACTTTTATTCCTCATCAAAGTACAGTAAAAGATCTAATTCACCTAAATGGTTTGACCATAATTGTGCTAGAGTAACTGAACAAAAAGCAATAGCCTACAATGCATACACAAGATCAAAACACATGAAGCCTTTAATTACTTTAGAAACATCAGAAATCATGCCAAAACTGTATTAAACCTAACTAAATCAAACTTTCTCCATAAGCAGGCAAATAAACTTCTAAATAATCCAAATGATAACACAATATTTTGGTCTACTCTTAACTCATTCAAACCCAACTTCACTACTGCTTCATCCATTCCACCATTAAAATCTCTGACTGGCAATCTTGTAAGTGACCCACGAGGTAAAGCTAACCTTCTTGCAGATATTTTCTCCACCAACTCAACCTTAGATGACATAAATCAAGATGTCCCTGTACTTAATTTTAATTCACCTGAAATTCCCTCACTTAAGATCCACACCAGACATGTCAAAACTATTTTGCAGAATCTCTCAGTAGATAAGGCTCCTGGTCCAGATGAAATTCCTCCAATAGTACTTAAGAATTGCTCCTTGGTGCTCGCTCCTGTATTGGCAAAATTTTCCGTCTATGTACTCATACCTCATGCTTCCCAGTACCCTGGAAAGAAGCAAACATCCATCCAGTTCCTAAAAAAGGTGCCTCTTCAGATCCATCAAACTACAGACCAATAGCTATAACTTCCACTCTTGGCAAAGTTTTTGAAATTATATTAAATAATCACATAATTAAGCATCTGGAGAATAATAAATTAATCAGTGATAGGCAATATGGTTTTAGACGATGTCGATCAACTGCAGACATTCTTTGCCTTCTTACGCATCAAATCAACCAAGCTACAGACCAACATGGTGAAACACATACAATAGCACTGGATATATCAAAGGTATTTGATAGAGTCTGGCATCAATCCTTATTGTCGAAGATGTCACACTACGGCCTTGCATCATTAGTTCCACTAATTTCTTCTTATCTTCATAACAAAAAAATACGTGTAATGGTAGATGGCCTTTATTCTCAATTTCACTCAATAAATGCTGGTGTTCCCCAGGGATCAGTTTTGGCCCCAACTCTGTTCCTCATTCATATCAATGATCTCATATCTACCACTCATAATCCAATACATTCCTACGCAGATGACTCAACACTCCACAGTTCCTTCACATTTACCAATTCTTTCACCCAACCCGATCTTATAAATTCAAAAATAAACACTGCAATTTCTCTGAACCAGGACCTTTCTAGAATTAATGAATGGGGACAAGAGAATCTAGTTTCCTTTAATGCACAGAAAACCAAGTACATTCAATTTTCTAACCGACAGAATCTCACTGACTCCCATATATTTTTTAATGATGTAAATATTCCCACTTCCCCTAGTATTGACATTCTCGGTGTAACATTAACTACTAACTTGAGCTGGACACATTATGTTAGAAGCATTGCTATGAATGCCTCTAAAAAACTGGGACTCCTGTACAGAGTTCGAGAATTCTTCACTGACGAGCAGTTGGCCGTAATATATAAAAGTCATGTGCGCTCTCAGATGGATTACTGTTCACCTCTGTGGGGTGGAAGTGGAGTGGTTGCATTGAGGCAGTTGGACAAAATTCAAAATAAAGCTATTAGATAATCAATAACCCTGCAATCACACAGGACCTTCCTACATTAGCCATACGAAGAAACGTTGCATCCCTTGCATTATTCTACAGATATTTTCACAGCAATTGTTCCGAGGACTTGCTTCAATTGTGCCGCCTCTCCACATCTTTCCCGTAGAACTAGGGCAGCTGAGAGCGCCCATGAATTTACACTTTCTCCTCCACAATGCAGAACTTCTGCTTATCAGAATTCATTTATCCCCAGAGCTACTACTCTTTGGAATTCACTTCCCTCGAATTGCTTTCCACAAACTTACAATCAACAAATGTTTAAATCCAGTTGTTACAAACATTTTATGAATGGAGGATGCCTTTAGGCACATGGACCTTTTTGTTTTATCTGTGTTTTTCCTTCCTCCGTTCATTGTCTCTTAAAAAAAAAAAAAAAAAAAAAAAAATAATAATAATACATAGCTGAACCGGAGCTCGAATTCAGCCCGACTCCGAATCGGCGTCATTCAGCCGATAAAGGTGGTCGAACTGTGCCAAGACCGAATGCAAACCGAACGCGCCACAGCGTACACTGAATGCCGCAGGAATGCCGACCGATCGACACAATGCCTGGACGAACATTGCCCAATGTTTTGACATTTCAAAAATGTAATGTCATTTTTTGCTGCGCGAATCCTGGACGAATGCTGCACAAATACAAAGAACACTGCCCGATTGGCGGACGAACCCTGGTCGAATGCAACCAAATGCAGCCCAGCCATACTAAAGAAGGAGGGGAGAGGCCACCCCTCATTTTACATGTACTGGTACCCCTGTCACATACCTGAGCACATCTTCCCCCATCTACATCTACTTGGACACGTCTCTTAGTCGGCCACCCCCACAAAAAATACAAATAATAATAATAACAATTTAAAACAAAAATATAAAAAGAGACTATGGGGTTTGTGCCAGAGGTACATACATACATACATGAATATATTAAACATGTGTATATTTTCATAAACATGTGTAAAATGTATTGGTGTTTGACTTATTTCAAGTATTCAAGATACTACATAAAATATAAAATTAAAAAAATTAGATAACTGTAAAAAACATCTATATAATAAGATCCACAATTTGTTAAAACCTTGAAATATACATGGTGCATTCTTGAAGCACAAATATGAATGTCATTTGAATTTTTTGGTTTTCATTAGTAGACCGTACTTAAAATAATGGTTGAACATATATCAATAAATTCATTCATAAGAAAATCTTTAAAAAGTAGGCACACACACACACTCAAACAAACAGACACAAACACGCACACATTTAAAAAAAAAAAAAAAAAAAAATCTTGTAATTCTTAATCCTGATGATTAGCTACTTCCTTCTTTCTCTTTTAGTTTCCTCGCTAGACCTACATCAAGTTGAAATAACACCCCGTAGACTCCCTTTCAAGATTGCATAAATATAATTATAAACCATATAAAACATAGTCATTACATAGATTGCGGTGACCCTTTAGAAAACAGATCAAAACATTGTAACCTCAGTGACCTTTTAGACAACAGAGACCGCTAGTTATTTGTGTACATTTTCATTATGATTTCTCCTTTCTTTTGCTTTCTCTCTTTGTTACATATGTTTATATCTACTGCTTTTATTTCTATCTCTCTTATTTCTCAGCATTTACATTAGATATATGGGGTCTATGGAATCTGAATAATTTCTGATTTGATGGGCTAAATATATTTTGTATTCCACTAACACGTAATGAGCAAAGTGACACAAGTCAATTAAAATATATTAAACATTTTATCCCCCAATCTATAAATATTTCAGCCAGCTCACTGAGAAGTGAAAGGCTCCAATATGTATGTGAAAATATTTGAAAATTACTAATTTTTTTTAAATTATAAGTTATGTTTAGCCTAAAGTGAAGATGAGTGAAAAAATTATATTGTACTCTTTTGGCATAAAAATTTTCATAATAATTTTATGAAGTCATATGTAAATAATGCAGCTATAAGTGTTTTAATTGATACAGGTTCTCCTGTGAACCTCATGTCTAGCTCTGCATTTAACAAATTGAATCATGATGTTTCGTTAAAACTTGAATTCCCGGATGTTAATCTACAGAGTGTTTCAGGGGATAATATTTTAATTTCGGGGATTACCTACTCACCGATGGAATTTCATGAGGACTTAGATTTAATGACAGAGAAAGTGTACGTTGTAGAGGGGCTAAACATTTCATCAGACCTTCTGTTGGGTTTTAAAACAATCAAGGATAGGAAATTCTTAGTTATGTGTGAGATGAATGGTGTATCTATTAATGGTACTTTCATTGAGGCATCATCTAGTTCACCTAAGGGTTTACAATTTGTATCAAGGGTATACGTAAGAGCGTTGTGAAGAGTGGTAAACCTTTTCAAGCGAAGCGTCATACATCTGGTTGTAAGATCGCGGACACCCGACGCCGGTCCGTCCACGCAGAATGTGCCGTGATCCCAACCGCCGATATTAAATTGCACGATTATTTAGAACAATCTATGAGGGATTCTGATATTCTCATTCACTGTAATACTATCATTGAACCGCATTGTGTGAGGGTTATTGACGTTTATGCAAACAATCTTAAGAGTACAGTAAATTCTATTGTTTTATTGCCCGACACTTCAGCTATTAAGGATATTAATTTTGCCCAAGCGCTTCATGAGGTGGGTGACACTAATGTTTTTCAAACTCTCATTTTAAATGCCACAAATGGCTTAATTAATGAAATTGTATGCGGATACGAAGTTATGTAATGCTTCTTGTGTACCTTGTAAATTTGAAGAAATTAATTCTTTTCCCGAGGCTTCAGTGCGCACAGGGAACTCTATTGGTATGGATGATAGAATGCGTAAGATTTATGAGAATTTACAAGGTAACGATTTTCCTGAGGCTCAGGGTCCGCTTAAGGCGTTATTGAGGGAATTTAATGAGTCCTTACATTTAAAGGGGGATGCGATGGGGTGTACTGACATTATGGACCATAAAATTGTGTTGAGCGACAGAATCAGAAACCAGTTTACCTTCCCATGTACCGCTTGTCGCACAATGTAAATTGACTGATAAACATGTTTCGGATTTATTTTCTCAAGACGTAATTCAACCTTCCACGTCGCTTTGGCGATCACCTCTTTTCTTAGTCCCGAAGAAGGCAAAGGGGAGTTTCGAGTCGTGGTAGATTTTAGAAGACTTAATACCATCACGGAGACCGATCATTTCCATTTGCTGGCGATACCGGAAATTTTTGCAAGTTTGGGAACTCAGAATAGGGTTTTCTCTACCCTCGATCTTTCGAGTGGATTTCATCAAATCGGTTTATCACCGGACTCGAGACAATATACAGCATTTAATTCTCCCTCCGGTACCTTTGAATATAAGCGCCTACCTATGGGATTAAAAATTCACCTGCGATTTTTCAGAGATTAATGAATAATGTTTTGGCAGGATTGATCGGCCATAATGTATATGTATGTATATACGATATTATAATTTTTTCTAGAACGATAGAGGAACATCTTATCGCACTGAGAAATATACTTTCTAAATTAAATGAGCAGGTTTAAAAATTAAGGTCAGTAAATGTGAATTCTTTATAAAGATACTATCATTTTTGGGGCATGAATTAACTCCGAACGGGGTAAATACCACTGCTCAATTAATCAATTCTATCATTAATTTTACAACACCCACTAACGTTAACCCCCTGAGCCCCAGCGACGCAGCGTTTGCGTCCACAATGTATGTAACGCTAAACCCCAGCGACTCATACGTTACGTCCTGTCTGGTCCGGTCCCAATTACTCCGGTCCTATGGCACCTAGAGGGCTTAGATTTGTATGAGGACTGTGTAAGTATCCCACGCACCCATGCCGATGGTTGAAAACTCTTAAAGTCCAACCGCATGCGCGTGAGCGCGCAAAAACTTTTTTTTGGGGGGGAAATTGCCTTCAATTTTTTACTCTGGTAAAATCCGTTTTCGGGGGCTCTGTAGGACCATTGTTTTAGATTTTTGATCGGGTTTTCGTGGTTTTTCCTTCATTCCTAACCCATTCGCTATTGTTTCTGGAATACAAAAAAAATCGGAATCAGCCGGTCCTGAGTGGTACATTTATAAATATTTAGCTGGTACTCAGCGGGTTAAACAGTTACAGCAATTCCTGGGTTTATCAGGATATTACAAGGCTTTTATACAGGATTATGCAAGTATTGCGAAGCCTCTGTATATTTTACTCAAGAAGGACACTACATTTTTGTGGAGGGTTAAACAAGAGGGATCTTTTACTGAGTTAAAAGCAAGCTTAACATCTCGGCTGACCCTCGCCTTCCCTGATTTTAAGAAACCTTTCTATATTAATTCTGATGCATCATATACTGAGTTTGGGGCTGTAATTATGCAGTATGACGATAGGGATCTCTTACGGCCATTAGGATTCGCTAGTCGTTCTTTAAAACCAACCGAACATAATTATTGTGTTACCGACTTAGAAGGTGCAGCGCTAATCTGGGCGTTAAATACTTTTCGTACGGTGATATATGGTTATGGAGTAACTGTTTGGACAGACTGTTATGACTGGGGTTCAAATATATCAGGGCTCTTATTCATTGGACTAGTAATGGCATAAATGCTACAACGGAAAGCGCTAGATAATAATCGCCACGACAATGCAGTATTCCTATCAACAAAAAGAGCCTAAGTCGTTTGTGTCTCCATACATCAAACTAGGCTGCGAAATGCTTGTGTAATCATAAATGGGTATGCATAAAAAGAGTAATTAGGTTAATATAATTAATGTCTACTGTGACTGATAAAGTCTAGCTAGAGTCAATGATACGAGATACTGGTGCGCATGGCATAGCCTAGTGCAAATCTCAAGTCTGTGCGTCAAATATTACGTTATAATGAAGGGTAGCTCTCTTGAGAAACCTTAATACCGAAGTATTAAGCGTTCTCCTGGCGTACCTCAAAGACAAACAATCGAGACTAGAACAGTGCAGAATGGTATAGGCAAAAAGCCCTCATTCGTGCATGCTCTATTCTCAATGGCACACAGACTAGAATTTACCCAATCAACTCCAGTTCTCAGGTATGTCGTGCAGCTTTTTACTAAAGCCAGCACTCATAGGAAACAATACCTTATAATATCAGACCACTAGTCTAGCATTATCTAATCCAGCAGAACACTAATAATTATAGGAAGCGGCAATATGAAAGCCAAGCAATGCTTCGTGATCAACTTATCTTAACAACTAAACATACATGGGTTATATCAGACCTTAACGCACAATACAACTGGCCAGCATGAAGCTGATTTTGCAGAGTTAACCAGAGGGGGTATAATATTAATAAAAGGTGGTGAAAGATATGAAAAAAGAGAGAGGTAGGCAGAGGAAAAGATTCTCAGGTGCGGAGCGGGAGACAGGTAGCAAGGGATAAAGATGGATGCGTTCTAGAAACCAGATCTGAGGGAGAGAATGGCGAGGAACTGTATATATACTCGCACTAGCTCGAGCCGCGTGGGAAAAAAGCGGTTACAAGTCCTCTAGCCACTAGCAAAGAAGCTAGCAACATGGTAAGGACCTCTCTCAACCAACCCCCACGAGGCAGCCAGCCGTGACGTCATCGAGCGGGACAAAAACACTGCGCGCTCCCTCTCACTCTGTTCTACTCTCTCTCTCTCTCTCCCAGATCCCATCATTACTAGTTAATGATAAAACATATACTTTACAATTATATATATAAAGCCTTGACAAGGGTGAATACAAAGAGCCTTTCTGGACTGCCCATGACACGAGCTTTCATATGAAATAAAGCACACTCTAATACATAAACTGTAGCCCCATCCACTGCCCTGGCGATCGTAGCGAGTCACTGTAGGACAAGCCATGCGGTTCTAACGGAGTGGTTAACGTCACACCCCCCCAAGATTTTTCTCAGAGGCCCCAAGGCTTACAAAAAATCTGATGGTTAGAACCCATGCTATATCTCCACTTCCCATCACCCAGCGGCAGTAAAATATCTGGCACAGTTCTTCAACAAAACATTTTTCAAAATTATAACCCTCCCCAACACAATAGGTTAAATTATATGTAGTTATGCTCCTCAAAAGCGAGCTTCTCTAGCCCAGCATTCTGAGAGGAGTGCAACTCAGAATTACTGCTATAACATACTGAAAACATTCAACTATCAAAGAAAGAGTTTTTATTTGATTTTTATGTTTTTAATTTGTTTATTTCGGCTGCACTATAGGGGCAAGCCTAGTTTTTTCTTCTATACCCAACGCTCAACTCCTGCTTTACGACCCAATACGCTGGGCTTCAACCGCGAGCCAACAAGCACCAAGCGCAAAATACTATCCAAACTAAAGCAGGAAGCTACCCGTGTGTCAATCTACCCAGGATCATATACCCTTGAACGACCATCTGCAACCACGTTGTCACAACCGGCAATATGGCGTATGTCCAGGTTATATACCAGTAACCTTAGTGACCACCTGGTCAGCCCCATATTCCGATTGTGAAACTGGTCCAAGAACTTGAGAGGGTAATGATCTGGGTAAACTACAACGACCGGACCATAGGCTGGAACATAGACCTCGAAATGCCCCAGCGTAAGCACAACCGCCAGCAGCTCCTCCTCGACATCAGAGCAGCTCCCCTGGGCTGAATTGTATTTCTCCGAGCAGAAACTAACAGGATGCTCCAGCCCATCATCGTCCTTTTTCACAAGGACGGCACCAGCCCCCACACCACTAGCCTCCGTTGCTAGTTGGAAAGGTAGGCTAAAGTCAGGGGCCCTGAGGATCGGGTGAGTGCACAACAGGTGTTTTACTTCTCTAAACACCTTCTCACACTCAGGCGCCCATTAGAACTTCTTATCCTTCCAGTTATCCTCCACCTGAGCTTGACTGTCCCGTTCTCCTTCTCCACCTTGACTGCTAAACGTCATCACAGGCACAGTGAGAGGCTCAGGGGGGTGCCTCCCATACTCCTTCATGGGATTAACATGACATAACTGATTGCGCTTCCGTCTGTCTGGAGTGGCTACCAAGTAATCCAGGTCTGATAGCTCCTCCACCACCCTATAAGGACCAGCGTACTTCGCGGATAAGGGGTGACCTACAAGGGGCAGTAGAATCAACACCTCCTGACCCACGTGAAACTCCCTGAGTTCAACCTTGAGGTCGTACCTGTCCTTCCTGAGGGCCTGAGAGCTAGTCAAATTACGGCCAGCCAACTCCAGACTGCGCAACATCCGTTCTCGACTGTTGAGGACACACTTGAGCATAGAACAAGGTTTTTCTGCGCCCTCTCATACTTCTTCAACCATATGGAGAGGCCCTCTAACACGGTGTCCAAAGACGAGCTCATTAGGGCTGAATCCCAAACTCTCCCCAGATACCTCCCACACAGCAAACAAAACACATGGCAGGCCAAGATCCCAATCCCTCCCACTCTCAAAGCAACAACAACGAAGCACAGATTTCAAGCCTGAGTGCCATTGCTCTAACACACCCTGGCTCTCCGGATGATACGCAGATGACACAACCCCAACAATCTCATGCTGCGGCATTGCTTGAACAAAGAGGCTAGAAGTGAAGTTGGGTCCCTGGACTGACTGAATCCCCTGCGGGTAACCATACCGGGAAAAATACACTAGCAAGCTTCGAACCACCGTCTTCGCCGACCCATTTCTCATAGGGTACGCGTCAGGGTACCTCGTTGCTACATCTCCCGACTGTGCATCACTGTCCTCCTTCAACTCTTTCGTCTTTTTAAGCCCATCCTCTGGCCCTTCAGGAACAGTTACTGGGTCTTCTCCAGACTCGAAATGTGGTCCTAATAATGAGTCCCCGAGAAGGTCCGTTGATACTAAACTCTCAACCGCATCAACTTTCAACCCCTTCTCGGTACCCTTCCTCCGCTGATCTAAAGATTGCTGACCAGAATGTGACTCCCTGGATGCAGGGTCTCCGGTGACAACACACGCCATAGGCTGCACCGGACACTTCTCAACCCACTCCTGCTCCTCCCTACTCACGTCGGCCGGCTTCTCGGCAACGACCAAGGGTGGAGCCTCAGAAGTAGGTCAAGCAAAGTCGTTGCCGAGAAGGAGGTCGACGCCCCCAACAGGTAACTTCTCCACAATTCCTACATCCAGGTCCCGAGTCACACCATCAACTTCCACCTTCATTCTTACAAGCGGGTATGACCTTGTCGCATTAACTCCCTGAACCACAACCACCCGCGCCGTATTGACAGGTTTACCAGTGAAATTTCTCAACAGTGTTTGCGATGCCCCAGTGTCACGCAAAATTCTCACCTCATGTCTTCTACCCCCCTACTCCACACAACCGAGTCCCCTGTGGTCACTAAAGGCATCACGGACAGGGAATAAGCCTTCCGGATCCTTCTGCACTGGCAGTGTATTTACCTCGGAAGAAATGCCTCTAACAAACTCCGATGTCCTCTTGAACACTCCAATGCCGTGAGCAAAAGACACGGCTGCCGAAGGAGGTCGACTAGGGCACTCATTTGCCTTATGACCCTCCTGGTGGCAACTAAAACACATAAATTTCGGTTTCGGCTTATACTGTGATGTAAAAGGCCCCTGACTTTTCACATACGGTGTGGTGTAAGGTTTGGATTCAGTTTTAGTTTCATGGCTCTTCTGTTTAAATGTGTCATTGTTACGGGGAGGGGGAGGATAACGGTCCTTAGCACTTACATCGTACTTCTGTGAGGACCCGCAACCCCGAATCAACGACAGCCGTCTATCAGCCATTTCTGCTGCTTCGACTAGAGTTCTTGGGTTTTTCTCCTTCAAGTTCAAAGTTAGATCACCGCCCGTGCTCTTAAAGAACTGCTCCAACATCATTAACTGCTTAATTTCATCAAATGTTGTGACCTTCTCAGATCGGAGCCAGTTCCCCATAGCATCGGACAAGTCCCGGGCGTGTTCCAAAAAGGTGCTATCTCTTCCCTTAGTTACACCCCGGAACTTCAAACGGTACGTTTCTGGTTGCAGTTCGTAAGCCCTCAGGACAGCCTCCTTGAGATCCTCGTACACAATACATAACTCCAAAGGTAACGCATCGTAGGCTTTAAGACCCTTGCCTATTAATCTAGAGGATACAAGTGCTGCCCATTTATTCTCTGGCCACTGGTGTTCCTGGCACTTCTTCTCAAAGCGTGTGAAAAATTCTGTTACACCACTCTCATCAAACACCGGAACCAGTTTCAATAAGTGCGAGAGAGACTGCTCATGAACACGGTTACCAGCCCCAAGTCGCTGTCCCGTTGCCTCTACTCGCGAATTCTCTACATCCATGTCGGCACAGTACCTAGTCGACTCTAAATCAGCTTGGATTTTTGCTAGCTCTATGTGCTGGTGACTTTTTCTCTCTTCTATCTTGGCTCTCTCTTCTATCTTGGCTAATTCTAATTGCTGCTGAAGCTCACATGCCCTTTGTTGCTGCTGAAGCTCACATGCCCTTTGTTGCTGCTGAAGCTTAGCTAATTCGAGCTGAAGCAATAATTCTGGAGTTAACCCTTGAGGAGGTGAAGGTGCTACAATGTTTGAAATTACCGGTGGTCCCCCCAGGGGCAACCCACCCTGCCAGTCACCACCCAACTGCGGAAGCGTACCCGGGGTCGGCAAACTACTGGGATGGCTGGGAGTCGAGTGTAGGGGAAGCATGGCCGAAGGGCTCTGAGCACTCAACCCATCTCGCTCACCAGTCACCCTGCCCAGTACACACGTTATCAAGTTATCCCTGGTCATGCTGCTAGTAACCGCATGACCGATAGCTGTGGCCAGGCATTGAAGACCGTACCGATCCATACCCTCCAACCGCTCGGCAGTAACAGGCCATTGCAAAAATATCCTAGCATCCTCCTCACATTTCACCCGATTAACCCTTTCATCATGCTGCTGTTCCTCAGTTTCGACATTACGTACTGTGTCTCCATTCTCCTCTGATCCGGTATAAGACATGATGCTCTCAAAAATTTCCCACCTCAATATTCAGAAAAGAAGTACCCCAAAGTCGTTTGTGTCTCCATACATCAAACTAGGCTGCGAAATGCTTGTGTAATAATAAATGGGTATGCATAAAAAGAGTAATTAGGTTAATATACTTAATGTCTACTGTGACTGATAAAGTCTAGCTAGAGTCAATGATACGAGATACTGGTGCGCATGGCATGCCGCATAGCCTAGTGCAAATCTCAAGTCTGTGCGTCAAATATTACGTTATAGGGAAGGGTAGCTCTCTTGAGAAACCTTAATACCGAAGTATTAAGCGTTCTCCTGGCGTACCTCAAAGACAAACAATCGAGACTAGAAAAGTGCAGAATGGTATAGGCAAAAAGCCCTCATTCGTGCATGCTCTATTCTCAATGGCACACAGACTAGAATTTACCCAATCAACTCCAGTTCTCAGGAATGTCGTGCAGCTTTTTACTAAAGCCAGCACTCATAGGAAACAATACCTTATAATATCAGACCCCTAGTCTAGCATTATCTAATCCAGCAGAACACTAATAATTATAGGAAGCGGCAATATGAAAGCCAACCAATGCTTCGTGATCAACTTATCTTAACAACTAAACATACATTGGTTATATCAGACCTTAACGCACAATACAACTGGCCAGCATGAAGCTGATTTTGCAGAGTTAACCAGAGGGGGTATAATATTAATAAAAGGTGGTGAAAGATATGAAAAAAGAGAGAGGTAGGCAGAGGAAAAGATTCTCAGGTGCGGAGCGGAGGACAGGTAGCAAGGGATAAAGATGGATGCGTTCTAGAAACCAGATCTGAGGGAGAGAGTGGCGAGGAACTGTATATATACTCGCACTAGCTCGAGCCGCGTGGGAAAAAAGAGGTTACAAGTCCTCTAGCCACTAGCAAAGAAGCTAGCAACATGGTAAGGACCTCTCTCAACCAACCCCCACGAGGCAGCCAGCCGTGACGTCATCGAGCGGGACAAAAACACTGCGCGCTCCCTCTCACTCTGTTCTACTCTCTCTCTCTCTCTCTCCCAGATCCCATCATTACTAGTTAATGATAAAACATATACTTTACAATTAAAAATATAAAGCCTTAACATGAGTGAAAACAAAGAGCCTTTCTGGACTGCCCATGACACGAGCTTTCATATGAAATAAAGCACACTCTAATACATAAACTGTAGCCCCATCCACTGCCCTGGCGATCCTAGCGAGTCACTGTAGGACAAGCCATGCGGTTCTAACGGAGTGGTTAACGTCACACTGTCTATTTAGTCTTGCAGAGCACAGCTCACCTCATCAGATCCCCAATCATTGTCAGTGTGCAATAAACCCCTATGTGAATACTAAGAGGCTGGATTCCATGTATAAATACAAGCAGGTTTGTGTTTTGAGGGGTTGAATATTTACATCATAGTACCACCCTAGAGTCAGGCCACTGGGCACCATCTTGATTTTCAGTCTATTGTGAATTTTGTATTTCAACAATCAATGCAGTTGAGTAGATCGACACTGATAAACTAAGATATTAGTATTGTATTAGTAGCATAACCTTAGTAATGAAGTGCACAAACAACGTCTTATGATATACAATACGAATACAAGAGTCAAGATGGTGTCTACTGTATATGCTAAAGGGGCCGTCACACATAGCCGAACCGGAGCCCTCATGCAGCCCGACTCTGAATCGGCGTCATTCGGCTGAAAAAGGTGGCCGAACACTAACAAGACCGATTACAAAACGAATGCAAGCCGAACGCGCCACAGCGTAAACCGAATGCCACAGGAATGCCGACAAACCTACACAATGCCTGATGTTTTGACATTTCACAAAAATTCAACGTCTTTTTTTGGCTTTCGCGAATGCTGGACGATTGCTGCACGAGTACAAAGAACACTGCCCGATTGGCAGACACACCCTGGTCGAATGCAGCCCAGCTGTACTACAAAAGGAGGGGAGAGGCCAACACACACTTCACTTGTACAGGGGCCATAATTCATAGCTGAACCGGAGCTCGAATGCAGCCCGACTCCTAATCGGCGTCATTCAGCCGATAAAGGTGGTCGAACTGTGCCAAGACCGAATGCAAACCGAACGCGCCACAGCGTACACTGAATGCCGCAGGAATGCCGACCGATCGACACAATGCCTGGACGAACATTGCCCAATGTTTTGACATTTCAAAAATGTAATGTCATTTTTTGCTGCGCGAATGCTGGACGAATGCTGCACAAATACAAAGAACACTGCCCGATTGGCGGACGAACCCTGGTCGAATGCAACCATATGCAGCCCAGCCATACTAAAGAAGGAGGGGAGAGGCCACCCCTCATTTTACATGTACTGGTACCCCTGTCACATACCTGAGCACATCTTCCCCCATCTACATCTACTTGGACACGTCTCTAGTCGGCCACCCCCACAAAAAATACAAAAAATAATAATAACAATTTAAAACAAAAATATAAAAAGAGACTATGGGGTTTGTGCCAGAGGTACATACATACATACATGAATATATTAAACATATGTATATTTTCATAAACATGTGTAAAATGTATTGGTGTTTGACTTATTTCAAGTATTCAAGATACTACATAAAATATAAAATTAAAAAATTAGATAACTGTAAAAAACATCTATATAATAAGATCCACAATTTGTTAAAACCTTGAAATATACATGGTGCATTCTTGAAGCACAAATATGAATGTCATTTGAATTTTTTGGTTTTCATTAGTAGACAGTACTTAAAATAATGTTTGAACATATATCAATAAATTCATTCATAAGAAAATCTTTAAAAAGTAGGCACACACACACACTCAAACAAACAGACACAAACACGCACACATTTAAAAAAAAAAAAAAAAAAAAAATCTTGTAATTCTTAATCCTGATGATTAGCTACTTCCTTCTTTCTCTTTTAGTTTCCTCGCTAGACCTACATCAAGTTGAAATAACACCCCGTAGACTCCTTTTCAAGATTGCATAAATATAATTATAAACCATATAAAACATAGTCTTACATAGATTGCGGTGACCCTTTAGAAAACAGATCAAAACATTGTAACCTCAGTGACCTTTTAGACAACAGAGACCGCTAGTTATTTGTGTACATTTTCATTATGATTTCTCCTTTCTTTTGCTTTCTCTCTTTGTTACATATGTTTATATCTACTGCTTTTATTTCTATCTCTCTTATTTCTCAGCATTTACATTAGATATATGGGGTCTATGGAATCTGAATAATTTCTGATTTGATGGGCTAAATATATTTTGTATTCCACTAACACGTAATGAGCAAAGTGACACAAGTCAATTAAAATATATTAAACATTTTATCCCCCAATCTATAAATATTTCAGCCAGCTCACTGAGAAGTGAAAGGCTCCAATATGTATGTGAAAATATTTGAAAATTACTAATTTTTTTTAAATTATGTTATGTTTAGCCTAAAGTGAAGATGAGGGAACAAATTATATTGTACTCTTTTGGCATAAAAATGTTCATAATAATTTTATGAAGTCATATGTAAATAATGCAGCTATAAGTGTTTTAATTGATACAGGTTCTCCTGTGAACCTCATGTCTAGCTCTGCATTTAACAAATTGAATCATGATGTTTCGTTAAAACTTGAATTCCCGGATGTTAATCTACAGAGTGTTTCAGGGGATAATATTTTAATTTCGGGGATTACCTACTCACCGATGGAATTTCATGAGGACTTAGATTTAATGACGGAGAAAGTGTACGTTGTAGAGGGGCTAAACATTTCATCAGACCTTCTGTTGGGTTTTAAAACAATCAAGGATAGGAAATTCTTAGTTATGTGTGAGATGAATGGTGTATCTATTAATGGTACTTTCATTGAGGCATCATCTAGTTCACCTAAGGGTTTACAATTTGTATCAAGGGGTATACGTAAGAGCGTTGTGAAGAGTGGTAAACCTTTTCAAGTGAAGCGTCATACATCTGGTTGTAAGATCGCGGACACCCGACGCCGGTCCGTCCACGCAGAATGTTCCGTGATCCCAACCGCCGATATTAAATTGCACGATTATTTAGAACAATCTATGAGGGATTCTGATATTCTCATTCACTGTAATACTATCATTGAACCGCATTGTGTGAGGGTTATTGACGTTTATGCAAACAATCTTAAGAGTACAGTAAATTCTATTGTTTTATTGCCCGACACTTCAGCTATTAAGGATATTAATTTTGCCCAAGCGCTTCATGAGGTGGATGACACTAATGTTTTTCAAACTCTCATTTTAAATGCCACAAATGGCTTAATTAATGAAATTGTATGCGGATACGAAGTTATGTAATGCTTCTTGTGTACCTTGTAAATTTGAAGAAATTAATTCTTTTCCCGAGGCTTCAGTGCGCACAGGGAACTCTATTGGTATGGATGATAGAATGCGTAAGATTTATGAGAATTTACACGGTAACGATTTTCCTGAGGCTCAGGGTCCGCTTAAGGCGTTATCGAGGGAATTTAATGAGTCCTTACATTTAAAGGGGGATGCGATGGGGTGTACTGACATTATGGACCATCAAATTGTGTTGAGCGACATAATCAGAAACCAGTTTACCTTCCCATGTACCGCTTGTCGCACAATGTAAATTGACTGATAAACATGTTTCGGATTTATTTTCTCAAGACGTAATTCAACCTTCCACGTCGCTTTGGCGATCACCTCTTTTCTTAGTCCCGAAGAAGGCAAAGGGGAGTTTCGAGTCGTGGTTATATTTTAGAAGACTTAATACCATCACGGAGACCGATCATTTCCTATGCTGGCGATACCGGAAATTTTTGCAAGTTTGGGAACTCAGAATAGGGTTTTCTCTACCCTCGATCTTTCGAGTGGATTTCATCAAATCGGTTTATCACCGGACTCGAGACAATATACAGCATTTAATTCTCCCTCCGGTACCTTTGAATATAAGCGCCTACCTATGGGCTTAAAAATTCACCTGCGATTTTTCAGAGATTAATGAATAATGTTTTGGCAGGATTGATCGGCCATAATGTATATGTATGTATATACGATATTATAATTTTTTCTAGAACGATAGAGGAACATCTTATCGCACTGAGAAATATACTTTCTAAATTAAATGAGCAGGTTTAAAAATTAAGGTCAGTAAATGTGAATTCTTTATAAAGATACTATCATTTTTGGGGCATGAATTAACTCCGAACGGGGTAAATACCACTGCTCAATTAATCAATTCTATCATTAATTTTACAACACCCACTAATGTTAACCCCCTGAGCCCCAGCGACGCAGCGTTTGCGTCCACAATTTATGTAACGCTAAACCCCAGCGACTCATACGTTGCGTCCTGTCTGGTCCGGTCCCAATTACTCCGGTCCTATGGCACCTAGAGGGCTTAGATTTGTATGGGGACTGTGTAAGTATCCCACGCAACCATGCCGATGGTTGAAAACATTCAAAGTCCAACCTCGTGCGTGTGAGCGCGCAAACACTTTTTTTTTTGGGGAAATTGCCTTCAATTTTTTACTCTTGTAAAATCCGTTTTCGGGGGCTCTGTAGGACCATTGTTTTAGATTTTTGATCGGGTTTTCGTGGTTTTTCCTTCATTCCTAACCCATTCGCTATTGTTTCTGGAATAAAAAAAAAATCGGAATCAGCCGGTCCTGAGTGGTACATTTATAAATATTTAGCTGGTACTCAGCGGGTTAAACAGTTACAGCAATTCCTGGGTTTATCAGGATATTACAAGGCTTTTTTACAGGATTATGCAAGTATTGCGAAGCCTCTGTATATTTTACTCAAGAAGGACACTACATTTTTGTGGAGGGTTAAACAAGAGGGATCTTTTACTGAGTTAAAAGCAAGCTTAACATCTCGGCTGACCCTCGCCTTCCCTGATTTTAAGAAACCTTTCTATATTAATTCTGATGCATCATATTCTGGGTTGGGCTGTAATTATGCAGTATGACGATAGGGATCTCTTACGGCCGTTAGGATTCGCTAGTCGTTCTTTAAAACCAACCGAACATAATTATTGTGTTACCAACTTAGAAGGTGCAGCGCTAATCTGGGCGTTAAATACTTTTCGTACGGTGATATATGGTTATGGAGTAACTGTTTGGACAGACTGTTACGACTGGGGTTCAAATATATCAGGGCTCTTATTCATTGGACTAGTAATGGCATAAATGCTACAACGGAAAGCGCTAGATAATAATCGCCACGACAATGCAGTATTCCTATCAACAAAAAGAGCCTAAGTCGTTTGTGTCTCCATACATCAAACTAGGCTGCGAAATGCTTGTGTAATCATAAATGGGTATGCATAAAAAGAGTAATTAGGTTAATATACTTAATGTCTACTGTGACTGATACAGTCTAGCTAGAGTCAATGATACGAGATACTGGTGCGCATGGCATAGCCTAGTGCACATCTCAAGTCTGTGCGTCAAATATTACGTTATAGGGAAGGGTAGCTCTCTTGAGAAACCTTAATACCGAAGTATTAAGCGTTCTCCTGGCGTACCTCAAAGACAAACAATCGAGACTAGAACAGTGCAGAATGGTATAGGCAAAAAGCCCTCATTCGTGCATGCTCTATTCTCAATGGCACACAGACTAGAATTTACCCAATCAACTCCAGTTCTCAGGTATGTCGTGCAGCTTTTTACTAAAGCCAGCACTCATAGGAAACAATACCTTATAATATCAGACCACTAGTCTAGCATTATCTAATCCAGCAGAACACTAATAATTATAGGAAGCGGCAATATGAAAGCCAACCAATGCTTCGTGATCAACTTATCTTAACAACTAAACATACATGGGTTATATCAGACCTTAACGCACAATACAACTGGCCAGCATGAAGCTGATTTTGCACTTAACCAGAGGGGGTATAATATTAATAAAAGGTGGTGAAAGATATGAAAAAAGAGAGAGGTAGGCAGAGGAAAAGATTCTCAGGTGCGGAGCGGGGGAAAGGTAGCAAGGGATAAAGATGGATGCGTTCTATAAACCAGATCTGAGGAAGAGAGTGGCGAGGAACTGTACATATACTCGCACTAGCTCGAGCCGCGTGGGAAAAAAGCGGTTACAAGTCCTCTAGCCACTAGCAAAGAAGCTAGCAACATGGTAAGGACCCCTCTCAACCAACCCCCACGAGGCAGCCAGCCGTGACGTCATCGAGCGGGACAAAAACACTGCGCGCTCCCTCTCACTCTGTTCTACTCTCTCTCTCTCTCTCCCAGATCCCATCATTACTAGTTAATGATAAAACATATACTTTACAATTAAATATATAAAGCCTTGACATGGGTGAAAACAAAGAGCCTTTCTGGACTGCCCATGACACGAGCTTTCATATGAAATAAAGCACACTCTAATACATAAACTGTAGCCCCATCCACTGCCCTGGCGATCCTAGCGAGTCACTGTAGGACAAGCCATGCGGTTCTAACGGAGTGGTTAACGTCACACCCCCCCCAAGATTTTTCTCAGAGGCCCCAAGGCTCACAAAAATCTGATGGTTAGAACCCATGCTATATCTCCACTTCCCATCACCCAGTGGCAGTAAAATATCTGGCACAGTTCTTCAACAAAACATTTTCAAAATTATAACCCTCCCCAACACAATAGGTTAAATTATATGTAGTTATGCTCCTCAAGAGCGAGCTTCTCTAGCCCAGCATTCTGAGAGGAGTGCAACTCAGAATTACTGCTATAACATACTGAAAACATTCAACTATCAAAGAAAGAGTTTTTATTTGATTTTTATGTTTTTCATTTGTTTATTTCGGCTGCACTATAGGGGCAAGCCTAGTTTTTTCTTCTATACCAAACGCTCAACTCCTGCTTTACGACCCAATACGCTGGGCTACAACCGCGAGCCAACAAGCACCAAGCGCAAAATACTATCCAAACTAAAGCAGGAGGCTACCCGTGTGTCAATCTACCCAGGATCATATACCCTTGAACGACCATCTGCAACCACGTTGTCACAACCGGCAATATGGCGTATGTCCAGGTTATATACCAGTAACCTTAGTGACCACCTGGTCAGCCCCATATTCCGATTGTGAAACTGGTCCAAGAACTTGAGAGGGTGATGATCTGGGTAAACTACAACGACCGGACCATAGGCTGGAACATAGACCTCGAAATGCCCCAGCGTAAGCACAACCGCCAGCAGCTCCTCCTCGACAACAGAGCAGCTCCCCTGGGCCGAATTGTACTTCTCCGAGCAGAAACTAACAGGATGCTCCAGCCCATCATCGTCCTTTTTCACAAGGACGGCACCAGCCCCCACACCACTAGCCTCCGTTGCTAGTTGGAAAGGTAGGCTAAAGTCAGGGGCCCTGAGGATCGGGTGAGTGCACAACAGGTGTTTTACTTCTCTAAACACCTTCTCACACTCAGGCGCCCATTTGAACTTCTTATCCTTCCAGTTATCCTCCACCTGAGCTTGACTGTCCCGTTCTCCTTCTCCACCTTGACTGCTAAACGTCATCACAGGCACAGTGAGAGGCTCAGGGGGGTGCCTCCCATACTCCTTCATGGGATTAACATGACATAACTGATTGCGCTTCCGTCTGTCTGGAGTGGCTACCAAGTAATCCAGGTCTGATAGCTCCTCCACCACCCTATAAGGACCAGCGTACTTCGCGGATAAGGGGTGACCTACAAGGGGCAGTAGAATCAACACCTCCTGACCCACGTGAAACTCCCTGAGTTCAATCTTGAGGTCGTACCTGTCCTTCCTGAGGGCCTGAGAGCTAGTCAAATTACGGCCAGCCAACTCCAGACTGCGCAACATCCGTTCTCGACTGTTGAGGACACACTTGAGCATAGAACAAGGTTTTTCTGCGCCCTCTCATACTTCTTCAACCATATGGAGAGGCCCTCTAACACGGTGTCCAAAGACGAGCTCATTAGGGCTGAATCCCAAACTCTCCCAAGGTACCTCCCACACAGCAAACAAAACACATGGCAGGCCAAGATCCCAATCCCTCCCACTCTCAAAGCAACAACAACGAAGCACAGATTTCAAGGCTGAGTGCCATCGCTCTAACACACCCTGGCTCTCCGGATGATACGCAGATGACACAACCCCAACAATCTCATGCTGCGGCATTGCTTGAACAAAGAGGCTAGAAGTGAAGTTGGGTCCCTGGACTGACTGAATCCCCTGCGGGTAACCATACCGGGAAAAATACACTAGCAAGCTTCGAACCACCGTCTTCGCCGACCCCTTTCTCATAGGGTACGCGTCAGGGTACCTCGTTGCTACATCTCCCGACTGTGCATCACTGTCCTCCTTCAACTCTTTCGTCTTTTTAAGCCCATCCTCTGCCCCTTCAGGAACAGTTACTGGGTCTTCTCCAGACTCGAAATGTGGTCCTAATAATGAGTCCCCGAGAAGGTCCGTTGATACTAAACTCTCAACCGCATCAACTTTCAACCCCTTCTCGGTACCCTTCCTCCGCTGATCTAAAGATTGCTGACCAGAATGTGACTCCCTGGATGCAGGATCTCCGGTGACAACACACGCCATAGGCTGCACCGGACACTTCTCAACCCACTCCAGCTCCTCCCTACTCACGTCGGCCGGCTTCTCGGCAACGACCAAGGGTGGAGCCTCAGAAGTAGGTCAAGCAAAGTCGTTGCCGAGAAGGAGGTAGACGCCCCCAACAGGTAACTTCTCCACAATTCCTACATCCAGGTCCCGAGTCACACCATCAACTTCCACCTTCATTCTTACAAGCGGGTATGACCTTGTCGCATTAACTCCCTGAACCACAACCACCCGCGCCGTATTGACAGGTTTACCAGTGAAATTTCTCAACAGTGTTTGCGATGCCCCAGTGTCACGCAAAATTCTCACCTCATGTCTTCTACCCCCCCACTCCACACAACCGAGTCCCCTGTGGTCACTAAAGGCATCACGGACAGGGAATAAGCCTTCCGGATCCTTCTGCACTGGCAGTGTATTTACCTCGGAAGAAATGCCTCTAACAAACTCCGATGTCCTCTTGAACACTCCAATGCCGTGAGCAAAAGACACGGCTGCCGGAGGAGGTCGACTAGGGCACTCATTTGCCTTATGACCCTCCTGGTGGCAACTAAAACACATAAATTTCGGTTTCGGCTTATACTGTGATGTAAAAGGCCCCTGACTTTTCACATACGGTGTGGTGTAAGGTTTGGATTCAGTTTTAGTTTCATGGCTCTTCTGTTTAAATGTGTCATTGTTACGGGGAGGGGGAGGATAACGGTCCTTAGCACTTACATCGTACTTCTGTGAGGACCCGCACCCCGAATCAACGACAGCCGTCTATCAGCCATTTCTGCTGCTTCGACTAGAGTTCTTGGGTTTTTCTCCTTCAAGTTCAAAGTTAGATCACTAACTTTTTACCGCATTGTGTGAGGGTTATTGACGTTTATGCAAACAATCTTAGGAGTACAGTAAATTCTATTGTTTTATTGCCCGACACTTCAGCTATTAAGGATATTAATTTTGCCCAAGCGCTTCATGAGGTGGATGACACTAATGTTTTTCAAACTCTCATTTTAACCCTTAATTAGCGGCGAGCAACATAAGTCGAGTTAAATAAAGCTGGACTATGTGGCGGCGCTCGACATAACTCGAGTGGCAATTTCAGCACGTAATGTGGCTGAGAGAGAGAGACAAGTGGTGGCAGGAGACTAGCGAGCGTATGACTGCTCCAGACCACCGCGGCGAACCTACTGACACAAATCTCAGCTCCCTCCTCCCTCTCTCACTCGCTACATACTCAATTATGTACTGAAAGTACCGAATTACCTGCTTTTTGCACTCGCGTTGCACGGTTATTGCAAGAAAACTATCCATCATACAAGGATCGTTATGGTGTCATTCGAAAGCTCTGTTTATGCCCTTTCAGGGATAGGTACTTGTTTTACGTTCTGGGTCTTATTTAGGCATGAAAATGATCACGTAAACAGCCCTATTTTGGCTAAAAACACCCCGCTGTGCGGTACACATAAATAAACCGCATAGGCCGCTCGTAAGGTGTTAAATGCCACAAATGGCTTAATTAATGAAATTGTATGCGGATACGAAGTTATGTAATGCTTCTTGCGTACCTTGTAAATTTGAAGAAATTAATTCTTTTCCCGAGGCTTCAGTGCGCACAGGGAACTCTATTGGTATGGATGATAGAATGCGTAAGATTTATGAGAATTTACAAGGTAACGATTTTCCTGAGGCTCAGGGTCCGCTTAAGGCGTTATCGAGGGAATTTAATGAGTCCTTACATTTAAAGGGGGATGCGATGGGGTATACTGACATTATGGACCATCAAATTGTGTTGAGCGACATAATCAGAAACCAGTTTACCTTCCCATGTACCGCTTGTCGCACAATGTAAATTGACTGATAAACATGTTTCGGATTTATTTTCTCAAGACGTAATTCAACCTTCCACGTCGCTTTGGCGATCACCTCTTTTCTTAGTCCCGAAGAAGGCAAAGGGGAGTTTCGAGTCGTGGTTATATTTTAGAAGACTTAATACCATCACGGAGACCGATCATTTCCATATGCTGGCGATACCGGAAATTTTTGCAAGTTTGGGAACTCAGAATAGGGTTTTCTCTACCCTCGATCTTTCGAGTGGATTTCATCAAATCGGTTTATCACCGGACTCGAGACAATATACAGCATTTAATTCTCCCTCCGGTACCTTTGAATATAAGCGCCTACCTATGGGCCTTAAAAATTCACCTGCGATTTTTCAGAGATTAATGAATAATGTTTTGGCAGGATTGATCGGCCATAATGTATATGTATGTATATACGATATTATAATTTTTTCTAGAACGATAGAGGAACATCTTATCGCACTGAGAAATATACTTTCTAAATTAAATGAGCAGGTTTAAAAATTAAGGTCAGTAAATGTGAATTCTTTATAAAGATACTATCATTTTTGGGGCATGAATTAACTCCGAACGGGGTAAATACCACTGCTCAATTAATCAATTCTATCATTAATTTTACAACACCCACTAACGTTAACCCCCTGAGCCCCAGCGACGCAGCGTTTGCGTCCACAATGTATGTAACGCTAAACCCCAGCGACTCATACGTTGCGTCCTGTTTGGTCCGGTCCCAATTACTCCGGTCCTATGGCACCTAGAGGGCTTAGATTTGTATGGGGACTGTGTAAGTATCCCACGCACCCATGCCGATGGTTGAAAACTCTTAACCCTTAAAAAGCGGCTCACCACTTAAGTCGAGTTAAATAAAGCTGGACTATGTGGCGGCGCTCGACATAACTCGAGTGGCAATTTCAGCACGTAATGTGGCTGAGAGAGAGAGACAAGTGGTGGCAGGAGACTAGCGAGCGTATGACTGCTCCAGACCACCGCGGCGAACCTACTGACACAAATCTCAGCTCCCTCCTCCCTCTCTCACTCGCTACATACTCAATTATGTACCGAAAGTACCGAATTACCTGCTTTTTGCACTCGCGTTGCACGGTTATTGCAAGAAAACTATCCATCATACAAGGATCGTTATGGTGTCATTCGAAAGCTCTGTTTATGCGCTTTCAGGGATAGGTACTTGTTTTACGTTCTGGGTCTTATTTAGGCATGAAAATGATCACGTAAACAGCCCTATTTTGGCTAAAAACACCCCGCTGGGCGGTACATATAAATAAACCGCATAGGCCGCTCGTAAGGTGTTGACACCTTACGAGCGGCCTATGCGGTTTATTTATGTGTACCGCCCAGCGGGGTGTTTTTAGCCAAAATAGGGCTGTTTACGTGATCATTTTCATGCCTAAATAAGACCCAGAACGTAAAACAAGTATCTATCCCTGAAAGGGCATAAACAGAGCTTTCGAATGACACCATAACGATCCTTGTATGATGGATAGTTTTCTTGCAATAACCGTGCAACGCGAGTGCAAAAAGCAGGTAATTCGGTACTTTCGGTATATAATTGAGTATGTAGCGAGTGAGAGAGGGAGGAGGGAGCTGAGATTTGTGTCAGTAGGTTCGCCGCGGTGGTCTGGAGCAGTCATACGCTCGCTAGTCTCCTGCCACCACTTGTCTCTCTCTCTCAGCCACATTACGTGCTGAAATTGCCACTCGACCTATGTCGAGCGCCGCCACATAGTCCAGCTTTATTTAACTCGACTTATGTTGCTCGCCGCTAATTAAGGGTTAAAGTCCAACCGCGTGCGCGTGAGCGCGCAAAAACTTTTTTTTGGGGGGGAAATTGCCTTCAATTTTTTACTCTTGTAAAATCCGTTTTCGGGGGCTCTGTAGGACCATTGTTTTAGATTTTTGATCGGGTTTTCGTGGTTTTTCCTTCATTCCTAACCCATTCGCTATTGTTTCTGGAATAACAAAAAAAATCGGAATCAGCCGGTCCTGAGTGGTACATTTATAAATATTTAGCTGGTACTCAGCGGGTTAAACAGTTACAGCAATTCCTGGGTTTATCAGGATATTACAAGGCTTTTTTACAGGATTATGCAAGTATTGCGAAGCCTCTGTATATTTTACTCAAGAAGGACACTACATTTTTGTGGAGGGTTAAACAAGAGGGATCTTTTACTGAGTTAAAAGCAAGCTTAACATCTCGGCTGACCCTCGCCTTCCCTGATTTTAAGAAACCTTTCTATATTAATTCTGATGCATCATATACTGGGTTTGGGGCTGTAATTATGCAGTATGACGATAGGGATCTCTTACGGCCGTTAGGATTCGCTAGTCGTTCTTTAAAACCAACCGAACATAATTATTGTGTTACCAACTTAGAAGGTGCAGCGCTAATCTGGGCGTTAAATACTTTTCGTACGGTGATATATGGTTATGGAGTAACTGTTTGGACAGACTGTTACGACTGGGGTTCAAATATATCAGGGCTCTTATTCATTGGACTAGTAATGGCATAAATGCTACAACGGAAAGCGCTAGATAATAATCGCCACGACAATGCAGTATTCCTATCAACAAAAAGAGCCTAAGTCGTTTGTGTCTCCATACATCAAACTAGGCTGCGAAATGCTTGTGTAATCATAAATGGGTATGCATAAAAAGAGTAATTAGGTTAATATACTTAATGTCTACTGTGACTGATAAAGTCTAGCTAGAGTCAATGATACGAGATACTGGTGCGCATGGCATAGCCTAGTGCACATCTCAAGTCTGTGCGTCAAATATTACGTTATAGGGAAGGGTAGCTCTCTTGAGAAACCTTAATACCGAAGTATTAAGCGTTCTCCTGGCGTACCTCAAAGACAAACAATCGAGACTAGAACAGTGCAGAATGGTATAGGCAAAAAGCCCTCATTCGTGCATGCTCTATTCTCAATGGCACACAGACTAGAATTTACCCAATCAACTCCAGTTCTCAGGTATGTCGTGCAGCTTTTTACTAAAGCCAGCACTCATAGGAAACAATACCTTATAATATCAGACCACTAGTCTAGCATTATCTAATCCAGCAGAACACTAATAATTATAGGAAGCGGCAATATGAAAGCCAACCAATGCTTCGTGATCAACTTATCTTAACAACTAAACATACATGGGTTATATCAGACCTTAACACACAATACAACTGGCCAGCATGAAGCTGATTTTGCACTTAACCAGAGGGGGTATAATATTAATAAAAGGTGGTGAAAGATATGAAAAAAGAGAGAGGTAGGCAGAGGAAAAGATTCTCAGGTGCGGAGCGGGGGAAAGGTAGCAAGGGATAAAGATGGATGCGTTCTATAAACCAGATCTGAGGAAGAGAGTGGCGAGGAACTGTATATATACTCGCACTAGCTCGAGCCGCGTGGGAAAAAAGCGGTTACAAGTCCTCTAGCCACTAGCAAAGAAGCTAGCAACATGGTAAGGACCCCTCTCAACCAACCCCCACGAGGCAGCCAGCCGTGACGTCATCGAGCGGGACAAAAACACTGCGCGCTCCCTCTCACTCTGTTCTACTCTCTCTCTCTCTCTCCCAGATCCCATCATTACTAGTTAATGATAAAACATATACTTTACAATTAAATATATAAAGCCTTGACATGGGTGAAAACAAAGAGCCTTTCTGGACTGCATATGACACAAGCTTTCATATGAAATAAAGCACACTCTAATACATAAACTGTAGCCCCATCCACTGCCCTGGCGATCCTAGCGAGTCACTGTACGACAAGCCATGCGGTTCTAACGGAGTGGTTAACGTCACACTGTCTATTTAGTCTTACAGAGCACAGCTCACCTCATCAGATATCCCCAGAATTATCATTGTCAGTGTGCAATAAACCCCTATGTGTGAATACTAAGAGGCTGGATTCCATGTATAATTAAATACAAGCAGGTTTGTGTTTTGAGGGGTTGAATATTTACATCATAGTACCACCCTAGAGTCTGGCCACTGGGCATCATCTTGATTTTCAGTCTATTGTGAATTTTGTATTTCAACAATCAATGCAGTTGAGTAGATCGACACTGATAAACTAAGATATATTAGTATTGTATTAGTAGCATAACCTTAGTAATGAAGTGCACAAACAACGTCTTATGATATACAATACGAATACAAGACTCAAGATGGTGTCTACTGTATATGCTAAAGGGGCCGTCACACATAGCCGAACCGGAGCCCTCATGCAGCCCGACTCTGAATCGGCGTCATTCGGCTGAAAAAGGTGGCCGAACACAAACAAGACTGATTACAAAACGAATGCAAGCCGACCGCGCCACAGCGTAAACCGAATGCCACAGGAATGCCGACAAACCTACACAATGCCTGATGTTTTGACATTTCACAAAAATTCAACGTCTTTTTTTGGCTTTCGCGAATGCTGGACGAATGCTGCACGAGTACAAAGAACACTGCCCGATTGACAGACACACCCTGGTCGAATGCAGCCCAGCTGTACTACAAAAGGAGGGGAGAGGCCAACACACACTTCACTTGTACAGGGGCCATAATACATAGCTGAACCGGAGCTCGAATGCAGCCCGACTCCGAATCGGCGTCATTCAGCCGATAAAGGTGGTCGAACTGTGCCAAGACCGAATGCAAACCGAACGCGCCACAGCGTACACTGAATGCCGCAGGAATGCCGACCGATCGACACAATGCCTGGACGAACATTGCCCAATGTTTTGACATTTCAAAAATGTAATGTCATTTTTTGCTGCGCGAATGCTGGACGAATGCTGCACAAATACAAAGAACACTGCCCGATTGGCGGACGAACCCTGGTCGAATGCAACCAAATGCAGCCCAGCCATACTAAAGAAGGAGGGGAGAGGCCACCCCTCATTTTACATGTACTGGTACCCCTGTCACATACCTGAGCACATCTTCCCCCATCTACATCTACTTGGACACGTCTCTAGTCGGCCACCCCCACAAAAAATACAAATAATAATAATAACAATTTAAAACAAAAATATAAAAAGAGACTATGGGGTTTGTGCCAGAGGTACATACATACATACATGAATATATTAAACATGTGCATATTTTCATAAACATGTGTAAAATATATTGGTGTTTGACTTATTTCAAGTATTCAAGATACTACATAAAATATAAAATTAAAAAATTAGATAACTGTAAAAAACATCTATATAATAAGATCCACAATTTGTTAAAACCTTGAAATATACATGGTGCATTCTTGAAGCACAAATATGAATGTCATTTGAATTTTTTGGTTTTCATTAGTAGACAGTACTTAAAATAATGTTTGAACATATATCAATAAATTCATTCATAAGAAAATCTTTAAAAAGTAGGCACACACACACACTCAAACAAACAGACACAAACACGCACACATTTAAAAAAAAAAAAAAATCTTGTAATTCTTAATCCTGATGATTAGCTACTTCCTTCTTTCTCTTTTAGTTTCCTCGCTAGACCTACATCAAGTTGAAATAACACCCCGTAGACTCCCTTTCAAGATTGCATAAATATAATTATAAACCATATAAAACATAGTCATTACATAGATTGCGGTGACCCTTTAGAAAACAGATCAAAACATTGTAACCTCAGTGACCTTTTAGACAACAGAGACCGCTAGTTATTTGTGTACATTTTCATTATGATTTCTCCTTTCTTTTGCTTTCTCTCTTTGTTACATATGTTTATATCTACTGCTTTTATTTCTATCTCTCTTATTTCTCAGCATTTACATTAGATATATGGGGTCTATGGAATCTGAATAATTTCTGATTTGATGGGCTAAATATATTTTGTATTCCACTAACACGTAATGAGCAAAGTGACACAAGTCAATTAAAATATATTAAACATTTTATCCCCCAATCTATAAATATTTCAGCCAGCTCACTGAGAAGTGAAAGGCTCCAATATGTATGTGAAAATATTTGAAAATTACTAATTTTTTTTAAATTATAAGTTATGTTTAGCCTAAAGTGAAGATGAGGGAAAAAATTATATTGTACTGTTTTGGCATAAAAATATTCATAATAATTTTATGAAGTCATATGTAAATAATGCAGCTATAAGTGTTTTAATTGATACAGGTTCTCCTGTGAACCTTATGTCTAGCTCTGCATTTAACAAATTGAATCATGATGTTTCGTTAAAACTTGAATTCCCGGATGTTAATCTACAGAGTGTTTCAGGGGATAATATTTTAATTTCGGGGATTACCTACTCACCGATGGAATTTCATGAGGACTTAGATTTAATGACGGAGAAAGTGTACGTTGTAGAGGGGCTAAACATTTCATCAGACCTTCTGTTGGGTTTTAAAACAATCAAGGATAGGAAATTCTTAGTTATGTGTGAGATGAATGGTGTATCTATTAATGGTACTTTCATTGAGGCATCATCTAGTTCACCTAAGGGTTTACAATTTGTATCAAGGGGTATACGTAAGAGCGTTGTGAAGAGTGGTAAACCTTTTCAAGCGAAGCGTCATACATCTGGTTGTAAGATCGCGGACACCCGACGCCGGTCCGTCCACGCAGAATGTTCCGTGATCCCAACCGCCGATATTAAATTGCACGATTATTTAGAACAATCTATGAGGGATTCTGATATTCTCATTCACTGTAATACTATCATTGAACCGCATTGTGTGAGGGTTATTGACGTTTATGCAAACAATCTTAAGAGTACAGTAAATTCTATTGTTTTATTGCCCGACACTTCAGCTATTAAGGATATTAATTTTGCCCAAGCGCTTCATGAGGTGGATGACACTAATGTTTTTCAAACTCTCATTTTAAATGCCACAAATGGCTTAATTAATGAAATTGTATGCGGATACGAAGTTATGTAATGCTTCTTGCGTACCTTGTAAATTTGAAGAAATTAATTCTTTTCCCGAGGCTTCAGTGTGCACAGCGAACTCTATTGGTATGGATGATAGAATGCGTAAGATTTATGAGAATTTACAAGGTAACGATTTTCCTGAGGCTCAGGGTCCGCTTAAGGCGTTATTGAGGGAATTTAATGAGTCCTTACATTTAAAGGGGGATGCGATGGGGTGTACTGACATTATGGACCATAAAATTGTGTTGAGCGACAGAATCAGAAACCAGTTTTCCTTCCCATGTACCGCTTGTCGCACAATGTAAATTGACTGATAAACATGTTTCGGATTTATTTTCTCAAGACGTAATTCAACCTTCCACGTCGCTTTGGCGATCACCTCTTTTCTTAGTCCCGAAGAAGGCAAAGGGGAGTTTCGAGTCGTGGTAGATTTTAGAAGACTTAATACCATCACGGAGACCGATCATTTCCATATGCTGGCGATACCGGAAATTTTTGCAAGTTTGGGAACTCAGAATAGGGTTTTCTCTACCCTCGATCTTTCGAGTGGATTTCATCAAATCGGTTTATCACCGGACTCGAGACAATATACAGCATTTAATTCTCCCTCCGGTACCTTTGAATATAAGCGCCTACCTATGGGCCTTAAAAATTCACCTGCGATTTTTCAGAGATTAATGAATAATGTTTTGGCAGGATTGATCGGCCATAATGTATATGTATGTATATACGATATTATAATTTTTTCTAGAACGATAGAGGAACATCTTATCGCACTGAGAAATATACTTTCTAAATTAAATGAGCAGGTTTAAAAATTAAGGTCAGTAAATGTGAATTCTTTATAAAGATACTATCATTTTTGGGGCATGAATTAACTCCGAACGGGGTAAATACCACTGCTCAATTAATCAATTCTATCATTAATTTTACAACACCCACTAACGTTAACCCCCTGAGCCCCAGCGACGCAGCGTTTGTGTCCACAATGTATGTAACGCTAAACCCCAGCGACTCATACGTTGCGTCCTGTCTGGTCCGGTCCCAATTACTCCGGTCCTATGGCACCTAGAGGGCTTAGATTTGTATGAGGACTGTGTAAGTATCCCACGCACCCATGCCGATGGTTGAAAACTCTTAAAGTCCAACCGCGTGTGCGTGAGCGCGCAAAAACTTTTTTTTTGGGGGGAAATTGCCTTCAATTTTTTACTCTTGTAAAATCCGTTTTCGGGGGCTCTGTAGGACCATTGTTTTAGATTTTTGATCGGGTTTTCGTGGTTTTTCCTTCATTCCTAACCAATTCCCTATTGTTTCTGGAATACAAAAAAAATCGGAATCAGCCGGTCCTGAGTGGTACATTTATAAATATTTAGCTGGTACTCAGCGGGTTAAACAGTTACAGCAATTCCTGGGTTTATCAGGATATTACAAGGCTTTTATACAGGATTATGCAAGTATTGCGAAGCCTCTGTATATTTTACTCAAGAAGGACACTACATTTTTGTGGAGGGTTAAACAAGAGGGATCTTTTACTGAGTTAAAAGCAAGCTTAACATCTCGGCTGACCCTCGCCTTCCCTGATTTTAAGAAACCTTTCTATATTAATTCTGATGCATCATATACTGGGTTTGGGGCTGTAATTATGCAGTATGACGATAGGGATCTCTTACGGCCGTTAGGATTCGCTAGTCGTTCTTTAAAACCAACCGAACATAATTATTGTGTTACCGACTTAGAAGGTGCAGCGCTAATCTGGGCGTTAAATACTTTTCGTACGGTGATATATGGTTATGGAGTAACTGTTTGGACAGACTGTTACGACTGGGGTTCAAATATATCAGGGCTCTTATTCATTGGACTAGTAATGGCATAAATGCTACAACGGAAAGCGCTAGATCCAACCTCTGATGTATATTCCCAGTGAACAAAGAACACAAATACTCTACAGAGTTCTATATGCAATAATAGGCTATCAAACTCTCAATACATGTGCGTCTACTCTAGGCTTAATGTTATGTGAAAACAGCCTATTACTACCTATAACCGAAGGTGCTTGGTTATGGTATGCAAAGTAAGGTGGTAAGAGAAGTTACAGCTTACGTTACTTTAATCAATAAATGTCAGGCACTCCTGCATGAAAGAAAGTGCACTAAAGTCCTTCAACACTAACAAGGAATCTTCTTTAAATGTTAGATGCTATAAAGATGCTCGTATCGGAAATGGAACCCAAAAAGGCAGGCAGCGGAACAATGCTCGTGCAGGCTATGCACACAAAAAGGCAGAATATATAATGCCGTCGGAGCCAAGAATATCCTAAACACTACAACAATAATAATAATCGCCCCGACAATGCAGTATTCCTATCAACAAAAAGAGCCTAAGTCGTTTGTGTCTCAATACAACAAACTAGGCTGCGAAATGCTTGTGTAATCATAAACGGGTATACATAAAAAGAGTAATTGGTTTAATATACTTAATGTCTACTGTGACTGATAAAGTTTAGCTAGAGTCAATGATAAGAGATACTGGTGCGCATGGCATGCCACATAGCCTAGTGCAAATCTCAAGTCTGTGCGTCAAATATTACGTTATAATGAAGGGTAGCTCTCTTGAGAAACCTTAATACCGAAGTATTAAGCGTTCTCCTGGCGTACCTCAAAGACAAACAACGAGCTTAGAACAGTGCAGAATGGTATAGGCAAAAAGCCCTCATTCGTGCATGCTCTACTCTCAATGGCACACAGACTAGAATTTACTCAATCAACTCCAGTTCTCAGGTATGTCGTGCAGCTTTTTCCTAAAGCAAGCACTCATAGGAAACAATACCTTATAATATCAGACTCCTAGTCTGGCATTATCTAATCCAGCAGAACACTAATAATTAAAGGAAGCGGTACTAAACAATATGAATGCCAACCAATGCTTCGTGATCAACTTATCTTAACAACTAACATACATGGGTTATATCAGACCTTAACGCACAATACAACTGGCCAGCATGAAGCTGATTTTGCAGAGTTAACCAGAGGGGGTATAATATTAATAAAAGGTGGTGAAAGATATGGAAAATGAGAGAGATAGGCAGAGGAAAAGATTCTCAGGTGCAGAGCAGGGGACAGGTAGCAAGGGATGAGATAGATGCATTCTAGAAACCAGATCTGAGGGAGAGAGTGGCGAGGAACCGTATTTATACTCGCACTAGCTCGAGGCGCGTGGGAAAAAAGTGGTTACAAGTCCTCTAGCCACTAGCAAGGGAGCTAGCAGCATGGTAAGGACCTCTCTCCACCAACCCCCGCGAGGCAGCCAGCCGTGACGTCATCGAGCGGGACAAAAACACTGCGCGCTTCCTCTCACTCTGTTCTACTCTCTCTCTCTCTCCCAGATCCCATCATTACTAGTTAATGATAAAACATATACTTTACAATTAAATATATAAAAGCCTTGACAAGGGTGAATACAAAGAGCCTTTCTGGACTGCCCATGACACGAGCTTTCATATGAAATAAAGCACACTCTAATACATAAACTGTAGCCCCATCCACTGCCCTGGCGATCGTAGCGAGTCACTGTAGGACAAGCCATGCGGTTCTAACGGAGTGGTTAACGTCACACCCCCCCAAGATTTTTCTCAGAGGCCCCAAGGCTCACCAAAATCTGATGGTTAGAACCCATGCTATATCTCCACTTCCCATCACCCATCGGCAGTAAAATATCTGGCACAGTTCTTCAACAAAACATTTTTCAAAATTATAACTCTCCCCAACACCATAGGTTAAATTATATGTAGTTAAGCTCCTCAAGAGAGAGCTTCTCTAGCCCAGCATTCTGAGAGGAGTGCATCTCAGAATTACTGTTATAACATACTAAAAAAAATCAACTATCAAAGAAAGAGTTTTTATTTGATTTTTATGTTTAAAATTTGTTTATTTCGGCTGCACTATAGGGGCAAGCCTAGTTTTTTCTTCTATACCAAACGCTCAACTCCTGCTTTACGACCCAATACGCTGGGCTACAACCGCGAGCCAACAAGCACCAAGCGCAAAATACTATTCAAACTAAAGCAGGAGGCTACCCGTGTGTCAATCTACCCAGGATCATATACCCTTGAACGACCATCTGCAACCACGTTGTCACAACCGGCAATATGGCGTAGGTCCAGGTTATATACCAATAACCTTAGTGACCACCTGGTCAGCCTCATATTCCGATTGTGAAACTGGTCCAAGAACTGGAGAGGGTGATGATCTGGGTAAACTACAATGACCGGACCATAGGCTGGAACATAGACCTCGAAATGCCCCAGCGCAAGACAACCGCCAGCAGCTCCTCCTCGACAACAGAGCAGCTCCCCTGGGCCGAGTTGTACTTCTCCGAGCAGAAACTAACAGGATGCTCCAGCCCATCATCGTCCTTTTCCACATGGACGGCACCAGCCCCCACACCACTAGCCTCCGTTGCTAGTTGGAAAGGTAGGCTAAAGTCAGGGGCCCTGAGGATCGGGTGAGTGCACAACAGATGTTTTACTTCTCTAAACACCTTCTCACACTCAGGCGCCCATTTGAACTTCTTATCCTTCCAGTTATCCTCCACCTGAGCTTGACTGTCCCGTTCTCCTTCTCCACCTTGACTGCTAAACGTCATCACAGGCACAGTGAGAGGCTCGGGGGGGTGCCTCCCATACACCTTCATGGGATTAACATGACATAACTGATTGCGCTTCCGTCTGTCTGGAGTGGCTACTAAGTAATCCAGGTCTGATAGCTCCTCCACCACCCTATAAGGACCAGCGTACTTCGCGGATAAGGGGTGACCTACAAGGGGCAGTAGAATCAACACCTCCTGACCCACGTGAAACTCCCTGAGTTTAACCTTGTACCTGTCCTTCATGAGGGCCTGAGAGCTAGTCAAATTACGGCCAGCCAACTCCAGACTGCGCAACATCCGTTCTCGACTGTCGAGGACATACTTGAGCATAGAACAAGGTTTTTCTGCACCCTCCCATATTTCTTTAACCATATGGAGAGGCCCTCTAACACGGTGTCCAAAGACGAGCTCATTAGGGCTGAATCCCAAACTCTCCCCAGGCACCTCCCGCACAACAAACAAAACACATGGCAGGCCAAGATCCCAATCCTTCCCACTCTCAAAGCAACAACAACGAAGCACAGATTTCAAGGCTGAGTTCCATCGCTCTAACACACCCTGGCTCTCCAGATGATACGCAGATGACACAACCCCAACAATCTCATGCTGCGGCATTGCTTGAACAAAGAGGCTAGAAGTGAAGTTGGGTCCCTGGACTGACTGAATCCCCTGCGGGTAACCATACCGGGAAAAATACACTAGCAAGCTTCGGACCACCGTCTTCGCCGACCCATTTCTCATAGGGTACGCGTCAGGGTACCTTGTTGCTACATCTCCCGACTGTGCATCACTGTCCTCCTTCAACTCTTTCGTCTTTTTAAGCCCATCCTCTGCCCCTTCAGGAGCAGTTACTGGATCTTCTCCAGACTCGAAATGTGGTCCTAATAATGAGTCCCCGAGAAGGTCCGTTGACACTAAACTCTCAACCGCATCAACTTTCAACCCCTTCTCGGTACCCTTCCTCCGCTGATCTAAAGATTGCTGACCAGAATGTGACTCCCTGGATGCAGGATCTCCGGTGACAACACACGCCATAGGGTGCACCGGACACTTCTGAACCCACTCCTGCTCCTCCCTACTCACGTCGGCCGGCTTTTCGGCAACGACCAAGGGTGGAGCCTCAGAAGTAGGTCACACAAAGTCGTTGCCGAGAAGAAGGTCGACGCCCCAAACATGTAACTTCTCCACAATTCCTACATCCAGGTCCCGAGTCACACCATCAACTTCCACCTTCATTGTTACAAGCGGGTATGACCTTGTCGCATTAACTCCCTGAACCACAACCACCCGCGCCGTATTGACAGGTTTACCAGTGAAATTTCTCAACAGTGTTTGCGATGCCCCAGTGTCACGCAAAATTCTCACCTCATGTCTTCTACCCCCCCACTCCACACAACCGAGTCCCCTGTGGTCACTAAAGGCATCACGGACAGGGAATAAGCCTTCCGGATCCTTCTGCACTGGCAGTGTATTTACCTCGGAAGAAATGCCTCTAACAAACTCCGATGTCCTCTTGAACACTCCAATGCCGTGAGCAAAAGACACGGCTGCCGGAGGAGGTCGACTAGGGCACTCATTTGCCTTATGACCCTCCTGGTGGCAACTAAAACACATAAATTTCGGTTTCGGCTTATACTGTGATGTAAAAGGCCCCTGACTTTTCACATACGGTGTGGTGTAAGGTTTGGATTCAGTTTTAGTTTCATGGCTCTTCTGTTTAAATGTGTCATTGTTACGGGGAGGGGGAGGATAACGGTCCTTAGCACTTACATCGTACTTCTGTGAGGACCCGCAACCCAGAATCAACGACAGCCGTCGATCAGCCATTTCTGCTGCTTCGACTAGAGTTTTTCTCCTTCAAGTTCAAAGTTAGATCACCGCCCGTGCTCTTAAAGAACTGCTCCAACATCATTAACTGCTTAATTTCATCATATGTTGTGACCTTCTCAGATCAGAGCCAGTTCCCCATAGCATCGGACAAGTCCCGGGCGTGTTCCAAAAAGGTGCTATCTCTTCCCTTAGTTACACCCCGGAACTTCAAACGATACGTTTCTGGTTGCAGTTCGTAAGCCCTCAGGACAGCCTCCTTGAGATCCTCGTACACAATACATAACTCCAAAGGTAACGTATCGTAGGCTTTAAGACCCTTGCCTATTAATCTAGAGGATACAAGTGCTGCCCATTTATTTTCTGGCCACTGGTGTTCCTGGCACTTCTTCTCAAAGCGTGTGAAAAATTCTGTTACACCACTCTCATCAAACACCGGAACCAGTTTCAATAAGTGCGAGAGACTGCTCATGAACACGGTTACCAGCCCCAAGTCGCTGTCCCATTGCCTCTACTCGCGACTTCTCTACTTCCATGTCGGCACAGTACCTAGTCGACTCAGCTTGGATATTTGCTAGCTCTATGTGCTCATGACTAATAGTTTTTCTCTCTTCTATCTTGGCTAATTCTATTTGCTGCTGGATCTTAGCTAATTCGAGCTAAAGCAATAATTCTGGAGATAACCCTTGAGGAGGTGAAGGTGCTACAATGTTTGAAATTACCGGTGGTCCCCCCAGGGGCAACCCACCCTGCCAGTCACCACCCACCTGTGGAAGCGTACCCGGGGTCGGCAAACTACGGGGATGGCTGGGAGTCGAGTGTAGGGGAAGCATGGCCGAAGGGCTCTGAGCACTCAACCCATCTCGCTCACCAGTCACCCTGCCCAGTACACACGTTATCAAGTTATCCTTGGTCATGCTGCTAGTAACCGCATGACCGATAGCTGTGGCCAGGCATTGAAGACCGTACCGATCCATACCCTCCAACCGCTCGGCAGTAACAGGCCATTGCAAAAATATCCTAGCATCCTCCTCACAGTTCACCTGATTAACCATATCATCATACTGCTGTTCCTCAGTTTCGACATTACGTACTGTGTCTCCATTCTCCTCTGATCCGGTATAAGACATGATGCTCACAAAAATCTCCCACCTCAATATTCAGAAAAGATGTACCCCAAACTCTTATACCTCAATATACACACACAAATTCTCGGAAATACTCAAGGGCTATACTATGTTGCAAATAAAACAAAATCTTGCTGATCCCCGCAAAATATTCTCCAAAACAACAAATGTTCCCTGCTAATAAATGTAGGTTCACCAAATCCTAGGTAAGGTCGCCATTTGTTACGACTGGGGTTCAAATATATCAGGGCTCTTATTCATTGGACTAGTAATGGCATAAATGTTACAACGGAAAGCGCTAGATCCAACCTCTGATGTATATTCCCAGTGAACAAAGAACACAAATACTCTACCGAGTTCTATATGCAATAATAGGCTATCAAACTCTCAATAAATGTGCGTCTACTCTAGGCTTAATGTTATGTGAAAACAACCTATTACTACCTATAACCGAAGGTGCTTGGTTATGGTATGCAAAGTAAGGTGGTAAGAGAAGTTACAGCTTACGTTACTTTAATCAATAAATGTCAGGCACTCCTGCATGAAAGAAAGTGCACTAAATTCCTTCAACACTAACAAGGAATCTTCTTTAAATGTTAGATGCTATAAAGATGCTCGTATCGGAAATGGAACCCAAAAAGGCAGGCAGCGGAACAATGCTCGTGCAAGCTATGCACACAAAAAGGCAGAATATATAATGCCGTCGGAGCCAAGAATATCCTAAACACTACAACAATAATAATAATCGCCCCGATTCCTATCAACAAAAAGAGCCTAAGTCGTTTGTGTCTCAATACATCAAACTAGGCTGCGAAATGCTTGTGTAATCCTAAACGGGTATACATAAAAAGAGTAATTGGTTTAATATACTTAATGTCTACTGTGACTGATAAAGTCTAGCTAGAGTCAATGATACGAGATACTGGTGCGCATGGCATGCCGCATAGCCTAGTGCAAATCTCAAGTCTGTGCGTCAAATATTTATAATGAAGGGTAGTTCTCTTGAGAAACCTTAATACCGAAGTATTAAGCGTTCTCCTGGCGTACCTCAAAGACAAACAACGAGCTTAGAAAAGTGCAGAATGGTATAGGCAAAAAGCCCTCATTCGTGCATGCTCTACTCTCAATGGCACACAGACTAGAATTTACTCCATCAACTCCAGTTCTCAGGTATGTCGTGCAGCTTTTTCCTAAAGCCAGCACTCAAATAAAAGGTGGTGAAAGATATGGAAAATGAGAGAGATAGGCAGAGGAAAAGATTCTCAGGTGCAGAGCAGGGGACAGGTAGCAAGGGATGAGATAGATGCGTTCTAGAAACCAGATCTGAGGGAGAGAGTGGCGAGGAACTGTATATATACTCGCACTAGCTCGAGGCGCGTGGGAAAAAAGCGGTTACAAGTCCTCTAGCCACTAGCAAGGGAGCTAGCAGCATGGTAAGGACCTCTCTCCACAAACCCCCACGAGGCAGCCAGCCGTGACGTCATCGAGCGGGACAAAAACACTGAGCGCTCCCTCTCACTCTGTTCTACTCTCTCTCTGTTCTACTCTCTCTCTCTCTCTCCCAGATCCCATCATTACTAGTTAATGATAAAACATATACTTTACAATTAAATATATAAAGCCTTGACATGGGTGAAAACAAAGAGCCTTTCTGGACTGCCCATGACACGAGCTTTCATATGAAATAAAGCACACTCTAATACATAAACTGTAGCCCCATCCACGGCCCTGGCGATCCTAGCGAGTCACTGTAGGACAAGCCATGCGGTTCTAACGGAGTGGTTAACGTCACATAGACCATCAGCCTCTAATTAAATTGTTTGATGATAAACTTCTCACGGGTAGACGTGCCAGGTGGAAGTTGACTTTAGGATCATACAACTCTACATTATTGTACTTTGAAGGCAAGCTCAACACAGTTGCCGATGCGTTATCAAGGAATCCTGTTTGTTTAGTTTCTGAAAACGCACTATTGTGCATTAAAAGAATTGCGTCAGACCAACGTAAAGATATTTTTGGGGGTAAAGTTATTCTTGCTTTATAATCGGGTGATCTTAGTGATACTGTTCCTAGTCATCCCAACTTAGCAGGTTTTGATTATTTTAATTTTGAAATGCATTAAGGTTGTTTGTACCGAAAAAGGGATTTAAATGATAGGGTAATTTTACAACTCGTCATCCCGGATTCACATATTAGTACATTATTACCTATAATACTTGGCCATGATACAATTGGGCATCCGGGGAAGCTTCGTTCGTTGAAATATGCACAGAGAAATTATTATTGGCGAACAATGAAAAAAGATATAGATAGATATATTGACTGTTGTTCAACACGCGCCACTATTAAGCCTAAACTGAGCTCGGAAGCGAAAATCGGGGAATATCCGAATCCTGCATATCCTTTCGATGTGGTTGCTATAGATTTATTGAAACTTCCATTGACACATGAGGGTAATCAATATATAATGCTCACTATTTGTCACTTTTCACGGTATGTCGGGTTATTGGTGTTGCAGGATAAAGAGGCGAAATCGCTCAATAATACATTTTTAGAGGACGTCGTGTCTAAATTTGGTTGTCCTAATACAATTATAACTGATAATGGTACGGAATTTTGTAATTCTAGTATGACAAAACTATGCGATGAATATACTATAGATCATGTCACTATTTGTCCTCGTTCACCCCAGTCAAATGGCTTGGCTGAACGCGCTAATCAGTCTCTTATCTGTGCACTTCACGGCTTATTACTAGATCGTGATACGAGTACTTGGGATTCCGTTCTTCATTTTGCAGAATCTACACTAAATTGTTCGATAAATTTCTCAATTGCGGATTCGCCGTACTTTATTGTTTTTGGTAGAGATATGAGACTTCCTCACAATTCGTAAATATTTTTTGTGAGGTGATATATGGTTATGAAGTAACTGTTTGGACAGAACTTAAGCCTCTAATTAAATTGTTTGATGATAAACTTCTCACGGGTAGACATGCCAGGTGGAAGTTAACTTTAGCATCATACAACCCTACATTATTGTACGTTGAAGGCAAGCTCAACACAGTTGCCGATGCGTTATCAAGGAATCCTATTTGTTTAGCTTCTGTAAACGCACTATTGTGCAGTAAAAGTATTGCGTTATTGCGTAATTCTCCTGTTTATACCTGCGATGATTACGTTTCGTATCGCTTGAACAATTTTCGGTCTATTTATAAGACCTTACGCAGTTCTCTGTCGAAATCAAATGAAGACATGATGAACGTAGCGAATAAACGTAAGAGGGATGTTAATATCGATGTAGGTGATCTTGTTTATTTAAGGGAGTTTTACGCTTAAGATAAATTACAACCTGTTTTCGAGGGTCCTTACCGAGTAATTTCAGTCAAATAGAATAGTACTGTTATAAAACACTTAGAAAAGGGCATTGAGAAAAGGGCTCATGTGAATCATTTGAAACGTGTAATACGCAATCTACCTGGCTACGAAGATATCTCTGTTGAACACAAACCGTTGAGTCCGAGGAATATTAAAGGACGTAAACGGCCTAAAAAGACAAATGTTGCTCATAAATATAATTTAAGGTCGAGTAATGTTGCTTTTGTTAAAGAGGGAAGTAATTTTGTAGCTCAATGGTGGGCTGATAGTTTGGCTATGAATTTGGATTCATTTTACATGTAAACAAATTTAGTCATCAAATTTGTTTTTGGTTCCTCAGATGGATGTCGTAGAAAGGATTGTGGGGTGCTTCTTGGTATTTTGGATACTGCGATGGTTGGTTGGACAGCTACGCACTGTCACCGCTTGCGCGGACAACCTTGCCAATCTCACTCGGTAGGGGATGATTTTGAGACCACGAGGTAACATCGTTCATGTTTCTGATGTGGTAGGATCCTACGTAGATATGTCATACTTAACTAAAATTAAACGTGGTTGTGGTAGCGTTTTGGAGAATGTCATAAACACGAGGGATATTTTAGACAAGTTGCAGGATTTGACTAAGCACTCTAATACTCAGACTGTGGATTTATTTAATTTAATGTGCTGGAAATTGTCTGTTGTGCAGTCTGAGGTGGATCATGTTTTTCGTAATGCAGAACCTAACTCACTCTCTCGCCGAAAACGGGGTTTGATTAATATTGGTGGTAAACTACTTGGGGGCTTGTTTGGCCTTGTCACTGAGGATGACCTTCGGTCTGTTGAGAGTAAAATTGAGGGGTTTTACTGTCTATTTGGAGAAACAGAACAGGATTATGTCTACGAACAACATAAATCTGCAGAGCAATATCAATACTGTTAATGATAGGAGTTCAGTTCTTAACCCTTAATTAGCGGCGAGCAACATAAGTCGAGTTAAATAAAGCTGGACTATGTGGCGGCGCTCGACATAACTCGAGTGGCAATTTCAGCACGTAATGTGGCTGAGAGAGAGAGACAAGTGGTGGCAGGAGACTAGCGAGCGTATGACTGCTCCAGACCACCGCGGCGAACCTACTGACACAAATCTCAGCTCCCTCCTCCCTCTCTCACTCGCTACATACTCAATTATGTACTGAAAGTACCGAATTACCTGCTTTTTGCACTCGCGTTGCACGGTTATTGCAAGAAAACTATCCATCATACAAGGATCGTTATGGTGTCATTCGAAAGCTCTGTTTATGCCCTTTCAGGGATAGGTACTTGTTTTACGTTCTGGGTCTTATTTAGGCATGAAAATGATCACGTAAACAGCCCTATTTTGGCTAAAAACACCCCGCTGTGCGGTACACATAAATAAACCGCATAGGCCGCTCGTAAGGTGTTAATGAGGTACAGAATACCCTAAATGAATTAGAAAGTAACGTAACGTTCTTTGAAGAACTTGTTATGATATCCACTCATATTGAGACTTTCCATATTATGTCTACAATTTTGGGGAAGGATTTTGAGCGTTATATGCATGCTTTAGTTCACGCGGATAATGGGCTAGTGACATCTGACTTACTTTCCATGGCTGACTTAATTCAATTTGCTGAAATTGGCAAATAGGGAACTAGATTTGGTTCCTTTAGTGGGTCACTCAGAATTAGAGTTTTATTACCGCTTTCTCGAGATGTAGGCTATGTGAGTCAAGGTAAATTTCTTATTTTGATCCCTTTTGCATCTGACATGATTTTGTCTTGATCTGAAATTATACCTTTTCCGGTAAAATTTCATAATTCCTTGCTCTCTATTAATTTTCCTTCCGAGAATGTTCTGGTTTCAAAAGGGAAGTATACAGATGAATACCATTCTCTACTGAGTTCCTCCACTGTTCATGTGTGTTGTTGCACGGCTTTCGATTTGTTTACCATTTGGCCAGCGTCTGCTGTTCCTTTGCTGCCGATGAATTCTAACAAATGCGTTCAAGCCATTATTGGCAATTCCAATGTCCTGGATATTTTAATTTCAGTCCGGTTCAATTTCACCCATTATTCCACGTTCACATAATTAATACTCAATTTCTTTATTTTGTGAATGCTTCTGATCTACTTATTACTTGCCCGGACAGAGCACCCTTTTCATAAATCATCTAATGGCCAAGTTTATGTAAGGGACTCTTGTTTGTTGATTTCGTCTCATCTTACTCTTTACCCTTCGTTCACTCACATGCTTTCGTTCACAGAGCAGGATATTCTTTTTGCAAGCATTCCGTCTGACGTAAACATTTCGAACAACTATTCATTTCCTAAGATCATTTCGCGTGAGATTGAAACTTTGGAGCTGATAAACACATCCATGGACACGTTTTAATTTCTACATTTCGTTCGTCCTGAGTACATCTACCCTCTTCCAACGTTCACTGGTCTTGTTTTATTTATTTTCATTGTCATTTTCCTTATAATTTCTAAGAACATTGAGGATAGGTTGACAAGGATTGAGATTATTCAAACTATTAGAACATAATTGTTGTCATTATGTTGAGTGCAGTAGGGAATTGTAAACAGATTTGTGGTATTTTGGTTGGTCCGATTCCGTGTTCAATTTACTTTGTGTAATTATTTTTAGTCTCTTAGAATTTTATTTACAAATTTTTTATTTTCAGATTTGTTTAATATTTTAGCTTTAACTATTTCTATATTTTTGTTTTAATTTGTCTTTGCACAATTAATATAATTTTGTATATTGCATATATCTGATTGGTTTAATTTATCTTTCCTTAATATTACATGTTAATAACCAGATTTCATATATTTTCTTTTCTCTTCCTTTCTTCATTATAATCTTCACCGTAGTGCTTACAAATATTGAACAATAGTTGTATTCTACTCTACAGCTTCGTCACGGTGTTTGTCAATATTGAAAACAAGTATTTTAACTCTTGAAACACAAGTTATAAATTTGTTTGAGTAATAGATTAGACTATAACCTACAATGCATTGTATTTATATTACCGAACAATTAATGACTAGATGGAATTTTGATCAAAGACATTGGTTGAGTGGTGTAGTAATTGATAGGTTTTATGAAAAAAGGGCTATGAACTTTCTCTACACTTATTCAATTATGTTCGATTTTGCTCTTGCGTCTCTGATTGTTTAGGATATACAGTATATACAGTACATTTCTATATATATAATCTCTATATATTTTGATTATGTTTTTTTTCCAGATTCTTCTTAATTTTAATTCCTTTTTAATAATAAGTTTACAAAAATTCACAAATCTTAAAAAAATTACAAAACGGGAAAATTATTCTTAATACTTATTAATGCTTTCTATTAATATTTTTTTTGGGAGTAATTTCAGTGGTGGAAATTGTCTCTTATTTTTAAGGGGGGCGTGTTATATACTCCCATTTTAAGCTTACTTACCCAACTGTTATTCCTTTACTTACTTATTTACAGGGAGTAAATGTATTTTAATCTTTCATACTTATATCCCTATATTAACAGCTTATATTATTATCATTGTATTTTCTTGTATTAGATACAACTGATATAGACCGAGGGGCGCCAGGGTGTATGAATTTGACCTCTCAGAAGAAGAGGTCATGTGAATCACCTATGTCAGGACTGATGTCATCAAATCATAGCCACCATCCATCACGTGAGAGGGGCATGTATAGGGTATGATGGGGATGTGTTTAACATGTATCTAAGGTGTGTCAGAGTTTAAACCACACCCAGGTATGTAATTCTTGACAGGTATTGGTTAGGAATTATGGACAGCCCTAGTTGTATGGTTGTACATCATCCAGGGGGCGTAACCCGAGGTGATATTAACCCTCTCACGTTATTGACGCAATTTTGAGCCTATTAGGGATACTTTGAAGCCTTTGTTACCATCAGGGATATTTAGAAACCTTTAGTTTAGTTACTTCAATCTCTGCAGTTGTCTTTGAGTTAGCTGTGGGCAGAAAACTAATTGAGGAGAGGTAATTATAAGAGTGAGAGAACTCTATGTATTATTGCTAATCTGGCAACCTCTGCGTCATATGGTCGTGAGAGGGTTAAGTGGAGTTTGTGGTGTGGAGCGAGAGAGCAGAGGACTCCCACCACTTGTTATCATTACGGGGTCATAAGGCTAGTTCGTGATTGTGAAACAGACTCTTTATACTTGGATTATATTTACTTGCTATTTAAAGTGATTTCTTTAGTTGTACTTCTGAATAATGTTACGATGCAGGTTCTACAAGACACAGGGCTCTTCTTCATTGGACTAGATAAGGCTAAATGCAACAACTGTAACACTAGTTCCAACCCCTGCCTTAACCACTGGAGAACAAAACACCTATACCGCCCTGAGTCGTGCCTGGACAACGAGGTATCCTATGACTCGGTAAAAGGTGCACACTATAGGCTGATGATCACTGAAGCAGCCTATACTCATACAACATACGATTACTTTATTAAAGTATACAAGGAAAAAGATAGATAGCGTAATTAAATCGCAGCAACGATTTAATAGCAAACTAGAAGAAGGATAATTAACGTTACGTTAAATAATCAGTAAACTGTCACTCCTGTCTGAAAGAAAGTGAAACAAAGAAAGTCCTAAAGCATCATGCCGGAATCTTCTGCAAAAATCAGATGCAACTAAGAAGTACGTATTGGATTCTGAACTGTGTATTATTACTGTGGGAACATATATAGTGTAGGTACATACGGTGTTATCTGGCACAGGTGTAATTATAAAACAGTCGGCAGTCTAAACTCTAACCACAAAAAGATGTGCTTTCTCCCACCAGGCACTAGCCTGCTCTGGTTGGGTCTTTCAGCAACAATCACGTCTTACTATAAACATAAGGAGCAATAATGCTGCACACATATACACAATGAGATTATAAACCCTAATCGGGGGTCTGCCAGGTGGACGAAGTCTAGCAGGGGAGTCGTAGGCTAAGCTACCTGGGCCGAGCCACCTGCTCGGTAGCCTAGTGTCGTTCTCAAGTCTGTGCGCCTATTTACATTAAATGACGGGGTGCTCTCTTGAGAGATCCAGGTCTCGTGTACCTGGTTCTCTCCTGGCGACCCTCCTAAGTCAAAAGCTAACGAGCTAGCACAGTGCTGGGTGGACTAGGCCAACGCCCTCACGCCAACACAGTGCTAGGCTCTAAGGTACACAGACCAAAAAATGACCTAGGCCTCCGTAGGTATCCGGTACAGTTGCATAGGCTCAACGAAGTCTATGCTCATAGGAAACTGCAACCTGATAGCCTCTCCCAAGTCTAGCATCGACTAACCTGGCAGACACCCAAAAAAAATAAGGTTGGGGCAACACAATGAGAATGTCAAACCTCCCCAAGCCAAAATGGATAACCCTCTGATCCAAAATGCCTAATTAAGTACATATACTATCTCTGAGAGCTCGCTGTATAATACAGTGACGCATATATGAAATCAACGTCAAGGGGAAGGGCAGTTACCCCGTGGAGCCCCGGCTAGTTTTGTAATGTTTGCGCACCAGAACCCGGCCGGTTTTCAAAAAATGTTTTTATTCCAGAAACAATAGCGAATGGGTTAGGAATGAAGGAAAAACCACGAAAAAACGCTCAAAAAGCTTAAAAAATGGTCCTACAGAGCCCCCGAAAACGGATTTTATAAGAGTAAAAAATTGAAGGCAATTATCCCCAAAAAACAGGTTATTGCGCGCTCGCGCGCACGCACGTGGACTTTGAGAGTTTTCAACCATCGGCACGGTTGCGTGGGATACGTACACAGTTCCCATACAAATCTGAGCCCTCTTGAGTGGCTACACCTGAGGTTACGGTCGGCGCAATTAGGGTGACGCGCCAGGCGCGTCTCTGGGGCTGTGCGTTACATACATCGCCGACGCGTCAGGCGCGTCGCTGGGGCTGTACGGGTTAATTAATAGTAGGATATACAGAGAGAAGAAGGTAAGCAGTGGTAGAGAAAGTTCGCGATAGAGGGGTGAGGTGGGCTGAGAGATTGCAAAGGGATGTTAGCGTTACAGCACTACGAGGAGCTCTGAGGGAGACACAAGGACAGGAGCCCGCACCACCGTCCCAGGACTGCAGCCGCCAATCACAGACGACTATGTCACCAGGCAGCAGGGCTGCAGAAGGAGCCAGGAGCCCCCAGCCAATCAAGGGCGCGGGAAAGCGCGCGAGCGGGAAAACACCTCGAGTGAGGGAGGCAACACATACCTATGCACGCACATATTACCACCACGCTCGCGCTATTCTCTCTCTCCCTCCACAATGCATTTTATATTCTACTAATAATATAAAATACTTCCCGTTGTCACTGACGAAAGTAAAGACCACCACGGGACTGTCTGTAACAACACGAACACTATGAAAGAATGAACAACATTCTCTGATAACTGTAGCCCATTTCACTGCCTGGGGAGAGGGAAGAAGAGGATAGGGTGCCAATCGCCGCCCCCTCGCGGTCGCTGGGGAGCTGACGTGCATCACCCCCCCCCCCCCCCCCCACCCCCCCCCAAGATATTAGACACTTAACATTAGGCAAGTTCTGATATCTGAAATCGGCACACGTCACCAAACCTCCCCACCCCAGCACAATAATACAGCATATAGGTTTCACAAAAAAACATACTTATAAAATGAAACAAACTTACATATTTACCCCCTCAACACAATAGCAAAACTTAAAATTGTTACGCTTCGAAAGCGAGTTCTACGAAACTCAGCCCACTAATAGCTAGTGCTTCAGCTGTAACAAAACATACTTAAATTTACTATAACAGAAAGATTTTTTTTATGTTGATTTTAAATTTTATTGTTGTTTTTTGATCGGCTTTAAATATATGTAGCCTATTTTCCTCCACGCAACCCACACAACCTGTGGCCATCTACCCCTTGTCCTCCACCCTCGAAAGACAGTCAGCTATAACGTTATCACAACCGGCAATATGCCTGATATCAAGATTGTATTCTTGGAGCATAAGTGACCACCGTGTCAGCCGCATGTTCCGGTTGTGGAACTGGTTGAGGAACTTTAGAGGGTGGTGATCTGTGTAAATGTCCACGACCGGGCCGAAGGCTGGAACATACACCTCAAAGTGCTTCAAAGCAAGCACAATCGCCAACAACTCTTTCTCGATGGTAGAATAGTTCCTCTGAGCGGAGTTGAACTTTTTAGAGTAAAAGCTGATGGGGTGCTCCAGACCCTCGTCGTCCGTTTGCAAGAGGACTGCACCGGCCCCAACACCACTGGCGTCTGTCGCCAGCTGAAAACTCCTTGTAAAGTCCGGCACCCTGAGAATAGGATGGGTGCATAGTAAGTGCTTCACTAACCCAAACGCCTTTTCACACTCAGGCGACCACCGAAACTTCACCGTCTTTGCCAAAAAGGTCAGTCAGGGGAGCAAGAACAGTTGAATACCCTTGTATAAAGCGTCTGTAGTAGCCTATCATGTCAAGAAAGCGCATGATCTGACGCTTGGTGGTTGGCCTGGGAAACCGATCGATGGCCAGTATCTTGCTCTGGGGGGGGGGGGGGGGGGGCACCCGTCCCAAACCTACCACAAAGCCAAGATACTTCACAGTTGCCTGCACAAAGTCGCATTTCCCCAGGTTCATGACCAACCCAGCTTCACACAGCTTCCGAAACAAGATATTAAGATGCTCGCAGTGACTACCAAAATCAGTATCATAGACAATGACATCATCGAGATATACAGTACAATTGGGAATGTCACTAACAATATAATTCATCAGACTTTGGAAGGTAGCAGGTGCGTTTTTCAACCCTTAAGGCATGACATTGCACATATATGTCTTGCCGTCCACACAAAAGCCGCATACCTCCTTCGCTCGCGCAGACAGGGGCACCTGCCAATAACCCTTCACCAGGTCGACCTTGGTGAGGTATGTGGCATTCCCGATTTTGTCAACACTGTCATCGACGCGAGGAAGGTGGTAAGGATTGGTGGCGGTCAAGCCGTTAAGTCTGCGAAAGTCTATACAGAAACGCACCTTCCCGTCTGGCTTAGGCTGCAGAGTTACCGGGGAGGAAGGGCCGGTACGGCCCTTCCTTAATCAGCCCTCTCTCTATCATATACCTCAGCTCCTCCCGGAGGGCTGGCAATTTGATAGGAGGCACACATAAGGCACTGACTTGAAGGGAGGGTTGTCTCCCACGTCAACATCATGCACCGTCTGAGTTGTGAGGCCTGGGTGCTCCGCGAAAACAGCGGGGTATGACTGGAACAGGTGGCGCACGGCTGCACGCTGGTGCTCAGGCAGGTGCTCGATAGCCTGCTCTGCCACCTGAACACAATTCCCCGCCCACTGTTCAGCAGAAACATGGCAATCCCAGCTATATTCCCCCAGAGCATGACTATCCCCCCCTCCTTCTCCACCTTGGCCGCTGCAGACCAACACGGGGACAGTGAGAGGCTCTGAGGGGCGCCTCACAAACTCCTTCATCAAGTTTACATGGCATAATTGATGTTTCTTACGCCGGTCAGGGGTTGCAACAAGATAATCTAGGTCCGACAGCTTCTTAGTGACAAAATAAGGACCCGTATACTTTGCTGACAGTGGATGACCTGGCAGAGGCAGCAACAACATAACCTCCTGCCCCACCCCAAACTCCCGGAGCTTCGTCTTCACATCGTAACGGTCCTTCATTTTCGCCTGAGAGTCTACCAAATTCCTCCCTGCTGACTCCATACAATTTACCATCCTTTCACGACTCTCGAGAACGTACTTCAACACTGAGCATGGTTTCTGCAGACCTTCCCATATCTCTTTCACCATGGACAGTGGACCCCTGACGTTATGGCCAAAAACAAGCTGGTTGGGGCTGAAACCCAAAGTCTCACCAGGTACCTCTCTCGCCGCAAACAACACATAAGGCAGCCCCAGATCCCACTCCTTGCCATTCTCCAAGCAGTAACATTTAAGCATACTCTTGAGGGTCGAGTGCCACCTCTCAAGTGCCCCCTGACTCTCGGGGTGATAGGCAGATGAAACGACAGAGCATATGCCATGCTGCTGGAGAGTTTGTTGTTATAGGTTCGAAGTGAAATTTGACCCCTGGTCTGACTGCACTTCTCGCGGGTACCCGTATCTTGAACAGTAAAGCAGCAAGTTCTTGACCACAGTCTTAGCGGAGCCATTACGCATGGGGTATGCATCCGGGTATCTCGTAGCAACGTCCATTATAGTCAATAAGAATTAATTCCCAGCACTAGTAGGTGGTAGAGGGCCAACCATGTCCACAACTATCTTACTAAAAGGCGGCCCAATGACAGGAATGGGGTACAACGGAGCCTTGGGTATCACCTGGTTGGGCTTTCCTAGTCTGGCACGTTACACACCCTGCAACCCATGCACCAACATCTGCCCTCATCCCTGGCCACCAGAACAATCTACCCAACGCCGCTACCGTCTTACTGACCCCCAGGTGCCCTGCCACTGGCACATCATGAGCCAACCGCAGTAGGTTTTCACGACACCCACTCGGCACAACCAGCTGGTCTACTACACTCACACCACCCTCCCACTTCGATTTGGGGCCTAGATACCGTCTGTATAAAATTCTCTCGTAACGGAAGAAACTCCCGGCTTAGCATCCCCATCTTCTTCGAGGTCCATTGCGCCATGACTGCATCTTTGGAGCTCAGGGTCATCAATCTGAAGTCTACTGATATCTGCAGGTGTCAATGCATCAAGCTGCTCCCGGAGCACTTTGTTACCCTCACCGATACTAGACTTAGAGACCCGATCTTGCCTGGCTACAAAACGGCTCTGCCGTGGAGTCTTCACTGGCCCTGCCTGTTCACCCAGTGATACAGGCTCAGGGTCCACTCCAGACAATAATAATGGTGCCAATACTGAGTCCCCCAGAAGAGCAGCGGAATCAACACCCTGAAATCCACCTTTAGCTACTTTCCTCGGACCTTTCCTCCGCTGATCTGAAGACTGAGTCAATGGTTGTGACTGAACTGACACGCGAAAACGGGTGACTGCACAGACCATCTGTTTAAGCTGACACCTCTCGACCCACTCCCGATTCTCCCTATTAACGTCGGCCGCCTTCTCGGCAAGAACTAAGGGTGGAACCTCCGAAGTGAGCACTGCAAAGTCGTTGCCCAGAAGGAGGTTGATGCCCTGAACTGACAAGCTCTCTACGATCCCAACATCAAGTTCACGACACACACCATCCACCTCCACCTATAACCTAATCAACGGGTATGACCTGGTAGCATTGATCCCCTGTACCACAACAACCCGAGCCGCGTTTATAGGTTTGCCTGTGACATTTTTAAGAAGTGTCTGTGATGCCCCAGTCTCACGCAACAATTTGACCTGATGTTTAGTATTCCCCCAGCTCACAAGCCCGTGCCCTCGATGGCTGCAAAAAGTGTCTTGGACAGGTGTCGAGCCCTCCAAACCCTTCTTCACAGGCTGTGTCCCCGCAACTGACGACCTACCCCGGGCAGACGCAGAAGAACTCAGAGACACCCCCATGTTGCGAATCAAAGACACAGGCTTAGCAGGAATATTACTCGGACATGTACGTGCAAAGTGACCCACCTTCTGACATTTAAAACATTTCACTTCACCACTAGACTTCCCCCCTTGAGGTGGTGGGGAAGGGCCCTGCCCCTTTGAAAACGCGACGGTTTTGTGTTTGTAGTTATAATGGGTATCATTGCTCTTACTTTTTACAGTGTTATTTTGTGCTTCATTGACTTTGGGGGGTGGAGTGTTATGCCCCTTATTACCTGTCTCACTTCCATGAGCAGACCCGCACCCACGAATCAAAGAAAGCCGGAGGTCAGCAAGCTTAGCTGCCTCCTCTACGGTCTTAGGGCATTTTTCCTTCAGGTTTAATGTCAGGTCGCTGCCTGTGCACCGGAAGAACTGCTCCAACAAAAATAACTGCTTAACCTGATCAACTGTTGTCGCATTCTCAGACCGGAGCCAGTTCCCCATAGTGTCAGTCAGTTCCCGGGCATGTTCAAGGAAAGAGCTCTCCTTGCTCTTTACAACGCCCCGAAATTTCAACCTGTAGGTTTCTGGTTGCAACTCATAGGCCCGGAGAACAGCCTCCTTCAACACCACATAGTTAGTACAGTCCTCCAATGACAGCGAGTCATATGCCTTGAGACCTTTCCCAACAAGCTTTGATGATACAAGGGCTGCCCACTTAATCTCCGGCCACTCATGCTCCCGACACTTCTTCTCAAACCGTGCAAAAAACTCAGTCACACCAGACTCATCGAACACAGGGACTAATTTAAGCAAGTGCGATAAAGACTCAGACCCACGATTCCCAGACCCGAGATGCCACCCTGTTGTCTCCACCCTAGATTTCGCAACATCCATCTCAGCACAGTACCTAGTTGCTTCAACTCTGCCTCACGGCATGCTGTCCTCTCCTCAGCCTGAACCTTAGCCATCTCGGCCTGAATCTTAGCCCTCTCAACTTCACGCTGGATCTGAGCCATCTCAACTTCACGCTGGACCTGGATCTTAGCCAACTCCAGTTGCAACAACATATCAGCAGTCAAACCCTGAGGGGGATGGAGCAATTATAGGAGACCCACCCAGTGGCTCACCCAGGGGCAAACCACACTGCCAGCGACTATCAGATTGCGGAAGCGTGCCAAGGTCTGGTAACCGAGGGGGCGCGATAGGAGTAGAGTGGAAGGGAGGCTTGGATAAAGGCTCCCAAGCCCCCGCTCCACCCTGCAACCCACTGCTAACACTCAACACACAAGCCACCAGGTCACTCCTAGACATGCTGCCTAAGCCGACACGCCCCAGGACCATGGCCAAACAACGCAGACCATAGCAATCAATCCCTTCCATCCGACTCGCTGTTACTGGTATCTCCACAAACTTCCTTGCATCAGCCTCACAATTAATAACTCTGATGCCATCATTAAATTCCTGCTGCGGCTCAACACCCGTAGGCTGTACTGTCTGATTATCCCCGTTAACTGAGCTGTTGCTAGACATGATGTATACTGAGAAGTGTGCAAGTTTATAAAAAAAAAAAAAAGTATCTATAATCTCATATGCAAGCACCTATTCACCTAAAGTTATCTGAAGCCTCTTTATGTGTTATACTGCTTGCCAAAAAAAAATCTGTGTCCACTGTATTCCTCAATAAAAAAAATTACCACTATACTCCCACAGTATTATTTCTTAAGTTCACAAAATCCTAAGCAAAGTTGCCATTTGTTACGATCCAGGTTCTACAAGACACAGGGCTCTTCTTCATTGGACTAGATAAGGCTAAATGCAACAACGGTAACACTAGTTCCAACCCCTGCCTTAACCACTGGAGAACAAAACACCTATACCGCCTTGAGTCGTGCCTGGACAATGAGGTATCCTATGACTCGGTAAAAGGTGCATACTATAGGCTGATGATCACTGAAGCAGCCTATACTCATACAACATACGATTATTTTATTAACACCTTACGAGCGGCCTATGCGGTTTATTTATATGTACCGTACAGCGGGGTGTTTTTAGCCAAAATAGGGCTGTTTACGTGATCATTTTCATGCCTAATAAGACCCAGAACGTAAAACAAGTACCTATCCCTGAAAGGGCATAAACAGAGCTTTCGAATGACACCATAACGATCCTTGTATGATGGATAGTTTTCTTGCAATAACCGTGCAACGCGAGTGCAAAAAGCAGGTAATTCGGTACTTTCGGTACATAATTGAGTATGTAGCGAGTGAGAGAGGGAGGAGGGAGCTGAGATTTGTGTCAGTAGGTTCGCCGCGGTGGTCTGGAGCAGTCATACGCTCGCTAGTCTCCTGCCACCACTTGTCTCTCTCTCTCAGCCACATTACGTGCTGAAATTGCCACTCGACCTATGTCGAGCGCCGCCACATAGTCCAGCTTTATTTAACTCGACTTATGTTGCTCGCCGCTAAATAAGGGTTAAAGTTTACCAGTAACGAACCAAATAGCAGCATCGAGAAAGTCCCTAATTTCATGCAAGCAAACTTTCGTATACTTAGAGCTATGTTTAAAGAAACTGACTGGAGCTTTTTAATTAACAATAACGACAAAAATACATCTTGGGAATCATTCGCAAACACTTACCTAAAAGCAGTGCAAGACTGCATACCATCGAAAATACGACGTACAGGCCATAATGATAAGCCCAAATGGTGGAATAAAGATATTTCAAACTCTGCTTGCTAAAAAGTTTGCTAATGATATATTAAAATCCTCACAAAATGACGAAGAACAGGTGAAATTTGTAGAACTACGAGGCAAAGCCAAAAGGTTAATTAAGCAAAGTAAAAAGCCCCTGGAGTTAAATATTGCGAATCAAAGTAAAACAAACCCAAAAAAATTCTATAGTTATATCAGAAAGAAGAGAGTAGTTACTTCAACTGTAGGACCGTTAGTCGATGAAAATAGAGAATATACCAAAGACGAAGTACAAATGAGTAATGCCCTCAATACCCTCTTTGCATCAGTTTTTACAACAGAAGACCTCAGTGATATCCCTACAGCATCGCCGATTCAGATATATAATTCTGATGTTCTAAGCAATATCACCATTACAGAGAGAGAACTATTGAAATGTTTAGACAAACTCAAGGTAAATAAAACGCCCGGACCTGATACAATCTCACTTAAAGTTTCTAAAGGAAGTTAAGGATGAGCTCTCCAAACCACTGACATTGCTATTCAATAAATCCTTGCAGTCTGGAACTATGCCTGATCAGTGGAAACTAGCTAGCGTAACACCGATTTTTAAAAATGGCAGCAAATCCTTACCCAGTAACTATCGTCCAATTAGCTTAATCTCAGTTGTATGTAAAATGCTAGAAACGCTCATAAGAGACAGACTCGTAAATCACTTAGAGGAAAATAACATACTTAAAGATACTCAACACGGCTTTCGTAGCAAACGTTCCTGTTTAACAAACCTCTTATACTTCTTCCACGATATCCTCAACCTCTATGATGAGAGTAAAGCTGTAGATATTATATACCTTAATTTTCAAAAGGCCTTTGACAAAGTTCCCCACAAACGTTTACTGCTAAAACTAAAAGCGCATGGAATACAAGACGGTGTGTTGAAATGGATAGAAAATTGGCTCATCACAACAGAAAGCAAAGAGTAGTCATAAACGGTAAGGCATCTAAATGGACCAATGTAAGTAGCGGGGTACCCCAGGGATCGGTACTAGGACCAATTATCTTTCTAATTTACATCAACGACATAGATGAGGGTCTCACCTGTACAATCTCAAAATTTGCTGACGATACAAAAATTGCCAATAGCGTACTCTCAAAAGAACAAGTTGACGATATGCAACACAATCTAGATAAGTTGTCACATTGGGCCCAATATTGGCAAATGAGTTTCAATGCGGATAAATGTAAAGTACTACATATCGGATACCAAAATGAGAAAGCAAACTATTCGATGAATGACACTCAGCTTAAGAATGTAAACAGAGAAACCGATCTGGGGGTAACAATATCGAGTAACCTAAAACCGAGTTCAACAATGTTCAGAAGTTGTTAAGAAAGCAAACAAAATAATTGGCTTTATAGGCAGGTCATTTGAGCATAAATCCAAAGAAGTTATCCTAACCCTTTACAATTCCTTAGTCTACCCTCTTCTGGAATACTGCGTTCAATCCTGGTGCCCTTATTACCAAAAATGATATAGACAAGCTAGAACGAGTTCAACATAGAGTTACCAATATGATACCTAGCCTAAAGAACAAACCATACGAGGAGCGTCTTAGAGAATTAAATTTATTTCCTTTAACCCAGCACAGATTAACACCTTAACCCCTTCAGACTCATATGATGCAGAGGTTGCCAGATTAGCAATAAGAAATAGAGTTCTCCCACTCTTATAATTACCTCTCCAAAATTAGTTTTCTGCCCACATCTAACTCAAAGACAACTACAGAGGTTGAAGTATCTAAACTAAAGGTTTGTAAATACCCCTGATGGTAATAAAGGCTTTAAACAGTTTAAAGTATACCTATTAGGCTCAAAATTGTGTCATATGTCGGAGAGGGTTAAGAGCGGGTGGAGGAGTATATTTGATGTGCCGCCCAGCGGGGGATTTTACCGTAAAAGAGCTTGTTTCCGTGCTCGTTTTCATGCATAAACAAGAGCCAGAGCGTAATACAAGTATGGATCCCTGAAAGTGCGTTAACTTAGCTTTCCAATGACACCAGAACGATCCTTCTACGATCACTGGTTGTCTTGCAACGATCATGCAAAAGAAGGGCAAAATCGGTAAAATACGGTAATTTTCTTACATTATTACGCGTGAAACGAGTGAGAGAGGGTGGAGTACAAAGGAGTACAGCTCAGTAGCTTCACGGTCACCGTGGTGAGCGGTCATTAGGTAACCTACGCTCCTCCCACTGCTCCGCTCTCTCTCAGAGCACATTACGTGCTCAAAATTGCACTCGACAATAACCGGGCCCCGCCACATAGGCCACATTTATTTAACTCGACAATAGCCGGGTGCCGCCAGTTAAGGGTTAAGAGGCGACTTAATTCAAGTGTTCAAAATCATCAAAGGCATTGCCAATATGAACTTCAAGCACTTCAATATCGACCAATCTAATTACACGCGGGGAAACGGTTGCAGAATTATTGGTAAATCTTTTAACTCGCACGAATCGAAGAATTTTGTCTTCAATCGAGTTGTCAACTTGTGGAATGGGCTTCCCCGAGACGTTATAGACTGCAGCACCGTTGATTCATTTAAACTTCGCCTAGACAAATATCTTGCATCAAACCCGCGACTGACTGCGTTTGTAAATGAATAAGTTTATTTTAACCCCCCCTCAGTTACTAACCCATCTGTCCCCTACTAACTTCCTAATCCTGTCACAGACATTAGCTCCAGGGCAGTAGTTCCCTTTCCAATGTTCCCTTACCCCCTCCAAACCACTGTTTGGAAAATTGATCCTCAGTGTTTTGGAGAACAAGCAGCCTGGAAGGGTCACCAGACCTGTCATTGCTTGATTTCCTTTGTACTCCTTTGTACTACTTGGGAAGACTGGCTAGGAGATGGATACAAACAGATAAGTTAGATAGGTTGATTGATTGAAAACAAAGTGGGATCTTTCATCCTAAGATAAACAAGAGCAGTCAGTGGAATATACACTGTAGCCTTGATTATGAGTAGTGTGGAATTTAAGAAGACTATATAAACCTTCACACTGTTGTATTAGTTACACTCGTTAAACATAACATACGCTAGAAAACCCTCATCAGCTAGAAACTAATCCCATAGCAAAGAATGAACTTTGTGTCAGTTACGTAAAATATAATCAACTGTAACATTTGGACGATGAAAAGCTATCCGTAATATGAATACAATTTTGTAATCTAGGCCACAATAAGAATACACAAATGTGTCACGCTACTGTAATAGTTCAGATAACATCAATTACAATACCAGTAACCCTCAGTTTGTGTACCATGGACTGGAAACCATATTGGAGTATCCAAACAAGATTGGGCTTGCTATTGTATGTATTTACCTATATATGTCAATGCTCATTTTGACTCGTCCATGTAACGATTCTTCATATAAATGTGCATATTGATAATCATTCCTTTATATAATGGTGAATCGGTCTAATGATTGAAAGTTAATTAATCCTTTCTTTGCTGTCAATGTATTATTACATCCTATATAAAAAGGCCTATACTGCGGGCAACACACATGTACGTATTGGTAATACCGGCTGAGCTGGTTGTACCAGGAGGTTCTCAGCTTGCCACCCATAGTATAATCAATGTGCTTCATGCATTCATTGTGGGAGAGTATGTGTCCATACAAGAGGTTTTAGAAACAGAAATACACCAAAAACGGTGCTAATTCTACATTTATATGTGAGAGCTAGGTACGAATATTAGGTTAATTTTATGTTACAGGATATCACTCGTACTGTCTAACAAACAGAAATGTTCCTAAAATTACTAGTTATTTCACCGAGCAATCGTGAGTGGGAAAAGATGAAAGAAATAGAGAATAACATATTCCACCCGAGCTCAACTAATGTCAATAGACTAATACTGTGTGGTTGTTTACAAACTGAGGATATACACTTGGTCAGTTATGCAAGTTAGCAAGGTAACTTCTGGCATGTTTCTGTGTGAGTGTGATGCAGAATGGCAGCAGGCAGCCTCCATGGTATTTTGGGATAATCATGGTGGTGCAGTTGCCTCAAAGCATGCACTGCACTACCTGTTATATCCATGGTGCTTGAACCTACCATGTACAATGATCCTGGCAGTGTTGGATGTGGCGGTGGTAGAGGTGAGGGTGTGTGTAACGCGACACTGGTAGGTGGCATAGGAGTCACCCGCCCGTACATCGTGAACCAACAGCCGACCATCCACTAGTGCATGGTACTTCCCGTCTGGTGGGGGAAAATGAAATAGTGGTTAATATTAGTTGCTTAGTATTCGAACCAATTTCTGATTGCTAGATAGCGATACCTCTGGAGGCTGCACCATAGAAAAACAAATGCAATAATGTGCGAGTGTATCCTCTGTGTGGGGAAAGGATCTTATATCATCAACTGGGCAGATTTATTCCACTTGTTTTCGTCACATCAGGCATGATGTCTTTCTATCCAAGATTAGAAGAGATCACTGCTAAGAAGAAGCAACAGTCCAGGAGTGACATAGATGAGGTGTCACCTGTCAGTTTTTCTTCTCACATCAGGTGGCAGACGGTTATGTCAAGATGTGACATGACTGAATTACATTTTGTGCTGTATCTAGTATCAGTGCATTACCACAAAGCCCAATAGTCCAGTCAATCTGTAGTTTGATATGGAAAAAATTGCAACAGAATTTATTTTTGCTGTAATGTAATCTACATGTCCTCCTAATCAACATACCAAAAGTGGAGGAAAAAGGAAATGGTGGAAAGTTACCTAATTTGCATAAATCCAATATGGCTGCCAGGCCATTTCCGAAAACCTTAAATTTGCCCTCTTTACTTGTAATTATTGCAATGGGGTGATTTTAGTGTCTACACATATATTTTCAGGGTCCATAAACATGACTGTAAATATATCTACATGCTTCAAATTATATTTTTTGTCAAATCGAAAATAAATAATATATTTTTGTTGGTTCATGTGTAAGTAATCATTGTGTGTTGGATCTCGGTATTTCCCTTTTTAATTGTGCTGCTTTATCATTTTTTAATCATCTACATATTTTTAACAGTCTCCTTTTCTGTTTCAGATGCATGATGGAGTCCTGTGTAATTTGCAATGAAACCCTAGACAATGGGGAGGCAACTGTTGTGCTTCGTCAGAAAGGATGTGATGGTATTAGTGAAGCCAGCAAACTTCGTGGATTGATGCTCACCACTATTGTAGGACAATCTGTGCACAAAAAATGTCGCTTTGAATACTGCAACAGAAATTCCATTAGCCGAGACCTAAGGAAGAAACAGGAGACTTCATCGACTACCTGCCGTCAGCTCCGATCAAGTGATGGCAAGTTCTTATTTAATGAGCACTGTTTGTTTTGTGGCCATCCTGCTAAATACGCTGGAAGGAAAAGAGGATTTGATGTATTCCCAGTCAGGACAGGAGACTTCCAATTGACTATTCAGGATGTGTGTAAAAAACGTGGGGACTCCTGGGCTCATACTGTACAAAGTCGGATTGAATTTGCCCAAGACTTACATGCAGCAGATGCGATATACCACCAACTATGCAGTACCAATTTCCGAACAGGAAAGAAGATACCAGCTATATACAATCAATCAGGTGAAAGTAGTCAGTACACATCAGGCAGGCCAATTGATTTATTGAAAGCAGAAGCATTTTTGAAAGTGGTTGAGTACTTACAAAAAAATTAGGATATGCAGATATCTGTAAATAATCTTGTTGAGAAGATGAAAGAGTACTGTGACAAGGAAGCATATACTGCAAAGTACATGAAAGTCAAACTAGAAGAACATTTTGGTAACAACATTGTGATCACAAGCAGTGGCACGAAAGGCAACATTGTCACACTCAGAGCTACAGCTTCACATATTCTAAAGGAGTTCTACAATTTGCCAAAATTGCAAGACAGTGAGAAAGAGAAGCTTGGGTTGGTTCAGGCAGCTGCAGAACTCATCAAAAGTGACATAAAGTCCATGGAGTCTATGGGCGATACTTTTCCTAGCTCTGATGGTATTGCCTCCCTGGAAAAAAATTCCGATTTTGTTCCAGAGACTTTGCACCTTCTTCTTCAAACAATCTTCAGCGAGAAACAAGCTGAGCGCAAAATAGCAGCTATAGGTCAAGCAATTGTTCAAGCTGCTAGACCTAGAATACTAGTAGCACCTCTGCAGATAGGTCTGTCAGTGCAAATGCACCACCACTTCGGATCAAAGTTTCTCATTGACTGCCTCAATAGTCTTGGATTCTGTTCATCGTACCCTGAAGTAAAACGGTTTGAGCGCTCTGCTGCAAAGTTCCAAGGTATTGATGTACCTAACATTACATCACAACATTTCATCCAGTTTGTTGCTGACAATGTAGACCACAACATTGTTACACTTGATGGTCGCAACACTTTTCATGGAATGGGTATTATTGCTGCAGTAACACCTATGACCAAACCACAAAAACAGATCCCCAGGATATCAGTAACAGCAGAGGATGTAGCAGCTGTCGGGAGAATCAAAATACACTTCTATAAATCAACAAACAATGAGACTCAACCCTTGATATATGACAAACTGCATTTGCCTATCTATGAAGACCCTACAGCAATGCTAGACCTGCTTTGGAAAATTTCTTGACCACTTCGTTCACCAAGACCTGGGTGGTCAGGAATGATGCAAGCAGTGTCGCATGGTATCCACCCAGGGAAGTCATCCATTATTTTCCTCCCAATGATTGATATGGATCCAACTAACCTCAGTTGCATATACTCAACTCTCTGTTTTGTGTCTTCTGAAGCCAAGCGCCAGAATATTCATCCAATCCTCACTTTTGATCAACCTCTCTGGTGGAAGGCTCAGATGATCCTTGCTGGTGAAAGCACAAACAGTGACCTGCACTCTATCATACTCCGTCTTGGAGCCTTCCACACTGAAATGAGTTTTCTGGGGTGCATCGGCAAAATCATGTCTGGGACTGGCCTAGGTGAGCTGCTTGAATTGGTATATGCACCAAATGCTGTTGCCCATATGCTTAGTGGCAAAGCAGTAGCAAGAGCATTCAGGGAACACTGTCTTGTAGATGCAGCATTAAATGTAATGATTATATCTCAGACATTTAGTTTTCCTCTACCAGAAATGAATTGTGCTGTTCCAGAGACTACAAAGGTTGACAGCACTGCAGATGTGCAATTGGAAGAAGTTGATGATACTGATAAATCTCTGCCTGTGACAGTTGAAGAAGAGAATTTGCGTCATGCAATTCACATGTATGATGACTTGATGAAAGGTGAATTGTCTGTAGATGTGGTATGTATGGATGGTGTCCTCGAAAGAGTTAAACAAAGAGTGAATGAAGAAAAAGCTACATTGGCGTCCAATTCCACTGCTCGGTTGTGGATACAGTATATGACGATGGTTGACCTTCTTCGACAGTTCATCAAAGCTGAGCGTACAGGAAACTGGAGTCTCTACCTGCATACATTACCTGCAATGTTGCCATACTTCGCTGCTGCTGGCCATAACCATTACGCCAAATCTGTATACATCCACTTGCAACAGATGCATCAGTTCAAGACACAACATCCAGATGTTTATGATAAATTCAATGCAGGGTATCATGTTGTACGACGAAGCGACAGATTTTGGGGAGGACTTTCATCTGATTTAGCTATAGAGCAAGTACGAATGAGAAGTATGAAGACTACTGGTGGATTAACGCGTGGTCGTGGAATGTCTGAAGCACAACGTACACAGTGGCTGCTGTCCATGCCTGCATGTGCCGATGTCAATATGGCCATGCAAGAGTTCATGGCAACAAGTTATACTACAAGTGAACAACACAAAGAAGCCACAGATGCAAGACAAAAGAAAGATGAACTTGACATGTTATCAATACTGGGTCTCCTGCAAGAAAGAAACCCCTTTGCACAAGACCCAATACTACGGAACATTGTCACAGGTGTCACAGCAGACCAAACTGTCAATGCCCACAAAGCTTCAGAAGTGGGCAGAGAGGTACTCAAAAGTATGGAGGGAAAGAATGTCATGGAGTATGCTTTCAGGAAACAAAATCAAGTGATAACCCTTGACCACAGAGTCTCGCCAAAGGTAGATGGTGAAATGATTATGTTGATTCCCAGCTGCTCTTTCAACGTCTCATAATGGCTGCACCTGATGTTGTGGATGATATTGAAAGCATATTCCAATATGAACTGTCTTCTCCTCCATCATCTTTGTTTGAGACCAATGGACTTCTTCGCCAAGCCAATAAACCTTCACTCGCTAATTCAATTTGGAAATTGGCACAATGCACAGATATGTCAGCTCAAGTTGATGAAGATGCTATGAGCTATGTGATTGATGGAGGCTCTCTTCTACAGCGCTTGCCATGGTCACGCGATGTCACATTTAGTTCCATCTGCCAGCGCTATGTAGACTACGTTCACGAGAAGTATAGAAATCACACAGTTGTATTTGATGGCTATGAAGCAGGTCATTCTACAAAAGATATTACACATAAGAGAAGGTCCAAAGGAATTGTCGGTATGCAAGTAAATTTTGCTGAAGGAATGTGTGTAAAAACAAAGAAAGAAGTTTTCCTGGCCAACACAACAAACAAGCAGAAGTTCATTCATATGCTGAGTGCCAAGTTACAAAAGAAAGGCATCAAAACAATTCATGCAGCTGGTGACGCAGATGTGCTAATTGCAACGACAGCAGTAAATGAGGCATCCAAGTGTCCTACTACACTCATTGGAGAGGATACCGATCTCCTGGTGTTGTTATGCATGCAGCCAAGCCAGACGGTATTTCCACTGCTCTTCAGGTCAGAGGGACGGCAAATATCAAAGAAGATGAAGAGAATATGGGACATCAATTTGGTAAAGAGGAAACTGGGCCAAGATACATGCACATTATTGCCAGTAATACATGCTATTACTGGCTGTGATACAACCTCCCGTATGTTTGGTATTGGGAAAGACTCTGCTCTTCGGAAACTAAGAAGTGACAGTGATATGCAAGAATATGCAAAGGTTTTTCTTAGACAATCTTCAATGGCAGAAATTACAGCTGCTGGTGAGAAGTTAGTGAGTCGTCTGTATAGTGGTGACAAAAACGAGGGATTGGACTCTCTACGTTACAGATTGTTTTGTGAGAAGGCAATGAGAGGCAGCTATTCTGTTCAAGTACACACCCTTCCTCCAACAGCATCAGCTTTATGTTACCATAGTGCCCGTACATATTTTCAGTGCCAAGAGTGGATGGGTAACACTTTGAAGCCAGAGGAGTGGGGATGGATATGTAATCAAGGCCAATTAGAACCCAAAACTACAGACTTGGCAGCTGCCCCAGAATCACTGCTGCAGATTGTGCGCTGCAAGTGTAAAGTTAATTGCGACACTCGACGCTGCTCATGCAGAAAACATGGCCTGGAATGTTCAGCTGCATGTGGAGAATGCAGAGGGGTTGGGTGCACAAATGCAATGGCATCTGAAGATAGCTCTGTAGACAGTGAATGAATGAAATGTATACATGGAGATGTTCAAGATGATTAACCCTTTCACGTTCTGATGACGGTTCTGGCCATCATAGGTTCCCAAGGCTTCATTTTTTTTTTTAGCAAATGTTTATTTAAAGGAAAGTGTGTTTTTTATTTAATTTTCTTTTATTCTCTGGGTTATTATAGATGAAAATTCAAACTATGATACATCATTCAAAAGCTAATTTATTCAGCTACACAATGGTATGTGGTAATCCGAATGATTTTATTGTTATTATTTTTGTTTTTTTGGCAAACATTTATTTGACGGAAAGGGTGTTTTATTTTATTTTTCTTTACACTGGGCTACTATTGATCAAAATTCAAACTATGATACATTATTCAAAAGCTAATTTACTCAGCTACTTGATGATATCATCAAAATGATTCTATCTTTGTTAGGTATTTTTTGACAATTGTTTCTAGAAGGAAAGTGTTAAATTTTTGCCTTTTGGCTATACTCAAATCGTCTTTTTTGCCTTTTATTTTGAGTTTAGATTTTAATTGAGCACAGTACCTTAAAGAACAACCCTTTACCTACCAAACAAGACCAATCCCAACCCTCTACAATGAATAATAATGGTGATACACTCATTTGAAGTACAACATTCTGTGTTACCGCTACAATATGTTTATGATTAACATGTTTATTTTTAACCATGTTCCACCAATCCCATTTTCCTCTACTTTTGATATGTGATGTAATAAAGCATTAGGAACATCATACAACAGGTTTAATTTCTGTTCTAATTATTTCCATCATAGGCCATAATTTGTGCTAGATTGACTGGACTACACCGAAACACCCAACAAATACCCTCTGTGTTAAATAGCACTGTACAAATATTCCCATATTTAAAATATGCTACAGGGGGACAATGCCTAGTGAGTTAATTAGTGAGTTAATTACCCTGGGGGTAAGGGGGCCTCCATCTTATAGTGGAAGAAAAAAGAATATGCCCCACGCGTCCTACTGCGTGTCGTACAAGGCGACTAATAGGGGGAATGGGGGTAGATTGTAGGCTCTAATCAAACAGTGCTATACCCAGGAGAGGCTGTGGGCATTTGATAAGGAATCGCTGGAACTCCTGTTTCATTTGCTTGGCCTCTCTTACTGATTCCCTTTGTGCCTCACTTACACTGAGAGTAGTCCAGCATGCTCTCACAAACTCCTCCTCCTCCTATCTACTTCACTACAGTTAACATGCACACCACACTTCCTCCGTCATAATTATTAAAGAACAATAAATTATGATGAACACAGGCCCAGCCTCGGAGTCCCCAGGGGGAAACGTTACTCTCAAACTTTCTTCTACTCAACAGCTGAGCTGTGGAACTCTCCCGGAATCAGTCTTTCCCTCTTCCTATGACTTAAATTGCTTCAAACTCCATGTGTCCAGGCATTTTAGCTCGAACGTCCCTTGATTTCGGATCTGTCACTCTTTGAAATCTGGGAGAGGCACTCGCTGCAGGTAGTTATGCCTTTTGTCTCCCTCATTCACATAGAACAAAAGAAAAAAAAAAGTGGCATTCTGAGTGTGGGTCCGTGTCTAGGGGGTTAGATAGTGAAGCACAGAGGTGGAGCAGCTTCAGCGATAGGGCTGCTTCGAGCCGTGAAGTAGGTGCTTCACAATTTCACATGTCTGACTCCCTAGATTGGAACGAGACCTCACGGGCGTCACCATGTTGAGCGGTTGAATGTACAGGCTCTCAGCCAATGCCCGAGAGGGAGTAGTTGGAATATATGTAAAAAAACAAAAACATTTTATAGGAGGGTTTGAGGTCACTGTAACTTGTAATATGAAAGCCATATAATCTTGGAACTAATTATAAGTCATAAGGAAGTGTTATTATGTTTTGGCAATACAGGCTTCTTCCGACACAGCATGAGACACAGGTAAACATGGAAAGTGGTGTGGAATAAGAAGGATAAGACAGTGGTGGAACGAAAGGCACTGATTGATTATATATGTGTGGATGAACGAATGAAGAAGGCGAGAGGAAGGTGGAGAGGTTGCAGGAGGAGGAAATCGAGGAAGAGTTCAGATCAGTAGAAAAACGACTAGATTGGTTTGACCTGGAAGGTATGGAGGAAGTGATGGAGGTAAGCAAAGTGTTTAACAAGGAGATCTGTGTAGCATGTGAGGAGGTGTGTGGAGTAAGGAGAAGAGTGAGGGGAATGAAGGGTACAGCATGGTGGATAGAAGAGGTAAAAATAGCTGTGAAAGACTAGAAGAGAGTGTATATGGTTAGGTAGTAGAGAAAATTAAGATTTGGAGAGACAGAAATGAGCGAGGTACTTGGAGAAAAAGAGAGTGGTGAAGAGAGTAGTGAAGGAAAGTAAGAGAAGAGTAGATGAGGAATTTGGAAGGAATCTGAGTGTAAAATGAAGGGAGTGAAAGAAACTGTTCTGGAAGGAAGTCAAAAAAGTTAGGGAAGGTAGCAAGGGAAACAGTAAGGGTGTGAAATATATGAATAGGCGAGTGCTAGCCGAGAAGCAAGAGAGAGTCGAAAGATACATATATACATAACATTTTATGACTGAGTGCTCCACACATACGTGCAGTTTCAGTCTCTTGTCCTAATGGCGGCGTTCCAGGCAACCCTGTTAAGGGCTGCTTCATTTGTCAAGTTTTTGGATTTGAGATTGGCACATATAGTCCGATCCCAGGTCTTCCTCGTTCCACCCCTTGGTGCAGCTCCAAGCATACGCAATAAATTTTCAGATTTAGAGGAACTAGTGTTTACAGAAAATTATGATGTGATTGGCATAACAGAATCTTGGCTCAATACAGAAGATAGAGACTTTTTAGCAGAGTATTCACTTCCCGGTTATGTAATGTTTGAGAACTTCCGAATAAATAAAAATGGAGGTGGCGTTTTATTTTATATCAAAGAAAGTCTTAACCCGACCCTCGTGTCAAAACCTCAAATTGTGAACGTCGACACATCTTTTGTGGTAATAAAGAATAATAAAGGTACAAAAATAATACTTGCGTTAATATACAGACCTCCAGCTCAATCAGTGCAAACTGACCGAGAAATTTACGAACAAATTGCAGATGTAAGTAACTCACAAGATACCGTAATTTTTGGCGACTTTAATTTACCTGTGACCAAGTGGGGCGATATTCTTACTTCACACTCCGGACATGACTTGTATACGAACTTGCAAGAGAGTTCGCTTTATCAATTTGTTCGAACGCCGACCCGTGGTAATAACGTTCTTGACATTGTACTTGCAACAAAAGAAGAATTGATAGAGAATTTGAATGTTGGTGATGAATTCAGTAACAGCGACCATCGTACGATAAATTTCACTTTAAAGTTTACGAGTAACGAACCAAATAGTAGCATCGAAAAAGTCCCTAATTTCAAGAAAGCAAACTTCCATAAACTTAGAGCTATGTTTAAAGAAACTGACTGGAGCTTTTTAATTAACAATAACGACATAAATACATCTTGGAAGTTATTCGAAACCACTTACCTAAAAGCAGTGCAAGACTGCATACCATCGAAAATACGGCGTCCAGGCCATAATAATAAGCCCAAATGGTGGAATAAAGATATTTCAAACTGCCTGCTTGCTAAAAAATTTGCTAATGATAGATTAAAATCCTCACAAAATGACGAAGAACGGGTGAAATTTGTAGAGCTACGACGCAAAGCCAAAAAGTTAATTAAGCAAAGTAAAAAGACCTTAGAGTTACATATTGCGAATCAAAGTAAAACAAACCCGAAAGAATTCTATAGTTATATCAGAAAGAAAAAAGTAGTTACTTCAACTGTTGGACCGTTAGTCGATGAAAAGGAGAATACACCAAAGACGAAGTACAAATGAGTAATGCCCTCAATACCTTCTTTGCATCAGTTTTTACAACAGAAGACCTCAGTGATATCCCTACACCATCGCCGATTCAGATTGATAATTCAGATGTTATAAGCAATATCACCGTTACAGAGAGAGAAGTATTGAATTGTTTAGATAAACTCAAGGTAAATAAAACGCCAGGACCTGATACAATCTCGCCTAGAGTTCTAAAGGAAGCTAAGAATGAGCTTTCCAAACCACTGACATTACTATTCAATAAATCCTTGCAGTCTGGAACTATGCCTGATCAGTGGAAGCTAGCCAACGTAACACAGATATTCAAAAATGGCAGCAAATCCCTACCCAGTAACTATCGTCCAATTAGCTTAACCTCAGTTGTATGTAAAATGCTAGAAACGGTCATACGAGACAGACTCGTAAATCACTTAGAGGCAAATAACATACTTAAAGATACTCAACACGGCTTTCGTAAAAAACGTTCCTGTTTAACAAACCTCTTAGACTTCTTCCACGATATCCTCAACCTCTACGATGAGAGTAAAGCTGTAGATATTATAAACCTTGATTTTCAAAAGGCCTTTGACAAAGTTCCCCACAAACGTTTACTGCTAAAACTAAAAGCGCATGGAATACAAGACGGTGTGTTGAAATGGATAGAAAATTGGCTCAGCAACAGAAAGCAAAGGGTAGTCATAAACGGTAAGGCATCTAAATGGACCAATGTAAGTAGCGGGGTACCCCAGGGATCGGTACTAGGACCAATTATCTTTCTAATTTACATCAACGACATAGATGAGGGTCTCACCTGCACAGATCTCAAAATTTGTTGACGATACAAAAATTGCAAATAGCGTACTCTCAAAAGAACAAGTTGACGATATGCAACACAATCTAGATAAATTGTCATGTTGGGCCCAAATTTGGCAAATAAGCTTCAATGCGGATAAATGTAAAGTACTACATGTCGGATACCTAAATGAAAAAGCAAACTATTCGATGAATGGCACTCAGCTTAAGAATGTAAACAGAGAAACTGATCTGGGAGTAACAATATCGAGTAACCTAAAACCAAGTCAACAATGTTCAGAAGTTGTTAATAAGGCAAATAAAATAATTGGCTTTATAGGCAGGTCATTTGAGCATAAATCCAAAGAAGTAATCCTAACCCTTTACAATTCCTTAGTCCGCCCTCTTCTGGAATACTGCATTCAATGCTGGTGCCCTTATTACCAAAAAGATATAAACAAGCTAGAACGAGTTCAACGTAGAGTTACCATAATGATACCTAGCCTAAAGAAGAAACCATACGAAGAGCGTCTTAGAGAATTAAATCTATTTCCTTTAACCCAGCGCAGATTAAGAGGCGACTTAATTCAAGTGTTCAAAATCATCAAAGGCATCGACAATATGAACTGTAGTAAGTACTTCACTATCGACCAATCTAACTACACGCGGGGAAACGGTTGCAAAATTATTGGTAAATCTTTTAACTCGCACGAATCTAAGAATTTCTTCTTCAATCGAGTTGTCAACTTGTGGAATGGGCTTCCCCGAGACGTTATAGACTGCAGCACCGTTGATTCATTTAAATTCCGCTTAGACAAATATCTCGCATCAAACCCGCGACTGACTGCGTTTGTAAATGAATAACTTTATCCTCCCCTCAGTTACTAACCCCTATGTCCCCTACTAACTTCCTAGTCCTGCCACGTTAGTGGCAGGGCAGTAGTTCCCTTTCCAATGTTCCCTTACCCACTCTAAACCAATGTTTGGACACTTGATCCTCAGTGTTTTGGAGGACAAGCAGCCTAGAAGGGTCACTAGATCTGTTGTTGCTTGATTTCCTTTGTACTCCTTTGTAATCCCTCCACAATCACAGACCTGCATCTTTTCACCTAATGTTGTTCATCCATTCTCTCTACATGCCCATACCCTCCCAGTCTACTTGTACGCATCTCCTTGCTAATACTCTTTATACCTAAACATCTCCTCAGCTCATCATTTGTTATTCTATCCTGCAGTTTGGCCCCACACATCCATCTCACCATTCTCATCTCATTACTGTAGGTTCCATTCTGTTGACATCCTCTAATTTAACGGCTCATGATTCTGAGGCATACGTCATTGCACTAACACATTAGGCATACACCTTTCCCTTAACCTCTGAAGTGCGCATGGGGGTAATTGGAAACGTCCCCCTGTGCTGACGTATTTGAGGTGTTTCCGTCACTAAAATATTCATTGTGCCATTAATAGCATTAATATTTATCCATATGCGCCTATTATGGGTTGATTATAAAGGTATTAACCTGAAACAACAATAAAACGAGTGAAAACAGCGTTTGGATGGTCAAAATCGGAGATATAGCCCGCGAGTTGTATAATGTAGGGGTGAGGCAATCTGCTTTCCCGCCAATTTCCCCCAAGGCCACTGAGACACAGTCGATCGATACTCTCTCTCTCTCTCTTGCACTCGCTTGCTATCAGTGATGACCACACCCTCCAATCGGATTTCTAATGTTAGCACGAAAATATACCTCAGAATAAGGGAATAACAGGGAAAATAGGTGATAACTGAAGGAGAGGAGGAAAGTGGGGAAGGAGGGGAGGTAGAGGACTGAGATTTTGCATGGCCCAGGGGCCAAAAAAAAATAAAAAAATAAAAAAAAAAAATATAAAATTTTTTTTTTTTTTCGATGTCAAAAGTTGATTTTTATTTTCTCTGACTCTTAAGAGTCTTCCCGCAGTGCGCCGGGGGAACTCTTAAGAGTCTCCCCGCAGCTCCCGGGTTAACCTAAGACGTGCGCATGGGGGGTATGAGACACCACACACCTGTGCGCACGTATTTGAGCTATTCCCATCATTAACATAGTTATTTTACCATAAATAGCATTAGTACTTATCCATATGCGCCTATTTTATGTTGATTATAAAGGTATTAACCTGTTACAGCAATAAAACAAGTGGAAACAGCGTTTGAATGGTCAAAATCGGCGATACAGGCCAGGAGTTACATAATCTATGGCTTAGGCAACCTCCCTCCCCTCCACTTTTCCCCACGTCTGGAGAGAGACTGTCGATCGATACTCTCTCTCTCTCTCTTGCACTCGCTTGGTAACAGTGATGACAATGCCCTGCTTGCAACTCGCTAATGTTAGCACGAAAATAGACCACAGAATCAGGGAATAACAGGGAAAATAGGTGGTATTTGAAGGAGGGGGGGGGGGAGGGGGGGGGTGGGAAGGAGGAGATGTGGAGTGATATTTGGCATGGCCCAGGGAAAAAAAAAAAAAAGGATTCAAGATTTTTTGGGGGGTTTTAAATGGATTTTTTTAGGCCCAGGATCTTAAGAGTCTTCCCGCAGTCGCCCGGGGAAACTCTTAAGAGTCTTCCCGCACTTGCCGGGTTAAGGGGGAGAGACATTCATTTCATGGTCAGAATTGGCAGCAGTTCTCTGAACTCCCCCCAACCACATCTAATTCGAGCTACAGTGGCATCCTCGGCCCCACCACCGGCAGAGATGGTATCTCCTAGGTAACCAGTGGCGGATTTAGGGAGGGGGGGGGGGGGGGCGAGTAGGCCATGGCCTAGGGCTCCGCACCCCCATGGGGCCCACACCTTGGTTATAAAAATAAAAAAAAATAAAAATTATTCACAGTTTGCATTTTCGGTTATCAATTTTGTTTATTGATTAATGGCATTACGACTTTTAGAACATAAAATAATGGGTATTAAATATGTAATGATTGCGTTATATTTGTTTTAAAACCGTAAAACGCGAAATCCGTTTACCTGGCAGAAGAAAACCTTTAGTTATCCCTGATAATAATTATTATTACGCTACCATGTCTGTTTTCTTCAATGATGGAAAATATTGTTCAAATATTTGTATTATCCCTTACAGTTTCTGATATTGTATACAAATTTCAGTTTATTTTTTTATGATAATTAATAAGCTTTTAAAAATTATTATTAATATAACATAACATATTCATGTTATAAGTTATTAAATTCAAAAGTTCACATAGCCTTGAATGTTACTGGCATGGGTGACAGAGCAGCTGGGCTGAGAAGGTAGGAATGGATGTTTGGTTGTTAACATTATATCATTGATTATTGGGACTCTAGGACACTTTCCTCAATTTCTCTCACTGATCCTCACCTATAAATACCCGTGATTAAGTGGTTATGTTAATGGCACTGCCTATGCCTTGTATTTTTACTAAACAAATTATTATTGATGGTTAGTCTATGGATAGTAGGCGCCGCTATAGCACAGAGCTCGACACGCTCATTTCCTAGCCCAGACGAGATTCAAGAGGATCAGATAGTTCCCGTAGGTGGAGGTGCAATTTTGTATGCCTAGGTCTATGGAATCTAGACCCATGCTAATCAATCTTCTTAGTCCTTAGGCTGTTTGCCTACATTGGCTTAACCCATTCAGTGCCAGTGCCACCCTTTTATTATTCTGGCTTCTTTTAGACGATTTTATTATTATTATTACAAATGTATAATAGCCTATATGTCAATATATATTTTATCTATATAATCTATTATACTATTTATTATGAAGAATAATTTTGTCAAGTCCATTTTCCAATAACTTACAATACCGTCTTGCATTAGGCTAAGTAGAAAGGTAATAAGTTACAATTAAAGTTTGTAATCTTAGACAGTAGTTTACAATTTAAAGGTGGTTTTAAGAACATAAGAACATAAGAAAATGGGAGTCTGCAGAAAGCCGATTGGCCTAAGCAAGGCAGATTCCTGTCCCACACAACCCCAATTACAAAGCCCAATTATAGGCTCAACACTCTAATACCCTGAGGATCATCTTACCAAAACGGTCAGAGATTAACGCAGGATTACGGGGGTCTGCAGAGCGCTGATTGGCCCAACCCTGCTGATCCCCCTTCACACCCAACCCTTCTCGTCCATATGCTTATCCAATTTTATCTTAAATCTCCCTATCGTTTTTAATCCCACTATAGCACTTGGTAGTCCATTCCACCCATCTACAACTCTGTTACCAAACCAATATTTGCCTATATCTTTTCTGAAACTAAATTTATCTAATTTGAAACCATTGGTACGAGTTCTTTCGCTATCACTGAGCTTTAGTACATTTGTCATGTCCCCTTTGTTAATCCCACTAACCCACTTGAACACCTCTATCATATCCCCTCTAACTCTGCGTCTCTCTAACGAATGTAAGCCTAATTTCTTCAACCTTTCTTTATACGGAAGATTTCTAATATTATGGATCATTTTTGTCATTCTACGTTGTACTCTCTCCAATGAATCTATGTCCATTCTGTAATAAGGACACCAAAATTGAACAGCATAATCCATATGGGGTCTCACTAATGACAAGTAAAGTTTTAAGATAACATCAGCAGTTCTGTTACTCACACTCCTTGAGATGAACCCGAGAATCCTGTTTGCCTTGTTTCGAACGCTTATACACTGTTGTCTAGGCTTCAAATCATTGCTAACAAACACACCTAGATCTTTCTCACAATTCGAGTTTTCTAATTCCACATTAGCTAGTTTATATTTAACATTTGTATGCATCTTCCCTATCTTTAATACCTTGCATTTGTCAATGTTAAAGTTCATCTGCCAATTTACTGACCATTCGTGTAAGGTATCTAGATCCCTTTGGAGGCACTCTATATCTCTATCTGAATCAATTGTTCTCCCCATTTTGGTATCGTCTGCAAATTTACTTATCCTACTAGTTATACCTAAATCAAGGTCATTTATGTATATAACAAACAACAGAGGACCTAATACAGATCCCTGGAGGACACCACTTTTGACTGCTCCCCATTCTGACTTCGTACCATTTATGCTGACTCTCTGCTTCCTACCAATTAGCCATGACCTAATCCATCCCAACAACGCCCCACCTATTCCATGCGCCTCAACCTTTCTCATCAATCTCTCATGGGGGACTCTGTCGAAAGCTTTACTGAAATCTAAATATATTATATCATATGACTTGTCATTATCTACTGCTTCATATACATCTGAGAAAAAACTAAGCAAATTAGTAAGGTAAGAACGTCCCTGAGTGAATCCATGCTGAGAAGAATTTATTAAATTAAATGTATCTAAGTGGTTTTTAATTTTACTAGCAATAATTGACTCTAGTAGCTTTCCTATGATTGATGTAAGACTAATGGGACGGTAATTGGATGCTATTGATTTGTCACCTTTTTTGAAGATCGGAACTACGTTTGCAAGCTTCCAAGCTTCTGGAACTATACCTGTCTCCAATGACTTGTTAAATAAAATGTTAATGGGTAACTTAACTCATCCCTACATTCTTTTAATACTCTAGCATATACCTCATCAGGACCAGGCGATTTATGAGGTTTCAGTCTGTCAATTTCCTTAAGCACATCATTTCTACGTATAGTAACTGTACTTAACCTATTTTCTATACTATCGCTATATACCTTACGGACTTCTGGAAACTGTGCCAAATTTGCATTAGTGAAAACGGAAAGAAATTGACTATTTAATGTACTGCACATTTCTAAATAATTTTCTGTCATTTCTCCTATCGAAGTTTTAAGGGGACCAATTACATCTCTAACCTTGGATTTATATAGTTGGTAAAAAGCTTTAGGATTATTTTTTTGAGTCATTGGCAACCTTAATTTCATAATTTCTTTTTTCTTTCCTAATATCCTTTTTTACCTGTCTTGATAGATTCTGATAGTAAGCAAGTAGGTGAATTTCGCCTTTTCTAATTTTTCTATATATTCCTCTCTTTTGTCCTAGAAGATCTAATAGTCTATTATTCATCCATTTGGGTTGGTTCTGTGTTGATCTAAATTTTCTTTTGGGGATGTATTTATTTTGTGCATTGAATACTGACTTGATAAAATTATCGTATGTATCTACCAAGGTTGACGTCTCTTCCTGACTTAAGATGACAGGTGCCTGAGAAGGGGTACACTCATTTGGACACCTGGATCGACTTAATTTTTTGACCATAGGGTCCGCTAATAGGGCTCTTCTTAACCCACCATAATTGGGTTTTCTAAAGTCAGGTATTAATGTTGTATTCTCTCTGGTATTACCTTTCCATTGTATATTAAAATACACAGAATTGTGGTCACTATTTCCTAGGTGGTCCCCTATCTCTACATTATTTACCATATGTTCATTGTTACTGAAAACTAAATCGAGAATATTATTACCTCTAGTCGGCGTATCTATGAATTGAAATAAAAAACTATCTTGTACTACCTCTATAAACTCCTCAGAATCAGAGTCTCCAATTTGATGCTGCCAATCTATATTCGGAAAATTAAAATCCCCCATAATGCACACATTGCTAAACCTTGATGCCATTTTAATTTCCTCCCATAATGACGTTCCGTCATTTCTACTCATATTTGGCGGTCTATACATAACTCCAATAACTATGGTCTCACTACCTTCGTTAACCTCTACCCAAACACTTTCATTATCGTTATTTAGTCTAATACCTGATTTAATACAGCTTTTTAATGTACTCCTGACAAACACTGCTATACCGCCACCCCTCTTACTTGTTCGGTCATATTTAAACAAACTATATCCTGGTATATCAAATCCGGGTTTCTGTATTAATCCACGTTTCAGTTAGCGCTATTATGTCTATATTTTCTTTGCTAACAAGGGCTCTAAGTTCGTTCATTTTGTTACATAGACTGAACGAACTTAGAGCCCTTGTTAGCAAAGAAAATATAGACATAATAGCGCTAACTGAAACGTGGATTAATACAGAAACCAGGCATTTTTTAGCAGAATTTGATATACCAGGATATAGTTTGTTTAAATATGACCGAACAAGTAAGAGGGGTGGCGGTATAGCAGTTTTATCATGGCGGTTTTATCATGCTAGTTTAAAGATAAATATAATTGGCAATACGATCATGCCTTCAACTTCAGCAACTAATTCTAATTTATATGACATGATGTCAATGAAAATTTTCACATTGAAATCTTGATCAAAGAAAAATATTAATCATTGTCTCTATTTCACAGAAGTTCAAAGCCTCATTCGGCAAAACCATCAACTGATCCATTCCCATAGCCTAGCTACATACAGCAAAGGCTGCAAAATATGCATTTTTGTTTTCTTAAAAAAAAACAGACTCTATAGTAGAGTCATTTTCAGAGCTTCCGTGACCATGTTTAGGATACCAAAGTTTCTCATTGAATTTAACAAGGGCAACTGATACTAACAAAAATAAGCCCCCATACACCTCACCAAAATTACGGGAAAGTTGTTATTTTAGACGTTTTTCAAAATGGCCGCCGCCGTCATCTTAAATTTTTTATAAAGTTCTATTTCTTGAAGTGAATGGCCAAAAATGACAATTTTGGTGTCTATTCCCACTAATTTTGGTGTCAGAAGATCAATGGCATGGCACAATTAAAAAATAATTAATAAATAATTACCAAATAATTAAGTAAATAAGAAAATAATTAAGAAAATCAATGGGATGGCATAATTCATGATTTAGAGTCCCATTAACCTCAACATCTAAGACAAATATGATGTTGTTAAATCCACTGAGAAACTTTGGTATCCTAAACACGGTCACGGATCCTCTGAAACTTACTCAAATAATATATAATTTAAAATGTAAACCAAGAATGTTGACTGATCAATTCCTCATTCCAATCTCAATCAATATTGTCAGTGTTATCGTTGTTGTAGATAGATCTATGGATAATTTTGTATACCTGTATATATCTGTTATTTCAATTTACTAGTTAAAGAGCTAAACAAAATAACATGATCACTAGGCTATTGACAAAATAATCAAAATGTATATTGAATTTGCACAAATAGGCTGAGCCGCTCATGTTGTGTCAAATTATGATTATTTTTAATATATTCATATTCATTGCAATGTATTTGTACTATGTCTGAAATGAAATTTTTAAGGTGTGGAGTTTTAAATGCAAATGTTAATGAATACTAAACAAATTAGGTCTTGGGTTGTTTAAAAAGGCTATTTTTTGGATTCGGCACAGTATTTGCACATTATATTGGTAAATTATTTTACTAGAGTATAACTAGACTAATCAGTTTTATTCTCTTCAGGTTCTATGCATGATATAAAAAGCTAACTTGGCCTAATCCTGAATTCACATCAAGAAAATAATAATACGCTAGTATGGAGAGATATAATGAATGCTATTACCTGCTCTGACAAGCCAATCAGCATCCTCAGATAGTGAGAAGAAAATGTCTTCAGATATAATTATGATCGGTCTTTGATTATAATGAGTGAGAAGCACTATGGTCATATTAAAACCACTATAAATTACAGGATTTCACTACCTCCATAGGCCTCAAAATGCCCCTAAAAGTACTCAATTTTCCCCCCAGCTGCAGGGGCTCGCTTCGCTTTAATGTACTCCTGACAAACACTGCTATACCGCCACCCCTCTTACTTGTTCGGTCATATTTAAACAAACTATATCCTGGTATATTAAATTCTGCTAAAAAATGCCTGGTTTCTGTATTAATCCACGTTTCAGTTAGCGCTATTATGTCTATATTTTCTTTGCTAACAAGGGCTCTAAGTTCGTTCATTTTGTTACATAGACTGAACGAACTTAGAGCCCTTGTTAGCCAAGAAAATATAGACATAATAGCGCTAACTGAAACGTGGATTAATACAGAAACCAGGCATTTTTTAGCAGAATTTGATATACCAGGATATAGTTTGTTTAAATATGACCGAACAAGTAAGAGGGGTGGCGGTATAGCAGTTTTATCATGGCGGTTTTATCATGCTAGTTTAAAGATAAATATAATTGGCAATACGATCATGCCTTCAACTTCAGCAACTAATTCTAATTTATATGACATAATGTCAATTTTGTCTCTATTTCACAGAAGTTCAAAGCCTCATTCGGCAAAACCATCAACTGATCCATTCCCATAGCCTAGCTACATACAGCAAAGGCTGCAAAATATGCATTTTTGTTTTCTTAAAAAAAAACCAGACTCTATAGTAGAGTCATTTTCAGAGCTTCCGTGACCGTGTTTAGGATACCAAAGTTTCTCAGTGAATATAACAAGGGCAACTGATACTAAAAAAAATAAGCCCCCATACACCTCACCAAAATGACGGGAAAGTTGTTATTTTAGACGTTTTTCAAAATGGCCGCCGCCGTCATCTTACAATTTTTATAAAGTTCTATTTCTTGAAGTGAATGGCCAAAAATGAGAATTTTGGTGTCTATTCCCACTAATTTTGGTGTCAGAAGATCAATGGCATGGCACAATTAAAAAATAATTAATAAATAATTACCAAATAATTAAGTAAATAAGAAAATAATTAAGAAAATCAATGGGATGGCATAATTCATGATTTAGAGTCCCATTAACCTCAACATCTAAGACAAATATGATGTTGTTAAATCCACTGAGAAACTTTGGTATCCTAAACACGGTCACGGATCCTCTGAAACTTACTCAAAAAATATAATATATAATTTAAAATGTAAACCAAAAATGTTGACTGATCAATTCCTCATTCCAATCTCAATCAATATTGTCAGTGTTATCGTTGTTGTAGATAGATCTATGGATAATTTTGTATACCTGTATATATCTGCTATTTCAATTTACTAGTTAAAGAGCTAAACAAAATAACATGATCACTAGGCTATTGACAAAATAATCAAAATGTATATTGAATTAGCACAAATAGGCTGAGCCGCTCATGTTGTGTCAAATTATGATTATTTTTAATATATTCATATTCATTGCAATGTATTTGTACTATGTCTGAAATGACATTTTTAAGGTGTGGAGTTTTAAATGCAAATGTTAATGAATACTAAAAATGTTAGGTCTTGGGTTGTTTAAAAAAAACTATTTTTTGGATTCGGCACAGTATTTGCACATTATATTGGTAAATGATTTTACTAGAGTATAACTAGACTAATCAGTTTTATTCTCTTCAGGTTCTATGCATGATATACAAAGCTAACTTGGCCTAATCCTGAATTCACATCAAGAAAATAATAATACGCTAGTATGGAGAGATATAATGAATGCTATTACCTGCTCTGACAAGCTAATCATCATCCTCAGATAGTGAGAAGAAAATGTCTTCAGATATAATTATGATCGGTCTTTGATATAATGAGTGAGAAGCACTATGGTCATATTAAAACCACTATAAATTACAGGATTTCACTACCTCCATAGGCCTCAAAATGCCCCTAAAAGTACTCAATTTTCCACCCAGCTGCAGGGGCTCGCTTCGCTTTAATGTACTCCTGACAAACACTGCTATACCGCCACCCATCTTACTTGTTCGGTCATATTTAAACAAACTATATCCTGGTATATCAAATTCTGCTAAAAAATGCCTGGTTTCAGTATTAATCCACGTTTCAGTTAGCGCTATTATGTCTATATTTTCTTTGCTAACAAGGGCTCTAAGTTCGTTCATTTTGTTACATAGACTGAACGAACTTAGAGCCCTTGTTAGCCAAGAAAATATAGACATAATAGCGCTAACTGAAACGTGGATTAATACAGAAACCAGGCATTTTTTAGCAGAATTTGATATACCAGGATATAGTTTGTTTAAATATGACCGAACAAGTAAGAGGGGTGGCGGTATAGCAGTTTTATCATGGCGGTTTTATCATGCTAGTTTAAAGATAAATATAATTGGCAATACGATCATGCCTTCAACTTCAGCAACTAATTCTAATTTATATGACATAATGTCAATGAAAATGTTCACATTGAAAACTTGATCAAAGACAAATATTAATCATTGTCTCTATTTCACAGAAGTTCAAAGCCTCATTCGGCAAAACCACCATCAACTGATCCATTTCCATAGCCTAGCTACATACAGCAAAGGCTGCAAAATATGCATTTTTGTTTTCTTAATAAAAAAAACAGACTCTATAGTAGAGTCATTTTCAGAGCTTCCGTGACCGTGTTTAGGATACCAAAGTTTCTCAGTGAATTTAACAAGGGCAACTGATACTAAAAAAAATAAGCCCCCATACACCTCACCAAAATGACGGGAAAGTTGTTATTTTAGACGTTTTTCAAAATGGCCGCCGCCGTCATCTTAAATTTTTTATAAAGTTCTATTTCTTGAAGTGAATGGCCAAAAATGACAATTTTGGTGTCTATTCCCACTAATTTTGGTGTCAGAAGATCAATGGCATGGCACAATTAAAAAATAATTAATAAATAATTACCAAATAATTAAGTAAATAAGAAATAATTAAGAAAATCAAGGGGATGGCATAATTCATGATTTAGAGTCCCATTAACCTCAACATCTAAGACAAATATGATGTTGTTAAATCCACTGAGAAACTTTGGTATCCTAAACACGGTCACGGATCCTCTGAAACTTACTCAAATAATATAATATATAATTTAAAATGTAAACCAAAAATGTTGACTGATCAATTCCTCATTCCAATCTCAATCAATATTGTCAGTGTTATCGTTGTTGTAGATAGATCTATGGATAATTTTGTATACCTGTATATATCTGCTATTTCAATTTACTAGTTAAAGAGCTAAACAAAATAACATGATCACTAAGCTATTGACAAAATAATCAAAATGTATATTGAATTAGCACAAATAGGCTGAGCCGCTCATGTTGTGTCAAATTATGATTATTTTTAATATATTCATATTCATTGCAATGTATTTGTACTATGTCTGAAATGACATTTTTAAGGTGTGGAGTTTTAAATGCAAATGTTAATGAATACTAAACAAATTAGGTCTTGGGTTGTTTAAAAAGGCTATTTTTTGGATTCGGCACAGTATTTGCACATTATATTGGTAAATTATTTTACTAGAGTATAACTAGACTAATCAGTTTTATTCTCTTCAGGTTCTATGCATGATATAAAAAGCTAACTTGGCCTAATCCTGAATTCACATCAAGAAAATAATAATACGCTAGTATGGAGATATATAATGAATGCTATTACCTGCTCTGACAAGCCAATCAGCATCCTCAGATAGTGAGAAGAAAATGTCTTCAGATATAATTATGATCGGTCTTTGATTATAATGAGTGAGAAGCACTATGGTCATATTAAAACCACTATAAATTACAGGATTTCACTACCTCCATAGGCCTCAAAATGCCCCTAAAAGTACTCAATTTTCCCCCCAGCTGCAGGGGCTCGCTTCGCTTTAATGTACTCCTGACAAACACTGCTATACCGCCACCCCTCTTACTTGTTCGGTCATATTTAAACAAACTATATCCTGGTATATTAAATCTGCTAAAAAATGCCTGGTTTCTGTATTAATCCACTTTTCAGTTAGCGCTATTATGTCTATATTTTCTTTGCTAACAAGGGCTCTAAGTTCGTTCATTTTGTTACATAGACTGAACGAACTTAGAGCCCTTGTTAGCCAAGAAAATATAGACATAATAGCGCTAACTGAAACGTGGATTAATACAGAAACCAGGCATTTTTTAGCAGAATTTGATATACCAGGATATAGTTTGTTTAAATATGACCGAACAAGTAAGAGGGGTGGCGGTATAGCAGTTTTATCATGGCGGTTTTATCATGCTAGTATAAAGATAAATATAATTGGCAATACGATCATGCCTTCAACTTCAGCAACTAATTCTAATTTATATGACATAATGTCAATGAAAATTTTCACATTGAAAACTTGATCAAAGAAAAATATTAATCATTGTCTCTATTTCACAGAAGTTCAAAGCCTCATTCGGCAAAACCATCAACTGATCCATTCCCATAGCCTAGCTACATACAGCAAAGGCTGCAAAATATGCATTTTTGTTTTCTTAAAAAAAAAACAGACTCTATAGTAGAGTCATTTTCAGAGCTTCCGTGACCGTGTTTAGGATACCAAAGTTTCTCAGTGAATATAACAAGGGCAACTGATACTAAAAAAAATAAGCCCCCATACACCTCACCAAAATGACGGGAAAGTTGTTATTTTAGACGTTTTTCAAAATGGCCGCCGCCGTCATCTTAAAATTTTTATAAAGTTCTATTTCTTGATGTGAATGGCCAAAAATGAGAATTTTGGTGTCTATTCCCACTAATTTTGGTGTCAGAAGATCAATGGCATGGCACAAATAATTAATAAATAATTACCAAATAATTAAGTAAATAAGAAAATAATTAAGAAAATCAATGGGATGGCATAATTCATGATTTAGAGTCCCATTAACCTCAACATCTAAGACAAATATGATGTTGTTAAATCCACTGAGAAACTTTGGTATCCTAAACACGGTCACGGATCCTCTGAAACTTACTCAAATAATATAATATATAATTTAAAATGTAAACCAAAATGTTGACTGATCAATTCCTCATTCCAATCTCAATCAATATTGTCAGTGTTATCGTTGTTGTAGATAGATCTATGGATAATTTTGTATACCTGTATATATCTGCTATTTCAATTTACTAGTTAAAGAGCTAAACAAAATAACATGATCACTAAGCTATTGACAAAATAATCAAAATGTATATTGAATTAGCACAAATAGGCTGAGCCGCTCATGTTGTGTCAAATTATGATTATTTTTAATATATTCATATTCATTGCAATGTATTTGTACTATGTCTGAAATGACATTTTTAAGGTGTGGAGTTTTAAATGCAAATGTTAATGAATACTAAACAAATTCGGTCTTGGGTTGTTTAAAAAGGCTATTTTTTGGATTCGGCACAGTATTTGCACATTATATTGGTAAATGATTTTACTAGAGTATAACTAGACTAATCAGTTTTATTCTCTTCAGGTTCTATGCATGATATACAAAGCTAACTTGGCCTAATCCTGAATTCACATCAAGAAAATAATAATACGCTAGTATGGAGAGATATAATGAATGCTATTACCTGCTCTGACAAGCTAATCAGCATCCTCAGATAGTGAGAAGAAAATGTCTTCAGATATAATTATGATCGGTCTTTGATTATAATGAGTGAGAAGCACTATGGTCATATTAAAACCACTATAAATTACAGGATTTCACTACCTCCATAGGCCTCAAAATGCCCCTAAAAGTACTCAATTTTCCACCCAGCTGCAGGGGCTCGCTTCGCTTTAATGTACTCCTGACAAACACTGCTATACCGCCACCCATCTTACTTGTTCGGTCATATTTAAACAAACTATATCCTGGTATATCAAATTCTGCTAAAAAATGCCTGGTTTCAGTATTAATCCACGTTTCAGTTAGCGCTATTATGTCTATATTTTCTTTGCTAACAAGGGCTCTAAGTTCGTTCATTTTGTTACATAGACTGAACGAACTTAGAGCCCTTGTTAGCCAAGAAAATATAGACATAATAGCGCTAACTGAAACGTGGATTAATACAGAAACCAGGCATTTTTTAGCAGAATTTGATATACCAGGATATAGTTTGTTTAAATATGACCGAACAAGTAAGAGGGGTGGCGGTATAGCAGTTTTATCATGGCGGTTTTATCATGCTAGTTTAAAGATAAATATAATTGGCAATACGATCATGCCTTCAACTTCAGCAACTAATTCTAATTTATATGACATAATGTCAATGAAAATGTTCACATTGAAAACTTGATCAAAGACAAATATTAATCATTGTCTCTATTTCACAGAAGTTCAAAGCCTCATTCGGCAAAACCATCAACTGATCCATTTCCATAGCCTAGCTACATACAGCAAAGGCTGCAAAATATGCATTTTTGTGTTCTTAATAAAAAAAACAGACTCTATAGTAGAGTCATTTTCAGAGCTTCCGTGACCGTGTTTAGGATACCAAAGTTTCTCAGTGAATTTAACAAGGGCAACTGATACTAAAAAAAATAAGCCCCCATACACCTCACCAAAATGACGGGAAAGTTGTTATTTTAGACGTTTTTCAAAATGGCCGCCGCCGTCATCTTAAATTTTTTATAAAGTTCTATTTCTTGAAGTGAATGGCCAAAAATGACAATTTTGGTGTCTATTCCCACTAATTTTGGTGTCAGAAGATCAATGGCATGGCACAATTAAAAAATAATTAATAAATAATTACCAAATAATTAAGTAAATAAGAAAATAATTAAGAAAATCAATGGGATGGCATAATTCATGATTTAGAGTCCCATTAACCTCAACATCTAAGACAAATATGATGTTGTTAAATCCACTGAGAAACTTTGGTATCCTAAACACGGTCACGGATCCTCTGAAACTTACTCAAATAATATAATATATAATTTAAAATGTAAACCAAAAATGTTGACTGATCAATTCCTCATTCCAATCTCAATCAATATTGTCAGTGTTATCGTTGTTGTAGATAGATCTATGGATAATTTTGTATACCTGTATATATCTGCTATTTCAATTTACTAGTTAAAGAGCTAAACAAAATAACATGATCACTAAGCTATTGACAAAATAATCAAAATGTATATTGAATTAGCACAAATAGGCTGAGCCGCTCATGTTGTGTCAAATTATGATTATTTTTAATATATTCATATTCATTGCAATGTATTTGTACTATGTCTGAAATTACATTTTTAAGGTGTGGAGTATTAAATGCAAATTTTAATGAATACTAAAAAATTTAGGTCTTGGGTTGTTTAAAAAGGCTATTTTTTGGATTCGGCACAACATTTGCACATTATAATGGTAAATTATGTTACTAGAGTATAACTAGACCAATCAGTTGTATTCTCTTCAGGTTCTATGCATGATATAAAAAGGTAACTTGGCCAAATCCTGAATTCACATCAAGAAAATAATAATACGCTAGTATGGAGATATATAATGAATGCTAGTACCTGCTCTGACATGCCACCCAACATCCTCAGATAGTGAGAAGAGAATGTCTTCAGATATAATTATGATCGGTCTTTGATTATAATGAGTGAGAAGCACTATGGTCATATTAAAACCACTATAAATTACAGGATTTCACTACCTCCATAGGCCTCAAAATGCCCCTAAAAGTACTCAATTTTCCACCCAGCTGCAGGGGCTCGCTTCGCTTTAATGTACTCCTGACAAACACTGCTATACCGCCACCCCTCTTACTTGTTCGGTCATATTTAAACAAACTTTATCCTGGTATATCAAATTCTGCTAAAAAATGCCTGGTTTCTGTATTAATCCACGTTTCAGTTAGCGCTATTATGTCTATATTTTCTTTGCTAACAAGGGCTCTAAGTTCGTTCATTTTGTTACATAGACTGAACGAACTTAGAGCCCTTGTTAGCAAGAAAATATAGACATAATAGCGCTAACTGAAACGTGGATTAATACAGAAACCAGGCATTTTTTAGCAGAATTTGATATACCAGGATATAGTTTGTTTAAATATGACCGAACAAGTAAGAGGGGTGGCGGTATAGCAGTTTTATCATGGCGGTTTTATCATGCTAGTTTAAAGATAAATATAATTGGCAATACGATCATGCCTTCAACTTCAGCAACTAATTCTAATTGATATGACATAATGTCAATGAAAATTTTCACATTGAAAACTTGATCAAAGAAAAATATTAATCATTGTCTCTATTTCACAGAAGTTCAAAGCCTTATTCGGCAAAACCATCAACTGATCTATTCCCATAGCCTAGCTACATACAGCAAAGGCTGCAAAATATGCATTTTTGTTTTCTTAAAAAAAAACCAGACTCTATAGTAGTCATTTTCAGAGCTTCCGTGACCGTGTTTAGGATACCAAAGTTTCTCAGTGAATTTAACAAGGGCAACTGATACTAAACAAAATAAGCCCCCATACACCTCACCAAAATGACGGGAAAGTTGTTATTTTAGACGTTTTTCAAAATGGCCGCCGCCGTCATCTTAAATTTTTTATAAAGTTCTATTTCTTGAAGTGAATGGCCAAAAATGACAATTTTGGTGTCTATTCCCACTAATTTTGGTGTCAGAAGATCAATGGCATGGCACAATTAAAATATAATTGATAAATAATTACCAAATAATTAAGTAAATAAGAAAATATTAAGAAAATCAATGGGATGGCATAATTCATGATTTAGAGTCCCATTAACCTCAACATCTAAGACAAATATGATGTTAAATCCACTGAGAAACTTTGGTATCCTAAACACGGTCACGGATCCTCTGAAACTTACTCAAATAATATAATATATAATTTAAAATGTAAACCAAGAATGTTGACTGATCAATTCCTCATTCCAATCTCAATCAATATTGTCAGTGTTATCGTTGTTGTAGATAGATCTATGGATAATTTTGTATACCTGTATATCTGCTATTTCAATTTACTAGTTAAAGAGCTAAACAAAATAACATGATCACTAAGCTATTGACAAAATAATCAAAATGTATATTGAAGTAGCACAAATAGGCTGAGCCGCTCATGTTGTGTCAAATTATGATTATTTTTAATATATTCATATTCATTGCAATGTATTTGTACTATGTCTGAAATGAAATTTTTAAGGTGTGGAGTTTTAAATGCAAATGTTAATGAATACTAAACAAATTAGGTCTTGGGTTGTTTAAAAAGGCTATTTTTTGGATTCGGCACAGTATTTGCACATTATATTGGTAAATTATTTTTCTAGAGTATAACTAGACTAATCAGTTTTATTCTCTTCAGGTTCTATGCATGATATAAAAAGCTAACTTGGCCTAATCCTGAATTCACATCAAGAAAATAATAATACGCTAGTATGGAGAGATATAATGAATGATATTACCTGCTCTGACAAGCCAATCAGCATCCTCAGATAGTGAGAAGAAAATGTCTTCAGATATAATTATGATCGGTCTTTGATTATAATGAGTGAGAAGCACTATGGTCATATTAAAACCACTATAAATTACAGGATTTCAGTACCTCCATAGGCCTCAAAATGCCCCTAAAAGTACTCAATTTTCCACCCAGCTGCAGGGGCTCGCTTCGCTTTAATGTACTCCTGACAAACACTGCTATACCGCCACCCCTCTTACTTGTTCGGTCATATTTAAACAAACTATATCCTGGTATATCAAATTCTGCTAAAAAATGCCTGTTTCTGTATTAATCCACGTTTCAGTTAGCGCTATTATGTCTATATTTTCTTTGCTAACAAGGGCTCTAAGTTCGTTCATTTTGTTACATAGACTGAACGAACTTAGAGCCCTTGTTAGCCAAGAAAATATAGACATAATAGCGCTAACTGAAACGTGGATTAATACAGAAACCAGGCATTTTTTAGCAGAATTTTATATACCAGGATATAGTTTGTTTAAATATGACCGAACAAGTAAGAGGGGTGGCGGTATAGCAGTTTTATCATGGCGGTTTTATCATGCTAGTTTAAAGATAAATATAATTGGCAATACGATCATGCCTTCAACTTCAGCAACTAATTCTAATTTATATGACATAATGTCAATGAAAATTTTCACATTGAAAACTTGATCAAAGAAAAATATTAATCATTGTCTCTATTTCACAGAAGTTCAAAGCCTCATTCGGCAAAACCATCAACTGATCCATTCCCATAGCCTAGCTACATACAGCAAAGGCTGCAAAATATGCATTTTTGTTTTCTTAAAAAAAAAAACAGACTCTATAGTAGAGTCATTTTCAGAGCTTCCATGACCGTGACCGTATTTAGGATACCAAAGTTTCTCAGTGAATTTAACAAGGGCAACTGATACTAAAAAAAATAAGCCCCCATACACCTCACCAAAATGACGGGAAAGTTGTTATTTTAGACGTTTTTCAAAATGGCCGCCGTCACCTTAAATTTTTTATAAAGTTCTATTTCTTGAAGTGAATGGCCAAAAATTACAATTTTGGTGTCTATTCCCACTAATTTTGGTGTCAGAAGATCAACGGCATGGCACAATTAAACAATAATTAATAAATAATTACCAAATAATTAAGTAAATAAGAAAATAATTAAGAAAATCAATGGGATGGCATAATTCATGATTTAGAGTCACATTAACCTCAACATCTAAGACAAATATGATGTTGTTAAATCCACTGAGAAACTTTGGTATCCTAAACACGGTCACGGATCCTCTGAAACTTACTCAAATAATATAATATATAATTTAAAATGTAAACCAAGAATGTTGACTGATCAATTCCTCATTCCAATCTCAATCAATATTGTCAGTGTTATCGTTGTTGTAGATAGATCTATGGATAATTTTGTATACCTGTATATATCTGCTATTTCAATTTACTAGTTAAAGAGCTAAACAAAATAACATGATCACTAGGCTATTGACAAAATAATCAAAATGTATATTGAATTAGCACAAATAGGATGAGCCGCTCATGTTGTGTCAAATTATGATTATTTTTAATATATTCATATTCATTGCAATGTATTTGTACTATGTCTGAAATGACATTTTTAAGGTGTGGAGTTTTAAATGCAAATGTTAATGAATACTAAACAAATTAGGTCTTGGGTTGTTTAAAAAGGCTATTTTTGGATTCGGCACAGTATTTGCACATTATATTGGTAAATTATTTTACTAGAGTATAACTAGACTAATCAGTTTTATTCTCTTCAGGTTCTATGCATGATATAAAAAGCTAACTTGGCCTAATCCTGAATTCACATCAAGAAAATAATAATACGGTAGTATGGAGAGATATAATGAATGCTATTACCTGCTCTGACAAGCCAATCAGCATCCTCAGATAGTGAGAAGAAAATGTCTTCAGATATAATTATGATCGGTCTTTGATTATAATGAGTGAGAAGCACTATGGTCATATTAAAACCACTATAAATTACAGGATTTCACTACCTCCATAGGCCTCAAAATGCCCCTAAAAGTACTCAATTTTCCACCCAGCTGCAGGGGCTCGCTTCGCTTGCCCCCCACCCGCCCATTTACAGGGGCACCCCATAACCCTAGTGCCTAGGGCCCCATAGCATGTAAATCCGCCCCTGTAGGTAACAAAACTTGTCCACCAGCTCCAATGACTCATTTCCAAAATTCACAACCACAGGATCATCATTTAACACAAGCTCGCCCTTACGAGCTAATTGCTGAATTGCTGAATGTAAGGAATGCAACGCCAGCAAACATAGTTGGATGGGGTATGGGAGGGAGAAGAAAAGAAGTAGTGGAGGAGGAGGTGGGGATCAGGAGGTCAGAATTGTGTGAAGCCATGAAAAGAGTGAAGTTGGGGAAAGCACCGGGAATAGATAGAGTGTGTTGGGAAATGCTGAGGTATGGTGGTGAGATAGTGATTGAATGTGAATGGAAGATGTGCAATCTAGCATGGGAGGATGGGAGTGCACCTGCTGACTGGAAGACAGGCATAATAGTCCTCTTAGATAAGGGTAAAGGGGAAAGAGGAGTGTGTGGTAACCACCGAGGAATAAGTCTTCTAAGCGTAGTAGGGAAGGTGTACAGTAGGGTAGTGATTGAGAGAGTGAGAGCGAGAACAGAGAAATGGATAGTTGACGAGCAGGGCGGTTTTAGGACGGGAAGAGGATGTGTAGATCAGATTTTTACCCTGAAATGTGTTGTGGCGAAATATCTGGAGAAGCGACAAAATCTGTATGTTGCCTTAATGGACTTGGAGAAGGCCTATGACAGAGTGGATAGAGAAGGTATGTTGAAAGTACTTAGAATATATGGAGTAGATGACAAGTTGCAGAAAGCAATGAAGAGCATGTATGAGGGTGCAAAGACAGCAGTACGAGTGGAGAATGAGCAGAGCGAGTTCTTTGATCTGAATGTTAGGTTGAAACAGGGGTGTGTGATGTCCCCATGGTTGTTTACTGTAGATATGGATGGAGTCATGAAAGAAATACAAGGAAGAGCAGTGGATGTTGATGTATCGCTGATAAGGGAGGGAAACGAGTGGTAAATATGTTTGGAACAGTGTGCGAAAAACGGAATCTGAAGGTAAATGCGGGGAAGAGCTAGGGTATGGTCATCGAAAGGTGTGAAGCCACAGAGTGTGAGGTGAAGATGAACGGTCAGGCTATGGAGATTGTCAGCTCATTTAAGTATCTGGGCAGTGTGCTGAGTAAAGATGGCAGTATAGATGAAGAAGTGCGGGAGAGGGTGCAACAGGGGAAGAGGGTTGTAGGAATGCTGAAAGCAGTAACAAGAAATAGGGTGGTCTGTATGGAAGTGAAGAAGACAGTGTGGTAATCCTGACACTGACTTACGGAAGCGAAGCATGGACGTTGGTGGAGAAACTCAGTCCAAGAGTGAGAGGTAAACCGAAAGAGAGGTGGAAGGATGGAGTGAGAAAGTATATGGATGAAGGCGGTGCTGGATGGGAGGAGGGGCGTCGACTGACTGGGGACAGAGGTGCATGGGGGCATTTCGTTCGTGGCCACGGCATCAGGCAATATATATATATATATATATATATATATATATATATATATACATATATATATATATATATATAGTACTTATACTTAAAATTACTATTCTAATAGGGTACGAAAAATCCGACAGTTGTTTGAAAGTTTGAGTCTTATTTAACAAACTCCCTAGGAAATTATATATCGCATAGCAACTGATTCTCTGTTCGGGTCAAAATGGGTTCAAACCGAAGTGTTGAATACCTACGACTATACAGCATAATTTATATTTCGGAATGATTACATTCCCATTACTACCTATCTGTGCAATCGCTATTCAGTCTTTGACCTACTTCGACTCCGAGCCAAAGGTACATCACTATATTCACAATGGGTGACGATACTATAAATGATCTTTACCTCAATAATTATGTCCTTGAATCACCCTAACAATAGTAGGACCTATTATTCGATCGATATGTTCTCGAATCACCTTGACAATAGCATACATTATTATTTCGTCATCTGTTCTTAAATCACCTTAACAATATCAGAAACTATTACTTAATCAAATATCCTCTTAAATAATGTTAACAGTATCATAAATCATTATTTGTTGTGCGTTCTTAAATCACCTTAACAATATCAGAAACTATTACCAAATCAAATAACTCCGTAGCTCATCTTAAGAATATCAGAAATAATTATGCAATTACACGTTCTTCAATCACCTTAACAATATTAGTAACAATTGTTAAATCAGTATGTCTTACATAACCTTGACCATATCAGAACTATTACTCAATCAACGTGTCATTAAATCACCTTAACAATAGTATAAACTATTTATAATCAAACATCTCCTTAGATCGTCTTAAAAGTCTAAATGACCAAAAACTTATAAGTGTTAACTTACTTTAGATGATAGTGATGGATAGCTCAAGGAGAGAGTTAGGAATAGATAGCAGCTATAGTGGCCACTAAGAGTTAATAATTAGAATGACTTAGCATGAATAAGGTGGTTGTAGTGGGAGCAGCTAGAAGGTGTTGTTGCTGAGATGGTCGTAGGACCGAGTCTGAGGACTCCCGGCGGGGGGACCCGCCAGTTCCCAAAAATGACGCATGTGCAGTGAATATACTATTAATTAATGCGTCATTTAACTAACTACAAGATATACCGGATTAATTATAATGCTAACCCGATATAACATTGGATAATAAAATAATAGAAACTTAATACGAAAGAGTACATATCTTTTATAAAGATATATAGTTTAGTCTAATCTATCTATCTATCTTTTGCCTGACGCCGTGATCCCCGAAGGTGTGGCCACGAACGAAACGCCCCCATGCACCTCTGTCCCCAGTCAGTCTAATACTGGCGCCTAATTCAAACTTCCAGTATATCTACTTAACTTAAATTGTCGAAGTGCTTACGAGTTTCGACATGTGCCTTGTTGTCTCATTTACATAAGCTCAAATAACTATTTCCCCTCTAGTCTTTATCCCAAAAACTCCCAGTAAATATTATCTATCTTTTTACACAAAACCTTATAAGATCCTGTACTATTACTGGCTGGATGCCTTACTAACAATAAAAGCTAATCTCTCAACACATCATCTCTTTATTGCATCAAATGTTTAATAATTTTCTCTTTGGTTGTCCTATAAGGACACATCCAATTATTGTTGTGGACACCAGGGCCGGTATTTACAAACTGTCTCAGACATATTCCTAAGCTTGGGAGAGTCATAAGTCTTGAGATTACCTCCTAACTTTGAACATATTCCTAAGAGTTATTCATAAAGTTTCCCAAGCGTGAGGATTGTCCTAAGACCTAAGTGCTGGGAAAAGGTAGGACTGCTCTGGAGTTGTCCTAAGGAGTTAGGAATAGTCCTAAACGGCACCATGGTAGCACAAACATGTTAGTTATCTTGTAATTTGACAATATTTGTAGGTTAAACTTATAATAAAAGTGAAGCCAAGTTTCGATTGGGGTTAAACTATATATGTTATGGCCTGTAATACGAAATGGTGGCAATAATATAAAACTTTAAATAACTATGCTGTAAAATAGAGTAGCTATTATAGCCTACTGTATTTGTGTTAATACATTGTATAAGCTATAGCATATTGTATAATAATACCGAACACTGCGATGTCAATTCGCTGTGAATGTTGACAATCTTATGCACCAATATTACATAAGGTTAACCTCTTAAATATTATAATGCCTTTTAACATTTATCATTAGACCTAGACAATTATTATATTGGCTACCATTTCGGAAGGGTCGGTGGGAGTGAAACATTCAAAAGGACAGGATATGACATGACCACACCGTACACGTGTGGACCACACCTTTAATGCACAGAAAACCAAGTACATTCAATTTTCTAACCGACAGAATCTCACTGATCCCATATATTTTTAAATGATGTAAATATTCCCACTTCCCCTAGTATTGACATTCTCAGTGTAACATTAACTACTAACCTGAGCTGGACACATTATGTTAGAAGCATTGCTAAGAATGCCTCTAACAAACTGGGACTCCTGTACAGAGTTCGAGAATTCTTCACTGACGAGCAGTTGGCCATAATATATAAAAGTCATGTGCGTTCTCAGATGGATTACTGTTCACCTCTGTGGAGTGGAAGTGGAGTGAATGCATTGAGGCAGTTGGACAAAATTCAAAATAAAGCTATTAGATTAATAAATAACCCTGCAATCACACAGGACCTTCCTACATTATCCATACGAAGAAACGTTGCATCCCTTGCATTATTCTAGAGATATTTTCACAGCAATTGTTCCGAGGAACTTGCTTCAATTGTGCCGCCTCTCCACATCTTTCCCCATAGAACTAGGGCAGCTGGAAGCACCCATGAATTTACACTTTCTCCTCCACAATGCAGAACTTCTGCTTATCAAAATTAATTTATCCCCAGAACTACTACTCTTTGGAATTCACTTCCCTCGAGTTGCTTTCCACAAACTTACAATCTACAACAGTTTAAATCCAGTTGTTACAAACATTTTATGAATGGAGGATGCCTTTAGGCACATGGACCTTTTTTGTTTTATCTGTGTTTTTCCTTCCTCCATTCATTGTCTCTTTAAAAAAAAAAAAAAAAAAAAAAAAAAAAAAAAAAAAAAAAAGGCGAATAATGTTAGCAACATAGTGGCAACATTCCCATAATTCACGCACGTTCGGTCAAGCCCCGACACTCTCTCTCTCTCGAACATTTCTCTCTCTCTCTCTCTCTCTCACTAAAGAGGGGAGGTTGCAATGTACGTTGCAACCTACTTAAACCCCGTTGAGGTGACTCTCCCCGAAAGTAATGCAGAAATAGTGTGCATCAAAATAAATACAAAAAACATGAACTTAAATATCACGACAGCATACCGACCACCGAGACTAACTGTTGCCGATGATACAATTTTTTATGAAATACTAGAGAAAACCCTTAATTCCGACAAAACAGTTTTACTAGGTGACTATAACCTCCCCCTAATTGACTGGAATACCCTGACCGGAAAAAATGCTGAGTCACGCCTAACGACAAGCTTCATCCAGGAATTTTGTTTGAATCAACACGTAAAACAGCTGACGCGAGACAGGAATATATTAGACCTCGTAATCACTACCCAAGAAAATCTATTATCAAACCTGGATGTAGGTGAACATCTGGCAACGTCCGACCATCAAATCTTAAGAATCAACGTTATAAGCAAATATTCCACAGTAAAAACAAAAGGAATGGTTTCGGACTTTAAAAACGCAAATTATGACGGTCTGAACCTAACAAGTGCGCATGGGGGTAATTAGACACCTCTCCCTGTGCGCATGTATTTGAGGTGTTTCCGTCACTAAAATATTCATTGTACCATTAACCCTTAATTAGCGGCGAGCAACATAAGTCGAGTTAAATAAAGCTGGACTATGTGGCGGCGCTCGACATAGGTCGAGTGGCAATTTCAGCACGTAATGTGGCTGAGAGAGAGAGACAAGTGGTGGCAGGAGACTAGCGAGCGTATGACTGCTCCAGACCACCGCGGCGAACCTACTGACACAAATCTCAGCTCCCTCCTCCCTCTCTCACTCGCTACATACTCAATTATGTACTGAAAGTACCGAATTACCTGCTTTTTGCACTCGCGTTGCACGGTTATTGCAAGAAAACTATCCATCATACAAGGATCGTTATGGTGTCATTCGAAAGCTCTGTTTATGCCCTTTCAGGGATAGGTACTTGTTTTACGTTCTGGGTCTTATTTAGGCATGAAAATGATCACGTAAACAGCCCTATTTTGGCTAAAAACACCCCGCTGTGCGGTACACATAAATAAACCGCATAGGCCGCTCGTAAGGTGTTAATAGCATTAATACTTATCCATATGCGCCTATTATGGGTTGATTATAAAGGTATTAACCTGAAACAACAATAAAACAAGTGAAAACAGCTTTTGGATGGTCAAAATCGGAGATATAGCCCGCGAGTTGTATAATGTATGGGTGAGGCAAGCTGCTTTCCCGCCAATTTCCCCCAAGGCCACTGAGACACAGTCGATCGATACTCTCTCTCTCTCTCTTGCATTCACTTGCTATCAGTGATGACCACACCCTGCAACCGGATTTCTAATGTTAGCACGAAAATATACCTCAGAATAAGGAAATAACAGGGAAAATAGGTGATAACTGAAGGAGAGGAGGAAAGTGGGGAAGGAGGGGAGGTAGAGGACTGAGATCTTGCATGGCCCAGGGGCCATTTTTTTTTTTTTTTTTTTTTTTTCGATGTCAAAAGTTGATTTTTTTTCTTCTCTGACTCTTAAGAGTCTCCCCGCAGTCCGCCGGGGGAACTCTTAAGAGTCTCCCCGCAGTTCCCGGGTTAAGGAATCGCTATCAAACATACACTCAAACCTCATAAATATAAACGAAGTAAATGAACTATGGGGACATTTTAAGTCTACAATTACAGAAGCGCAAAACAGATTTGTGCCCATAAAACTAAAACGTAATAAGAAATAAAGTATGTCTCCTTGGTACAGTAGAGACATTGGCAAGGCAATAAGGAAAAGGAATCAACTCCACAAACTTGTAAAAAATAACAAAAACACTGAAGTAATTAAGAACTTGTACAAAAATAGTAGAAGGGAAGTGAAAAAAATAATTAGGGCGAACAAACAAAATTACGAAATTACTATTGCCAGAGAGAGTGCCACAAACCCCCAAAAATTCTACAGTTACGTAAATAAAAATAAACAGATCAAAAGCGGAATCGGACCGCTAATAGAAGATGGCCAAACAATAACAGGTGACACAAACACGGCAAATATGCTCAACAAATATTTTGGCTCAGTTTTCACAGAAGAAGTTATCGATCATACCCCTGAAAATAACACCTCAACTCATGTGATAGGAGATTTCCCTATCAGTGTAGGCGAAGTACAAAGCAAATTAAGTAATTTAAATGTAAATAAGACCTCGGGACCCGACATGCTCCACCCGAAAATAATTAAGAATGTTAAGGACGAAATAGCAAAACCCCTGCCACAACTATTTAACTTATCATTACTACAGGGGATTGTACCGAGTGATTGGAAAGATGCGAACATTACGCCGATATACAAGAAGGGTAGCAAGGCCAAAGCGAGTAATTACAGACCAATTAGTCTTACTTCAATTGTAGGAAAAATCATGGAAAAAATCCTTAGAGATAAGATAGTAGATTACCTCGAATCAAACAACCTAATCAAAAATAGTCAAGACGGCTTTAGATCAAATAAGTCATGCCTAACAAATTTGATTGAATTTTATAACAAACTATTCACATATAACGACATGACGAAATCACTAGATATAATCTTCTTGGACTTTCAAAAAGCTTTCGACAAGGTGCCTCACCGAAAACTATTGGCTAAACTGGAGAGGATAGGTATCAAAGGTGAAATTCATTCTTGGATAAAAAATTGGCTTACAGACAGAAGACGGAGAGTGGTGATAAATGGAGTGGAATCGGAGTGGGAGCCTGTCACTAGTGGAGTTCCATAGGGTTCAGTCCTTGGACCGGTCCTGTTTCTCATTTACATTAACGATTTTGATGTAGGGGTAAACAACACCATTTCCAAATTCGCCGACGATACAAAAATAGGAAATACAGTCCTGAACGAAGATGATAGAAATGCGTTGCAATCTGATTTAAACAAGATATCAGAGTGGCCGAAAAAATGGCAGATGCCCTTCAATGTCGATAAATGTCAGGTGCTGCAGGTTGGTAGCAGAAATATGAAATACAAATACGAAATGAATGGCAAACAAATAAAAACCGCAACGGTAGTAAAAGACCTAGGGGTACTAATATCTGAAAACCTAAAAACTTCCGACCAATATATAGCAGCTGCAAATAAGGCAAACATAGCATTGGGCTTTATTAAACGAAAATGTACATATAAACATGAGAACGTAATAGTGCCACTGTTCAAAAGTATGGTGAGGCCCCACCTTGAATATGGTGTGCAGTTCTGGTCACCTTATCTGATCAAGGACATTGTAAGACTCGAGTCAGTACAGCGTAGAGCGACGAAGATGATACCCACATTAAGAAATAAATCATATGAAGAAAGACTTAAACGATTGAACCTGTTCTCATTAAAAAAGAGGAGGTTGAGGGGTCAGCTTATTGAGTGCTTTAAGATACTAAAAGGTTTCGACAAAGTCGATGTAAATGCACTATTCACATTAAATAATACTAATCAAACTCGCGGAAATGGAATGAAATTAAAAACCAAAAAGGCAAACCTAGATGTCACAAAGAGTTTCTTCACCTACAGTGTGGCGACAGAGTGGAATAAACTACCAGCGAGAGTACAAAGGAGTACAAAGGAAATCAAGCAACAACAGTCTAGTGACCCTTCTAGGCTGCTTGTCCTCCAAAACACTGAGGATCAAGTGTCCAAACAGTGGTTTAGAGTGGGTAAGGGAACATTGGAAAGGGAACTACTGCCCTGCCACTAACGTGGCAGGACTAGGAAGTTAGTAGGGGACATATGGGTTAGTAACTGAGGGGAGGATAAAATAAAGTTATTCATTTACAAACGCAGTCAGTCGCGGGTTTGATGCAAGATATTTGTCTAGGCGGAATTTAAATGAATCAACGGTGCTGCAGTCTATAACGTCTCGGGGAAGCCCATTCCACAAGTTGACAACTCGATTGAAGAAGAAATTCTTAGATTCGTGTGAGTTAAAAGATTTACCAATAATTTTGCAACCGTTTCCCCGCGTGTAATTAGATTGGTTGATAGTGAAGTACTTACTACAGTTCATATTGTCGATGCCTTTGATGATTTTGAACACTTGAATTAAGTCACCTCTTAATCTGCGCTGGGTTAAAGGAAATAGATTTAATTTTCTAGGACGCTCTTCGTATGGTTTGTTCTTTAGGCTAGGTATAATTTTGGTAACTCTACGTTGAACTCGTTCTAGCTTGTTTATGTCTTTTTGGTAATAAGGGCACCAGCATTGAACGCAGTATTCCAGAAGAGGGCGGACTAAGGAATTGTAAAGGGTTAGGAATACGTCTTTGGATTTATGCTCAAATGATCTGCCTATAAAGCCAATTATTTTGTTTGCCTTCTTAACAACTTCTGAACATTGTTGACTCGGTTTTATGTTGCTCGATATTGTTACTCCCAGATCGGTTTCTCTGTTTACATTCTTAAGCTGAGTGCCATTCATCGAATAGTTTGCTTTCTCATTTAGGTATCCGATATGTAGTACTTTACATTTATCCGCATTGAAACTCATTTGCCAAATTTGGGCCCAATGTGACAATTTATCTAGATTGTGTTGCATATGGTCGACTTGATCTTTTGAGAGTACGCTATTTGCAATTTTTGTATCGTGAGCAAATTTTGAGATTGTACAGGTGAGACCCTCATCTATGTCGTTGATGTAAATTAGAAAGAGAATTGGTCCTAGTACCGATCCCTGGGGTACCCCGCTACTTACATTGGTCCATTTAGATGCCTTACCGTTTATGACTACTCTTTGCTTTCTGTCGCTGAGCCAATTTTCTATCCATTTCAACACACCGTCTTGTATTCCATGCGCTTTTAGTTTTAGCAGTAAACGTTTGTGGGGGAACTTTGTCAAAGGCCTTTTGAAAATCAAGGTATATAATATCTACAGCTTTACTCTCATCGTAGAGGTTGAGGATATCGTGGAAGAAGTCTAAGAGGTTTGTTAAACAGGAACGTTTTTTACGAAAGCCGTGTTGAGTATCTTTAAGTATGTTATTTTCCTCTAAGTGATTTACGAGTCTGTCTCTTATGACCGTTTCTAGCATTTTACATACAACTGAGGTTAAGCTAATTGGACGATAGTTACTGGGTAGGGATTTGCTGCCTTTTTTGAATATCGGTGTTACGTTGGCTATCTTCCACTGATCAGGCATAGTTCCAGACTGCAAGGATTTATTGAATAGTAATGTCAGTGGTTTGGAGAGCTCATCCTTAGCTTCCTTTAGAACTCTAGGTGAGATTGTATCAGGTCCAGGCGTTGTATTTACCTTGAGTTTATCTAAACAATTCAATACTTCTCTCTCTGTAACGGTGATATTGCATAGAACATCTGAATTATCAATCTGAATCGGCGATGGTGTAGGGATATCACTGAGGTCTTCTGTTGTAAAAACTGATGCAAAGAAGGTATTGAGGGCATTACTCATTTGTACTTTGTCTTTGGTGTATTCTCCATTTTCATCGACTAACGGTCCAACAGTTGAAGTAACTACTTTTTTCTTTCTGATATAACTATAGAATTCTTTCGGGTTTGTTTTACTTTGATTCGCAATATGTAACTCTAGGGTCTTTTTACTTTGCTTAATTAACTTTTTGGCTTTGCGTCGTAGCTCTACAAATTTCAGAGTGGTGGAGAGCGACACAATAAACGCTTTCAAGGGAAGGCTTGACCTCTATCTGCAGAGGGCTGGGGTGATATGAAAAAAAAAAAAAAAAAAAAAAATGTATGTATGTGTATGTGTGTGCACTGTACAGTATGTATATATATACTGTATATATATGTATGTACTTACTCTAGTTGTACTTACTCTAGTTGTATTGCGGAAGTGAGCATGCTCGTTATTTCCGGCCTCCTATATGTGTAGTGTTATATATATCGTTGGAATGGCTGTGGATGTGTGTGTAGTCTGTATTTTTAGCCAATTGGCGACATCGGAAACGAAGGCTTAGGGTGGATCTGTATGGTACCATTCACACTATAGACGGTACCGTCTCGCCCGAAGGCTTAGGTAGCCATCAGCTTAGGTGAACCATATGATACCCATCTCGCCTTGAACCATTTTTGCCAACCCCAGATGGGACATCACAACGTCGTCCACTTATTCCAGGTACCTATTTACAGCTAGGTGAACTGAGGCTAACACATGAAAGGAGACAAGCCCAATTTGTCTCCGCCCGGCCGGGGATTGAACCCCCGACCTCTCGTGTGTGAGACGAGAGCTCTACCTACTAGGCTACGGGCTGTGTATGTGTGTATGTATGTATGTGTATATGTGTATGTATGTGTGTATATAATTATGTACCGGTATATATATATATATATATAGTTTGTAAGGCCAGACTGCCTAGTAAGGACCTTGAGGTCTGTGTGGTCTGTGTATCTATGTAGCTCTATGTAGCTCTACGTAGCTCTCTCTCTCACTCTCTCTCTCTCTTCTGGTCCTGTAATAACTTGTAGGTATCTGCTGTCTTCTTCTTAAGCTTGTTTTTCCCCTCGGCTTGGTGATGGGGGTCAGGAAATGTGTCTAGTTGTATTCCCCCAATGTGGCTGGGAACAATAAAGGGGGGGGGGGGGGGGGGCAGCCTTGTGATGAGAGAGGACAGATGTGGCCCAGGCGAGAGTCCGCGTCTGTCTGTCCGCTGGGAATGAATGAATGGATATAGAAAAGGTGGGTGAGGTTGAAAGAAGGGAAGTTTTTATTGGTGTAGTAAGAAAGAAAGTGTTAAAGTAGGAGGATAAAGAGTGTCGGGGCTTGACCCAACGTGCGTGAGTTATACAATTTGAGTTGGTGGGGGAGGGGGGGGGGTGCTTCAGGGGTTGCGAGTGCTTCAGTATGGCATGCCAAGAAGGGCTGGAGACTAACTGTGTGGTAAAGGCCTAAGGAGTATTGATTTAGGGTGGTAAAGGTTGCAAAAAGGAGGCAATTTGGGATGGAAAAAGTGTAAAAGGTGGCCTGGCAATTTTGGATGGGGGGGGGGGCAGCAAGGCATAGCTGTCAACTGCCGAGTTTGGAGGTGGTTGCACTGTTTTATGAATAGCTTACTTTACATTGTGAAAATTGTAATTTTCGAAAAAAATTGGCTGGTGAGTGAGTAAATGAATGGTGAAAACTTTAGTGTGAGTTTGTGGCGTGCCAAAGATATTTAAGTGAATAGGGGATTGGGAGCCTCTATGTTATTGGGGTGTACAAGATTTGACCAGGGACAGATGGGTTGAGTAATATTATTAAAAAAATGGACAAAATTATTAAAGATCCCAAGTTTTTCAAGTTGTTAATTTGCCAGAAAGTTAGAATAAACATTAAGTGGAGAGATGCGGGAGAATTCATGAAGGTGTTCCGATGTTTGGAACTCATACCACTGAGTTCCATGGATCCACCTCAGTTCTTTATTTTGTATTCTTTGGAGTCTAATTTTGTGGGAGTTTGCCAAAAGAGTGCTGGTAAGTGGGGCATAGCAAAGGAGGGGTCTACTTAAGGCTTTATACAAATGAGTTTTAGTTTTGATGGAGGCATTTTGATAACGGAAAATTGATTGGAGGGATTTTGCAGCAATGGGGATGATTTTATTTGCATGACGATGAAAGTGTAGCTTTCTGTCAAAGGTTAGACCGAGTACTTTGTTAGTGGTTGAGACAGTTACTGGGATACGGATGGGAGGAGGTGAGCGGGAGTGGAGGAATAGTGGTCTAGGACGGAGGTAACCAATGGAAATGTTGGTGATAAGGATTTTCGAGGATGAGCCTGAATCCGCCATTTCTGTTCCCATTGTGCTACTCGGTCAAGCTCTCTCTTGGCTTTGTTTGTCAAAACCGTCAATGGTATTTGCCCTAACAAGTTGTGTCACGTCATCAGCGAAGGTAATTGTGAGAGAGTCATTATTGATGGGATCTGGCATGTCATTAGTGTAGAGAATGTACAGTGTAGGTGCGAGTACGGAGCCCCGTGGTACGCCTGCATGGAGTGGAAATGAGTCTGAATAGAGATTTGAACATTTAATTTTGGCTGATCTTTTATCCAAAAAAGTTGCAAAGGAGCTTTTTAATTGGTAAAGGGAAATTGAAATTTTCGCAGATTTTGTACTTCAGGCCTACGTGCCACACAGTGTCAAATGCGCGTTTTATGTCTTTTGTGATGAATGCTGGTTTTTTTCTGTTTCTGCAGTGTTTGGTAATGTGAATGTAGTTGGTGAATATGTTGAGTGCTTCCTGAGTGGATTTGTGAGATCTGAATCCAAACTGTTTGTCAGTGAGAAGTCCTTCGTCTTCGAGGTACAGTCTGAGTCGGCGATTTATGATTGTTTCGAAAGTCTTCTCAAGAGTCTCTAGTAGACTAATGGGTCTGTAGTTCAGTGGTTCTTTGTCATTTTGATTTTTCTTGAGGATGAGGATGATTGTCGCAGTCTTAAAGCAGATGGGGAAGTAGCCTGATGCCAGGATGGCGTTGTACAAGCAAGTGAGTGCATTAATAAATGTGTTTGGGAGGTACTTCACAATGTGCTGGTTTATACCCGAGGCACCAGGCGCCTTGCTCCGTGATTTAGAGAGAATGAGCTTAACTTCGTCAGGCACAATGGGAGCAGTGAGGTAGTTGTGGGGGTTAAGTGAGTCTGTGTTGATGTGTGTATCATGAGAGATGTCCGCAATATTAGTGATGTGTTGTTCAATGTCTCGAATGTGTTGATGGGCGGGTCTTTCAGGAGGCTGTGGGTAGTATACTTGTGCTCATGTGTCTTTAAAGGTGTCTGTGATTTCCCTGGGATCAGTGATGGTGTTACCGTTTACAATGAGTAAAGATGTTGTAGATTTATTGTAGCCTTTTAAATGTTTTATATATTGCCAAAATTCCCAGGATTTAGTTTTTCTGTGTTTTTCAGCAGTGCGTATGAGGTGTGTCCAGTGGATGTCAAGGTCAGATTGCAGGCTTTCCATGATATGGTTTCTGATATATGAGAGGTCATGTCATACTCGGCCTAAGGTGTAGTTTTGCTTATTTTGTTCAAATCGACGGCGATAGCCCACACGGAGTCTTTGTGATCGTATGGAGGGTCTGAATGTGTGTCGGACTTTGTAGGATGTTTTGGGTATGGTGGTGTTAGCAGCATTAATTATTGTGTTGTGTAAGTGTTCTATTTGTTGATCTAGATTTGTGTAGTGTAGTCCCTCATAGTCAGTTGTATAATCTGGTTGTGATAAGATGTGTTGACATGCATCCTAGTTAGCCCAGGAGTAGTTGTAACGTGATGAAGATTGAACTAAACTGGGATTTGAAGATATTTGCATGAAAATGGGAATGTGATCAGATCCTGACAAATGCCTTGGGGAAATCTGATGGTCAAAAAGGTTAAATGTGCGGTTAGATGAGATGAGATCAGGTTTGCCAGACCCATTGTGTGCGACAGCTGGGTGAAAATCTGGGCCAAGAAAATTTAGTCTTTTAATGTTGTGTAGTGCTAGAAGTTAAGTTCCGTGTGGGTTGTTGGTAGTGTGTTGAAAAGCGAGATGTTTAGCATTAAAGTCTGCAAGAATGAGTGTGGGTACATTGTTGTTGAATAGTCTGCTCATATCGGTGTAAGGAATGTGTGTGTTGGGTCTGACATAATATGTAGTGGCGACTATGAGGGGACCAAGCATTGTAAGTGTTTTTACTGCTAAGAAGTGTTTATATGTCCAGTCTGTCATGAATTAACTTGTTATATTGTTTTCGTCCATTCGAAAATTCCCACTCCCTTCTTTATTTTGTATTATTTGTTATCTTTATTATTTTTTGTCACGTGACTATTATTTCTTCAACATTTCGACCTTTTCCCTCACCCTCCATACGTCTTGTCACTAATAGTAATCCCGAATGTCCAACTGGTTCACTTTCGGTTCTTATTAGCTGGGCAAATAACCTCTCTCCCGCAAAATATGATTGTGAATGGACATGATGGTGGGTTGGTGGTTGAGTGTGAAATGGCTATTGAATAATGAAGAGCTTGTAGGCTATATTTTCTAAATCAGTAACAACTGACAGCAGAAGGAGGGGTGGAGTTGTCAAGTCCATTATATCCTACTAATGTTACATTTTACTCTGTATTACAAATTTAAAATTTTAACAAACCCTGGGTCAGAAAAAGTCTATACACACGGACGAACACATGAATTAAATTCCTCCTCCACTCACTCGATCGCTAATCATTCTCTCACAAACACACACGCACTCAAGCAATTCTACACTCAGTCTACAAATCGTTAACTACCTAGAAATTATTCCTTGACACTCTCCCCCTTCCCCCTCTGTCATCCCTCCTGAACTGCCACTATACAGACCTTTCAACACACCAAGTAACCTTTCTCACCTCCTGTCACTACCATTAATATTCCTACAGGCAGCCACCAGGCCAACACTTACTAGGTGTTATACCAATGGAATGAGGGGTTGTAAACGGAAAAGTGCGCGACTAGAACGACAATTGGGGAATAAGGAGGACAGTGGAGGAAAGGAAGAGAAAAACAGTAGAGGATACATAAGAACATGGTAATGAAAAGGGGAAAGGGGAAAACAAAATAATAACTAAGGAAGACAAAGATAATGCTGGTCTGGTGGAAATGGAGGGAAACCAAAAGGGAAAGCAACTAGATTATAGCTATTGTCCAACACGTCACCTTCACTTATTCAATATTCTGCCACGATATATAAACTCTTGCTGGCAGCCACCAGAGTTTATGGTCTATATGAATTTACTGTAATTCTTTTTGCATCGTCAATTAATCCATATTCAGAGTAGAGCCACCTACACTAAACCTAAAGCAAATGAACCAATAATTATGACCTAACCGTAGCCTAACCTGACCGTACCTAACCTTACTTTAACACCTTACGAGCGGCCTATGCGGTTTATTTATGTGTACCGCACAGCGGGGTGTTTTTAGCCAAAATAGGGCTGTTTACGTGATCATTTTCATGCCTAAATAAGACCCAGAACGTAAAACAAGTACCTATCCCTGAAAGGGCATAAACAGAGCTTTCGAATGACACCATAACGATCCTTGTATGATGGATAGTTTTCTTGCAATAACCGTGCAACGCGAGTGCAAAAAGCAGGTAATTCGGTACTTTCAGTACATAATTGAGTATGTAGCGAGTGAGAGAGGGAGGAGGGAGCTGAGATTTGTGTCAGTAGGTTCGCCGCGGTGGTCTGGAGCAGTCATACGCTCGCTAGTCTCCTGCCACCACTTGTCTCTCTCTCTCAGCCACATTACGTGCTGAAATTGCCACTCGAGTTATGTCGAGCGCCGCCACATAGTCCAGCTTTATTTAACTCGACTTATGTTGCTCGCCGCTAAATAAGGGTTAAACTACCTTAAAATGCAATGCCGCATAACGGCGAATACGTATGCGGGGTATGGTCTGCAAGATGCGGTTGATGGTCGTAGATGGTCGGTCGGCGGTAGTAGGCTACATGCGTGGACATGTAGAGCCGGGCCCAAAAAAGTTCAGCCAGTCAAAATTTAAGGCCGCATACAACGCATGTGGTTGCATGCGGTTGGTGGTCTGCAACATACGGTTAACGGTCGTGAACATGCGGATGCGGTCTGAAGTCGGTCTGCAACATACGATAGTGTTCGGGAACATACCGTACCAGTCAGGGTGTAGCACGACCAACCTGCATACAACCGCATAACCCAGACCATGCCCACATAGGGACGCATGTTAGTTGCTGGAGGCCCATTTCAAGCTGAACAAAATTGTCTAATAGTAGCCAGAATAAAGTTAAAAGGACGTCACCGGTACAGAAGGGGTTAATACGACAGCCAGAGGATTAGTCTTTATTCAGGCAGAACTTCTAGGAATGAGAGGGTTTATTCTCTAGCTATGACAGGTCATTCATAATTGAATAAAGTATATGAAGGTAGTCAGAATGAAACAAACATTGGAGCCACCTGACTGAAAGGGTTAAGGGGAGACGGGTCGGTATTCTGATTCCCCTTCTTCCTCATATTTAGCCCCTTTAGTTTTCAGATTTGAAGACGTTTGCCCCATTAGTTTAGCGATTTTAAGACCTTTCACCCCTTTTCTTTGTCAATATTAAGACCTTTCGTTCCCTTTAGGTGTCCATTTGTTTCCTGGCGAACGATAGCGAGCCTGTAATTGTGGAGGAACCGGCCTTCAGCCTTGACATTCTTCTATCGAAAAATTTATAAACTAATCTCCAAGGGGGATCTAATGGATGTTTTTCTTTTAGTTTGATGGAGGTCTAGGGAGGAAACCAAAAATGTAATAAGTATTTGACAATATCGACCAACAAATATACTCTTTCCCCTTAAGAATCATGGAACTTACTGCCATTAACTCAGTGAGGATTATGATGCATTTATGTCATATTTGTTTGTATTATTATAAGACGATGTTATTCAGATTAGGAAGGATAATTATGAAAGTCTGGGGTTAAATTCAGTCAGTCTTTACCTTCTTAAGTCCCATTAGATCCTTCCTAAGGTGTATAATATCGTCTAATGATAGCCAGAATAAACTGTCAAAATGCGTCATGATCATAAAGGGGTTGATATAGGTGTGACATTTTGTAGAGTAGCACCACAATTACAAAAGAAAACAAGCACCAACAGATCCACTGACCCTCATTAAGCAGTTTGTAGGTAATGTATCTAACCAACATGAAAGAGAAGGTACAGTCAATATCAGTAATTCGTCCAAAACCTTCCTCATAAACTGTAATTTTAAAGGGGTATGGTATATTAAAGGGGTATGGTATATTTACTATAGTCTATTCGCTGTAAGTAGGCGAGAAATCATGGACTCAATCCTCTGTAACTCAAAGAGGGCTAGAGAAAATTGACTATAAATATCCACATCTATTCCTGGACTGACTCTTCCCAAATGGTAGAGATATAGTAGGGCAGATAACTGGAATAATCGTTCATTTCTTGAAACAAGCACCAACATTGGCACACATACTCCTTGGGGATTGCTCTTTTGATAAAACCCGTTAGCCACCTAAAAATTCAAGATGGCCGCCATTGAATATACAGAAACATTGCATTTCGCAATAAAATCCCAAAGACTTGTCCTATTTGAATGATCTTGGTGTCAAATCATACATTTTTCACTATGTAGAATCCGAATTTGGAACCATGGACTTACTCACTAGCTTCCTTGTACCATAATATCAGTCCCGGAATCATAATTAGGGTAAAACGTGCCCATATCATAGGCACCATCAATCCGATATATTATTGGATGTACATGTAGGCAGTAGGCATATACTTGTTTGTCACTTATTGTCTTGCTGCCTGGATGAGTATACTACAACGCTTCTAAACCTCGCATCTGCAGCTGCACAGTGCCGTGCAGGTCAGACCAAAGCAGTAGCATTTGCATCGACCGCAGCATTCCGACTTGCATCCACACTTGGTCAGCTGCTGGCAACTCTCTGCAATGGGTGGGAGCTCTGTCCAAACGATCTGCCTCAGATCTCCTTTCTTGGTCCAGCCCCAGTTGGCAGGAGTCTGCGTTTCTGGTTGACGTACTGTTGACGGACTCCAGATGCAGCCCGCCTGGTAGGCAGCACGCTTCACATGCTGCTTCAGTGCTGCTCGGGTTGGAGGAATGGCTTTGTACGGCCTCTGCTTCCGAGCAAACATGTCCAACCTCGCATCATCGACACCTTCAGCTGTGCTGGATCTGTCGTACATCATGACCACGAACTTCTCCAAGGTCTCCAGGTCTTCATCATCAACTACCGGTGGGTACTGGCTGAGTTTGCTGAAGACACCGGAAACCTCATCACAAACATCCCAGGTTTGCCAAGCAGACTTCTTCCCTTTGCTACGTCTTCTTTGGTTGGGTGCTGGAAAACAGAGACGCTGGTTCCATGGAAAGAAGTGGTCGCTGTCATTGCAGTGGGATTGTGGTCTATGTTGTCCATGGCTGATGTGGTGAACAGCCCTTTTTGCAGAACTGGTGGACAGACCACCCCATCCTCCACGTACTTGCTGACTGTTGCATCTCCCAGCTGTGCAGATATCTGTAGCACCCTGTCGTATGAAATGCTGATGCCATGCTCGTTAAGCATTTCCACCAACTTTCTCTTTCTGGTCTTTGTGTAGACGGACATCCCCATGTAAACAGGGAATGGGGTCTCTCTGTCTTTGGAGTGTCTGTGAGTTGCTGCTCCTTCTTTGTACCTTGCGTAGCAGTTGTACTGAAGCAGCTGAGCAATTGCTAGATCTGTCTTTGATGCACCAAACCTCAGTTAAGATTTGATGTCCGCTCCATGTTCAAGCATGGCCACAAACTGAAGAAGAGTGAGTGGAATGGCCTGCTCGATGCACCCCTCATGGAAGGTTCCATCAAATGTGGACTTGTGGTCCAGCATATGTCTTCGCAAGATGTTAGCTGCTTTGCCAAGGATAATAGCTTCACTATAATAGTCAGAGGCTTCTGACAAGACAAAGCCCACATCTTTCTGGAAAGCCAGAAGAACATCCTTTCCCTGCTTGTGCACTTCCAACTCAGGTATTTCTGACAGCAGTTTTTCCTTCAGTCTTGTGGAGTTGACAGCAAGTGCATCAACACCCAGCTGTTCCAGGCGCTGGGCATACAGGTGAACTATGTCTGCAAGTCGGAAGACTGCAGGACCCTCGCCAGATCTGGTGGTCTCCACTAGATATGTGACTAGCTCTGAGAATGCCTGTGGGTGGGCATCCTCTTCGGGTGCACGTTCCTGTTCCAGTCTCTTGGTGGCTCTGAGGTACGTCCTCTCTCTATTGTACAGGTCTGTCAAGCGTGCAAAATGGTATTTGAGCTCCTGTGCAATAGCATCTCCACCGCTGAGTCTTGCAAGAAGTTTTCCGTCATTTAAAGTTTGGGCACATTCATTAAGTCTGTTATTGAGGTTCATCGTCATAACTTGTCTGAGTTCAGAGGATGGGGCTTCTTTGTCACATATGAAACACGTTTGGCCTTCAAGGCTGGTTCTACGCAGCTTGGTCTGGCATTCTACTGGCTGAGCACTCTCTGCTCTTCTTTTTCTGGCTCTCTCCAGTTTCGTGTTGTTGAACATAAGCCGACAACTTTGGTGATACTGCGCCTTGTTCCTCCTCAGAGTTTCTTCAATGCCACCACCATCATCAAGTCTGGCTGGATCCAGAAACAATAGGCATCTCATTAATTGCGTGAAAGAGGGGAATAGTAGTCGCAATCATAGTGTAGCCATCATGTTCTTGTGGTTGTTGTGCACGTGGTGACTTGAGCTCTTCACTCTTCTTCTTCTGGCAAAGACAACACTTGCTCCAGTCAGTCCGGAATTTAGACGGTCCTGGATCTGTATTTGCCATCTTGGTGAATACAGTATGATAATTATCTGTAACACAGATATAATAGATAACAGATAATCACGGTATATAACAGATAATCACAGTATGATATAACACAGTATGTTATATGATAACAGATATAACAGATAATCACAGTATGATAATTATCTGTATTCAGTGAATCAAGGCCGAAGGGTTATCCTTTTACCACCTTGATCACAATCATGCACAATAAGGTATGGAATACGACTAGGTTCGGGAATAACAATATATGACCTACACCTAGCCCGATCGTTCATCCAGTATCATTTAAGTCCCGTGCGATCTGTACGCCATCCAGGTAACTACATGCAAAGCAATGTAAAGCCCCGTTACCCTTGGCTCGGCTCTCCCGCGCTGGCACACCCTGTCAATTCAGGCGCGGCTATCTAACTAAACATCTATGTTAAACTACATGTAATCTACAGTAGCTAACTGATGCGGGGCTTATTAGACAGCATTTGGGACACTAAACTAATTATTTAGCTACACTAAACAAATTATTCAGCTGATACTGAACCCCATGCTGAGTTTCACAGCAGCGGTGCCACCAGTGTGCCTGGCTGTGCGTTGACATCCGCTCTGTTGAGCTACTACTCTACACCTTCCGTTGCAAGTCTCTCAACTTCCCCCCCCCCCCCCCACCGCATCGTGTCATGTCCAGTTTGGAAGCCTTGTACAGGAAGATGCTACACATACTAAACCTCTAACACTACTACGATATACACTACCATGCATTTTAGCCGAGTCAGACGTAACATGAACCTCTAATTTAGCAGAATATTAGGATTCCGGGACTGATATTATGGTACAAGGAAGCTAGTGAGTAAGTCCATGGTTCCAAATTCAGATTCTACATAGTGAAAAATTTATGATTTGACACCAAGATCATTCAAATAGAACAAGTCTTTGCGATTTTATTGCGAAATGCAATATTCCTGTATATTCAATGGCTGCCATCTTGAAAAATGGCCGCCATCTTGAATTTTTAAGTGGCTAACGGGTTTTATCAAAAGAGCAATCCCCAAGGAGTATGTGTGCCAAATTTGGTGCTTGTTTCCGAAAATGAACGATTCTCCTGAAATTAGCAGTTATCTGCTCCACTAATATTAGCTTGATTACTCTAGTCGTGTTTGTGTTACAGAGGTTAGAGGTCACAATTTCTCGCCTACTTACGAGTCGTATTCTACTAGAGTAGAATACTACTCTATTCTACAGCGAATAGACTATAGTTTATCTGTTTATTTATTTATCCATTATTGTTTTAGTTTCCTCCATAGATCTTCATCAAGCTAAATATATTATCCTTAAGATCCTCCTTCGAGACAAATTTGTAAATTTTTTGGTCGAAAAATGTCCCAGCCAAAGGCCGATTCCTCCAAAATTACAGGCTCGCTATCGTTTGCCACGAAAATATTGACATCTAAATGACACGTAAGGTCTTGATATTGATAAAGAAATAGGACGAAAGGTTATATAATCGACAAACTAAAGGGAGCGAACGTCTAAAAATCTCAAAACTAATGGGAGCTAAACATGAGAGAGAAGAGGGTCCAAAAAAAAAAACTACCACCCCCTCAAGTTACTATCAATATTCCTAGCAAGTCCTCATGTGTTTCTAATAAACCGTGACTAGTATTATTATGTTTATTGTCCTAGGAATGTTGAGGGGGAGAAAGAGGGGAGATGAGAGGTGAGGGGAAGTAGTGAGGTGAGGGGAGAACATAAGGAGGAGGAATTAAAAGGAGGAGAAGAAGTGAGGCGAGAGATGAAATAGGGAAGTGAGGAGGGGAAGAAGTGAGGGGCAGTGAGGAAAGGAAGTGGCCACCTTTTTATATGTTAATCGTGGAACAATAGCATGGCATTCGGCAAAGGTTGGAAGTGTATGCGGGGCCGCAGCCGCATATGGTAGGTGGCATTATTTTGTGGTCGTTTGTCGGTCTGAATCGATCGTGATTGGTCGGTGTCAGTCGGCTACCAGAAATGACCGTTAAATTCAAATTATTCGGCGGTCGGTTCATGGTCGGTGATATGCCTACAAGGGTCGGTTGTCGTTCAGTTGTATGCGATTATTGTCTGCTGCATGCGTAACAAAATTGCAGTCGGGGCCACTTTTCTCAAGACCGAGGCCGAACACTGATGCACCGGTATGTAGGATCGTATTTTTGAAAGCTCTGAAGAACATTGATTACTGCAATAGCGGTAGAAGAAAAAGAGAATTGCAACATTGCGGCGTGTAGAGACAGATTATAGCGAATTAGTAAGAGGAATTAGTGAATTGACGAGACAAAATACTTTTGTCTCTACAGTTTCGAAGTGTAGTATGGGTGCAACCTCCCCACACGAACAGTACTCGATACATGGGTGCACTGTGCCTCTGTACAGAGCAAGAAGCTGTGTGGTGGTGAAGAACCCACGGATACGGTTGATCACACCTCTTATGGGAAGCTGTTTTAGCTAAAACCTCAAGGTCTGTCATAATAGTTGTTCCTTTTAATTTACTGCTCTCTCTCTCTCTCTCTCTCTCTCTCTCTCTCTCTTACCCCTTCTCCCTTGTCTGCAAGGAGGTTGTGGTATGAACGTTTGTAAGTGTAGTAAAGGGAAAGTGAAGAGGTTGGAGAAGTTTAATCCTCTATTAGTGGCGCGCAACATAAGTCGAGTTAAATAAATTTGGACTATGTGGCGGCGCACGACATAGGTCGTGTGGCAATTTCAGCACATAATGTTGCTGAGAGAGAGAGACAAGTGGTGGCAGGAGAGTAGCGAGCGTATGACTGCTCCAGACCACCGCGGCGGGCCTACTGACATGAATCCCACCCTCCTCCACCCTCTCACACTCGCTACATACTGAAATGTATTGGGAAAGTACCGAATTACATGGTTTTTGCACTCGTGTTGCGCGGTTGTTGCACGAAAACTAGCGGTCATACAAGGATCGTTGTGGTGTCATTGGAAAGCTCTGTTTATGCCCTTTTAGGGATAAATGCTTGTTTTACGCTCTGGATCTTATTTAGGCATGAAAATGATCACGTAAACAGCCCTATTTTGGCTAAAAACACCCTGCTGGGCGGTACATATAAATAGACCGCCTAGCCCGCCAATAAGGTGTTAAGTGGAAGTTGCAGTGGAAGTTGGAGGGTTTTCCTGAAAGCTCTGAGACGAGTTTGAAGGAATGTTAGCAGAAGCTGGGACTTGCATTTATGTAGTCCACGTTCGATCCCAGGCATAGACACATATTGTTTCCTGACCAATATAGGTATGTATACTACCGTATTAAATTAAGCTAATATCTACTTGAACATTTTAAACAAGTAAGGCTATGGTACTCTTAACAGGTTGAGTCGAAATACAAACTGTCAAGCCCCATGAAACACCAATAGCTTCCAAATGAGGTTATGACATAAGCACAAAGGAAACTAAAACTCTAATGATTCATTAATCTTATTGAGGCTGAATATATCTAGATAAGGGATAATTAAGGGATTGATAGGGAAAAGCGATAACAAAACAAACACGCTGACAGGAAGATGAGATATCATGAACACAGATTATCCAACATAATAAATCACTACCTTGAAGTGATCGGTAGCTTTTGGACTTGAACGACTAGGTATATTAGGCTAAGATATAATGAACTAGACTATATACCAACACAATAGTGAACTGGGGTATGACCTTAATGTAGGGTAGGTTGTGACGAATTACACAAGAAAATAATGAACTTTTCTTTCCGGTGTAAAATAAGGGGACACAAACAAGCTTGTAGTAGCTAGTGTCACTTCTTCAAGGTAGTCTACAATACATTAAGAGTCAAAATGCCTTGACACACGTTGTTTGAAGGCTTTCATGTGGAAAATCTGGAATATGGATATATCGTATAAAATAGGTTATGATTAAACAGGACACACGATGAGGTGGAGTTGCCATGGAACTATAACATAATTTCACAGTCCACTGACCTCCATGTAGTGAAGGGTAGATGTGATATTGGTGATCTCTAACCCAGGAGTTGACCGTCACGAGGTCCCTGACGAAGGATGGTACCACACACCGCAGTACACCAGTATTTCCGCCGATCACGTACTCGTCATACACACGGACCTCAAACTCTTGGATCACCACTGAAACACAACACATGAGAGGTGTTAGGAGGATAAAGTTGAATATAAGATAATTTATTATGAGTGTGATGCAGTAATTAGTGCAAAATAAACTGTAGTTTGAAACAGCTACATTTATTTGTGAAAATATGTATGTATGTGTGGTTAGGCTTTAATAGATCATAGTGTAGTAGTTCAGAAGACCAAATATTACATTCATATGACTTTACTTCGGATTCCAGCTTAATAAGGCATAATCTATATGCATAATCATACTTGAACAATAGATGTAAATGTATAATAACAACCATATATATGTTCAGTATATACCGGCAAGTTAATACACTGAAACTAATTGTTAATTTGTTTTACAAATACGAGAGGACAGTTAGCAACATGAGGATAATTTTTGTATAATACCAATCATTATTGAACAAACAAAAAGAACATCATTCATATTCTACCCGTATTACCTACCATAAACAAAGACAATACACAAATCACGCAGGGAAGGAGAGGCAGACCGAGAGTGAGATGGACAGATGGAGTTGAGAGGTAAATGAGTGAAAGCGATGTTAGTTGGTAGGAGGGGCTAAGGATAGGGGGCAAAGCTGCTTGGGGGCAATTCATCCGTGACCACCCCTTTGGGTGGCATAACATCTGGCAATAGATAGAGATAGATAGATAGATAGGCATCTTTGTTCATGATGATAATGCATATAAAAGATAACATGGAATTTAGTTACGTGTATGGATAAATAATACCTGTAGCCACGGTAGTACTATTATAATTACAATAATACCTGTAGCTACGGTAGTACTATTATAATTACAATAATACCTGTAGCTACGGTAGTACTAATATAATTACAATAATACCTGTAGCTACGGTAGTACTATTATAATTACAATAATACCTGTAGCTACGGTAGTACTATTATAATTACAATAATACCTGTAGCTACGGTAGTACTATTATAATTACAATAATACCTGCAGCTACGGTAGTACTATTATAATTACAATAATACCTGTAGCTACGGTAGTACTATTATAATTACAATAATACCTGTAGCTACGGTAGTACTATTATAATTACAATAATACCTGTAGCTACGGTAGTACTATTATAATTACAATAATACCTGTAGCTACGGTAGTACTATTATAATTACAATAATACCTGTAGCTACGGTAGTACTATTATAATTACAATAATACCTGTAGCTACGGTAGTACTATTATAATTACAATAATACCTGTAGCTACGGTAGTACTATTATAATTACAATAATACCTGTAGCTACGGTAGTACTATTATAATTACAATAATACCTGTAGCTACGGTAGTACTATTATATTACAATAATACCTGTAGCTACGGTAGTACTATTATAATTACAATAATACCTGTAGCTACGGTAGTACTATTATAATTACAATAATACCTGTAGCTACGGTAGTACTATTATAATTACAATAATACCTGTAGCTACGGTAGTACTATTATAATTACAATAATACCTGTAGCTACGGTAGTACTATTATAATTACAATAATACCTGTAGCTACGGTAGTACTATTATAATTACAATAATACCTGTAGCTACGGTAGTACTATTATAATTACAATAATACCTGTAGCTACGGTAGTACTATTATAATTACAATAATACCTGTAGCTACGGTAGTACTATTATAATTACAATAATACCTGTAGCTACGGTAGTACTATTATAATTACAATAATACCTGTAGCTACGGTAGTACTATTATAATTACAATAATACCTGTAGCTACGGTAGTACTATTATAATTACAATAATACCTGTAGCTACGGTAGTACTATTATAATTACAATAATACCTGTAGCTACGGTAGTACTATTATAATTACAATAATACCTGTAGCTACGGTAGTACTATTATAATTACAATAATACCTGTAGCTACGGTAGTACTATTATAATTACAATAATACCTGTAGCTACGGTAGTACTATTATAATTACAATAATACCTGTAGCTACGGTAGTACTATTATAATTACAATAATACCTGTAGCTACGGTAGTACTATTATAATTACAATAATACCTGTAGCTACGGTAGTACTATTATAATTACAATAATACCTGTAGCTACGGTAGTACTATTATAATTACAATAATACCTGTAGCTACGGTAGTACTATTATAATTACAATAATACCTGTAGCTACGGTAGTACTATTATAATTACAATAATACCTGTAGCTACGGTAGTACTATATAATTACAATAATACCTGTAGCTACGGTAGTACTATTATAATTACAATAATACCTGTAGCTACGGTAGTACTATTATAATTACAATAATACCTGTAGCTACGGTAGTACTATTATAATTACAATAATACCTGTAGCTACGGTAGTACTATTATAATTACAATAATACCTGTAGCTACGGTAGTACTATTATAATTACAATAATACCTGTAGCTACGGTAGTACTATTATAATTACAATAATACCTGTAGCTACGGTAGTACTATTATAATTACAATAATACCTGTAGCTACGGTAGTACTATTATAATTACAATAATACCTGTAGCTACGGTAGTACTATTATAATTACAATAATACCTGTAGCTACGGTAGTACTATTATAATTACAATAATACCTGTAGCTACGGTAGTACTATTATAATTACAATAATACCTGTAGCTACGGTAGTACTATTATAATTACAATAATACCTGTAGCTACGGTAGTACTATTATAATTACAATAATACCTGTAGCTACGGTAGTACTATTATAATTACAATAATACCTGTAGCTACGGTAGTACTATTATAATTACAATAATACCTGTAGCTACGGTAGTACTATTATAATTACATATTCCTGTAGCTACGGTAGTACTATTATATAGCTACGGTAGTACTATTATAATTACAATAATACCTGTAGCTACGGTAGTACTATTATAATTACAATAATACCTGTAGCTACGGTAGTACTATTATAATTACAATAATACCTGTAGCTACGGTAGTACTATTATAATTACAATAATACCTGTAGCTACGGTAGTACTATTATAATTACAATAATACCTGTAGCTACGGTAGTACTATTATAATTACAATAATACCTGTAGCTACGGTAGTACTATTATAATTACAATAATACCTGTAGCTACGGTAGTACTATTATAATTACAATAATACCTGTAGCTACGGTAGTACTATTATAATTACAATAATACCTGTAGCTACGGTAGTACTATTATAATTACAATAATACCTGTAGCTACGGTAGTACTATTATAATTACAATAATACCTGTAGCTACGGTAGTACTATTATAATTACAATAATACCTGTAGCTACGGTAGTACTATTATAATTACAATAATACCTGTAGCTACGGTAGTACTATTATAATTACAATAATACCTGTAGCTACGGTAGTACTATTATAATTACAATAATACCTGTAGCTACGGTAGTACTATTATAATTACAATAATACCTGTAGCTACGGTAGTACTATTATAATTACAATAATACCTGTAGCTACGGTAGTACTATTATAATTACAATAATACCTGTAGCTACGGTAGTACTATTATAATTACAATAATACCTGTAGCTACGGTAGTACTATTATAATTACAATAATACCTGTAGCTACGGTAGTACTATTATAATTACAATAATACCTGTAGCTACGGTAGTACTATTATAATTACAATAATACCTGTAGCTACGGTAGTACTATTATAATTACAATAATAACCTGTAGCTACGGTAGTACTATTATAATTACAATAATACCTGTAGCTACGGTAGTACTATTATAATTACAATAATACCTGTAGCTACGGTAGTACTATTATAATTACAATAATACCTGTAGCTACGGTAGTACTATTATAATTACAATAATACCTGTAGCTACGGTAGTACTATTATAATTACAATAATACCTGTAGCTACGGTAGTACTATTATAATTACAATAATACCTGTAGCTACGGTAGTACTATTATAATTACAATAATACCTGTAGCTACGGTAGTACTATTATAATTACAATAATACCTGTAGCTACGGTAGTACTATTATAATTACAATAATACCTGTAGCTACGGTAGTACTATTATAATTACAATAATACCTGTAGCTACGGTAGTACTATTATAATTACAATAATACCTGTAGCTACGGTAGTACTATTATAATTACAATAATACCTGTAGCTACGGTAGTACTATTATAATTACAATAATACCTGTAGCTACGGTAGTACTATTATAATTACAATAATACCTGTAGCTACGGTAGTACTATTATAATTACAATAATACCTGTAGCTACGGTAGTACTATTATAATTACAATAATACCTGTAGCTACGGTAGTACTATTATAATTACAATAATACCTGTAGCTACGGTAGTACTATTATAATTACAATAATACCTGTAGCTACGGTAGTACTATTATAATTACAATAATACCTGTAGCTACGGTAGTACTATTATAATTACAATAATACCTGTAGCTACGGTAGTACTATTATAATTACAATAATACCTGTAGCTACGGTAGTACTATTATAATTACAATAATACCTGTAGCTACGGTAGTACTATTATAATTACAATAATACCTGTAGCTACGGTAGTACTATTATAATTACAATAATACCTGTAGCTACGGTAGTACTATTATAATTACAATAATACCTGTAGCTACGGTAGTACTATTATAATTACAATAATACCTGTAGCTACGGTAGTACTATTATAATTACAATAATACCTGTAGCTACGGTAGTACTATGTTAATTACAATAATACCTGTAGCTACGGTAGTACTATTATAATTACAATAATACCTGTAGCTACGGTAGTACTATTATAATTACAATAATACCTGTAGCTACGGTAGTACTATTATAATTACAATAATACCTGTAGCTACGGTAGTACTATTATAATTACAATAATACCTGTAGCTACGGTAGTACTATTATAATTACAATAATACCTGTAGCTACGGTAGTACTATTATAATTACAATAATACCTGTAGCTACGGTAGTACTATTATAATTACAATAATACCTGTAGCTACGGTAGTACTATTATAATTACAATAATACCTGTAGCTACGGTAGTACTATTATAATTACAATAATACCTGTAGCTACGGTAGTACTATTATAATTACAATAATACCTGTAGCTACGGTAGTACTATTATAATTACAATAATACCTGTAGCTACGGTAGTACTATTATAATTACAATAATACCTGTAGCTACGGTAGTACTATTATAATTACAATAATACCTGTAGCTACGGTAGTACTATTATAATTACAATAATACCTGTAGCTACGGTAGTACTATTATAATTACAATAATACCTGTAGCTACGGTAGTACTATTATAATTACAATAATAGTGTAGCTACGGTAGTACTATTATAATTACAATAATACCTGTAGCTACGGTAGTACTATTATAATTACAATAATACCTGTGCTACGGTAGTACTATTATAATTACAATAATACCTGTAGCTACGGTAGTACTATTATAATTACAATAATACCTGTAGCTACGGTAGTACTATTATAATTACAATAATACCTGTAGCTACGGTAGTACTATTATAATTACAATAATACCTGTAGCTACGGTAGTACTATTAATTACAATATACCTGTAGCTACGGTAGTACTATTATAATTACAATAATACCTGTAGCTACGGTAGTACTATTATAATTACAATAATACCTGTAGCTACGGTAGTACTATTATAATTACAATAGTACCTGTAGCTACGGTAGTACTATTATAATTACAATAATACCTGTAGCTACGGTAGTACTATTATAATTACAATAATACCTGTAGCTACGGTAGTACTATTATTATTATAATATCCCTGGGGTCCCCACGTATCTTAATGCATGTCGTAAAGTCGTTGTCAGGAAGGTCTAGACAAATATTCAAATGGCAACTATGATATAAAAGCGAACTATTGTAGGAAACTGCATGAGTCACACAGAACAACTAACTGTGTTTATATCATTATGAGTTCCAGTATTCATAACCACTACTATACAAGGCGATAAGCCCGGACAAACAGTCATCCAATACAGTAAAGTCTTGTTATGACACTCTCCTATTTTACAATAATTGTACACTAGAGGGGCACTTGGTAGAGCGCGCACCCCAGCCTACGCTGGCGGATGTATGCGATCTACCAATCTCATCTCAAAAGGAATCTCTTCTTCCTTGGCGCATATCCTATCTGGCCATCAAATGTCAGGGAAAAATATTTATAAAATTTTGAAATATCAAAACGGACTGACAGACAGACACACAGAAGCTAAAATATAACTTCCTCCAACTTGGTTGGCAGAGACGAAAATGCATATTTTGTCAAGCAATTTCAATAATTTCACATTTATTTGAAAACGCATACAAAGTGATGTATATATTTATTCACTTATACACCATAATGTACAAAAATACGAATATGAATCTCACGAATTTGGACAACTAATAACTGGAAACCACCGATACGCAACACAAGTTCCACATTAACATATGATTGTACTGGCTATCATAGACCTTTAAAGTGCATGCACATAAGTAAGGTAATAATGCTTGAGCAATGTCCATGCTGCCTACCTAGCAATATATATTTTGAACATTCATAACATTAATGACATTACATTTTACGACATGATGTAAATATCTGTCTTGCCATAACAAGTGAACGACATTGTTTTTCCAACTCCTACATCTGAGCTACAACAGTGTAATGGAAAAAGGATACTAAACCATTATATATATATATATATATATATATATATATATATATATGCACAGTGTATATTACAGGTATTTCTTAATCTACTGGTACCTGTACCCAATATAACTGACATAACTCATTATTGCTGATATATGAACACCATATATGTATTAAGTACCGGAGAAAATATTTGATTAAATGCAATTGTATAAAAGCTCTCATGGTGTCCCGGATAAATGTTGAGTGTGACTTAACACAAACTATCTACTTACAAGCTACCATTATGATTTAAAAAGTGTTTCTATATTTTACGAGGGTGCCGTGACTCTGCTGCTTGGGTAAAAATCCAGCACATAATCTCTCTAGTGGGGGTGTGTCTTGGGTCGTTAGGCTGATAACTACCATTTGTCACGAACCACCAACAAGGGTGCTGGTAATGCCACCTCCGAGAGTTACCTCAGGTGGGAGCACTCGACATTATATTGGAAGGTGTGCTTCATCTATGTGCAACAAAACAAAAAATATATTACATATAATACAAATATGTTTATAAGTATATATACAGTATATCTGTATCTATTTATATATATATATATATATATATATATATATATATATATATATATATATATATATATATATATATATATATATATATAATACATCTTAGATTCAATAATTTATTAGGATTCATTATATCCAACTCTCATATAATCCTCCCACGTATTTAAGCTTATCCTCGCACTATTGAGCACCAGGGGCTATACACGTGGATCGGAAGTTAAGTTCACGTGTGGGAGGTGTGCATGGAGCTGTGTAGGAGAGGTGAGAGGTGTGGAGAGGGTTTGACGACAGATAGAGACAAGCATTGGGCACATTATAACAGCCCTAGAGATTCCCTCTCAACCTAGGGAATTCTCTTACTTATATTAGTACATATGTATACTCTTTCAATTGTTACTTAAATACATCAAAGTTGGTTTGGATACAACAGAGCTTTATTTTCGTTTTACATATAAGTATCAATATTATATTTATACGGTTTAAGACGTTACGGTGGCAGCGTTACTATTACTAAAACAAGTTAGTACAATATATCTATCATAATCTACGCAGGACAGAGAGCTGAGATCAACATACAACATCAACTACAAATAACCTATATATAACCCAGTAAGATACACATCTTTAGTCGACTTGCTTGGAGTTAAAAGGTTAACCCTTATAATAAATATAGGATCGTACATTTGTACGTCTTCCTAATACTAACCTAACCTGGTTATATAGTATATATATATATTTTTTTTTTCTATGTGATTGAGGGAGGCAAAAGGCATAACTGCCTATAGCGAGTGCCTCCCCCATAGTTGAAAGAGTGACAGGGCCAAAATCAAGGGACGTTCAAGCCAAAATGCCTGGACACACGGAGTTTGAAGCAATTTAAGTCATAGGAAGAGGGAAAGACTGATTCTGGGAGAGAGTTCCAGAGCTCAGCTGTTGAGTAGAAGAAAGTTTGAGAGTAACATTTCACTCTTGGGTTGGAGAGTTGCACAGAGTAGGGGTGGGATTGAGTTGCAAGACGGGTACCACGTGCCCTACGTAAAGGAGGTGGTATGCACTGGGATAGCTCTGAGGAACACTGATTATTATAGTAGCGATAGAATAGCGAGAGAGATGCAACATTGCGGCGGAGAGAGAGAGATTGCAGAGAGTTGGTGAGTGGACGGGAGTTAATGATACGAAAGGCCTTCCTTTCAACTTTGTCTAGGAGAGCGGTGTGAGAGGAACCTCCCCACACATGTGAACAATATTCAATACAAGGGCGCACTATGCCCCTGTACAGAGCAAGAAGCTGTGCAGTGGAAAAGAACCCTCTAAGGCAGTTGAGCACACCCAGCTTCTGGGAGGCTGCCTTAGCAAGACTGGTAATATGGTCCTTCCAAATGAGAGCAGAAGAAAAAGAGACACCAAGAATATTGAGAGAAGATGAAGGATTGATTTTTGTATTGTTGAAGAATAAGGGATAGTCCGCTGGGAGATCCTGACGGGTAGATAGATGGAGAAATTGGGTTTTGGAAGCATTAAAGTTAACAAGGTTTTCTCTGCCCCAATTGGAAATAGTATTTAGATCAGAATTTAAGAGTTCTATGGCTTCAATACGTTTGTCGTTGACGGATTGCTGGCTGGGGCGTTCTGAAAAACTAATGGAGTAGTGTAAGGTTGAGTCGTCTGCGTATAAATGGATGGGAATTAAGGTACAGTTAAGGAGATCATTTATGAAAATTAGAAAGAGAATAGGAGATAGGACAGAGCCCTGAGGAACACCGGAGTTTATAGGGTGAGGAAGTGAACAATGGCCGTCCACAACCGCGGCTATGGAACGGCCGGAAAGGAAATTAGAGACAAAGGCACAGATGGAGGGATAGAAACCGAAGGAGGGTAGTTTAGAAATTAAAGATTTATGCCAGACTCTATCGAAGGCTTTCGATATGTCTAGTGCAATAGAAAAAGTCTCACCGAAGTCCCGAAAGGAGGATGACCAAGAGTTAGTAAGATATGAAAGAAGATCACCAGTAGAGCGACCCTTAAGGAAGCCATACTGGCGATCTGAGAGCAGATTATGAGAAGAGAAATGCTTAAGAAATTTGGAAGCAAGAAGAGTTTCAAAAACTTTAGAAAGACAAGAGATAAGAGCAATTGGACGATAGTTGGAGGGTTGAGAGCGGTCACCCTTCTTTGGGACGGGTTGAATGTGAGCAAAGTTCCAGCATGAAGGGAAGACGTTCGAGGATAGACAGAGACGAAAGAGTTTGCCTAGGCAGGGAGTCAGCACGGAAGCACAGTTTTTGAGAACAGCAGGAGGAACACCGTCCGGACCGTACGCCTTATTAGTGTTAAGCCCAGAGAGGGTAGAAAGTACATCTTTAGAAGAGATTAGGATATTAGGTATAAGTAAGCGAGAGGAGGGCGGAGAGGGAGGAATAGCACCGGAATCATCCAAGGTGGAGTTTCTAGCAAAAGTTTGAGCGAAGAGTTTAGCTTTGTCAGAGGAAGAAGTGATGGTTGTGCCATCAGAGTGGGAAAGGGGAGGGAAAGACGAGGAAGAGAAATTGTTGGAGAGGTTTTTGGCTAGATGCCAGAAAGCTTGGGAAGAGCTAGAGTTGGATAGTTCAGTGCATTTATTATTGATGAAAGAGTGTTTGGCAAGTCGAAGAACAGATTTGGCTTGATTCCGGGCAGAAACATATGAAGAATGAGAGTCTTGAGTTTTAACCCTTAATTAGCGGCGAGCAACATAAGTCGAGTTAAATAAAGCTGGACTATGTGGCGGCGCTCGACATAACTCGAGTGGCAATTTCAGCACGTAATGTGGCTGAGAGAGAGAGACAAGTGGTGGCAGGAGACTAGCGAGCGTATGACTGCTCCAGACCACCGCGGCGAACCTACTGACACAAATCTCAGCTCCCTCCTCCCTCTCTCACTCGCTACATACTCAATTATGTACTGAAAGTACCGAATTACCTGCTTTTTGCACTCGCGTTGCACGGTTATTGCAAGAAAACTATCCATCATACAAGGATCGTTATGGTGTCATTCGAAAGCTCTGTTTATGCCCTTTCAGGGATAGGTACTTGTTTTACGTTCTGGGTCTTATTTAGGCATGAAAATGATCACGTAAACAGCCCTATTTTGGCTAAAAACACCCCGCTGTGCGGTACACATAAATAAACCGCATAGGCCGCTCGTAAGGTGTTAAGGCGTCGGTACCGTTTGAATGCTTCCTCCTTATTGCGGACAGCAGTAGAACAGGCGTGAGTAAACCAAGATTTTTTAGCATTAGTCTGAGAGAAAGAGAATGGAGTGTATGCTTCCATGCCCGATAGGATTACCTCGGTAATGCGTTCAGCACTCTCCGAGGGTCCTCGGCCATGGAAGCAGAAATCATTCCATGGGAAATCAAAGAAGTACTGCCGAAGAGCCTCCAAGTCAGCAGCGCCAAAGTGCCACAAGCGCCGCCGGCTAGGAGGATCGGGTGGCTGTACTGGAGAGATAGGACAGGTGACAGAGATAAGTTTATGGTCGGAGGAGCCCAGAGGAGAGAAAAGATCGACAATATAAGAAGAAGGGTTAGAAGTTAGAAACAAGTTAAGAATGTTGGGCCGATCTCTGATGCGATCCGGGATACGGGTGGGTTGCTGAACTAACTGCTCTAGGTCATTTAGGATAGAAAAGACGTAGGCTTGTTCACCAGGTGGATCAGTAGTGTGAGAGGAGAGCCAATGGCTGTGGTGAACGTTGAAATCTCCTAAGATGGAGATTTCTGAGAAAGGAAAAATGGATACCTTACCTTACCTTTGGATGTGTTCGCCGCCCCTCTAGCGGCACCAAGGAGCGCGACGCCCCTCGTTAGAATGTGTTCCACTGTAGATATATATATATATTATATATATACTGTATATATATATGTACTTGCTTTTTCCTTTGTAGGTGAGGGAGACAAAAGACAGAAATGCCTGTATCAAGTGCCTCCCCCAGAGTTGAAAGAGTGACAGGGCCAAAATCAAGGGACGTGTAAGCCAAAATGCCTTGACACACGGAGTTTGAAGCAATTTAAGTCATAGGAAGAGGGAAAGACTGATTCTGGGGGAGAGGTCCAGAGCTCAGTAGTTGAATAGAAGAACATCTGAGAATTACATTTCACTCTTGGGTTGGAGAGTTGCACAAAGTAGGAGTGGGATTTTGTTGTAAGACGGGTGTTACGTACCCTACGTAGAGGAGATAGTATACACTGGGAAAGCTCTGAGGAACATTGATTATTATAATAGCGATAGAATAGCTAGAGATGCAACATTGCGGTGAAGAGAGAGATTGCAGAGAGGTGGTGAGTGGGCGTGAGTTACATCTTAGAATCAGTATTTTACTATGGGAATCATTTATTACATCTCTAATATAATTTTAAGGTGATTTACTTCCAATGAATGATACTTATGCAGGTGACTGTACATCTTTGGGGGTATTCATTGTAACTCTTCGTAACTTCCTCCTTCTAAAATTCATGAGTCACAATTCTTTCCCACGCATTTTGAGCTTACTCTTGCACTTTGATCTCACCCATGCACTGATCGTATGACCGGAAGGGGTGATGGAGTTTTCCATCAGCTCAGGTAGGTGTGTGTGTGGAGAGGTGAGAGAGAGGGGCGACGGAAGATTTGAGTTAGTTAGATACAGGCCTCTCTCACAACTAGAGGTCTGGGAGATATTCTCTCCCTTGGAAGAATATATTATTCTCCTTTATATTTTTTAGTACATCTGTCTAAATTGTTCAGTTGTTACTTAAATAAATCAAAGTTGGTTTTGGATTCACAGAGCTTTATTTTCCCTTTACCTATAATACATTTATAAGGTATAAGAGGAATGGTGGCGGCGATTATCTATCAACTTTATCTATTAATCAATCTACGAGAGAGCAGGACTTGAATTTTATTCAAAGTTGAGTTTTTTCCCTCACGTTTATTTCGAGTTAACTTTTTTGGTGGATCACGGTGTATTTTAGTCACATGTTTCCGTTGTTTTAAATTGAGTGGGTTTTCTGTGCAATTGAATTCAGTAACATTTATCGACTTCAAAAATGTGTGGGTTTATCGACTTGAAATATAGTTTTTAGTTTGAAGGCATACGTTTTTATTTCCGTAGAGTTTCTCAATGAGGTTAATGCAACTATAGAAAACGTAAGATTTTCATTCTTATTTTGGCCCAGAGTTTCAAAATCTGATACTTATATTTTTTGTCTGGAATGGATCGTTATATTGGCTATATAAATGTTTGAATTTCTCTGTTTTGGCGTATTTCACTGAAAGGAAATATTTGTGGAAACAATTATCTTGTCAAACTTTTGCAAGAAGAAGTTAATTGTTGAGTGGTACTTGAAAAGTAGACAGAATGGATAAAAAACACCATCTGAGGAAGAGCACTTTATTGACAACGTTTCGCAAATAGCTTCATCAGGTCACTAACAAATGCTGGTACATAGGAGGCCTTAAATATATTTGTATTTCTTTGTACTAGTAGAATTGTTACCCTGTACGCATGTTTGTATGTCTGTTTTTGCTAGTTCTCACTGATGTATTTGACCCATATATATAGGCTCCGCCTCCCCTCCCCCCATGCTTCTGCCCCCTCCCTGTCCTACCTCCTTCCTCCCTCCCAACCCCCACCTCCCTCTCCTCCCCCGCCACCTGTCTGGACGCATATTTAAGGCCTCCTATGTACCAGCATTTGTTAGTGACCTGATGAAGCTATCTGCGAAACATTGTCAATAAAGTGCTCTTCCTCAGATGGTGTTTTTTATCCAAGAAGTTAATTGTTGTTTAGAGTGTTTTGAAACTGATTTTGTTTGTCCAAGTCTACTGATTGGATATTTGTTAGTGGTGTTCATACTGAAAGAAGATATGTGAACCATCTACGACTTTATCTTTGAAAAGGGATTATTTTTCTTCAACATGTATAGGATGTTGTGCGAGATTTTATGATAAAATAAAATGTATGAGTTGCTATATTAATATCTGTATGTAGGGTACTTAATAATTATAACTTCTATAACTTTTTTTGTTATATATTTTTTTTTCTTGGTGATTTTAGTTTGCCCATGTGGTATATTTTAGTTTGCCCATGTGGTATATTTTAGTTTGCCCATGTGGTATATTTTAGTTTACCCATGTAGTATATTTTAGTTTGCCCATGTGGTATATTTTAGTTTGCCCATGTGGTATATTTTAGTTTGCCCATGTAGTATATTTTAGTTTGCCCATGTGGTATATTTTAGTTTGCCCATGTAGTATTTTAGTTGCCCATGTGGTATATTTTAGTTTGCCCATGTGGTATATTTTAGTTTGCCCATGTAGTATATTTTAGTTTGCCCATGTGGTATATTTTAGTTTGCCCATGTAGTATATTTTAGTTTGCCCATGTGGTATATTTTAGTTTGCCCATGTGGTATATTTTAGTTTACCCATGTAGTATATTTTAGTTTGCCCATGTGGTATATTTTAGTTTGCCCATGTGGTATATTTTAGTTTACCCATGTAGTATATTTTAGTTTGCCCATGTGGTATATTTTAGTTTGCCCCTGTGGTATATTTTAGTTTGCCCATGTAGTATATTTTAGTTTGCCCATGTGGTATATTTTAGTTTGCCCATGTAGTATATTTTAGTTTGCCCATGTGGTATATTTTAGTTTGCCCATGTGGTATATTTTAGTTTACCCATGTGGTATATTTTAGTTTACCCATGTGGTATATTTTAGTTTGCCCATGTGGTATATTTTAGTTTGCCCATGTGGTATATTTTAGTATACCCATGTAGTATATTTTAGTTTGCCCATGTGGTATATTTTAGTTTGCCCATGTGGTATATTTTAGTTTGCCCATGTAGTATATTTTAGTTTGCCCATGTGGTATATTTTAGTTTGCCCATGTAGTATATTTTAGTTTGCCCATGTGGTATATTTTAGTTTGCCCATGTGGTATATTTTAGTTTACCCATGTAGTATATTTTAGTTTGCCCATGTGGTATATTTTAGTTTGCCCATGTGGTATATTTTAGTTTACCCATGTGGTATATTTTAGTTTACCCATGTGGTATATTTTAGTTTGCCCATGTGGTATATTTTAGTTTGCCCATGTGGTATATTTTAGTTTGCCCATGTAGTATATTTTAGTTTGCCCATGTGGTATATTTTAGTTTGCCCATGTGGTATATTTTAGTTTACCCATGTGGTATATTTTAGTTTGCCCATGTGGTATATTTTAGTTTGCCTATGTGGTATATTTTAGTTTGCCCATGTGGTATATTTTAGTTTGCCCATGTGGTATATTTTAGTTTGCCCATGTGGTATATTTTAGTTTGCCCATGTGGTATATTTTAGTTTACCCATGTGGTATATTTTAGTTAGCCCATGTGGTATATTTTAGTTTGCCCATGTGGTATATTTTAGTTTGCCCATGTGGTATATTTGAGTTTGCCCATGTGGTATATTTTAGTTTGCCCATGTGGTATATTTTCTATGATGGTCATTGCCCGACATTTATTTGATGTGCTTGTTATTGTGAATCCTTAGTCTTGATTTGGTGTTATGTTATTTGATTAGTGATTTCATTATTATAATTAATTTTACACTAAGTTGTAATTGGTTTTGCAACAATGAGTGTGTGATTTTGTTCTATAGGATTGGCCATAGAAATATCGGTACCGGCTAGCTACCGGCTGAAAATATTTATTACGTATTTTATTCGAGTTTTGTGGGGTTTTTTTTAGCAATGATTTTGTTAACAATCTTGAAAGGTATTATATTACGCACCTCGGGTTTAGCCTATGTGGACTTCTACGTTTAGTACTGATAGACTATTCCTTTTGCCTATGGGTAGGTTTTTTTTTTTTTTTTTTTGGCAGCTGTTTATTTTAGTGTTTACCTTTTATATTTGTGTTTGTATTACATTGCTTTGTTAATCAAATTCCTGCAGACTTCATTATTATAACGAGTCTTGGTTTGTTTTTGTTTTCTTTATTGGGAATTTTATTTAGAGATACTACCTTTAGTATTTTCTTTTGCAATTGTGTTTGTGCATTGTTTTTTTTTTTTTTTTTTTTTTTTTTTTTTTCAATTTGTATCCGTTTTATATACTTGTGCCATTTTATTTGTACATTTCTATAATTGTATTTTGTATTAACAAAATACTATAAAATTCCATTCCACTTACGATTTTTTCTTCAATTTAGATTTTTTTTTTAATCCTTAACTTTATTTTTTTTACTCCCACATACTTTTAAGTGTCTGCCTTGCGGTGGAACGAACGCAAGTATTTAAATGATTCCTCCTTCTTGCGGACAGCAGTAGAACAAGCGTGATTAAACCAAGATGTTTTTTTAATTAGATTGAGAGAAAGTAAATGGAATGTATGCTTCCATGCCCTAGAGGATTACATCGATAATGCGTTCAGCACTCTCCGAGGGTCCCCGGCCATGGAAGCAAAAGTCATTTCATGCGAAATCAAAGAAGTACTGTCGAAGAGCCTCCCAGTCGGCAGCACCAAAGTGCCACAAGCGCCGCCGGTTGGGAGGATCGGGTGGCAGTACTGGAGAGATAGGACAGGTGACAGATATTAATTTATGGTCGGAGGAGCCCAACGGAGAGACAACAATTAACAGTATAAGCAGAAGGGTTAAAGGTTAGAAATAAGTCAAGAATGGTGGGCCGATCTCCGAAGTGATCTGGGATACGGGTGGGTTGCTGGACTAACTGTTCTAGGTCGTTCAAGGTAGAAAAGATGTAGGCTTGTTCACCAGGTTGGTCAGTGGAAACAGAGGAGATCCATTGCGAAAGGAGAGATGGATAGAATGTGTTCCACATTAGAAGTTAGATAGTCAAAGAATTTTGGATAGTCAGTATAATCAGGGGAGAGATAAACAGCACAGAAATATTTAGTTTGAGAGTGACAAGAAAGCTTTAGCCAGAGAGTTGAGAATTCAGAAGAATATAAGTTGGGAACACGAAAGAAAGCAAGATTGTTGCGTACATAGACGCAACATCCACCTTTGGCTTGAAACTGAGGATAGAGAAAGTAGGAGGATACAGAGATGGGTTTGCTGTCAGTAGTTCCAAACAACTGTGTCTCAGTGAGAAAGAGAAGACCAGGGGTTGGCAGAGGAGAGGTGGTGTTCCACAGAGTGGAAGTTAGAGGAAAGGCCACGACTGTTACAGAAATGAATAGAAAGAGTAGAAGATGGCAGTCCAGAGCATTTTGGCGAGTCGAGTCGTTACCAGGGGACAGACTGATGGGGGCATTTCTGGTCACACACCCCCCCCCCCCCACCTGGGGACTCCGAGGCGGGTCGACGTTTAGTTTTTGTTCTTCTTTTTGGAAAAGTTAGTGTAGTATGTAAGGTGTTTGTACTATGATATATTGATAGGAGGAGGTGTTTTGGAGGGCAGGCTGGGGTTGCCCTCAATATTGATGAGACACTGAAAGGATCAGCTAGGGAGGCCGGGTGGTGAAACAGGAGTTCCAGCGGTCCTTATCAGTCACCTAGCAATCCCCGGGAGCACCACCCTGTTCGGCTGGTGTCTACAGCCTCCTCCTAACAATTCTGGAGGAGGGGTTCCCGGTCCCTACCTCCAGGGGCTATCTGCGCCACAAAGTGACGGGCGGTGGGGTCGGCACATCCCTATGCCTAAATATATGTGTGTGTGTATATATGCATATATACAGTATACACATTGTAATGAAGGGGGAATTCAAGTAAGTACATCAAGAGCTATTAATATAACCACGGAAGCAGCCTAGGTGTTAGTGGTACCGAATATAAATCTACCAACCCAAGTTCGATTCCCTATGTGAACAGCTGGGTCCCCGCACAATCAGATAGTTGGCCAATGGGTAATGGGTAAATTGTTACTGCTCTTTTCTCATGAGGATACATTGTGGTAGTCTACAGAACATGTAGTAGCCAGTGTATAGTAAGTTAGTTATGCTAACTGAACTCCCACAGGTTCCGAATGGCAGTGACACTGAAGAGAGTCACGGCAAACTTACAAAGCAAATCCTAGTGAACTGTTCCTCCAATTTACATTTACCATGCTTAACTTGACAACAATCAAGTTACTTCACACAAATAATACTGTCATCTCACAGTCATTGCAATAATCAAATCAACTTCAACACTGCTTGACGGACCCACATATAAACAATGGTTAAGCCTCGAAATGTAATTGTAGTGCCTCGTTCCAAAGTCATTACCAGCAAATGTCAGCTGTAATTACACCCATTAGCTTCTTCAATCATATGACGAGTTTTTTGTTATGTCGTAAATGATACTGCCAAGTTGTTATGATTAGCTTACGATAGGTATCTAGTTGCCTAAGGGTTGAAATATATCTACATTAATCTAGCTTGAACAGGTTCCTTCAAAGTTGAATAGTATCGCGTGTAGGGGAGCATGATAATAAAGCACAAATTGGCGTCATCTGATTAATTTAGGTTAACGGGTGTCGGACCTGGGGATTTATGACCCTGCTCATTATTTGTTATTGTAACTACCGGAAGTGATTGATGACCAGTGATGAATTGTAACGAGTAACGAAAATGGTTGTCAGTGAGTGATGGGCTGTGGTGAGTTGTGGGGTGAGTCGTGATACAAGAGAACAGCTGATGCATTATGAGCTTTGGTGAAGTGTGGTGAGTGCAAAGCTAAAACGAAACAAAAGATGGGATAATGAATAATAGGATGTGATGAGTCCAAAGATGAAATGAAAGTATGAATAAATAGGGAGGATAGGAATCGAGATGTGATTATGATTAGTTAAATTAATATGTGATGAGCTGTAGTTATCATGAACATTTATGGTGAGTGAAATTAATAAGGGATAATGAGTGTGTAATTTACTGTAATGATCCCAGGGTATGAGTAATGAGCTGCAAAACTGCCAGAGAAATAATAACTGAGTGATAAACCAATATAATGTCACTGGACTAACATAACGACTACAGTATTAACTGTTTCCTAATACTGTATCAAGTTACTCATCGGAACAAGACATCACCGGAAAATGTCAAAGAATGTCATTTATTTATTACAGTACAACAAAAAAGTATATAGATTAATGTATGTAAGGGAACATAATAATAAGAAAACAAAAATAAAGTCACGTTCCCCTTCCTCCAGCCTAACCTGTCGTGCTCTATCTCAGGCGGGGAGAGAGAGAGAGAGAGAGAGAGAGAGAGAGAGAGAGAGAGAGAGAGAGAGAGAGAGAGAAAGAGAGAGAGGTGGAATAAGTGAGAGAGGAAGTAACGTGAGGTGGAAGAAGGGTGAGAAGGAAAGGATGGAAACAGAATGTAAGATAAAGCTAAGGGCTGTCATATGAAGAAAAGGAATACCACTACATACCCGTGAGCGAGTTACTGGTCAGTATTTATATATACCCGATAATCAAACAAAAGGTACGAGATAATAGACAGATAAAGAAAGAGTTATGTAGACATTAATATACATAGATACAATTATTACGACAATGAACATCATGTGGTTAACAAACACAAATCATAGCCAGATAGGCTAAAAAATATCACAAACAATTGCCCAACTTCTGCACATATTAATGATTATATACGTGAAGGAACTATGAACTAAACAAAGGTTATACACTTACGTTTGCCGACTGCCGAAACTAGAGGGAATATTCGGCAATACTTCAAAGATTCACAATTACGTTTTTTATGGAGGCTTGCGTTCCTGTAATCTATCAGAGGAAGTTTGAATCCTTCCTGACTATGGTATTAGTATTAAGAACCAAGTACCATGGCTATAATTATATATACATATATATATAATTGATTTGAATAAATTAGAACCCGTAACGATGGCCTTCACTACAGGTAACACTTTGCACGATGTCGTAAATATTGTGACCAGTGGCTTGCTCACCGCAACACATATACTAACTAAAATAATTTATGTACCAGTATTAGTACTGGTACTGGGGGCCAAAAAGTAAGATTAGACTAAGGGTAGGTTAACATATTTAGGTTACTTCTATGCCCACAATGAGAATTGCTGCCATACACACCGGCACCAATACTGTGCCAGAACGACACAAAAACACCAGCGCACCCTTCAAGTATACTTGACCAAACACCAGCGCACCCTTCAAGTATACTTGACCAAACACCAGCGCACCCTTCAAGTATACTTGACCAAACACCAGCGCACCCTTCAAGTATATTTGACCAAACACCAGCGCACCCTTCAAGTATACTTGACCAAACACCAGCGCACCCTTCAAGTATACTTGACCAAACACCAGCGCACCCTTCAAGTATACTTGACCAAACACCAGCGCACCCTTCAAGTATACTTGACCAAACACCAGCGCACCCTTCAAGTATACTTGACCAAACACCAGCGCACCCTTCAAGTATACTTGACCAAACACCAGCGCACCCTTCAAGTATACTTGACCAAACACCAGCGCACCCTTCAAGTATACTTGACCAAACACAGCGCACCCTTCAAGTATACTTGACCAAACACCAGCGCACCCTTCAAGTATACTTGACCAAACACCAGCGCACCCTTCAAGTATACTTGACCAAATGACAAGCAAGAATGCCGCTGGAGGCCGCGTAAACAACAACAACACGAGTCATGCCTTTCTATATCACACAGGACTCAAACCAGCATACACATAGATAGGAGAGACTACATCACCCAAACTGGTAGATGCAAGCCAGCTAGGAACGATACTACCTTATCCTGGTCTAAAGACTGGAACAATCCTAAGTATGAGCCATGGCATTCTAGGTTCGAAACTAGGTGCCAGGTGAAAAGACTGGTGGCAAGGGTTGTTGTTGGTAACAGTGTTTTAGTCAGCCTACTCTGCACGATACAAGCCAGTCTGGTCCAAGGTTAGACAAGATTGGTTCGAGACCAACCATTTTGCCAGATTGCGAAAACGTGAGGCTCGATGCTCACTCTCTATATATAAAAAACAAAAACAAATAGAACACCAGCAGCCGAGACTCATCTCTACCCATTATTATGCATATGGTCCGAAACCGTGCAACAGCTAGGGGTACGAGACCTAGCCTACGAGCAGAGCAACCACAACAGAAGACAGCAAGTCCTAGCAAGACGAAGTCCAGGCCCAGCCATACACAAACAAAGACAAAGTGAAGAGATAAGAGCCCAGTCAAATCACTAACTCCCCCTCCGACACCAGGGAAATCATTATCAAAATATATATACGTAGTGTGTCTAGTTCTTCGAGTCACTTCTTGCGTTTCGTATATTTCTCCTCTTCCGGGAATACAAAATACACATCTCTGATCCTTGTATTTCACTAAATTATTTTCCTATTATTATGAAATTATTAACAAGCATTCGAGTTAGGTGTCATATACAGATAAATAGTCGATAATTAATTGCAAAAAGCACCCACGAACCCACTCGAGCACACCCTTTATTTCTAGTGATTTCCAAAGAGTAATTATTCTACTATGATTAATTCAGTGTAGAAAGTATAGTCAAGAGACATAGAGAAAAAGGGAACTCGTGAATAATAAGATTATCGTCGCCAAAACTCGACTCTGAGATTCAAGACATTATTCTACCTTTTCCATGTGTATTAATATATCATATACTGTATATTCACATCTAACTAAACGTTATAGTTTGAGGAATCCAAGAACCCACCAATTAATAAAATTACATAACTACATGCAACCACGTACCTACTGTATTTGAGAACATGACTAGAAAAATGTGTACTTTCCCTTTTAGCTATAACTCAAGTAAATTATAAATTCGCCTAGCCTTGTGAATTTATTATATTCAGCTATAACTCAAATAAATTATAAATTCATCTAGCCTTGTATATTTATTATATTCAGCTATAACTTAAATATATTATATGTTCATTATCAATGTGAAGGGCACGTTGTTATTATTCTATCTACTATTGTAACTCTATAGTGTGATTCATTTGTCCTTTTGTGTATACATATAAATGTTGTTCTGTACCTATTGTATAACTTGCCTTTGTGTTTGGTTGTAGTTATATATTAATTACAATATCTTCCTGTTAGTAGAACTTACCATTACCATATTTGCACTAAGCACATTATCTACAATAAGCTAGATAAGTGGTTCGGCATTGGTAGGTTCGGCAATGCTTGGTTACGTAATTATTATAGTATGATATACATAGAGTAGTGTAAGAGTGCAGGTACAATTATTTGGCTAAAACAAACAAATGATAACACATGCAATGGAAATACAAAAACTTAATTACTCCAAACTAATAAAATAAGATTCTCAGACATGTTTTTTAACCCTTTCGCTGCAGGTGACGTTCTGGAATGTTTTGGCAAGTTACAGCAATTTCCAGGCTTTAAAAGCCTGTAAAAACCGTAAAATCGAGTGTCAGTGGGTGGGAGCGTGAGGGGCCCACCTCCGACCCTTAGAGCAGCCAGAGGCTCACTGAGCTGGGCTGTGTCTCGGGCGAGTCTCTCTCTGTCTCTCTCATCAGTGTAGCCAAGCGAGCGAGTGCTACATAATAGCGGGGTTCCCGCGTTTCACTGGGACCATTGCGAGTGAACCAGACCACGTACACGGTCCGTTCTGGTGTCATTTTGAAGCTATTTTCGCCTAGTTTTCGGCAGAATACACTTCATTTAATGCAGATGCTTGATTTATCATTCAGGAGTGCCTGAATATGCCCTACATAGCCCAAACATAGCCGCAGCCAAAGGGTTAAAGTTCGAGTACCAAGTTAAACTGCATTATTTCGCCGAATTTTAGCCAGAATCGAAGGTAACGAGTCAACATCCTTCCCGCATGATTAAGACAACAATAATGTTCAGGCATACAACATCATTTGTTGATCATAAAATATCCCAAAACGTACACAAAACCACATATTCAACTTAACGCAATGGAAAGATTAATGAAGATACAAAGGAGTAATTGGTTTATACTTGATGTATGGATACACTTCAAAATAGGCTACTTAGAAATACCTCATACCCCTTGCCTTTAGATAAATACAATGGATTAAAAGAACGCAACATTCAGATTTTACCCGTAGTTTTATGAAGTTACATTAAACGATGTCAACATAAACTGTTGTTATTAAATCAATACCTGACAGAAATAATGACAACCAAGATAATTATAACCTTATTGACATAATTGAACGTCCCCTTCCACTCCTCCTGTCCTAGATCAAGATAATTAACCAACACCTAGACACAAGTAGGACTAATATTTTGGTCCATTGGCAGCCTCCTGTGTTCCAGACCCAATTACTGGTTGGACCGTCTGGGAGGGGACACACAATAAGGGAAAAAGGAAGGGTAGGGAAAAATGTGTGTGTGTGTATGAAATATAAATATATATATATATATATATATATATATATATATATATATATATATATATATATATATATATATATATATATATATATATATACGATATATACCGTATATATATAAATATATATATACAGTATATGCCAAACAATAGACACACATAAATGTAACACAGTACAAAAATACAAATACAAAATATAACTGATAGGCAAGCAAATATATAATTGTAAAAACAGATTGAGAGCGACAGGGCCAGACGTATAACCAATAAAACGTAAACGTGAAATGAAGAAAACATATAAAGATGAAAGGAGGACCCAACGGGGGTCCCGTAAGTGGGGTGGGGGGAGGGGCGAGGAGATGAATAGCTCAGTGGGGTGATAAAGAGGTGGGGAGGGGGGAGGGGGCGTGTATTGAAGAGAGAGAGAGAGAGAGAGAGAGAGAGAGAGAGAGAGAGAGAGAGAGAGAGAGAGAGAGCAACATAATAGTATAATATATAATGGTATCCCAGCTATGGGGTATGTGCCTGTGTATATTACATACATACATACTATATAATTGAGCTCAAACATACATTATGTACACAAACACACACACATACACACTGAGGCCGACTGACAGAAACAAACATACTCACACACAAGCATGAACTCATGGCATAAATACACTCATTATCTCCGCCAAACAATGTTTGCAGTGCTTATGATTGTGTCATAACTATGTGTGTGTCTGTCTATCTGTTTGTAAACAAACAGGATATCTAAACAAATATTTGGGACATATTTACATGGAATTTCATCAATACTTTAACAAATCAGCGGTAGAATATATCACCTTCACACAAAAACGGCCTCGTACCAAAACACCAAAGCGGACAAGACGAATATATGTGACACTTACTCTAGACCAGACCAGATGGCTGGAGTAAAGTGAGAGAGAAGAGTAATTGGATAGTAGAAGACTGACAGTTCTTGGGTTCAACCAAGTTGCTTCATTGTTGTTTCTCGGGTTTGCATTGATGGGTGATATATGTGTTCTACTGAACACGCTTGTTTATAAATGTAATTCGTATATATTGTCAACAACATATTATCGGAACATTATGACCACTGTCACGTACGACGCAGAATACTGATACATTATCCCTCTCATATCATACAGTATACAATATATGCATTACATGGAATAGACATGAAATGGCTTGTCATTTTATGATAGTAGCAATGTTGTTTTCTTTTTTGTCTTTTTTTTTAAAAGATCGCTAATGTGATATATTTATGAATGTAGGCGTAGATAATATGGACGAATATACCGTAACCCTAATCAATACGAGTGTGGGTAAAGAGTCTTGTGAGCGAACTGACCAGTTGGTGTAATCATTGTAATGGGTCGATTCTCCTACACTTGACACGATCACTCTCCTCCTCCACTACTACCCTCGCTGAGTCTTATCTTTCTCTTGCTCCCTTCCCCCCCTCTTCTCCCCATTCTCTCTCAGTTCCCCTCATTTAAATACAACACACCACCACTTTAGCACGTTCTCTCCCCCACCCCCACCCCACTCTCTCTCTCTCTCTCTGAGATCTCAAACTTATCTTCAAGTTTCATTAGTTTTCGCTTACTTCGTTTTATTCCTATCCACTATTTATGCTTCCTTTCTCCGTAATCAATGTTCTACCTAGCTTCCTAATTACCTCATATGTCTTTTAACTGACTAATTTCTATACCATTATCGACAGGATTGAATCCTTTCCCTCCTCCTCAGTGACAAATACCAAAGGAAATAGGTATAGAAATTAAGTCTTGGGAATGGTAGCATGCGTAATTTTACCAACTGATTCAGTCGCTCGCAAATATTAGGCCAAACATTATTTCGTTTTCACTCTCACACCGACGCTTTCCTTACATTTCTGGCGCTCACTCTCACTCTCACACTCACACACAGACTTGCATCTTGTACATGGTTATTTAACGCAGGTTTCTGTCATTATATTGTCAATCTTACATTGCGTTTCATAACCATCCCATTTGAATATATTTACATTTCATATTCTTGGAACCTTGGAAGCCGACAATATCCGATTCAGGCCAAATAAAAAGTTTGCTCAAAACCTTGATAGAACCTGAGCAATATGAAGATTATATACATGAAGTTGGTAGTCATCCATTGTTTGTTATCACTCATTGATTTGTTCTACTAGTTCGATTAAAACACAACTTATATATTTCTATACTAACCCAGCCCACACTTCCGTAGAATCGAACTTTTGAATGTAACTGTAAATGGATGGGAATTTCAATGGCGTCATTCATTTACTTATTATACTGTTACTTATCTTACCACTAACCCAGTCAGTCAGTCAGTCAGTAGCCGTACCCTTTTTCCTTTAAAGGGGTAGGGAGGATCAGCCAGAACTGGGTCCTTTGCAGAAAAACGGCCTAGCTTCGAGGCTTGCTGATCCATCAGTGGGAGTTAATTCTGGAGGTGGAACTCCCAGGCCCAACCTCCAGTTGATACCTAACCCAGAACTCTTGGTAATCTTAAAGTTACCCAAGAATATTTCCTCACACAATTTATAAATATTCAATCTTAACTCATTTAGTATGGTTGACGTTTTTCCATATTATTATAGCTACATTTAGACGATGTTATGCAGCTTAGGAAGGATCTGTGGTATCTATGAGAGACAATTGAGGTAGTTTGTAGCATTTTGATCGCTAGAGGTCCTTCGTAAACCGAAAAAAATCGTCTAATAGTAGCCTGAATAAAATCAAAAGGACATCCGTCGCACTGAAAGGATTAATTACCTCTGGCAATGAAGTTGGAAGAGGCGGCTTTTACCTGCGTTCAGCTATCTATAAACAAGATCTCTCAAAAAGCTATGGACCGATTTTCACCAAATTTGGTGGGCAGATAGGATATGCGCCAGGAAAAAAAGTGATTTAATTAGCGAGGTTATCGGTAGAGCGCATACCTCCACCAGCGCAGGCGGTTCACCAAGTTACAAACTGATATTCACGAATTTTGATGAGCAGATAGGATATACGCCAAGGAAAAAGTTATTCCATTTAGGAGACTATTGGTAGAGCCCATACCTCCGCCAGTGTAGGCGCTCCACCAAGTGCCCTTCTAGTATATATTGTAGCTATTCTATAACAATTTATCACGAGGTAATACCTATTATACTCTACAGTTTCCTATAACTAACCTAAAGTCTCTTGAGGGTCAGAACAAGAGCTTTAATATAGATAGTATTCAAGTGATAAAGGAACCACTCCTACCGCATGGACAGTATCGGCTTGCGTTAACCCACTGAGCCCCAGCTAGTTTATAATAGATGTACCACCCAGGACCAGCAGGTTTTGAAGAAAAAAAATCCAGAAACAATTGGGAATGGGTTAGGAATGAAGGAAAACCCACAAAAAAACGATCCCCTAGGTCATTAAGAGGTCCTACGGTGCGCCCGAAAGTCGGATTTACAAGAGGGGAAAATTGAAGGCAAAAACACCCAAAAAGAGGTTTTTGCGCACTCAGGCGCACGCGGTTGGACTTTGAGAGTTTTCAACCATTGGCATGGTTGCGTGGGATACTTACACAGTTCCCATACAAATCTGAGCCCTCTAGGTGCCATAGGACCGGAGTAATTAACAGTGACGACACGTTGTCGTCGCTGGGGTTTAGCGTTACATACATTGCCGACGACAACATGTCGTCGCTGGGGTTCAGTGGGTTAACACTTCCAATAAATGCCCTCTACGTTATTGTCTTATTTTGATCTAAATTTGTACTCCTTTCGTAATATATTATATTGTATTTATCTAATAATTATTTTTGTTTTCCCTTTCAGATTCGTCTATTTGTAAACAATAGTATTGTTTCGCCTTTATTATCTCCGCTCAGTCCAATACACACCAATACTCCCTCATACACCAATAGTCACACTTTAATTTTCCCGTGCTTGCTCTATATGTCCTAATATTTTTGTTCAGTTACAAACTTCTAACATTTGTTGAAGTTCTCTGTATTCCTTATCTGTTATATTTATTTATCGTAGTATCTAATTTATCTCTCTCTATCTTGTTTTTACCTAGTCAATATTACTACCAGTACTTAATTGTAGTAAATATGGGAATTTGGTCCTTTAAAACGATCAATTCCTAAGAAACTACTTATATAGTTTGTGGGAGTGTTGCTACCATTTATCATAATAAAAATAATGAGACCAGGTCACATAACGTCGATAAGGTGCAAGGCTAATAGTTCTAGACCTACTAACAAAAACATGTTTTTTTGTAATTGGATTGTGTCATCACGAAGCCACATTTCTTAATCTGTAATATGCTAGCCTTCTTTTCGTATTACCATATTACACACATTACACTCTTATAATAATAGTGCCTTACAAAAACATTCCCTCACTTTCAATATACAATTATATACTGTTATCTCTTTTCTTAGTATAATCTAATTTATATATTTCACTCCAAACACCAAACACTTCCCAATGAAATAATAACACATAGTTATGCATCTAGTCATCACACATACTTTCATATCATTCTATGTGTCATCTCTCTCTCTCTCTCTCTCTCTCTCTCTCTCTCTCTCTCTCTCTCTCTCTCTCTCTCTCTCTCTCTCTCTCTCTCTCTCTCCTCTCTCTCTCTCTCTCTCTCTTCTCTCTCTCTCTCTCTCTCTCTCTCTCTCTCTCTCTCTCTCTCTCTCTCTCTCTCTCTCTCTCTCTCTCTCTCTCTCTCTCTCTCTCTCTCTCTCTCTCTCTCTCTCTCTCTCTCTCTCTCTCTCTCTCTCTTCTCTCCTCTCTCTCTCTCTTTTTAATCCTGGTCTCTTCTGCAAACCTACAGCACACCTTGAAATATACTGGCCAGCACAGTGCCAGGTGGTCTGAGTGGTATAATATAATGTTTCTCTTTGCTCTGTTTTCATCCATTCAAGTGGTGTACAGTTTGCTCAGCTGTAACAAATGGTGCACATAAACAAGGGTAAATTCAGTTTAGAATAATTATAATATTGTATTTGTAATGATATAGCTGTCTTAGAATTTAGCCTACCAGTGTAATGTATTAGTTTATTCCTTGCCCGATTATTTACCTATAATTATTAGCTTACTGTTTCTAAGTAGCCAAATGTTATACCTTACCTAATGTTATAGCTACTCTAGATTACTTTCTATAATAGGCTAGTTCTTATATCGGTATATATGTTACACATTTGTTGTATTATGTTACAAATTAGCATTATGCAAACCTTTAAATAGGATATATTCGGGATATGTACATAATAGTATATGTAGGCTTAGTATACTTTTTTTGTGCGTCAATGGTGCTGCATTGGAACGCTGACCTTAAACTAATGAACACAGAATAATAATATTGAACCAGACCAGACCAGATGGCTGGACTAATGTAGGAAAGAAGAACAATTGGACAGTGGAAGAACAAGCTGAGAGGTGAGAAGTACAGTAGAAGACTGAAAGTTCTCGGGCTCAACCAAGTTGCTTCATTGAAGACCAGACCAGACCAGATGGCTGAAGTAAAGAAGGAAAGAAGAGCAATAGGACAGAGGAAGAACAAGTTGTATGAGTGTGTAAGTGTTACATAGTGTATTACTGCACAACATAGTGTATTACTGCACAACATAGTGTATTACTGCACAACATAGTGTATTACTGCACAACATAGTGTATTATTGCACAACATAGTGTATTACTGCACAACATAGTGTATTACTGCACAACATAGTGTATTACTGCACAACATAGTGTATTACTGCACAACATAGTGTATTACTGCACAACATAGTGTATTATTGCACAACTTCTAGTTCTGACACTCCAGAGCCTCAGGATATTTACACTAACCCAATGCCAACTCCCCCCCCCCCCCACCTCTCTCTCTCTCTCTCTCTCATACACATATTCCCCACCTTCCTTATCAGCGACAGTCATTTTTCTCCTGTTCTCCTCTCCATCTGCCTTATCGTTATCGATTTCCATTATTCACATATACAGTATATTCCGGCTCTTATCTTCATGCCTTTGTTATTTCCCCCTTCTATCCACTTCCTATATATAACTATATTTTCTACTTTCTTTCAGAATGTATTAGTAGTATTCGCTTATTACTATGTTCTACCCTACCTATCTTATACATTTACACTCATACTAAGTTTCAAATAGCATAATAAGGTTTACCAGACCATTTTTTGTGCCAAGCACATTTCACCCTTGCACTATTATTCTCTCTCTCTCTCTCTCTCTCTCTCTCTCTCTCTCTCTCTCTCTCTCTCTCTGCATAGTAAAAGAGGTGGTGAAGTGGAAGATATAAGGTAAATGAGGGAGGTTGGACTGAGGGGAACATTAGGAGTTATCTTGATTGATCTATTAACGATTACCGGTTCTTAATAATATTTCCAACGGTTTTTTATTCTCCTGTTACCACACAGTTTAAATAATTCTCCCTTTGTTTTTTCCTAGATGAATATTATTATTTGTATTATTATTATTATTATTATTATTATTATTATTAATATTATTTACCATTGGTTCTCCTGATTTTGTTTATTTCGCTAGTCACGTCTATAATACCTATTTCTCTCTCTCTCTCTCCAATGTCATTTAGAGGGGAGTGAACAAGGTCAGAGAGAGTGAGATTTACATAGATGCACTGGCCACACAGATCTTACGATCCCTGCAAGGTGGCCAGGACTTAATTATAATAGAGATAGCAACCCTAAGAAAAAGTGGAAGGAAAGGATAGCAAAGATGAAGTCTCTCTCCTCACTCTCCGTCCCTCAGGGAATTTGCCGGGCATGAAAACAGTTAGAAATGAATAACTTTGCAGGGCTACGAAATTGCCTGAAGGAATGTATAGTATAGTTTGAAATGGAAAGGCAAAAGGCATACACACCTTCACCTTTTTTGTTCTGCTTTTTTAAATGTGTATATAGAATCACTGTCTATATTACTTCATTAGGGAGCTTATTCCACTCACTTATAATACTGTGGGTGAAGACATTTTTAGTTATGTCTAGGTTCACTTTTCTGCCTGATAGTTTTAATCTGCTTCCTCTTGTTGAACCTTCTTTGGCTATCTTAAATAGATTATTAGAGTTTACGTTACTAAATCCTTTTAGTATCTTAACCCAAGAAAGGCTAGCGTTCTCATATGAGTCTGTAGTGAGCGAAGGTGAGCGTCCTCATATGAACCAAGGCCTAAAAAAAGCCTTTCAAAACATCCGACTGGCAATTAAAACAAAGCAATACGTAATTAAGTGAGATAAATCTCCTCCATACCCTCTATCACTCCTCCATATGTGTCGAAACCCCCCCTCCCCCCCCCCCCCCTTTCTGCCCCTCCCTCAATTATCACCTATTTTTCCTCTTACTCCCCCTTTTATTGGGTAATTTTTAGCACAAATATCCCGCCCACAGTTTCAGGGTCACTGGGGAGGCAGTTAGAGATCCTAGTAGCAGAGAGACTTTACACGCAAGACATCAGTCGCGATCGGAAAGTGAGAGAGAGAGGGTATACGTCCCGCCGGCTCTCCCCTCCTGATACTATCGGTCGGCAATAATACATATTTTTTACCCCCCAAATACTATTCCAACTTTGTTTATTGTTGTTACATGTTAATATCTTCATATTAAATGTAAAATAGGCGCATATGAATAAGTAATAACGATATTTAAGGTAAAATTACTATTTTTGTTGGGCTTGAATCAAAATATCTTCGCCTAGCAGGACGTTTCAAATACCATAGTTACGCACTTCCCGGGTTAAAACCCTTATTATCCATTTCTTAAGCGAAAACAGGTCGAGTTCTCTTAATCTCTCATTGTATGGTTTATTTCTAAGGGAAGGGATCAACTTTGTTGCTCTACGCTGAACGGATTCGAGTTTCTCTGTTTCTTTAATTAAGTAGGGAGACCAAAACTGCACAGAATACTCCAGATGTGGCCTCACAATACTTTTATAAAATGGTACAGCTATGTCTTTACTATAACAATGACAATTTCTTTTAATGAATCCTTGTACTCTATTTGCTTTGTTAGATGGGTCTAAGTAGATAATTTGATTAATATCCATAATTCGAAAATGGATATTAATAGCGATTGTGTACTTAACCTCTAATTGGGTTGGTGGTGAAATGGTTTAGATGCTTATGTTCTGGGTGTGGTGTCCCGATCTCTAATCCCGGGAGGATCATATGCTTTAATTAGCTTATTCTAGTGCATTGGGGTTTGTAATGGAGGATTAATGTTACGAACGGGCTGTTCCTTAATATGTAGTGTTCTCTTACATTATTGAGATTTTATATGTTATAGAGTTATCACATAAACATAAATTCTGTCTAATATTGAGGAGATCTTTTTCCAAATAAAGTTCACTTGCAAAATCGAAATATGGACAACAATAGAGTAGATAGCTCCTTTGCATTACTAAGTTATATAGAGTAGATAGCTCCTTTGCATTACTAAGTTATATAGAGCTAATTTATAACATAAAGCTAATAATATGATATAAGAGCTCAACTAATACTGCATTATCGAACTGCCGTATTATATACAGTAATTCATATAATTAAGAGTTATTAGACTGGACACGTAAATGAAAGCTATAGGATAGAACGCCGAAAAACGCATACATGTAAAATAATAAAAGGTTTAGAAGAAGAATGGGAGGAAGAAGTGAGGCAAAGGAATTAATAGATAAATTAACCAGGAACAAGGAAGAGACTAAAACATTAACCCCTTCTGTACCGGCTACGTCTTTTTAACTTCATTCTGGCAACTATTGGACGATTCTATGCAGTTTATAAAGAACCTCCAGTAATAAAGAGGCTTCAAACTATCTCACTTAACGCTTTTTACTACCTCAGATCATTCTTAAGCTACACAAAATCGCCTAAATATACCTACAATAAAATCTAAGCGATGTCGCCAGTACAGAAGGGGTTAAGTGGAATGGTGAAACAGAAAAACAATAAATACATATACTGTATGTAGATAGAAAAATCAGGTAATATTTACTAAAGCTCAAGTAACGAAGTATACAATAAAACTTAGACAGGATTGTGGAAACTGAGGAGAATTAATTAGAGTGCACTAAATGAAAACTTGAAGATGTTGCACAATGTAGAACAAATTCAATAATATGTAAGAAATAACATGTGAGCTAAGAAACAAAACACTAGAATAGATTGGAAATGGGGAGGAAATAACGTTAACAAAATTGGATGAGTAAAAGAGGAAGGTTCCAGATTTGAGAAAGGAGAAAACTATTTGAGGTAAATATAAATCGTGGGGCTGGAGAAAGGGAGAAGACGTCAGAGAAGACCAGTCGAGGTATAAAGAGGAGGAAAGGTATTCCAGGAATCCTTTGACAGAGAGAGAGAGAGAGAGAGAGTACAAAGGAGTACAAAGGAAATCAAGCAACAACAGATCTAGTGACCCTTCTAGGCTGCTTGTCCTCCAAAACACTGAGGATCAAGTGTCCAAACAGTGGTTTAGAGTGGGTAAGGGAACATTGGAAAGGGAACTACTGCCATAGACCTAATGTCCGTGGCAGGATTAGGAAGTTAGTAGGGGACAGAGGGGTTAGTAACTGAGGGGGGGATAAAATAAAGTTATTCATTTACAAATGCAGTCAGTCGCGGGTTTGATGCAAGATATTTGTCTAAGCGGAGTTTAAATGAATCAACGGTGCTGCAGTCTATAACGTCTCGGGGAAGCCCATTTCACAAGTTGACTGCAACCGTTTCCCCGCGTGTCTTTAGATTGGTCGATAGTGAAGTACTTACTACAGTTCATATTGTCGATGCCTTTGATGATTTTGAACACTTGAATTAAGTCACCTCTTAATCTGCGCTGGGTTAAAGGAAATATATTTAATTCTCTAAGATGCTCTTCCTATGGTTTGTTCTTTAGGCTAGGTATCATTTTGGTAACTCTACGTTGAACTCGTTCTAGCTTGTTTAAATCTTTTTGGTAATAAGGGCACCAGGATTGAACGCAGTATTCCAGAAGAGGGCGGACTAAGGAATTGTAAAGGGTTAGGATAACTTCTTTGGATTTATGCTCAAATGACCTGCCTATAAAGCCAATTATTTTGTTTGCCTTCTTAACAACTTCTGAACATTGTTGACTCGGTTTTAGGTTACTCGATATTGTTACTCCCAGATCGGTTTCTTTGTTTACATTCTTAAGCTGAGTGCCATTCATCGAATAGTTTGCTTTCTCATTTAGGTATCCGATATGTAGTACTTTACATTTATCCGAATTGAAACTCATTTGCCAAATTTGGGCCCAACATGACAATTTATCTAGATTGTGTTGCATATCGTCAACTTGTTCTTTTGAGAGTACGCTATTTGCAATTTTTGTATCGTCAGCAAATTTTGAGATTGTACAGGTGAGACCCTCATCTATGTCGTTGATGTAAATTAGAAAGAGAATTGGTCCTAGTACCGCTCCCTGGGGTACGCCGCTACTTACATTGGTCCATTTAGATGCCTTACCGTTTATCACTACTCTTTGCTTTCTGTCGCTGAGCAAATTTTCTATCCATTTCAACACACCGTCTTGTATTCCATCCGCTTTTAGTTTTAGCAGTAAACGTTTGTGGGGATTTTATCAAAGGCCTTTTGAAAATCAAGGTATATAATATCTACAGCATTACTCTCATCATAGAGGTTGAGGATATCGTGGAAGAAGTCTAAGATGTTTGTTAAACAGGAACGTTTTTTACGAAAGCCGTGTTGAGTATCTTTAAGCAAGTTATTTGCCTCTAAGTGATTTACGAGTCTGTCTCTTATGACCGTTTCTAGCATTTTACATACAATTGAGGTTAAGCTAATTGGATGATAGTTACTGGGTAGGGATTTGCTGCCTTTTTTTAATATCGGTGTTACGTTGGCTAGCTTCCACTGATCAAGCATAGTCCCAAACTGCAAGGATTCATTGAATAGCAATGTCAGTGGTTTGGAGAGCTCATCCTTAGCTTCCTTTAGAACTCTAGGTGAGATTGTATCAGGTCCAGGCATTTTATTTACCTTGAGTTTATCTAAACAATTCAATACTTCTCTCTCTGTAACGGTGATATTGCTTAGAACATCTGAATTATCAATCTGAATCGGCGATGGTGTAGGGATATCACTGAGGTCTTCTGTTGTAAAAACTGATGCAAAGAAGGTATTGAGGGCATTACTCATTTGTACTTCGTCTTTGGTGTATTCTCCATTTTCATCGACTAACGGTCCAACAGTTGAAATAACTACTTTTTTCTTTCTGATATAACTATAGAATTCTTTCGGGTTTGTTTTACTTTGATTCGCAACATGTAACTCCAGGGTCTTTTTACTTTGCTTAATTAACTTTTTGGCTTTGCGTCGTAGCTCTACAAATTTCACCCGTTCTTCGTCATTTTGTGAGGATTTTAATCTATCATTAGCAAATTTTTTAGCAAGCAGACAGTCTGAAATATCTTTATTCCACCATTTGGGCTTATCATTATGGCCTGGACGCCGTATTTTCGATGGTATGCAGTCTTGCACTGCCTTAAGGGAAGTGGTTGTGAAACACTCCCAAGATGTATTTATGTCGTTATTGTTAGTCAGAAAGCTCCAGTCTGTTTCTTTAAGCTTTGATTTAAGTTTATGAAAATTTGCTTTCTTGAAATTAGGGACTTTCTCAATGCTGCTATTTGATTTGTTACTAGTAAACTTTAAAGTGAAAGTTATCGTACGATGGACGCTGTTATTGAATTCATCACCAACATTCAAATTCTCTATTAATTCTTCTTTTGTTGCGAGTACAAGGTCAAGCACATTATTACCACGGGTCGTCGGAGATTGTACAAATTGAAAAAGTTAAATCTCTTGCAAGTTAGCATAGAGGTCGTGTCCAGAGTGTGAAGTAAGAATATCGCCCCATTTAGTCAGGGGTAAGTTGAAATCGCCAAGAATTACGGTATCTTGTATGTTAGTTATTTCTGCAATTTGTTCATAAATTTCACTGTCAGTTTGCACTGATTGAGATGGGGGTCTGTATAATAAATCTTGTGTTATTTTAGTTCCTCGTTTATTATTTAATAGTACGTAAGATATGTCTATATTCGCAATTTGAGGTTTTGACATTAAGACGGGATTAAGACTTTCCTTTATAAAAAACAGAACTCCTCCTCCATTTCCATAGATCCGACTTTTCTCAAACATTGTATAACCAGGAAGCGTATATTCGGCTAAAAAGTCTCTGTCTTCCGTATTTAACCAAGATTCTGTAATGCCGATTATATCATAATGTTCTGTAAACACGATTTCCTCTAGATCTGAAAATTTATTGCGTATGCTACGAGCATTTACATAAAACACCTTAAGAGTATAGAGAGAGAGAGAGAGAGAGAGAGAGAGAGAGAGAGAGAGAGAGAGAGAGAGAGAGAGAGAGAGAGAGAGAAAGATAATTAAATGCTTACGTTTCATATTTCCATTTGGGATGGAAATAGAAAATCTACTATCTGTTTAAACTGCTCTACTGGAGAACTATTTATAATTATATTGAGGGCGCAGGTTGCTCTTACATGTCAAAAAGTGTGCGCATGTTGTACACTTCTATTCAATCTCTTCAGCCCAAACTTCAAGTCTTGGTTGTGCAATGTATTTATAATGAGGCTAGACATCATCTTACAATCCACACTGTTTATTATTGAACTGTAAAAGAATCAATGAATTTGTCTCACACATGTTTCAAACGAAAATAGGCCTAAAGCTATTAATTGGTTCCATCGTAGTCCATTGAATAAGTTCTGCAGCCCTAGCTTGCTCTCTATATAATCGTCATATTTGATTTTGAGTTCAAAAGACTAGAATTACAGGGTAGTTTAACTAAATTACATATGAATATTATAATTGTTGGGAAATCTCCTTATTCTTACAGTATATTAACAATGTTTATGGCTTCAAACTTAGTGATATCTGCTATATCAAAAAACATTCACCCATATTATAAAGATTCTTGCCGATAGATTTTGAACCCCTTTAGACATATTCATATATACTCCTCTGCAGAGTTGGAGATCGCATTTAGCCGAGAAAGATCGATGCCATTCACATACAGTAGAAAGCTATTTTTTTGTGGGCCAAGGACTAAAGTCTGTGGAACTTTAGAAGCAACAGGGGTCCAATAGCCACAACTTGTTACTGTCTACCAATTAATTAACAAACTAGTAAATTATTTATTGTTTCTATGTGGATGAGGAAGACAAAAGGCGAAATTGCCGGTGACGAGTGCCTCCCCCAAAGTTGAAAAAGTTACAGGCCCAAAATCAAGGAGTGTTAGAGCCAAAATGCATGGACACACAGAGTTTGAAGTAATTTAAATCAAAGGATGAGGGAAAGATGGATTCATGGAGAGTTTCAGAGCTCACCTGTTGAATAGAAGAAAGATTGGGAATATCATTTCACTCTTGGGCTGGAGAGTTCCATAGAGTAGGGATGGAATTGTGTTGCAAGATGGTTGCCACATGTTATGCGTAGAGGAGGTGGTATACACTGAGCGATCTCTGAGGAACACTGATTATTGTAATAGCGGTAGAATAGCGAGAGAGATGCAACATTGCGGTGAAGAGAGTGGTTGCTGAGAATCGGTGAGTGGACGCGAGCAAATGAGACGAAAGGCTTTCTTTTCTTCTTTGTCTAGAAGTGCTGTGTGAAAGGATCCTCCCCACACATGCGAACAATACTCAATACATGAATGCACTGTGTCCCTGTACAGAGCAAGAAGCTGTGCAGAGGTAAAGAACCCCCGTAGGCGGTTGAGCACACCTAGCTTCTGGGAAGCTGTTTTAGGAAGAGTGGTAATATGGTCTTCCAAGATAGATCAGAAGAATAAGAGACAGAATACTTAGAGATGGTGAAGGGTTGATTTGTGTACTGTTGAAGTATAAGGGATAGGCCTGTGGGAGCTCTTGATGGGTAGATAAATGAAGAAATTGGGTTTTGGAATCATTGTAACAAGATCTTCTCTCCCCAATTATAAATATATAGGTATTCTATGGCTTTATCACTTGAGTTTTTGAGTGATTGCATGCTTGGGCATCCCCAAAAAATAGTTGAATAGGGTAAGGTAGAGTCATGTCAGCATATTAATGGATTGGACTGTATGTATAGCTGAGAAGATCATTAATGAAGATTAGAAAGATAACTGGAAACAGGACAGAACCCAGAAGAACACCAGAGTTAATAGGTTCAGGAAGTGAACTTTGGCCATCCACATCCGCAGCTTTGGAGTGATCAGAAAGGACATTAGAGATAAAGGCACAGATAGAGGGATAGACACCGAAGGAGGGTAGTTTAGAAACTAGAGATTTGTGCAAGACTCTATCAAAGGCCTTCGTTATGTCTAGCGCAATAGAAAAAGGTCTCACCAAAATCCGAAAAGGAGGATGACCAAAAGTTAGTAAGAAATGAAAGAAAATCACCATTAGAACAACCCCTGAGGAAGCCATACTGGCAATCTGAGAGAATATTATGAGAAAATAAATGCTTAAGAAATTTGGAATTAAGAAGATTTTCAAAAACTTTGGAGATGCAAGAAATGAAAGCAATTGGACGATACTTGGAGAGTTGAGTGTGGTCACCCTTCTTTGGGACAGGTTGAATGAGAGCAAACTTCCAGCAAGAAGAGAAGGCATTAGAGGAGAGACCGAAACAGAAGAGTTTGCCTAGGCAGAAAGTGAGTACAGAAACACATTTGTTTAGTACAAGAGTAGGAACATCATCCGGTCAGTACGCCTTCTTAGTATTAAGGCCAGATAGAAAGTACATATTTAGAGAAGATTAGGATATTAGGCATAAATAGGAGAGAGGGGGGTGGAGAGAGGAAGAATGACACCAGAATCATCCAAAGTGGAGTTTTGAGCGAAAGTTTGGGCAAAGAGTTCAGCTTTGTCAGAGGAAGAAGTGACGGTGTAGCCATAAGAGTGGAAAAGGGGAGGGAAAGACGAAGAAGAAAAATTCTTGGAGAAGTTTATGGCTAGAAGCCAGAAAGCTTGGGAAGAACTAGAGTTAGATAGTTCAGTGCATTTATTATTGATGAAAGAGTGATGAGTCGAAAAACTGATTTGGCTTGATTCCGGGCAGAAGCATAGGAAGAATGAGATTCTTGAGTTTGAAGGTGACGGTACCGTTTGAAGGTTTTCTCCATATTGTGGACAGCAGTAGAACAAGCATGAGAAAACCAAGATTTTTTTCCATTAGTCTGAGAGAAAGAAAATGGAATGTATGCCTCCATCCCGAGAGGATTACTTTTGTAATGTGTTCAGCACTCTCGGAGGGTCCCAGGCCACGAAAGCAAAAAATATTTCATGGGAAATCAAAGAAGTACTGCCGAAGAGCCTCCCAAAGCAGCGCCAAAGTGCCACAAGCAGTACAATGGTCGGAGAAGCCCAAAGGAGAGAAAAGATCAACAGTATAAGTGTAAGGGTTGAAAGTTAGAAACAAGTCAAGAATGTTGGGCCAATATCAAAAGCGATCCGGGATATGGGTTGGTTGCTGAACCAACTGATCTAGATCAATTAGGATAGAGAAGATGTAGGCTTGTTCACCAGGTTGGTCATTGGAGAGAGAGAAGTGCCAATGACGGTGGTGAGCGATGAAATCTCCTAAAATGGACATTTCTGAGAAAGAAGAGATGGATAGGATGTGTTCCACTTTAGAGTTTAGATGGTCAAAGGATTTTGGAGAGTCAGTAGAATTAGGGGAAAGATAGACAGCACAAAACTATTTAGTGTGAGAGTGACAGACAAGTTTGAGCAATAAAGTTGAGAATTCACAGGAGTAGAAATCGGGTACACAAGAGCAAGTGAGTTTGTTGCGTACATATCAACAATATCTGCCTTTGGCTATGAAACTAGGATAGAGAAAGTAGGATGATACAGAGAAGGGGCTTCTGGGAGTTGCTCCAGGCATCTGAGTTTCAGAGAGGACTCCGGTGCGGGTCGTAAATCTGTAGCCGTTAACATTTACTTAAATAATTGGAAAAGATAGCGTAGTGTGCAAGATGTTGTAATATGGCATAGTGAAAAAGAGAGAGAATGTGTTTAGGAGGGCAAACTGGAGTTGCCCTCTGTTATGGGGACACACGGGAAGGAACAGCAAGGGAGGCCAGGTGGAGAAGCAGGAAATCCAGTTATCCTTAACATCCACATGTAGCGCTACCCGGAAAAACCGCCCTGGTCGGCTGGCGTCTACAGCCTCCTCCTTAAGGAGGCTGTGTTGATGCCCAATGAACTACCTTATGTCACTACATAAAAACATTACTACAATGTAAGTCTGTGCTACTCTTGTCATACTCACTCAGCTTAGCATAGACAAATTTCAGAAAGCTTCCGAAGTATACACAATATCGCCTAAGACTATGCTGGGCATCCATAATCAAGTCATCAATTTTCAGATAATGAACTAATTATGTAGTTGTAATCCTCCTAGCTGTTTTAAAATAATAGATGTTAGGATAACTAAACAATAATCTGAGGCCACTCTTGATCCCCTTCTTATGTAGTACATATACAGGGTGTTCAGAAAACATGTGTACAAAATGAAATGGGTGATAGGGAACACAGAATTAAACATTTTGTACTCCATGGAGGTATGTCCATAAATGCTTCCTTGCGGTGCTACAGGGTAGACAGTTTCAACGTAATTTCCCTAAATGTGTACCCTAACTTCTCTGTGAGTAATCCGTTTACATACAAACATGGTCATTTAATGTACACAACAGTATGAACATTACTTTATTAATGTCAGTACACTGCAAAAACAAAAGAACATTAAATTGAAGAGAAGATTAACAATCATTAATCATCAGTCAGAAATGTTTACTGAACGAAGATGTCTTATGTCATACTGTTGTGTACATTAAATTACCATGTTTGTATGTAAACGGATTACTCACAGAGAAGTTAGGGTACAAATTTCGGGAAATTAAGTTGAAACTGTCTACCCTGTAGCACCGCAAGGAAGCATTTATGGACATACCTCCATGGAGTATAAAATGTTTAATTCTGTGTTCCCTATCACCGATTTCATTTTGTACACATGTTTTCTGAACACCCTGTATACTGGTCAGGTGTCTGTCTTCAGGGACATTTCCAGGTTCTAATGATTAATTGGAGAATCTCGCCCAATACTTAGTCACCTATTTCTTTCACTATTCTGGGGAAACAACTGCTAGGCCAAGACCATTTGAACCTATCTAGTTTTCTATTCCTCTATCACTTTTTTCTTATATTATTGAGAACTTTACCTTCATGAACAAATCCTGGACTTGACAAGGTAACATAAGAACATAAGAACATAAGAAAATGGGAGTCTGCAGAAAGCCGATTGGCCTAAGCAAGGCAGATCCCTGTCCCACACAACCCCAGTTCAATTACAAAGCCCAATTATAGGCTCAACACTCTAATACCCTGAGGATCATCTTACCAAAACAGTTAGAGATTAACGCAGGATTATGGGGAGGTGTGGTGGAGTGGTCTTGCCACTGGCCTGGTAATCCAAAGGTCCCGGGTTCAAATTCCGATGTATCAATGGGAAGATATTATTGGGATGGAATTTGTGCTGTACCTGGTATCAGTGCATTACCACAAGCCCACCGAAACGTCAATAAAATACCCTCATTGTTCCCTGATTAATAGCACTGTATGAATATTCCCATATTCAAAATATGCTATAGGGGTGCAATGCCTGGTGAGTTATCTGCTCAACAGGTGGCGTTGTGTGTGTAAGTGTGAGAGTCTGAGTGTAGGGGTTGAGAGAGTGAAGCACGGGAACGAGGTGGCTTCAGAGATGGGGTTGTTTTGGGCCATGAGTGAGCACCGTGCCTCATGTGAAGGCAAAATGGCAGGTGCTCGTTGTACTCTACGTGCTTCACATGTCTCTCTCCCTAGACTGGAACAAGACCTCACGGGCTTCACTGTTCATTGTAAAAGCGGTGAATGTTAAGGCTCTCAGCCTATGCCCGAGAGGAAGTAAGTTGGAATATAGAAAAAAAAAAAAAAAAAAAAAAAAAAAAAAATGCAGAGTGCTGATTGGACCAACCCGGCTGATCCCCCTTCACACCCAACCCTTCTCGTCCATATGCTTATCCAATTTTATCTTAAAGCTCCCTACCGTTTTAGACCCCACTATAGCACTTGGTAGTCCATTCCACCCATCTACAACTCTGTTACCAAACCAATATTTGCCTATATCTTTTCTGAAACGAAATTTATCTAATTTGAAACCATTGGTACGAGTTTTTTCGCTATCACTGAGCTTTAGTATATTTGTCATGTCCCCTTTGTTAATCCCACTTGAACACCTCTATCATATCCCCTCTAACTCTGCGTCTCTCTAACGAATGTAAACCTAATTTCTTCAACCTTTCTTCATACGAAAGATTTCTAATATTATGGATCATTTTTGTCATTCTACGCTGTACTCTCTCCAATGAATCTATGTCCATTCTGTAATAAGGACACCAAAATTGGACAGCATAATCCATATGGGGTCTCACTAATGACAAGTAAAGTGTTCAGATAACATCAGCAGTTCTGTTACTCACACTCCTCGAGATGAACCCGAGAATCCTGTTTGCCTTATTACGAACGCTTATACACTGTTTTCTAGGCTTCAAATCATTGCTAACAAACACACCTAGATCTTTCTCACAGTCTGAATTTTCTAATTCTAAATTAGCTAGTTTATATTTAACATTTGTATGCATCTTCCCTATCTTTAATACCTTGCATTTGTCAATGTTAAACTTCATCTGCCAATTTACTGACCATTCATGTAAGGTATCTAGATCCCTTTGGAGGCACTCTATATCGCTATCTGAATCAATTGATCTCCCCATTTTAGTATCGTCTGCGAATTTACTTATCCTACTAGTTATACCTAAATCTAGGTCATTTATGTATATAAGAAACAACAGGGGACCTAATACCGATCCCTGGGGGACACCACTTTTGACTGCTCCCCACTCTGACTTGGTACCATTTATGCTGACTCTCTGTTTCCTACCAATTAGCCATGACCTAATCCATCCCAACAACGATCCTCCTATTCCATGTGCCTCAACCTTTCTCATCAATCTCTCATGAGGGACTCTGTCGAAAGCTTTACTGAAATCTAAATAAATAATATCATATGACTTGCCACTATCTACTGCATCATATACCTCTGAGAAAAAGCTAAGCAAATTAGTAAGGCAAGAACGTCCCTGAGTGAATCCATGCTGAGGAGAATTTATTAAGTTAAATTTGTCTAAGTGGCTTCTAATTTTCCTAGCAATAATAGACTCTAGCAACTTTCCTATGATTGATGTGAGACTAATGGGACGGTAATTGGATGCTATCGATTTATCACCTTTTTTGAAGATCGGAACTACATTTGCAAGCTTCCAAGCTTCTGGAACTAAACCTGTTTCTAAAGAATTGTTAAATACAAATGCTAATGGACTACTTAACTCATCTCTGCATTTTTTTAATACTCTAGCATATACCTCGTCAGGACCAGGCGATTTTTGAGGTTTCAGTCTGTCAATTTCCTTAAGCACATCATTTCTACTTATACTAACTGTACTTAACATATTTTCTATACTATCACTATATACCATATTGACTTCTGGAATCTGTGCCAAATTTTCATTAGTGAAAACGGAAAGAAACTGACTATTTAATGTACTGCACATTTCTAAATCATTTTCTGTTATTTCTCCTATTGAAGTTTTTAGGGGGCCTATTACATCTCTAACTTTAGATTTATATAGTTGGTAAAAAGCTTTAGGGTTATTTTTTGAGTCACTGGCTATCCTTATTTCATAATTTCTTTTTGCTTTCCTGATTTCCTTTTTGACCTGTCTTGACAGAGTCTGATAGTATATATGTAGATGATTTTCGCCTTTCTTTATTTTTCTATATATTCCTTTCTTTTTTCCTATAAGATCTATTAGCTTATTAGTCATCCATTTTGGTACCTTCATGGTACCTTTGTCGCCACCAGTACAGAAATCACAAGAATAGACACTCTCTGCTGTGTCAATTTGCCGGCAATTTGCGGGAGTAGAGAGGTTGGAGGGAAAAGGGGAGAAAAGAGAGAGAGCTTCCGACGAACTTTTGTATTAAATAATACTCGTTCATAGTATCCAGGTAGTTGGGTGCAGGGCCTTGTTTTGTTTTGTGTTGCCGGTGTTGTTCTTATTTTTGTTTAGTGTTACTTGAATGTTTATAGTATAGGATCTGTTTTTGTTCCCTAAGCTGCCTGGCCGAACAGCCCCGAGTCCTTAAGGAAGGCCATGGCCACGGTCAGGCTTTCCCACAGAGCTCTCAAAGAGTGTAAATTGTGTTGTTGGCGTAAGTAGTTGTCTGAAATGCAGTCTTCTATGATGTGTTTAATGGTATGGGGTGCTATGTTACAACCCGGGCAGGTGTCGACGACGGAGTCATCCAATCTCTTCTGATAGCTCAGAAGAGCTGGATGGTGTCTGCATCTCAGCCTGGCCAGGTGGACTCTGTCCTCGCGAGGAAGGGAGGATTCAGAAGGATGGATTTCGGGAGGTCGCGCTTGCAGCTGCGTGTTGTCTATGAGTGAGTGGATGGAACGGCGAGTGATATGAGTATGAATGTGTTTCCGGAAGTTGGTTTGGGGTGGGCAGGGAGGGAGAGAAGACAGTATTTGTGCGTGATTAGCGTGTGCTGGGTGTTGTTTTGATATTTCTTGGTGTATGTGGGTGTGTTGCCATGTAGTGTAGTGGGTGGTGTTGATTCGTGGAGGCTGCTGCCAGGAATTGAGTGCATCTCATGTCTAGATGATCTTTGACTTTGAGGACTTTGGTTTCTTGATGTAGGTGATCTGTGGGTGTAGTAGCTGTGCATGCTGTGATGATTTTCAGGGTTTTATTTTGAATAGTTTGTAAGGTCTTATTATGTGTTTCAGCTAGGTTAGAAGCCCAGACCGGGCTTGCATATTCCATAACTGATCTTATGTATTGTTTGTAGACTGTGGTGGTGGTTTCTTTGTTGTGTCCAAATTTCGTGGGGGCAAGTGATCTGAGGGCGTTAAGTCTGGGTGTCGGTTTCTTTTTTGTGTTTGTGGTGTTCTGTTTGAATGTCATTTGGGTGTCGTATGTTACTCCTAGGATTTTGTGTGTGTGTGTGTGTGTGTTAGGGGTGTGTTGTTTATGTTGAGTCCCGGGATGTAATCGTGCTCTCCTGTGCAGCTTGTGAGGATGGTTGCAGTGGATTTAGCTGGGGCTAAATTGAGTCTGTTTGTAGTGCACCATTCATGTAATGTGTCGAGATAGTCTTGAAGGAGTCTTGTTGCTGTGTCTGGGTTTTGGTGTGTGCTTGTGAGTGTTATGTCATCTGTGTAGGAGGCTATGGTTATTTGGGGTGAATTTGGTGTATTTATATCATGCATGTACAGATTGAAGAGTGCGGGCGACAGGACGGATCCTTGCGGGATTCCGTTTGGGAAATTTCTAATGCTAGATGACTGACCGGCAAAAGATACATGTGCACATCTGCCTGCTAAGAAGTTGGCCAGCCACCTTTTTGTGTTGTTGTGCATGTTTGTGTTGTATATTTTGTTTGTTTGGTTGTGGCAGGGGATGGCATCGAAGGCTTTACTGATGTCGAGTGTGGCATGTACCGATCTGTGTGGTGGTCTAGCTGAGTTGATGCCGTCAAAAGCTCTTTGTGTAAGGTTTGTAAGAAGAGTGTTTGTGGAGTGCAATGGCCTGAAGCCGTGTTGTGTTGGAGAAAAGGGGTAAGTCAGGTGTCATCAGTTGTAGTACAAGGCGCTCTATGACTTTGGAGGGGTGCAAAGGAGTGTGATAGGGCGGTGTGAGGAGGGTAATAAGGATCTGTTGATGTATTTGTATTTAGTAAAGCTTGTTGTATATTATTTGTCTTAGTGCATTATGTACAATCATCGTTTTTACTATCTTATTCTTATTCTTTTTCTTTCCTCTCACTTAAACAATAGGCTACCATAGTGCGGTGGGAATATGAACATGATTAGATTAGTATCCAGTATTCGAGAATGGATAATAAGTCGTAGGCGTGTGCATAAACCTGTAACCGTCTTGGTGGTGTATTGGTTAAGGTGTCTGAAAATCTGTGTGTGATAACCCGGGTTAGAATCCTGGTGGATCACATAATTATATGCTTTCATTAATTTCATTGGTGTTTGGTGTGGTGGTGAAATTAATAAAAACTCGTTTATAATTATTACTGTTATTAATATTATTATTATTATTATTATTATTATAATTATTATTATTATTGTTATTATCATCATCATCATAAGTTATTACTATCTTTATTATTTTGTATAAAATTATTATCATCAAAGTTCGCATATATGCATTTGTCATATAATTTAAATTGCACAAAAGTAATTGACATAATTATGAATTGTGTTGTGACCATACCCCTTTGTATAGTTCTATGTATACATTGTAATACCATATAATACATATTGTTACGAATCTGGACATCAGTTGCTTAGAGACGGTATACGAAAATGATTACTAATGCAAATGCACATTGTCTCTACCAAACAACACCACGACGCAACAGGTAAGAGCACTATGAAAGCTTCCAGGCTCTTCTCAGGGCTTAAGGTGCACACTGCCCTGCTCCTATCTTAATAAATAAAGGTCTATGTTTGCCTGTTTGACAGTTACCTGACCTTTGTTACTAAACTCCTCCCACAGGTTTGGTGCCAGGTGGGAGTGTGGGGCACCGTTGGAAAGCCCAGGCTTTGGAGATGGTTTTAGGCGAGTTTAGTGGAAATCAGAGACCATTTTGTTTAATAAATTTTTATGCAGAACTTATGTAGTATACGGGAGCGAAAAAAAATCGAAAAAAATGGCCGTTTGGGGCAGGAGGCCTCCGATCGAAAAGGTGTATGGAACGAAAGTTGTTCACAGCTCCCAAAAATGGGGCTACGGATGAGGTCAGATCCAAAATCGGAGGTCATTTAGCGGCCGAAATCGAGGTCGCCGTTTAATGAGGCACAGGTAGGTCGAGGCCGGTGATTATGGTAGTAGTAGTATTGTGATGATTGTGGTAGTAGTGATTGATGATGGTGATTATGGTAGTAGAATTTAAACCCGGGCAACGCCGGGTACCCCTCCTAGTTCTGAATAATATGTAGAACAGAAATAATCATGTAACATACTAGCTACGAGAACTCGAAACCAACACCGGGATTAGCAATGCTGGGTTGGATAATCAAAACAGTTAAATACATAGGCTACCAGCAGACATAAAAGAAACAAGAGTGCAGGTGTACTTCGAGCATAACAGGCTATGCGCGCCCTCGACAATACTAAACCAGGCGCAAACCAGCCACCGGTAATCCACTCTCAACCCAAGAAAGTTGCACATAATAATATTGCATACATATAATGAACTAACAATACAAGGCAGTGTCCTAATATGACTACTAACCTCGGGGTGATATTAGTAGAAGCAGGTTGCCCTGCCCACCTCTAATATCACACCAATATATCCTACTTCAACCTGGGCCCCCCAGTGAGATACCGCCCGAAAACAAGGAACTCTTAGAGAGTCCACCTCCCACACTCACTTAACTATGGGAGGGGGGAGGTCCAGACTGAAGTTGGATTCCTAATTAATATAACCCAAGATAGGGAACAAACGCTCGCTAGGGCAGAACCGTCAAGGTTGTTACCGGGTCCTAAGCACAAACACTGGGACAAATATGTAAGGGTATGAATGTGTGTGTGTGTGGACTGTCTATGGGATTAACAGTGCTTATTATAAAGGACCCCGGCAAGCCTCCCAGCTCTCCCTATCACGGATCCCAAAGCGAGCCACCGGAGGTACAGAATATTATATAACAAAAACAAAACGGAAATATAATAAAATGCTGATCAGAGGAAAAGAATAATTAAAAGAAGAAATGAATGTCTAGGATTCTCTGTTAATTACGTTACGTTAATTTCTGTGCAAGCAAAGCCAAACAAAAGGGGCCGACTGATGGGTCACAAGAAAGAGAGGACACCACCTATCTAGTCAGGCCGCCGAGCAGAGAATGGCAAAAACTGGCCGCTGGCGTGGGCTGTGGTTGGCGTGAGCCAGCCTCAAACTAAGGGGTTGCAATATATCACCACACGATATGATAACACTAAGACACTTCACAAGAATAACTTATACTAACGTATTCCTGTGTTAACATATTGGCTAAAACAGCGTGGCAGATAAAATAAAGTATATAGATATTGTAACACAACTGAACTTGCAATGGTCACGTAATAATTACACTCGTGGTGCTGGCAAAACTGCCTCACTCCCCCCCCCCACGAGACTAGAGCCACATTCCTTGCTCTCCTACCCTCCTCTAGCTTGCAAGCCACGACTTTGCCACTGTAAGCTTCCTAGGCGAAACTGATAACGCTCTATTAGCTAATTCTACACAAAAGTCTATTGGGACAAAAATGCTTAGAGGTACGGCAAAACTAGACATGTGCAATTAGAAGGGTATCGGAGTGAAACTCACAATACCAGGTCTTTCAAATAGACTTGGCACAGCTACCTATAGAAGACAGCCTAAAGTCTAGCTACTCCTAACCCTATAGACCCTGGTCATTGTGACAATATGTTCTATTCCTTTTGGTGTTTTCATGAGTTGCTTGATCCTGCTCCAACAAAAATGCCTCTCATTTGTACTATTTGATCTTACTTTTATGATGTTATGTTTTCAAGTGGTTTCGTTACTATTCCCAATAATTAATTTATTTGGTTACTTAATCATATACTTAGCATATTAAGATGAATATATCTAGGAATTTTGATTTAGGTAAATGAGTAATTATTTACACACTACGTTTTCAACAATGTATCAGTTCAGATTGTGCTGTAAGGCGTGTTTTCATCTGTGTAGTGGTGGCGGTGTGTTGTAGTATTGTCATTGTTATTGTTCCTATGGTACAATATGTTGTGGTTGCCTGGTGGTGTCATGTTCTGTTTAACCAGTATACTTGTTTTGTGGTCTACGGTGTTCTTTCCTGTTAGGCCGACACTTTGTCATTCCTAGCTTCCCTTGGCATGCCTCTTGTTGTTGTTGTTGTCCGTGTTCTTGTGGTGTACATTTCCGGGTGCCTTAGTGTTGATAAGCGTGTGTTCCGGTTTGTATTGGCCTATTTGGGTGACCGGTAAACTTAACCCTCCTGGCCCGGGCAGGCTCTCAAAATGACAGTGTGGGCTACCCAGGCGATCTGGCCGAAAAACGTCTAGGCCTAGGCTACCGTATTTTTGTTTAGTTTAACTGCTAGAAATTACCCACGCATCTATAAATGTAGTGTGGTTTCCAATCTGTAGACTGGCATTGAGTAGAGCTCTCTATGTCAACTGGTTCAGTTGTGATGACGATTTCAGTGGAGAGCACTTGCAGGCGATGTTAGCAATATGACGATCTTTTCACTACTGAAACAACGACATACAGACATACAATAACAAACGAGTCTTCTCTTTCTTGTTTTCGGAGGTGCGGTGACGTAACGATCGGCTTTGTTTACATGCGTCGGACGCACGGCGTTCAGACCAAGCTGAATAGGCTTTCAAGCTTACAGATTTTAAAATGACACCCGGGCACCGGCCCTTAATTCGTGGTGTCATTTTAAAATGACAACCGGGCCAGGAGGGTTAAACCTCATTTTCGAAATTAGTCTGCTGCTGGACTTTGGGAGTGGCTCTCTCTCTTAATTTCCAATGATTTGTCCTTGTTTTTCTTAGGTTATGGTAGAACTTTCCTCCATTCATTGTCTCTTAAAAAAAAAAAAAAAAAAAAAATATATGTTATTAAGTAATGCTGCCTCTTTTCTTTCTTCCATTCTTTATACATATATATATATAATGTATCAATCCGCCATGCATGTCTGTCCTCATTCATTCAGTCCTTTATTCCTTTCTTCTTGCCTTTATTTCTTGATAACTATATTCCGTGATGTCTTTGTATCGTGTTTCTTTATGTATGTATGTCTACGTTCTCTCAGTGTCTACCCTTCTTCCTTTATTTAACTCCATCTGTGGTGGTGGGTGACCTATGAAGTTATCGGAATATTTTTATCTTAATTCTATAATCTTTGTTCAATGGGGTCTCATGCATTCTGTTTTCTTATTTTGATTTTCTGACATATTAGTTAATGTTTTTTTTTTTTTTTTCCTTTAACGGGCGTTTGTAAATGATAAACTAGCAGCTCACTAACGAGTAATTCAGTTAATTTATAGTTAATTCTGACTCTACCTGAAATCGTCTTCAATACTACATAATGCGGTATTGCACTTCAAAGTACCAGTATACTTTTGAAAGGTAGTTATAAATAAGGGAAGGTCAGTCATAATGGTATTGTCCTTTAGTTTCTATTCCTCCCTCACTACTACACATAAGGACAGCTGGAACTCCTGTTTCACAACCGGGCCTCTCTAGCTGATCCTTGCTGTGCCTCATCACAATTAAGGGCAACCCCAGCCTGCCCTCCAAAACACCTCCTCCTATCAATACACTATATTACAAACACCTTACATATTACACTATTTGTTTTCCAAAAAGAAATGCCCCCATTCGACTGACCCCTGGAAACAACTCCCTTAATGCTCTCGACCACAACCTTCTACTCTTACTATTAATTACTGCAACATTCTTGGACTTTCCTCTAACTAAAGAATTACTTTCCCTTCATAATTGCTGAGGGGCACGGGGCCTTGGGTGGGGCTCTGGTTTCCCGAGCGTTTCCACACCCAGCTCAGCTACTCGCCTTGGAGTGGCTTCAGTCACCTGGGCTTTAATCGTAAGCAGGGAGGGTTCTGTGGGGACGCTCGGTTATGGCCTTGGCCTTGCTCGTGACATTAGGGCTGCTCAGCCAAACAGCCTGGGGAACAGCAACAACAACAACTAAAGAATTAACAATATTTGAATTTTAGCGTGTGTGTGTGTGTGTGTGTGTGTGTGTGTGTGTGTGCGTGTATGTGTGTGTGTGTGGCAAATTTAAAGTAGTAAAATATACGACGATATTTCGCCTAGCTTTGTTAGGTGTATTAACGAATAATGTTTGCATTCACGAAACAAAGACGTTGTGTCAAGAAAGATTTTATGTAAGACAGAAAGTTTGCTAAGAAGTGAAAGCTTACATAATACAAACAAAGATATTAAGCGCAAAATGATGATGAGTGCAATAATTATAATGACTTTGAATATATTTGTTTTTTCTTTCTTGGTGATGCAATACAAAGCGAACTGCAAATCTGTAATGCATACTGCAAAGATCTGCAACATTAAATTAAAAGAAAACTGAGAGTTATACTAATGATATAGTGTATAGAACACGTATGTGCAATATTACAACTACTATTAAACTGTATTATACTTCATAGTATGCTAACTAATTACTATGTGTAAACAATCCACAGAGGATGCGTGAAGTTTAACATACTGTATATTATAGAGTATGTATGTGCAGCAATATTAGTTACAAAATTATATTTTTATGACTGGTAGTACAATGACAATACATTGTACTATTATTAAAGAACATCTATATACAATAAGGACGTGTTTATTGGTAAGTACAGTATATTGTATTGATAAAACATAATAACATACAGACATTTACACACAGAAAAGCGTACCGGTACACAATGTCCCAAATATCTACACGTTTTAGGCTACATTCTCACTAAAAACCCTCCCCATCAGCATGCAGTTATAACCTTTATAATATTGAACTGGACGTACGAGAAGTCAAGACAACTGCAGCGTAAGTATATATTACAAACACCTCGATATATTGAAATGTTAGTCTGTTCTCTGTATGTCACTCAAAAACCGACACGAAGTTTATTACCGCTAGTCTAACACTTCTTCTTCTTCTTCTTCCATATTTCTTCTTCTTTGTCTTCTTATTCTTGCACCGGGTCAGCCAACAAATTTGAGAAGAAAGAAAGGGTTTGGAGCGGCAGAGTGATTAACAGTATCAACGGAGAGCTTCGGTGCATATCAACACGTGTTGATATATTTCTCCTTGCTAGAATCGTCTGAACTTACTTAAACGAATGGGGAAATATTGATAATGCGTGTTCAGGGTCTTAAGCGGTCGTAACCTTCATACTAAGTAACTTTATTATATTTGTGTTAATCGTAGATAACATGAGACATCATGCATAAGGCTTCATGTCAATAGAGGAATGATGTGAATGTAAAAGTGTGGGTGCAGGATGTGGAGGGAGTTGGGGGGGGGGGGGGCGTAATAGTTTAGAATTTCAATGTGGGAGAGTTGTAGTTGTCAAGTGTATGAATATATATAAGTAGTTATACATCCGTAATTAATGAGTAATTGTTGAGAGGATAAATCAAACTAATATGAACACATAATCATAAACCTGAAAAATTATATAAATAACGTATGCAAGATTTGTAAAAAACAAAACAAAAAGTTGATCAGAGAGACACTTTATTTATTTGACAGCAATAGCCGGGAAAAATGAATACATTTTGTTGGCACGATACAATCATGCGGGAAAAACACACTTTTAGAAAACGTTGTAGGGTAGGAATATGTGTTTAAAACAACAAGACTTCACCATAGAAACATATACTGTATTTCGGTATCTATAAAAAATAGCGAACATTGAAAACAGAACATTATTTCACCTACAACATATTTTTTTCAAGATAAGTCAGAACACAACACTATTTTTATACAAGACAACATCTGAAACGTCAATTTCTTATGAGATAATGGTATAAGAAGAAACAAACAAGGGGTTGTTTACCCCTGCACAGCTTCTTGCTTTGTACAGAGGCACAGTGCGTCCTTGTATTGAGTATTGTTCACATGTGTGGGGAGGATCCTCTCACACCGACTCCTAGACAAAGTAGAAAGGAAGGCCTTTCATATCATAAATTGCCGTCCACACACCAACTCTCTGCAATATCTCTCTCCGTGCTGCAATGTTGCATCTCTCTTGCTATACTATCGCTACTACAATAATCGTTGCTCCACATAGTTCTCCCAGTGTATACCACCTCCTCTACGTAAGGTATGTGGTACCCGTCTTGCAACACAATCCCACCCCTACTCTGTGCAACTCTCCAACCCAAGAGTGAAATATTACTCTGTCTTTCTTATATTTAACTGCTGAGCTCTGCAACTCTCTGCCAGAATCAGTCTTTCCCTCTTTCTATAATTTAAATTGCTTCAAACTTCGTGTGTCCAGGCATTTTGGCTCGAACGTCGCTTGATTTAGGCCATGTCACTCTTTCAACTATGGGGGAGGAACTCGCTACAGGCAGTTCTGCTTTGTGCCTCCCTCACTCACATAACAAAAATAATAATAAAAAACAATATATATAGGCCTATACCGGTATATATATATATATATATATATATATATATATATATATATATATATATATATATATATATTATTTTGTTCTTCTATGTGGATAAGGGAGACAAAATGCAGAGCTGCCTGTGACAAGTGCCTCCCCCTGAGTTGAAAGAGTGAGATTTTGTTTTGTGTGTGTTTCGTGGCAGAAAGAAGTGTTGTGTGCTTGTTTAGTGTAGTGAAGTAGATAGCAGGAGGAGGTGTTTGTGAGAGCCAGCTGGACCACTGTGTAGGTGAGACACAAACAGAAACGGTAAGGTAAACCAGACAAATGAAACAGTAGTTCCAGCAACTCCTTATCAAATGCCTATAGGCCTCCCCTGGTTATTGCCTTGTTCGATTGGTGCCTGCAATCTCCCCATCTGTTATCTGTTATAAAGATCGCCACCTGCAAGTGGCATCGATTAGCGTGTCGCCCATCGTTAATGTGTTTAGGCTTTATTCCCTTAGAGGGGTTACCCGCCAAGGTTATCGAGTCCCATCCACCCCAAAACACCCCTTTCAAATACCAGGGGGACTGCTAACACCAGAGAAAAATACCAAGCTAGAGTCTGGTAGGGACGAATAAACTACCGAGCCAGAGTCAGGTTGGGACAAATAAATTCAAGAACACCAGAGACAACCCTACCATAGGGGGAGCGCTTAACACCAGAAACAGCCCTATCACACTATTGAGGAAGTGTGGGGGAGGGGATTCACACTAAAGGGGACATCACACATAGCCAAACTGGAGCCCGAACGCTACCCGAACAGCGTACTGGCAGCGTTCACGTAGCGGATCGGATATATTCGGGCAATGTTCTCCCTCATTCTGATTTGGTCGGTTTTGGTTCGGGGGAGGGGTAAAAATTTTACCGCTGCACTAAAATTAGCCGGAATGGTGCCCGAACGATAAGTGGTCAGTCTGTGATCGTCTGATCGAGATCGGTTCTAATACGTCAGGCAGCTCATTCTCATTGTCATTGTCTCATTCGGGCATTTTAAAACAATAATTCTAAAGCAGTTATCCATCAAATACTACAATTCCGTCGTTTTCTTCTATAAACATCGTAACTTCAGTGACCCTTTAGAAAACAGAGAAGCTAGGTATTTGTGTACATATCTCATCATTTCTCCTGTCATCTGCTTTCTCTCTCTATTACTTATAATTCTATCTACTGTATTTATTTCTCTCTCCCTTAGTTATCAGCACTTACATTTGATATTTGGTCTTTGTGGAATCTGTGAATTATTTCTGATTCGGACTCCTTATCTTTTCAGAGAGTATAGGCTTATTTCATAATTCGCACACTTTTTACGCGTACACGGACCTAACGACCTTTTAAATCTATCTATCTCATATCTAATTATCTCCCTTATTAATGGACAAAATTATATGTTGTTTGATGTAATTTTAATCATTGTTTAGTTTGTAATGCCGTGGAAATGATCAAATATAATGTCCTACCATTACATTAATAATTATTATGACAAAAGAATATAATAACAATTCTCCCCCCATCTTTTGTTGAGAGGGAGCTAAGCTATTGTCAACTTATCGTTTCAGAACGTTAAGTCTCTGTTTCATAACAAGCCTAGTTTTGCGAATGTTAGAATGTTATCAATCGCTTTCACTTCTCACTGAGCTCAGCTGAAATGTTTAAAGATGGGGAAATTTGTTGTTTAATTTTTTTTTAATTGACTTGTGTCATTTTGCTCATTATGTGTTACTGGTATAATTATTTTATTTAGCCCATCACATCAGAAATTATTTACAGATTCCATAGAGACCAAAATAATAACAAATATAAAAGCTGGTAAATAAGGGAGATAGCTAGATACAGATGGAAATAAATACAGTAGATAGACATTTAAGTAATACAGAGAGAGAAAGCAGATGACAGGGAAAATTACAATAGGAAATGTACATAAATCACACTAGCTGTCTGTTTTCTAAAGAGTCAGTGAGGTTACGATGTGTTCAGTCTTTTTCTAAAGGGTCTTTGTAATTTCGGTGTTTTCATATGGTTAAATATGGATTGAGCATCAAACAACAAATAATTATGTCCATTAATAAAGGAGTTAATTAGATACAGGAGAGATGTTCTTCTGGCACAAACAACATATTATCCTTGTATTTTGTTTATTTATTTATTTATTATTTTTTGTTTATTTTATTTTTTTATTTTTTGTGGAAGTGGCCAACTCGAGATGGTGTAGATGTGCTCAGGTGCGTGACAGGGGTACAAGTGAAGTGTGTGGTGGCGTCTCACCTCCTTTTGTAGTACGGCCGGGCTGCCTTGGGTTGTATTCGACCAGGGTTCGTAATTCGTGCAGCATTTGTCCAGCCAAAAAAACGATACATTTTTGAAATGTCAAAACATCGGCAATGTTTGTCCAGGCATCGTGTAGGTCGGTCTGCATTCATACAGCGTTCGGTGTACGCTGTGGCGTGTTCGTTTTACATTCGTGTTGCATTCTTTCTTGTCACAGTTCGGCCACCCTTTTCGGCAAAATGAGGCCGATTCGGAAACGGACTGCATTCGGGCTAAGGTTTGGCTATGTGTGATATCCCCTTAACTCCTCAGGGGAGCTCGGACCCCGAATCATACATCAGGGGAAAGAGGGTCTAAGTGGTGCCACTCAGGGCCAGACTGGCCAGTGCAGGAAGAGGACCCCAGTGCGCAAGAGGACTATGGAGGACGAAGTGTTCAAGCAACCTGACTCCTCCGAGCCCCACAGGACCCCTCGCACACCACAGTCAAGACCCTCACTATCACCAATGCCAAACCCCACACCCCCCCTATCCTCCCTCACTCACCGGCCCCGCAACACCAACTCCTCTGTCTACTGAATTTGCTTCCTCTAGATTTACATCAATAGTATGTCTTATTATCGACAAAGAAACGCTCTCGTGTATTATATATAATGTATATATATATAAAGTAGACGTGCCGTTTTGCCCAAAATCAAAACGGCATACCCAACTCTGCGATGGGTTACCATCATCAATCACAATCATCACTACAACTGCCACAATCATCACGAATACTGTCATCATCACCATTACTATGATCATCATAACTACTACAATTACAATCATCACTACTACTCTCATCATCACTACTACTGTCACCATTGTCACTACCATCTTAATCACTACTATCATCATTGATACTACAACTATCAACCATCATTACTACTATCATCACCACCATCTTACAATCATCATTACTACTGTTAACATCATCACTACTACTATAACCATCATCATTACTACTGTCACAAGTATTACCATCATGTATCCTATCACCATCATCACTACTACTGCCATCATCACCATTACTATGATATTCATCATCTCAATTATTATTGTCATCATCACTACAACTTTCACCATCATCACTACTACTCACCACCATCACTAATACTCACACCATCGTCACTACCTTCATCATTATCACTACAACTATCATCATTACTTGTCACCATCATCACTACTATTATGACCATCATCACTACTACTAGTAGTCACCATCATATCTACTACTGCCACCATCATATCTACTACTGTCATCATCATCACTGGACGCCAATGACGCCAGATCTCCCACCGTCAACAGCTCCGCATCGCCACTGAGAAAACTCGATCATAATTTGAGTATTTCATAACTCTATTCCCTTTATTCATTGCATGAACAGTAGTTAAGTGCTTGTTTAACCTCCACATAGTTCTGTAGTTGCCGTGCACGTTATTGTATTGCTTTTCTGACTGATAAACATTGTTGTTTACATTTGTTATCCTAGCTTGTAGCAGACGACGCGCACCTCAAATCGACCTATCTTTGTATTTTCTTATTAACTCTAGTAGTTATTGTATTCAGTATCCTACTGTAGCTATATATATCTGTAATTTTAGTTGTTGCTTGCATAATCTTGTAGTAACCTTTGACTGATAACTTTGTTTATCTAAATATAATCCTGCTTGACTAGCCTACAGTGACACCAGCGCCATCTATTGATACAGTATATTAACCCCTTGTGTGCAGTTACACTTTATTCTTATATAATCTCTATTTGGTGAATTGTATATTTAGTTACATATTCTATTATATATACTATATATATATATTTGTTTTGCTTGTTTAGGTAGGTTACCACCCCTGGTAGCCTATTTCTTCGTATTTCATAATTTTTGTTTTCGGTTAGTCTAGGCTATCATCCCTGGTGGCCTATTTCTGCGTACTTCAATTTTTAAATTTTCAGTTAGGCTATCACCGCTGGTGGCCTATTTCTGCGTACCAGTATTTCATTATTTTTGTTTTCGGTTATTTTTGTTTTTGGTTAGGATAGGCTATCACCCCTCATCATCATCCTCATCATCAAATCTGACGCCTCGCTTCCAGAGGAAGCACCCTAAAAGGGATGGCCATGGCAGAAACTGCCTCCAGGCTCCCAGACATGCCCGACTGACCCACTCCACAGTGCCATTTCCACTAAGTGGATTATAACCATGAACACTGAAGGAGCAGACCCAGAGCAGTCCCTCACCCGGATGGCAGTTCCACCGCTGTTTTGCTATTTTATTTACCCCAGTGGGGCCCTGGCTGGAAGCATACCAAGCACAGGAAATTTCTGGAAATAGGAACCAGTGGTCCACTGCTCCAGAGGCTACCCCTGGTAGCCTGTTTCTTCGTATTTCATATTTTTTTGTTTTCGGTTAGTCTAGGCTATCATCCCTGGTGGCTTATTTCTGCGTACTTCAATTTTTAAATTTTCAGTTAGGCTATCACCGCTGGGTGGCCTATTTCTGCGTACCGGTATTTGATCATTTTTGTTTTCGGTTATTTTTGTTTTGGGTTAGTCTAGGCTATCACCCCTGGTGGCCTATTTCTGTTTAAACAAAAATAACATTGTTTTTGGTTCGGCTATCACTGCGTATTTAAATTTCATTTTGTTTTGTTTAAATTTTCGGTTAGGCTATCACAGCTGATAACTTATTTGTGCGTATTTCAACATTTTTGTTTTCGGTTAGGCCTATTTAAGTAAGTGAAGCGACCTGAAGTGAGTGAAGTGTTTTTAAAGTGAGATAAGTGTTTTTAAAGTGAGTTAAGTGTTTTTAAAGTGAGTTAAGTGGTTTTAAGTGAGTGAAGTGATCTGAAGAAAGTGATCGTCACCATGCCTCGTGCCTGTATGAACTGCGCCGGTAGGTTTGGTGCTTCCATGTTTGCTCCTGCCGATCCACAAGTCTGCCGACTCTGCCAGCAACGAGAGGATTTGACAGCGAAATTGGATGAAGCCCACAACAAGATCAACGCCCTCACCAGGAAGCTGGAATCACTCCAAGAGTTTGTAACACTCAACGTTGGAGTATCACTAACTCCAATTGTTTCATCTCCAGCATCTACCACCGCCCCAATGGCATCTGCCAACAATCCAACACCTGCAGTAGCCACTGCAGCAGATGCTTCTGATGAACCTGAGCCGACATCAAACCAGGACAGCCGCCCTGTTCACCTTAGTCTCTCCCCCACTCCTCGTGCAAGAAGCCTGCTAGCACGAACAGTACCAACCCCTCGCCCCCGTTCTAACCACTCCTCTCCCCAACCTGTACGCAGAGTCTCGCCACCACAGGTTTCCGGATTTACACCAGTGAGGAGCAGTGCACGGCCAACGCAGAAAAGGTCTCATCTACCAGTCACAATGTCAAACAGATTTGAGATCTTGGTAGAGATGGAAGACGAACCAGAAGAGACCAAGCTCGTTGGGGATTCCATCCTATGAGGGCAGGTCGAAAAGTTCTGCGACAGAGTCCCAAGTCGACGTAAAAGATTTTGCATCCCAGGAGCTGGACTGGATGACATTGTAGAAGCCTTCGAAGATACCACAAATGATCCAAACGAAAATACCTTTTTTGTCATCCATGCTGATTCAAATGACGTCATGCGCACCAGATCCGAAGGGTTGATGGAGAAATATCGAAAGATGATCCAGCACTACAAAAACAAGTCAAGGAATATCATCATCTCAGGCATTCTCCCCAAGATCGACACACCTGACAAATTCTACGACAAGGCCTTCAGCACAAATAGCCGACTAAAATATTTGTGTCTGAAGGAAGAAGTTGAATTCATCAACCTCTGGGATAATTTCTATAACCAGCCTACTCTGTTCCACAAGGATGGCACTCATCTAAACCCTGTGGGTTCAGCACGCATGGGTCGTCTCCTACACAAAGAAGTCCGCAGCCATAGATCAAAAAACGCCATCCGAGAAGAAGCAGGAGTGACATAAATCATCTAACGCCAAGCAAAAAACAGAGGCAACCGAGGACCACCAGCGATAAGGACCAAAGACAGCGATGACCGAGGACAGCCATGAACATAAATGTAGATCCGACAAGAACCAAAAATATTATTAACCCGCTGAGTACCAGCTAAATATTTATAAATGTAGCCCCCAGGAATGGCTAATTCTGATTTTTTTTTTCTTTCCAGAAACAATAGCGAATGGGTTAGGAAAGAAGGAAAAACCACGAAAAAACGATCAAAAAGCTCAAAAAATGGTCCTACAGAGCCCCCGAAAACGGATTTTACAAGAGTAAAAAATTGAAGGCAATTTCCCCCAAAAACATGTTTTTGCGCGCTCACGCGCACGTGGTTGGACTATGAGAGTTTTCAACCATCGGCATGGGTGCGTGGGATACGTACACAGTTCCCATACAAATCTGAGCCCTCTAGGTACCATAGGACCGGAGTAATTGGTACCGGAGTGACACTGACACAGACGTCTGCGTCGCTGGGGTTTAGCGTTACATACATTGCCGACGCATTGTTTGCGTCGCTGGGGCTTAGTGGATTAAAGAGCGTTCCGTGAGTTCTAAATTAACAATTTTAAAGGTTTTCTATGCAAACGCTCGTAGCATACGCAATAAATTTTCAGATTTAGAGGAGCTAGTGTTTACAGAAAATTATGATGTGATTGGTATAACAGAATCTTGGCTCAATACAGAAGATAGAGACTTTTTAGCAGAATATTCAAATCCCGGTTATGTAATGTTTGAGAAAAGCCGAATAAATAGAAATGGAGGTGGCGTTTTACTTTATATCAAAGAAAGTCTTAACCCTACCCTCTTGTCAAAACCTCAAATTGTGAACGTCAACACATCTTTTGTGCTAATAAAGAATAATAAAGGTACAAAAATAATACTTGCGTTAATATACAGACCTCCAGCTCAATCAGTGCAAACTGACCAAGAAATTTACGAACAAATTGCAGATGTAAGTAACTCACAAGATACCGTAATTTTTGGCAACTTTAATTTACCTGTGACCAAGTGGGACGATACTCTTACTTCACACTCCGGACATGACTTGTATACGAACTTGCAAGAGAGTTCGCTTTATCAATTTGTTCGAATGCCGACCCGTGGTAATAACGTTCTTGACATTGTACTTGCAACAAAAGAAGAATTAATAGAGAATTTGAATGTTGGTGATGAATTCAGTAACAGCGATCATCGTACGATAACTTTCAGTTTAAAGTTTACTAGTAACAAACCAAATAGTAGCATCCAAAAAGTTCCTAATTTCAAGAAAGCAAACTTTCATAAACTTAGAGCTATGTTTAACCCTTAATTAGCGGCGAGCAACATAAGTCGAGTTAAATAAAGCTGGACTATGTGGCGGCGCTCGACATAGGTCGAGTGGCAATTTCAGCACGTAATGTGGCTGAGAGAGAGAGACAAGTGGTGGCAGGAGACTAGCGAGCGTATGACTGCTCCAGACCACCGCGGCGAACCTACTGACACAAATCTCAGCTCCCTCCTCCCTCTCTCACTCGCTACATACTCAATTATGTACTGAAAGTACCGAATTACCTGCTTTTTGCACTCGCGTTGCACGGTTATTGCAAGAAAACTATCCATCATACAAGGATCGTTATGGTGTCATTCGAAAGCTCTGTTTATGCCCTTTCAGGGATAGGTACTTGTTTTACGTTCTGGGTCTTATTTAGGCATGAAAATGATCACGTAAACAGCCCTATTTTGGCTAAAAACACCCCGCTGTGCGGTACACATAAATAAACCGCATAGGCCGCTCGTAAGGTGTTAAAGAAACTGACTGGAGCTTTTTAATTAACAATAATGCCATCAATACATCTTGGAAGTTATTCGAAACCACTTACCTGAAAGCAGTGCAAGACTGCATACCATCGAAAATATGTCGTCCAGGCCATAATAATAAGCCCAAATGGTGGAATAAAGATATTTCAAACTGTCTGCTTGCTAAATATTTGCTAATGATAGATTAAAATCCTCACAAAATGACGAAGAACGGGTGCAATTTGTAGAGCTACGACGCAAAGCCAAAAAGTTAATTAAGCAAAGTAAAAAGGCCCTAGAGTTACATATTGAAAATCAAAGTAAAACAAACCCGAAAGAATTCTATAGTTATATCAGAAAGAAAAAAGTAGTTACTTCAACTGTTGGACCGTTAGTCGATGAACATGGAGAATACACCAAAGATGAAGTACAAATGAGTAATGCCCTCAATACCTTCTTTGCATCAGTTTGTACAACAGAAGACCTCCGTGATATCCCTACACCATCACCGATTCAGATTGATAATTCAGATGTTCTAAGCAATATCACCGTTACAGAGAGAAAAGTATTGAATTGTTTCGATAAACTCAAAGCAAATAAAACGCCCGGACCCGATACAATCTCGCCTAGAGTTCTAAAGGAAGCTAAGGATGAGCTCTCCAAACCACTGACATTACTATTCAATAAATCCTTGCAGTCTGGAACTATGCCTGATCAGTGGAAGCTAGCCAACGTAACACCGATATTCTAAAAAGGCAGCAAATCCCTACCCAGTAACTATCGTCCAATTAGATTAACCTCAGTTGTATGTAAAATGCTAGAAACGGTCATAAGAGACAGACTCGTAAATCACTTAGAGGAAAATAACATATTAAAGATGCTCAACACGGCTTTCGTAAAAAACGTTCCTGTTTAACAAACCTCTTAGACTTCTTCCACGATATCCTCAACCTCTACGATGAGAGTAAAGCTGTAGATATTATATACCTTGATTTTCAAAAGGCCTTTGCCAAAGCTCCCTACAAACGTTTACTACTAAAACTAAAAGCGCATGGAATACAAGACGGTGTGTTGAAATGGATAGAAAATTGGCTCAGCGACAGAAAGCAAAGAGTAGTCATAAACGGTAAGGCATCTAAATGAACCAATGTAAGTAGTGGGGTACCCCAGGGATCGGTACTAGGACCAATTCTCTTTCTAATTTACATCAACGACATAGATGAGGGTCTCACCTGTACAATCTCAAAATTTGCTGACGATACAAAAATTGAAAATAGCGGACTCTCAAAAGAACAAGTTGACGATATGCAACACAATCTAGATAAATTGTCATGTTGGGCCCAAATTTGGCAAATGAGTTTCAATGCGGATAAATGTAAAGTACTACATATCGGATACCTAAATGAGAAAGCAAACTATCCGATAAATGGCACTCAGCTTTAGAATGTAAACAGAGAAACCGATCTGGGAGTAACAATATCGAGTAACCTAAAACCGAGTCAACAATGTTCAGAAGTTGTTAAGAAGGCAAACAAAATAATTGGCTTTATAGGCAGGTCATTTGAGCATAAATCCAAAGAAGTTATCCTAACCCTTTACAATTCCTTAGTCCACCCTCTTCTGGAATACTGCTTTAAATCCTGGTGCCCTTATTACAAAAAAGATATAAACAAGCTAGAACGAGTTCAACGTAGAGTTTTCAAAATGATACCTAGCCTAAAGAACAAACCATACGAAGAGCGTCTTAGAGAATTAAATATATTTCCTTTAACCCAGCGCAGATTAAGAGGTGACTTAATTCAAGTGTTCAAAATCATCAAAGGCATCGACAATATGAACTGTAGTAAGTACTTCACTATCGACCAATCTAATTACACGCGGGAAACGGTTGCAAAGTTATTGGTAAATCTTTTAACTTACACGAATCTTTAAGGATTTCTTCTTCAATCGAGTTGTCAACTTGTGGAATGGGCTTCCCCGAGACGTTATAGACTGCACCACCGTTGATTCATTTATACTCCGCCTTGACAAATATTTCGCATCAAACCCGCGACTGACTGCGTTTGTAAATGAATAACTTTATTTTATCCTCCCCTCAGTTACTAACCCATCTGTCCCCTACTAACTTCCTAATCCTGCCACGGACATTAGTTACCTTTCCAATGTTCCCTTACCCACTCTAAACCACTGTTTGGACACTTGATCCTCAGTGTTTTGGAGGACAAGCAGCCTAGAAGGATCACTACTGTTGTTGCTTGATTTCCTTTGTACTCCTTTGTACAACTGTCATCATCATCAATCCAACTACAACCATCATCACTACTATTATCACCATCATCACTACTATTACCATCAATCCCACTATTACTACCATCACTTCTAATGCCAACTAAACTAACTTAACCTAGCAAATACGGAGCAAGATATTTTCGCCCCCACCACTAAGAACGCCATAATTGCCGGATGTGGGAGGGGGGGCGGAAGGGGGTTCCTGGAGGAGGGGGGGGGTTAAACCATATTTTGGATCTAAAATCATAACTATTGCATAAATTCAAAAAATATGTTTTGACTGACGTTCGAATTCACGCAACAAATGTTTGTGTGAAATTTGGTGAAAATCCGTCCAACGGTCTAGGAGGAGTTTCGGGACAGACTGACGACGACGACGACAGATTTTTTTTGGGTGGTACCCACTATACGGGGGGGGGGGGATACCAAACTCTGCTTATGCAGAGTTGATATTGGATGTTTAGCCTGGTTTTGAATATATCAATAAAGTAGACATGCCGTTTTGCCCAAAATCAAAACGGCACAACCAACTCTGCGATGAGTTACCATTATCACTACTAATACCATCATCAATCACAATCACCGTCATCACTACTACTGCCATCATCACTACAACTGCCACAATCATCACGACTACTGTCATCATCACCATTACTATGATCATCATCACTACTAATTACAATCATCACTACTACTCTCACCATCATCACTACTACTGTGTCCATTGTCACTACCATCTTAATCAATAGCATCATTGATACTACAACTATCAACCATCATTACTACTATCATCACCACTATCTTACAATTATCATTACTACTGTTAACATCATCACTACTACTATAACCATCATCATTACTACTGTCACAAGTATTACCATCATATATCCTATCACCATCATCACTACTACTGCCATCATCACCATTACTATGATCTTAATCATCACAACCATTGTCATCATCACTACAACTTTCACCATCATCACTACTACTCACCATCATCACTAATACTCATACCATCGTCACTTCCATCATCACTACTGTCATCATTATCACTACACCTATCAACATTACTTGTCACCATTATCACTACTATTATGACCATTATCACTACTACTAGTACTGTCACCATCATATCTACTACTGTCATCATCATCACTACTGTCATCATCATCAATACCACAACAACCATCATCACTACTATTATCCCCATCATCACTAGTCACCATCATTCACAAAATATTACTACCATCACTTCTAATGAAAACTAACCTAACTTAACCTAGCAAATGCATAGCGAGATGTCTTCGCCCCCAGAACGCCATCATTGCTGGGCAGGGGGGTCCTGGAGGTGGGGGGGGGGGGTAAAGCCATATTTTGGACCATAAATAATGACTATTGCATAAATTCAAAAAATATTTTTTGACTGACGTTCGCATTCACGCAAAAGCCATATTTTGGACCTAAAATCATAACTATTGCATAAATTCAAAACATCTTTTTTGACTGACGTTCGCATTCACGCAACTAATGTTCTTGTGAAATTTGGTGAAAATCCGTCCAACGGTCTAGGAGGAGTTTCGGGACAGACGGACGACAACGACGACAACAACACATTTTTTTTCGGTGGTACCCACTATACAGGGGGGGGGGCAATACCACTCTTCTTACGCAGAGTTGATTATTGCATTACATTGTACCATAGTTACATATAGTTACATATATACACATACTGCACAGACCGTGCGGTCCCTACTGGGCAGTCCGGACTTAATGCTAACATCTAATTAGCTTTGTTTTAATTTTGTAGTTATTTATTTTGCTCCAACCTCCTCGAAATGGATGTCCAGACTCCTTTTGAATATGCCAATTGTATTACATTGTATTACTATGTAGGGTAGTATTCAACAGTTGATGTTGAATGTGGATGTGAGCAACAGAAAGAAACAAGACAGGGAGGTGTATTGGTGTGTACTGTGAGTAGAGTGAGTGTGGTGTGTGTGTGTACTTTTGTTATGTGTGTGTACAGGTGTAGTGTATGTGTGTAACGGTGAAATGTGCGTATTCTAGTGTTGCGTGTGTGTGTACTGGTGTGGTGTGTGTGTATTGGTGTAGAGTTAGTTTATGTATGTACTGGTCAGATCAGGTGAAGGTGTTGAGGGATAAATAAGCCTTTACAACGGCACCTCGTATCTACATTCTACTTTTCTTATTTTTTCTGAAGAGTGTAGAGAGGGGAGAAGGGGTGTTGGAGAGAGAGGAAGATGTTGGAGTGGCTTTATTATGTGTGTTATTAGGCTATACGTCGTCGAAGTGTCCCCCGACTGGGTGCAAGCATGTGAAACATGCTATGACGCACTAAATATCCACCTGGGCTGGGACCGAACCCAGGTCAAGCAGATTCACACGTGAGAGTGCTCATCACTCGACCGCCACGGCTCTTGTAGTTTGTGTGTGTGTGCTGGTGTAGTGTATTTGTGTGTGCTTATTTAGTGTGTGTGTGTGTATTGGTGTAGGTTGTGTGTATTGGTGTAGAGTGAGTATGTTATGATGTAGTGTGTGTGTGTATTGGTGTAGGTTGTGTGTATTGGTGTAGACTCTGTAGAGTGAGTATGTTATGATGTAATGTGTGTGTGTGTACTCAAAACGTCGGGGGTTCAAGTCCTGGACATGGCAAGACAGATGGGCAGTCTGCTTACACCTTATTCCTCTGTTCACCTATCAGTAAATAGGAGCTTGGAGTTAATGAACATTTGTGACATACAATCAGGGGAACTAAACTGTGGTAACCTGGATAATATTTAGTAGCCCCTGTGTAATCACTCAAGTTATCCACAACAGATTCTAAAGGGCAATGTTAAGAAGGGTGCTATATAATATATACTGTATATATATATATACAGTATATATATATATATATATATATATATATAGTGTTTGCAACATTAATATTATACAAACTATTCTGTATTATAAAAAACTTAAAGATCGGGGTCGGACTTAAGTCCGGTTCCAATTTGCAGCAAGTTAGGAGCATTATTAAGGCTTTTAAAGGGTTAAAATCGAGTGCAAATGGCCGGGAGCGCAGCGGGCCAGACAGCCGACTCCCAGGGCTTACCGCCGCCCATTAACTCATGTTCCCTGTGTTCTCGAGAGGCCGGCAGTGTAGCCAGTAGTGAGCATAGCTGGGAAAAATATGCCACTATACGCTAAACTCCCATGTTACTTGTATCACTGTATGAGAACTACGAGTGCTACGTAGCTCGTTCTGGTCTCATTTTTAAGCTTTTAGCGCCTAGTTTTTTGCTAAATAAATTTGTTTTCATGCAGATACTTGATTTATCATGCAGGAAGGCCTGAATATGCCCAAATAAGCCCAAAACCCCCCGCTAGACAAGGTTTAACTATCTCCAACAAATATTTGGAATACTGTGTTGCAGCTGTATTCCCCGAAATCAAAGGAACAGTACACTTCGGTGATTGTATGTATGTATGTATTTACTCAGGCCCATTCCCCACTTTTCTTATTTAAATTTTTATTTTTTATTTTATTTTTTTATGGGGGTGCTCGACTCAAGACAAACCCGAATAGGGACAACACAACATAAAACATTGAACACACAAACACTAAATACAAATTCACACACATCTAGGTCACCCAGAAGACCCAGAGACCAGAGTTACCAAGGTCCCTCCAGCACTCACCCGGCCCCCGACCACCCGGAGAGGTTCCGATCTCAGCAGGAGGACATGCAGTGTACCTGAAACCACAAGCCTGCCCACTACACTTCCAGGCGCACCCTTCATATATACCGGCACCCCGGGCCAGGCGCCTGATGGACCATTATCTAGTCCAACTTGCACCCTACCCCCATCTCCCAAATGACCACATGTTCACTCGTCTATTCACAAGCATTCTCCATTCATTCCTGTTTATTACCAATTCCCTTGCCTGATCTATACTGATTCCTTTATCATCCAAAGTTTGTCTTACACAGTCTCTCAATCTCAATGGGGGTCTTCCTACCCTTCCATCTCCCCTTGTATCTGACTCACATTATTCACATATTCTCTTTGTAAGCCTTTATCTCCCATTCGTTCAACATGACCATACCAGCTCAGCACCCTTCTGTCCACTCTGGCTGACAAAAGTTCCTGCTGCCCCACTCTCCTACGTATCTCTTCATTCCTCAATCTATCTCTACGAGTAACTCCACACATACTCCTCAAACAGCTCATCTCCATCACATCCAGCTTTCGTCTCTGCTTTTCCTTCAGAGCCCATGTCTCAGCCCCATACATCACTATTGGCACAACAATTCCTTGATACATTGCCCTTTTAACTTTCATTCCGAGATTTCTCGTCTTCCACATACTTCCCATTGCTCCGAAAACCTTCCTTCCTTCCTTCCCACACTCTCTGTGTTATCTACATTTCCGTACCTCCACTCCTGCTTATCGTTCCTACTAGATACTTAAAACACTCTACTTGCTCCAATATTTCCTCAACCAGCCTCACATCTAGATTCACCCTACGATCACCCCCATTACACACCATTACTTTACCTTTATTGACGTTTACCTTCAGTTTCCTTCTCCCACAAATCACACCAAACTCTGACTACCCACTGCAGTTTCTTCTCAGAATCCGCCACCAACACTGTGTCATCAGCGAACAGCAACTGATTCAACTCCCAACATCTACCATTCTTTCCTACTAAACCCAATCCTCTTCCCATTGTTCTCATTTTCACCTCCCTCACCACACCATCCATAGATATAATAAACAGCCATGGTAACATTACACAACCCTGTCACAAACCTACATTTACCTGAAACCATTCACTCAACTCACCATTTCCTACTCTAAGCTTTGGTGATGAAATTATATAAAGCTATAATTCAGAAACTTTCAAACCAGAATGACCAACAAGAATTACCCGAATACATTATCGTGTGACTCCACAAGAAAGATCATTAATCTTGAACACACTAATATAAACCTGACTGACTGACGAGAACACTTTTTGTATATTATATTAGGTTTAAGTTTTTTAGATGGAGGTATGAATTGGAGAGATTATGTTTTTTTCTTCTTCGAGATGACTTATGTGGACTAGCAATATCAATAACCAAATAATAGAAAGCTTTACCTGGATACTGGTGCGTGGTCGACGACTAAAGTGAAATACGGTGGGACACAAGGGTAACAATATGGCGATGGAGTATGTGACAACAAGAAAATTAATGGAAGTAATTTAATGGATAGATATTACTGAAGGGGGCCTCTTAACTTACAACATGATGCGGATGATGATGGATGATCAGTGAATGGTGGAATACCACAATGAGGTTAGTACTAGCTTGGGAATGGAATGTAATGAGAGATATGATTCTGAATCCTACAAACTTATTACTTAAGATTATACTTAAACCAAGACTGTCCATACTCATGGATTAAAAAATATCGACATGTTCCCGCCACTAAGTTTGTACACTATTTACAACAGCACATAGGCTATAATATTATCCTGCCATAAATGGGAGGATGCTTTAGCTGCCTGTCGACAAGGACGTCCACTGGGTACGTCGACAGGCTGACCATTTGAGGTTGCCACTGTGGGAACATCTCTGGGCAACATCACCGAGGGGTCACCTTTGCAATCAACTTCCCTTTCAAGAGGGTATAAACGGACAGTCGGCCGCATAAAGATACTCGACTTGGTGTGAATTTTAGCCACTCTGACTTTTCCGTCACATCTGAGTAAAAATAATGTTATATGGCCCAACTTCCAGAAAGCGCGAGGACCCTCGTCATGGATGGTAACGACATCACTGATACTTGGCCACCGACCATTGATTGGTCGAAGTTTACTGTTGTTGCTTGATTTCCTTTGTAGTTAATCGATGTACCCGTACTAACACTGAGGATGTTATTGAGGTAGTATCCTCCAAGTCACCCGAGGCATGATACAGAAGACGGTCATTAATCGTTGCTTCAATGACTAGGAGTAGAGTTGTTAACTCCTCTAACAAAATTAAAGTGCGTCCCAGCACCTTTTTCAATCCCGCCTTCACAATGCCAATGGCACTCTCCCAAATGGCGCCGAACCATGGCACTCCGGCTGGAATAAAATGCCATTCACACTGGACATCATGAAGGTGGGATTGAACCTGAGGGTGATTACAGATATCTGTAAGGTACAGTACTTGGAGGCCCAAACAAATGTAATTGCAATGTCACACAGGATTGTTCGGGGAAACCCTTGTCAACTGCAGCATCTTCTGAATGCATGAAGGAAGCTATCAAATGTGAGATTTGTTATTACTTCGATATGTATCGACCTAGTAACAGCGCAGGTAAATAAGATCTTATTAGCTTTCATAAGTCTTTAACTCATAAACTGGGAAGCCATGGTAGTTCAAACCCTCCCGCCAAGCGAAGCTATTTGGTTCTATTCTGACGAAAGTTGTCATATGTAACATATATATCATCATTACTTATCCATATGCATCTATTTTGCTTTTAATATGAACATATGAACATTGAAAAGCAATAAAAGAAGTGGGAATAGCATTTGGGGGGTGAAAAAGACGTATTATTGGCGCAAGGTCGTATCATGAGGCGAGAGCAGGGGGAGCGTGTATGTTCCCTCTACAAGCTCTCAATTGATATTGACGAGTCTGAGTAGAAGTCTCTGTGTTGCAAGGATCTCTAGCTGCCTCACCCATGTTAAAAAGACCCGGAGGGGGAACTTTGCGCCGAAAATTATCCGATAAAAGGGGGAATAAGAGGAAAAATAGCTGATAATTGAGGAGGGGGGAAAAGGGGGAGGGGACACATATGTAGAAGTGGTAGCAAGTAATGGAGGGAAATTATCTCACCTAATCACAAATTGCTTTGTTTAGAGTGTCACTGGGGTGTTTTCTATTTTTTGTTTTAATGCTCTGGATCTATTGAGGACGGTCGCCAATTTGGGGTTAACTGGTATTGCTCCACTATAATCCACCCCAGGTGACCTTGTACGGGTCTCCAGGGGTGGTCCGCAGGATTGGTAAAGGTGGTAGTCCTGCGTAGTCGTAGGGTTTACTTAGTACCCAACGATATTTTAGGCATTTGCGCAATACTCTTTTCGCCACCTGCCGGATTTTAGGAACCCACCATTCTTGGCGAATGTAGGTACAAAGGAGTACAAAGGAGTACAAAGGAGTACAAAGGAAATCAAGCAACAACAGGTCTAGTGACCCTTCTAGGTTGCTTGTCCTCCAAAACACTGAGGATCAAGTGTCCAAACAGTGGTTTAGAGTGGGTAAGGGAACATTGGAAAGGGAACTACTGCCCTGCCACTAACGTGGCAGGACTAGGAAGTTAGTAGGGGACATATGGGTTAGTAACTGAGGGGAGGATAAAGTTATTCATTTACAAACGTAGTCAGTCGCGGGTTTGATGCGAGATATTTGTCTAGGCGGAATTTAAATGAATCAACGGTGCTGCAGTCTATAACGTCTCGGGGAACCCCATTCCACAAGTTGACAACTCGATTGAAGAAGAAATTCTTAGATTCGTGCGAGTTAAAAGATTTACCAATAATTTTGCAACCGTTTCCCCGCGTGTAATTAGATTGGTCGATAGTGAAGTACTTACTACAGTTCATATTGTCGATGCCTTTGATGATTTTGAACACTTGAATTAAGTCGCCTCTTAATCTGCGCTGGGTTAAAGGAAATAGATTTAATTCTCTAAGACGCTCTTCGTATGGTTTGTTCTTTAGGCTAGGTATCATTTTGGTAACTCTACGTTGAACTCGTTCTAGCTTGTTTATATCTTTTTGGTAATAAGGGCACCAGGATTGAACGCAGTATTCCAGAAGAGGGCGGACTAAGGAATTGTAAAGGGTTAGGATAACTTCTTTGGATTTATGCTCAAATGACCTGCCTATAAAGCCAATTATTTTGTTTGCCTTCTTAACAACTTCTGAACATTGTTGACTCGGTTTTAGGTTACTCGATATTGTTACTCCCAGATCAGTTTCTCTGTTTACATTCTTAAGCTGAGTGCCATTCATCGAATAGTTTGCTTTCTCATTTAGGTATCCGACATGTAGTACTTTACATTTATCCGCATTGAAACTCATTTGCCAAATTTGGGCCCAACATGACAATTTATCTAGATTGTGTTGCATATCGTCAACTTGTTCTTTTGAGAGTACGCTATTTGCAATTTTTGTATCGTCAGCAAATTTTGAGATTGTGCAGGTGAGACCCTCATCTATGTCGTTGATGTAAATTAGAAAGAGAATTGGTCCTAGTACCGATCCCTGGGGTACCCCGCTACTTACATTGGTCCATTTAGATGCCTTACCGTTTATGACTACCCTTTGCTTTCTGTTGCTGAGCCAATTTTCTATCCATTTCAACACACCGTCTTGTATTCCATGCGCTTTTAGTTTTAGCAGTAAACGTTTGTGGGGAACTTTGTCAAAGGCCTTTTGAAAATCAAGGTATATAATATCTACAGCTTTACTCTCATCGTAGAGGTTGAGGATATCGTGGAAGAAGTCTAAGAGGTTTGTTAAACAGGAACGTTTTACGAAAGCCGTGTTGAGTATCTTTAAGTATGTTATTTTCCTCTAAGTGATTTTCGAGTCTGTCTCGTATGACCGTTTCTAGCATTTTACATACAACTGAGGTTAAGCTAATTGGACGATAGTTACTGGGTAGGGATTTGCTGCCTTTTTGAATATCGGTGTTACGTTGGCTAGCTTCCACTGATCAGGCATAGTTCCAGACTGCAAGGATTTATTGAATAGTAATGTCAGTGGTTTGGAGAGCTCATTCTTAGCTTCCTTTAGAACTCTAGGCGAGATTGTATCAGGTCCTGGCGTTTTATTTACCTTGAGTTTATCTAAACAATTCAATACTTCTCTCTCTGTAACGGTGATATTGCTTAGAACATCTGAATTATCAATCTGAATCGGCGATGGTGTAGGGATATCACTGAGGTCTTCTGTTGTAAAAACTGATGCAAAGAAGGTATTGAGGGCATTACTCATTTGTACTTCGTCTTTGGTGTATTCTCCTTTTTCATCAACTAACGGTCCAACAGTTGAAGTAACTACTTTTTTCTTTCTGATATAACTATAGAATTCTTTCGGGTTTGTTTTACTTTGATTCGCAATATGTAACTCTAAGGTCTTTTTACTTTGCTTAATTAACTTTTTGGCTTTGCGTCGTAGCTCTACAAATTTCACCCGTTCTTCGTCATTTTGTGAGGATTTTAATCTATCATTAGCAAATTTTTTAGCAAGCAGGCAGTTTGAAATATCTTTATTCCACCATTTGGGCTTATTATTATGGCCTGGACGCCGTATTTTCGATGGTATGCAGTCTTGCACTGCTTTTAGGTAAGTGGTTTCGAATAACTTCCAAGATGTATTTATGTCGTTATTGTTAATTAAAAAGCTCCAGTCAGTTTCTTTAAACATAGCTCTAAGTTTATGGAAGTTTGCTTTCTTGAAATTAGGGACTTTTTCGATGCTACTATTTGGTTCGTTACTAGTAAACTTTAAAGTGAAAGTTATCGTACGATGGTCGCTGTTACTGAATTCATCACCAACATTCAAATTCTCTATCAATTCTTATTTTGTTGCAAGTACAATGTCAAGAACGTTATTACCACGGTCGGCATTCGAACAAATTGATAAAGCGAACTCTCTTGCAAGTTCGTATACAAGTCATGTCCGGAGTGTGAAGTAAGAGTATCGCCCCACTTGGTCAAAGGTAAATTAAAGTCGCCAAAAATTACGGTATCTTGTGAGTTACTTACATCTGCAATTTGTTCGTAATTTCTCGGTCAGTTTGCACTGATTGAGCTGGAGGTCTGTATATTAACGCAAGTATTATTTTTGTACCTTTATTATTCTTTATTAGCACAAAAGATGTGTCGACGTTCACAATTTGAGGTTTTGACACGAGGGTCGGGTTAAGACTTTCTTTGATATAAAATAAAACGCCACCTCCATTTTTATTTATTCGGCTGTTCTCAAACATTACATAACCGGGAAGTGAATACTCTGCTAAAAAGTCTCTATCTTGTGTATTGAGCCAAGATTCTGTTATGCCAATCACATCATAATTTTCTGTAAACACTAGTTCCTCTAAATCTGAAAATTTATTGCGTATGCTACGAGCGTTTGCATAGAAAACCTTTAAAGTTGCGGTTTTAGAACTCGCAGATCGTTCTTTCACTCGGTCGTTATCCCTGACGGTTTTGTGGGCTGCGTTGAATTGTTGAATTATAGGTAACCACGTGGCTGACCCCATAATGGCAACAGAGACGATGGCACCTATCTATTAATAAAGTAGACGTGCCGTTTTACCCAAAATCAAAACAGCATACCCAACTCTGCGATAGGTCACAATCATCACTACTAGTCACTATCATCATTACTATCATCAACACTACAACTATTATAATCATCACTACTACTCTCACCATCATCACTACTACTGTCATCATCACTACAACTTTCACCATTATCACTACTACTCACCAAAATCAGTAATACCGTCACCATCGTCACTACTGTCATCATTATCACTACAACTATTACCATCATCTTACAATCATCATTACTAGTGTCACCATCATCCCTACTATTATGACCATCATCACTACTACTAGTGCTGTCACCATCAAATCTACTACTGCCATCATTATAGTACATTGTTTTTGGGGCGTCATCTCCAGTAACCATCATCAACATCACCAATACTTTCACCATCATCACTACTACTATCCCCATCATCTACTACCACCATCACTGCTACTATCACCACCACTACTTTCATAATCAAGACTGCCCTCGCTACCATAATAACCATTAACATCACTACTGGCAATATCAGAACTGCTACCATAATCGTATGGGCCAATAGGCCTTCTGCAGATTTCCATGTTTCTTTTGTTTTCTTATAATCACCACAACTATCATTACTACACTCAGACACAATATCGTCACCACTACATATCATCAGTACCATGACAAATACTATCACAATTACCAACACCATCACTACAAATACCATAATCACCATTATCATCACATCTGTGATGCGTGAGTGATGTGTGGCGTTCTGTGATAAGTGCACACACAGAATGCAATCATCATTGCTGCCACAGAAGAATGTTAGAGAGGGGTATCCTTCGGGTGGGGGTGGGGGGGTCCGGAGGTGGGGGGGGGTTTAAAACCATATTTTTGACCTAAAATCATAACTATTGCACAAATTCAAAACAGTATTTTTTGACTGACCGTTGCTTTCACGCACCGAATGTTCGCGTGAAGTTTGGTGAATATCCGTCGAACGGTCTAGTATTCGGGCAAACAGACAGACATTTCGGCCGGCATGCTACCACTATACGGGGGGGCGATAACACTGCTTACGCAGAGTTGATAAGTGAGTCAAGGGATACTTGGAGGGCAAACGTTTCAGGTATTTACACATTTCAGAGATAGTCGCTAATCTGCATCTGCCATGACAATGTATTATATCTCCTTTCAGATGTAGTCCTAACTGACAAATCAGATTGTTTCTGGACCGTTCACCCTTCACCAATATTGAGTACTCCTGCGAATAGGTTTCTTTTTGGCATAACTTGAGTAGACTGTTGTCTGCAGTGCAAATATCTTTTACGATGAGGTAAGCACTACCTATGGGAGGTAGTCCATTTACTTTCGTCTTCAAATTTTCTATAGAAACGTGTCACCCATGCCATGACACGCTGAATTCTTTCATAGCTGCTATAATTGTCCCAGTCCCATAAATGTGCGTCATCTTAGGGCACCGTGCCTACAACTTGGGTCATGACACCAGCGGGTTGCTCGTGGAGCGTGATATTTTCTAGCTATCCATCAGGGTTCGGGAGCCAACTTGGCCCATTGCAATACAACGCAGAACTCAGAAATTTAGCAGACACGCACCAACATACCATATCACTCGGGTTCTCTTTGGTAGACACATACCAGAAATTAGCAGTCGGGACTAGGGCATGAAGTTTGTCGATGCGATTAGTGACATATGCTGGTAGTTTCTTTTGACTATGAATCCAGTGTGGGGTAATTTGACTGTCATTCCACACATAGGTTTCAGAGATATGAATTTTATCGTTATAGGTATCCTCAACAAATTTAATAATTCTTCCAGCAAGCAAAATTGCAGTTAATTCTAACTTGGGGATAGAAAGGGACTTGATAGGAGCGACCTTAGCCTTTGCCATGACAAAATGGCTTCCCTCTGAACTGGCAATATAAGCAGCACTCCCATAAAGCAAGTGTCACACTATGCCAAATTAAGTGCCGACGCTCCACGACTTAAGGGTCGTAACGAAATATTTGCCTACATCGCCGCGCGACGTGGGTGGGCGCCAACTCAAGAGAGATGTCGGGAGAGGTAGTCAGGGGCCTCAGGAAAAGTTCGACACGAACAACTCTCATAAGCTGAGGTCAAGGACATGGACGGGATGGGGACAGTAGGTGGGCGGCATCCAGTAGGTGTCAAACGGTACAAGGGCATCGACCTGTCTGCGTCAGCCGCCGCTATAAGGTAGGTCGCCGTCAGACAGCGACCCGGTAACGCCCAGGCAGCGTCATAAGGGGAGGGCATACCATGAGTCCGCGACCTGGCAACGTCGCACGGGACATCGTTGATAGAGGGTCTTGGGGGTGTTTTTTTAAGCTTGATGGAGGTCTAGCGAGAAAAATAAAAAATAAATTAATATATAAATAAATAGACTCCCAAAAATCACCACTGTCCCTTTAATCCGATCCAATCAGCGAGTGACTATCTATAAACCCTTTCAATAGCGGTGGCGTGTGTTTTGCCTTAGTTCTGCCATACTTACACGATTTTATGCAGCTTAAGGGGACCGGCCGCTTTTTAGGCTTAAAAAGCTCGAAATCCTGAAAACACCATTAGGTGTTAAAATGTGTTTATTCAACATCCCTTCATAAACCAGTGAAATGTTATTAGTGAAAACCCATTGGAAATTGGTTTTTTTTTATGTTTTCCAAACTTTGCCTGTATTTCTAAAAACGTTATATAGCGAACTTTGAAATTGACAGGCTCAGTAACTACTGGTCGAAAGAGGATCATACATATATAAATGGAAAGAGCGTAAAATACTCTACAACCTCCCAAAAGCTGTATCTTCTACTCTGCCGTGTTCCTGCGTAACATTTTGTAAACCAATACAAAAAGTTAAATAAGTTCACCCAATTACCGTAGACTTTAACATGTTTTTCTCAACACCTGTTTTGTCGCACTTTGGGATCTTATAATGAATGTATTATTGGGCCTCCAGGAATGATTTATATACCATTGGAAAACGCGTTAAATGCTCTATAAGGCTTTTGATGACTTTTTTTGAATTTGAGACACAGCCCATTGGCATATGTAGCTAACCACCGAGTACAAAATCATTACCTAATTTCCGAGTCACCTAATTCCGCAATTAGATAAAACTAATAAAAAAGTGGATCAAGAGAGTTGTAAAACCACCTGTCGTGAGTTGGCTGATCCATCTGAAAATATTATACAGTTCTTGGGTTTCGAATTATACGACTTCCGATTTTTTTTTCAATTTTCGAGCTAATTTCCACCCTAATTCAGGAACTAATTGACCTAGAATAAAAAAACAATTAACAACAAATCTTTGTTACATCATTCTCTATACGTGTGCGAAATCTCATTGAAATCAGACCAAGTTCAGTGACACCCCCTATTAAAAAGCGGCCGGTGTATGGGAGTTTAAAAGAGATAAATGAGAGGAATGGAGGTCTTGTGATTGATACAGGCCCTTCGTAAGCATAATACTATAGGGGACCGTCCGGTATTTACTCCTAGGGTGTCGGTGAACTTCTGATTTAAATGAGATTTGGCATACGTTTAGAGGACTATGAGAGCTAATGTTTGGTACACTCACGGCGGTAAGTCGTAGACCAGGGGTATGCCAAAGTCCTAGCCACACATTGGCAGCAGGTTCGAACAATTTGAATCTTTGGTGGTGCAGCGTGGATGCGGCCAGTGAAACAAGTACATTTATAGTTAATACAAACAGTAGCATATCAAATGTAAGGAATCACACGAAAAAACAAAACAAATATATCACATTATATAAACTATTAATACTAAATAAATATATACATAAATATATAAATCGGAATACAGTAATAACTATTACCATTTAATATTTTGTTGCTGTTACATTTACCTTTACATACGCAACTGTATACGGGCGGAGCTTAGATTTAAAAGCATTCAGACTATAACGTGCATTAGAAGTTATTAGGTAGATGACATGATACAATATCAAATTTGTTTTGTTCACGCGTGTTTGAGGGACATATTTAGTGATCTTTAGTGGGACACTATCGTATAAATACGATAGGGTATGACTCTTTTGTGATCCCGTACGTCTCTGTTACGTATCGGTCGTTCCCGCTGCACGGCGTAGGACGAGTAGATCGTATATTATAAGATTGTAAGTAAGTTAAGATTGTAAAGGCCTAATATGCTATTAAGCAATATTGACATGGTCTTATGTAGTATACATGAATATGAATATATGAATATATCGTATATATTAACATAATTTATCGTACTGAGCAACATAGATACGGTACGATAATTTGGTAATTTGGGCGCCGGGCGTTTGCCAAGGCAGCAAGGTGTGCCTCTGAGGAAGCCAGCTCAGAGCCTCCACTACCACCAACCAGTTAACATCTAATTTCCGCCTTCAGTTGATCGAGCTTTTGTGCCTCTAATCACAATACACTGACCGCAATACATACAGCTACACCATCACAACGCTCTCACCGACGCCATGACTGACTGACAGATAAGCATAGTATTCATGTCCATTCCCATATAATCATTTGTTCTTTCTTTCACTTGAGTCGAGCCTAAGGGCCGGTGTCTTGCCTTCCCATTGTCCGCCATATTGGGTTGTTGTATGTTGTATGTTGTAAAAATCGCCACCTGTAAGTGGCACCGATTAGCATGTCGCCCATCGGTAATTTGTGTAGGGGTTTTTCCCCTAGCCCGCCAAGGCTATCGAGTCCCATCTACCCGGAAACACCCCTTTCAGATACCAGGGGGACAGATATCACCAGAGACACCCCTATAACAGGGGGACCACGCCCCTTTCAGATACCAGGGGGACAGCTATCACCAGAGACACCCCTATAACAGGGGGACCACACCCCTTTCAGATACCAGGGGGACAGCTATCACCAGAGACACCCCTATTACAGGGGGACCACACCCCTTTCAGATACCAGGGGGACAGCTATCACCAGAGACACCCCTATTACAGGGGGACCACACCCCTTTCAGATACCAGGGGGACAGCTATCACCAGAGACACCCCTATTATAGGGGAACCACACCCCTTTTAGATACCAGGGGGACAGCTATCACCAGAGACACCCCTATTACAGGGGGACCGCCTAACAAAAACGTTCTCCTTTGTTTCGTTGCCACGTGGAACTATTGGTGAGTTAATTCCTGGATAATATTAACCCTTATAACCTTACCCTATATATAATTTATTATGTGAGACCTTTGGATATAAATTAGCTTGTTTCAGATCCAATTTAATTTAGATATGGAGTAATTCGATTTAGATTGATTTTATTTGGATTATAGCTTAGAGATATTTAACTTCCATTGATAGTTTACCACATTCGTGCCCAGACCTCGGGAATTAGCTACCAGTAAGGGATTTTGTTATGGCAATGAGAAAGGGGATAAAACAGGATGCAGGAACAACTCTATGATTAGAGCCGGAATGCAGGGTCGCATTGTTGCACCTGCCGATATCCTGCATCCCACCCATCATCTTCCCCCAATAATTTTCTCTTTCATATCAGACTTATTAGTAGGTATTGCTATTTTGAGTGCTATTTTTTCTCCATAACATAGAAGTCTGCCGGTCGGCGTCTCTTAACTAGGCTACTATTTTACCCTTGTATTTATAACATTTTAAACAAATAGCCTACAGGCTTACATGCAAAATGAGTAAACAGGAAGAGACACCGTCTAGTGGGGTGCTGAGCAAAGCCCCTAAAAATCAGAGGGTGGGACTTCGGGGAGCATTAAATAGGCTAATTGTAGATGGCAACACTTTCATCACTACTGCTGATCTCGAGGAATTAGAGGCTAGGTTAGACAATGTCCAGGCTACCCACGGTCGTATTGTGGCTCTGAGTGAGGTGATTGTGGCAGGCATGACACAGGAGGAAGAGATAGTTGCAGAGTGTGATAATCGTGCCCTCTATGATGAACCTGTCTTTAGAGTGAAGCACCTATTACAGCACGCTGGCGCAAATAAGAAGGGAGGCGAGAAGGAGGCCCATAGAAGGGTTGACCCGAAACACACTGTGCATCTCCCAAAGCTCAATCTTCCTACATTTGGGGGCAAATTGACTGAGTGGTTAGCTTTTTGGGATGTATTTCGGTCTACAGTACATGAATCCTCTTTGGATAATGTCTGTAAGTTTCACTACCTGAAGGGACAAATGGAAGGAGAGGCCTTACATTTGATAGAGGGTTTTGCGGTAGTAGGTGATAGCTATCAGGAGGCAGTACAATTATTAAAGTCCACATACGGGGATCAAGAGCAGTTGAAGATGGCCCATGTCGTTGCCTTATTAAAGCTCGCAGAACCACAGTATAAGGTTGAGGAGTTAGCAAAATTTAGGGCAGATATGGAGTGCCATACTCGATCGCTAGACACCCTAGGGCTCACCACACAGGAAATGATAGTTATTATCTTAAGTCAGAAGCTTCCTATGGCAATACTTGACAAGGTTAGATCGTTTGATCTGGGAGAGTTCAAAGCTCAGTTCAGTAAAGAAATTAGTAATCTACAGTTGAACAAAGGGAGAATATATGTGTCGGGAGGGAGTGAGAATGTGGAGATGAAGGGAACTGTAAGCATGGCGGTGGGGACTAAAGGAAAGAAAGAGGGTACATATAAGAAACCTGCTCAGATTCTATGTAAGCTATGTAATAACAAACATAAATGGAGTTTCTGTGTAAAATACCCAACAAATGAGACAAAACTAGCACAGGCAAAGAAGTTGAAGCTATGTGTAGGTTGTCTAAGTAAGGAACATGGTAAGCAGGGACAATGTACTGCTACATACTTAAGGCCCTGTCGCCACTGCAAAGGACATCACTTTGACAAGTTGTGTCCTACAGCAGATAAAGTCAAAGTCGTCAAACCAGAGGGTACTACAAGTTTGACACTAGGTAGCACGCAAGACACCACTATATTGCCCACAATACAGATTCCCATGGAAGGTAATGACAGTAACAAGGTTTGACGGGTACTTCTTGATCAAGGGTCCCAACGGTCCTTTATAAAGAGGTTCGTATTAATGGGACTCAAGCACCGAATCGTAGGGGCTGAGACTCTTCGATTGCAGGGCTTCACAGGGGTTACTGACAAACAAGACTACGAGATAGCGGAGATTTCATATTTCTACCGTAAAAACAGGTACTTTATGACATGTATCGTAGTAGACACCCTACCAGAGTATGTATCTGTAGGAGTGAAAAAGTGGAACACGCATTACGTAGCAAAGGGGTTTATTTGTCAGATCCCATGGGAGATCAGAGTGAGGTGCATGTTCTACTTGGTGTGGATCATTATTATGATGTAGTATACCCTGGATTTAAAGGAATGTGTGGTGTAATTTTAATCCCCACTAAATTTGGCTATTGCATGAGCGGAAAGGTGCATACTACACAGTCAAATGTCCAGGTCGACACGGTCTCGATATTAAGAGTGAATGTAACTGCGGCAGAGGAGTTGGGAAAGGAGGATTCCCAACCTAGTGACCCTAAAATGACTGCCGAGTTCGACCTGCAGCGACTGTGGAGATTGGATCACATAGGCATTAATCCTATGGAGACCGATTATTACTCGGAAATTGCGGTGAAGAAGTTTGAAGAGTCTGTGAGCTACTGTGCCTCAGACAAGCAATATAAGGTTAGTTTACCCTGGAAGAATAGTGAGATGAGCCTGCCGACCAACTATGGATTGGCATTAGGTCGCTTGCGCGCATTACAGCGTAAATTAACTAATGAACCGAGCACACGCCAGGCGTATGATGATGTATTTCGGAGTTATGAAGATAGGGGCTTCATTGAGAGAGTCGATGTAAAAGAACCGATTAAGAAGGGAAGGGTTCACTATCTGGCCCATCATGGGGTGAGAAAAGACAGCGTCACCACACCAATAAGGGTGGTGTATGACTGCTCTGCCCACCAAGATCAACAACCCAGTCTAAATGACTGCCTGCTGACAGGTCCGTCCTTGGTGTCGGACCTGTCCCAACATCTATTGCGGTTTAGGCTGGGGCAGTACGCATTTACTAGTGACATCGAGAAAGCATTCTTGATGGTCAAACTAAAAGAAGAAGATAGAGATGTTACCCGCTTTCTTTGGTTCAAAGACATTAGCGACTCTGAAAGTCCGATCGTTCTCTACCGTTTTCGGATCGTACTCTTTGGTGCTACGTGTTCACAGTTTTTGTTGAATGCCACAATAAAAAAACATCTTTCAGATACTCTTGAGGACATAAGTAAACTATCTCGCGGGTTGTATATAGACAATTTCCAGGGTTCTAGCGATAGTCAGGATGATTTGTTACATACCTACTGGCAAGCACACAGATTGTTACAGAAGCAAATTTTGTTCTCCGCGAGTGGGTTACTAATAGTGAAGATCTTCAGAGTTTGATACCGGTGGACGGTACGGCATCTCATAACCAGGAAAGTCCAGAAATTTGGGGATGATCTGGCAACCTAAACAAGACATACTAACTTTTCAAACAAGGTATTTTGCTCAGCAGACGGGAGCGCACTCAAAAAGAAGTCTGTTGAGCAAAGTTGCACAATTTTTTGATCCTTTGGGTCTAGCATTACCCGTTACCATAAGAGCTAGGATTCTGATGCAGGAAGTTTGGAGACGCAAAATAGGATGGGATGACAGTTTGCCCGAGGATTTGAATGACCAAGGGCATTGTTGTTAAATGAGTATGACATCCTATGTACTAAGCCTTTACCTCGTAAAGTGGCGGCGTTCGGTGACGATACGTTACACTCGTTTTGCGATGCTAGCGCCACGGTATACGGGGTAGCCATATATGTTGTTACTTCATTTGGGGCACATTTAGTTACCGCCCAGGCTAAAGTAGCCCCGGTTAAAAAGGTAACTATCCCTAAAATGGAATTGACTGCCATGCTGCTATTAGCACGTCTGGTGCAACATGTACGCGCAGCATACGAGAGCGAGTTAAATGTTGAAATCGTTCACGTTTGGTGCGATAGTCAGGTCGCACTCTACTGGATACATAGCAAGAAGTCTCTGCCAGTTTATGTGAGGAATAGGGTAGATGAGATTAGAGCCAGACGATGCTTATCATTATTGTAAATACAAAGGACAACCCTAGTGATCTCATAACTAGGGGTATAACGGCTAGCCAGTTAGTGAAGTCCGAATTGTGGTGGCATGGACCAAAGTGGCTGCTCCATGAAAATTAATGGACGATTTGGCATGCTGTTGGTGAGGGACTTCTGCCACTGGAAACAGTGGCGGTTACAGCCCAACCAAATGAGCCACCGGGTCCAGTAATAGAGTGGGCAAGATTCGGTGACTAAAATAAACTAGTCAGAGTTGTCGCTTGGGTGTTGAGATATATATCCAATATCAAGCTTAAAGTAATGGGCCAACTCTGCAACAGGGGTCACAACATTGATGCTCGTGAATATAAAGCAGCTGAAGTTACTTTGATCAAGTGGGTTCAAGCAGAAACCTTTTCCAATGAATTAGAATCTTTGCAAAGCTCGAATAAGACTATAATGCCTAATTTAGTGCGTCAACTAAGGTTGCACCTAGATAATGACCTCATCAGGTGTGAGGGTCGCCTGAAGTGGTCAAGTGTAATGGACGGCACAAACCGCCCTATACTTATGCCAACAAGACATCACGTTACTGATCTATTGATCATACGTACACATAAGGAAGTAAAGCACTACGGGGTATGTCATATAATATCAAATTTATGTCTCACATGGTGGATACCCAGAGTTCGACAAATAGCTCGACGCGTAGTAAGAAAGTGTGTAATATGCCAGAGACTAAAGGGTAAACCATATGCAACTGGACCAGCTCCACCTCTACCTGAATGCCGTGTAAAGCAGATAGAGCCTTTCCAAGCTGTAGGGTTAGATTACACAGGTGCATTGAAGACGAGAGAGCATGAGAAAGTTTATATATTATTGTTTATCTGTGCAACGTCTCGAGCGGTACACCTAGAACTATGTGATAATATGTCTAGCGAAGTATTTATGCTGGCGTTTAGACGGTTTTGTGCCCGTCGTTCATTCCCTCAATTCATTCTTAGCGACAATGCTCCCACTTATGTCCAGGCATCAAAATATCTAAAGAATATGAGCAGTGATCCTACAATCATCACTTTTTTGGGAGAGAGGAAGTCCGAATGAAGGTTCATTCCAGTTAAGGCACCTTGGTTTGGTGGAATGTGGGAATGGTGTGTCGGCATAGTAAAGTCAGGACTCAGAGCGGTAGTAGGACGTGCTCTATTAAAGAAGAGTGAGTTGACGACAGTCCTCACAGAGATAGAGGCAGTCGTGAATGATCGCCCGCTCACATATGTGTACACCGACCTGCAAGAACCACTACCATTAACACCAGCTCACTTGCTATATGGTAAGCCATTGACTGCATTTCCATCTGATTTCCAATCCATAGTAGAGTTAGAGGATCCCTCGTTGTACTCTGAGGCAGCGGTGTCTAAGAGATACCAATATATATCGAGGGTAATCGAAGATTTTAGAAAACGGTGGATTAATGAATATCTGCTAGCATTGAGGGAAAGGAGTGTTACACCCTCTGGTAGACCGACGGCACCTACTGTTGGTGAAGTAGTTTTAATTAAAGAAGATAGTCCTCGTTTATATTGGAAATTGTGCTGCGTGTTGGAGGTATACAAGGGGGAAGACTCTGTAGAGCGGGTGGCACTATTGAGGACGGCCACTGGAACAACTGTTCGTCCTATCACACGTTTGTACGCTTTGGAGCTAGATTCCGCATTGCAATCTGATGCTCCACCTGTTATTGCTGGGTCCGAGCATTCTCAAGGTAACGACTCACCTCTTACTGATGGTGATCAATCTCAGACCGGGATGCGTCCCAGACGTGCTGCTGCCGGCGCCGTCGACATGTGGCGTCAGAAGATAGCCTCTGGGCAACTTTAAGTTTAAGGTGGGGTTCAGGAATTTTTTTGTGGGGGGAGTGTATCGTATAAAGACGATAGGGTATGACTCTTTTGTGATCCCGTATGTCTCTGTGACATCACGGCCATTCCCGCTGCACGGCGTAGGACGAGTAGATCGTATATTATAAGATTGTAAGTAAGTTAAGATTGTAAAGGCCTAATATGCTATTAAGCAATATTGACATGGTCTTATGTAGTGTGCTGTATATGAATATATCGTATATATTAATATAATTTATCGTACTGAGCAACATAGATACGGTACGATAATTTGGGAGCCGGGCGTTTGCCAAGGCAGCAAGGTGTGCCTCTGAGGAAGACAGCTCAGAGCCTCCACTACCACCAACCAGTTAACATCTAATTTCCGCCTTCAGTTGATCGAGCTTTTTTGCCTCTAATCACAATACACTGACCGCAAGACATACAGCTACACCATCACGACGCTCTCACCGACGCCATGACTGACTGACAGATAAGCATAGTATTCATATCCATTCCCATATAATCATTTGTTCTTTCTTTCACTTGACTCGAGCCTTAAGGCCGGTGTCTTGCCTCCCCATTGTTCGCCATATTGGGTAAAACGTTCTCCTTTGTTTCGTTGCCACGTGGAACTATTGGGGAGTTAATTCCTGGATAATATTAACCCTTATAACCTTACCCTATATATAATTTATTATGTGAGACCTTTGGATATAAATTAGCTTGTTTCAGATCCAATTCAATTTAGATATGAGTAATTAGATTTAGATTGATTTTATTTGGATTATAGCTTATAGATATTTAACTTCCATTGATCGTTTACCACAAAAGGTATACATGTTAATGAGGAACACCAAAGCAACCTCAGATTCGCTGATGACAAAGTTTATCCTAACAACTCGGGGGAAGAGTTACAACAAATGATGGATGATATAAACTGAGGAAACCTAAACTACAGTAGTGTTGAAAATGAATAGCAAGAAACCCAAGCGTATGTTGAATGATCATGTGCAACCACAACAAATTAAGTTAGAGGATTATGGGCCAGATTTAGTGGAGGAATATATATACCTAGGCAACATTATACAAATAATCTCAGATCACTCTAGAAAAGTCAAACCAAAGATAGATATGGAATGGAGGGCATTTGGTAAGCAGAATTCTATTATGAATAACTAGTTACCCCTTGCATTTAAGAGAAAAAATGCAAACAATGTGTCCTTCCTGTACTAATTTATGGATCAGAAACTTGGAGTATAACAAAGTTTCACATCCGAAAACTTTGTAGTGCCCATAAAGAAATGGAGAGGATAATGTTAGGGATAACTTGGAGCGACAAGACGAGACCCTCTTAGATGAGAGAAGAAACACAAGTAGAAGATAATGGCATTGACAAGACGAAATGGGCTTGGAAAGATCATATATCTAGAAGAGATGATAAGAGATGGACAAATAGAGGAACATAATGGGAATCTAGAGATGGAGGTAGAGGAAGGGATAGACAGATAACCAGATGGAGGGATGAGATCGGAAAGTTTGCTACAGTAAAATGGCACAGGATAACATCTGACCAGCTAGATTAGAAACGTTTGTCAGAGGTCTTCGTCCTGCAGTGGACTAACTAAGGCTGCTTATGATGATGATTATGATAATTATATAATAATACAAATATAATAATAAAGTAACTGTTGTTAATGTAAAACGATAAATATTATAATATTATCCTACCGTAGGTCAATTACATGTATACAATACACTCAAGTGTCAGCAGGTAACTGACAGTGTTACGAGCGCTACACACCGTATCATCTAGCAATATTACTGAGACAACCAGGGATTTGGAAGTTATTAGCACAACAATATAAGTATTACTCCATATCCATTAACATTTTACCGAATACAAAAGACACCAAGGGACTGGAATTCTCGAACAGAGGCTCCAATTTTTACTTGACCACTGACATATCCTGGCTTAAAAATCCTGCAGGGTTGGTAGCCACTAAGCTCTACTTTAACTTATTATTTCAACTACAAATACAAATGTGTATAGCCCACACCATGATTTCAGAAATCAAGGAATACATTAATCTCATTTACACATATACAACTTTTTCATGGGGTAGTGATATATGGAAATTAACCTTTAGAATGGAAAGTGTTAATGGTAGTGGTAGTTAGTAAAAACATAACTTGGAGGTTCAGGACATTCAAGTCTGGAGTCCAATTTGAGAAGCCCAGTCTCTTGAATATTTTTTTTTTTTAAAAAGACCTCCGTCTACGTATTGTGAAAAACCTGTTATCCTCCGGCAAATTGTGGGGTTGAGTGAGTGAAGGGGGGGGACAGTGAATGAAGGAGGATGCATGTTTTTCATAATTCGTGTTGCTAGCCCCAAACGCGCGAGCAACTGTGGCTTTCAACCAATCGACACATCCCCTTTTATTAATGTGCATCACACATGTTACATACAAATAAGGTTTATGTTTTGTTTTACCCTACTGTGGAAAGACTACGGATACACCACTCCTGCCGGGGCCTCACGCAGTGGCATGACCCAGTCCTGTCGAACTGAGCTCATGATGCTGGTGGCATTGCCCCGGAGGATAGCCATCCCTAGTCTTTGCTTGAGCCAGAGGATTTCCCGGGGTTCTCCTGAAACTTCTCTGATTTTACGGCCTATTTCATTCACCATCTTAAGGGTGGTGGGGCCGAAGACTCCTGAAGTTTCGAATGCCAGGGGCTCGAACTGATGAATTCTGGCGATGGCTTGATATTTTTCTCGCTTTTTTTTTCTGCTATCCGGGCGGGTTCACCTGCTTCGTCGGCGTTTCTGGCGGCGTTGGTTGTGGAGAAAGTGTCAACACATGTGGCATCCCACACGAGGCACCGGCCATTCTTGTAAGAGAAAGTGGTCATCCCATCTGGCCGTTTGCCGTCTTCTCTGTGAAGTCCATGTGGTTCGAGGATTGATGCACAGTTAGCACTCTGCAGGGCCCGTTTTATGACATCATTTAGTGCAGAGTGTCTTGGCAGGCGGCCTGCGTTGTAATTACATGACAAGGCATGGTGACCTTGAGCATCCATCCTCCCATCACACTTGCAAGTGTGTGGGTGACAAACTGCCGCACCCACTCTGAGCGCGATGGCGACCCGGAGCGCTTCAGCATCCAAGTGAGTTTCAAGAGGTGGGATGGGGATGGCGTGTAACCACAAGCCACTCTCCGAACGGGCGGCTGCCTGGAGGCGTGCTTTTGCAACCTGGTCTACATTGGTTAGGAGATTTTCTTGAGTTTTCTTCGCCGAGATGGTATCCCACGCTTTCTGCTTGCTCCTGGAGGTACCCTGAGGCTCCTCCTCTACTCCTGTACTTCCCTTCCAGGTGTTAATCGCTGCTGTTACGTCCCCATTAAGTGTCATTCCGGGTTTAGAATAAAGGATGGACAATACGAGGTCGTTGGTCGCGATGAGGGAAGAGATAAAGGCTGGGGAGGCAATATCCGAGGCTCTCCGTATGCCCAAGCCCCCGAGGCGGACAGGAAGGGTGGCTTGTGTCCAGGCCCGTTCTTTAAATTCCACGTTGGTGATCCTGGTCACTGCTTCTCGGATTATGCTGTCTAATTCTTGGAGGCCGCCATTGTTCGTGTAAGTCATCGATGTGCGCAGGAGGTATTGGAGTTTTGGGATGGAGAAACAGTTCTTGAGCAGGGCCAGAGCTGAGTGGGCATCGATGTGTATCAGGCGACTCACGAGACGTTGAAGCTCCTCCTTTTTAACTTGAAGTGCTGGTGGGATTGCTGCCAGAGTTAGTGGGGAACCTAATAGGGTTTGCTGGTGCTCCTGAAGGATCTTTACATCTGGCAATATGTTTCGGAACAGGGCCTGAGTCTCTTCTCCTTGTTCACGTGTGTGGTTGAGGAGAACAAGTTCACATTTGGTGTCATTTATCACTAGCCCGGCCTGGCCGAGGTCAGTTATGATGTTATTTAGGTCGGTTAGAACGTTCTCTACTTGAATATTGGTTTGTGTTAGCTCTCTCTCTCTCTCTCTCTCTCTCTCTCTCTCTCTCTCTCTCTCTCTCTCTCTCTCTCTCTCTCTCTCTCTCTCCCTCTCTCTCTCTCTCTCTCTCTCTCTCTCTCTCTCTCTCTCTCTCTCCTCTCTCTCTCTCTCTCTCCTCTCTCTCCTCTCTCTCTCTCTCTCTCTCTCTCTCTCTCTCTCTCTCTCTCTCTCTCTCTCTCTCTCTCTCTCTCTCTCTCTCTCTCTCTCTCTCTCTTTATGTGTTTAACTGGTGAAAACTTTTTGCTCTTGGAGTGCACATTAGAAGCACACAAGGCACAGGCTGACGAACTGAAGCGAGATAATCTCACACTAAAGGAGACTGTAGGTGTACTTTCGCATCAAAATTTCTTACTAAAAGAGCGAGTAAAGGACATAGAGAGTAAGCAAGTCGACGTTGTTAAATATCTTCAAAAAGAAAACCCATCCAATGATCTATATCAGACAGTAGTCAACAGGCGTAACAAGAACAAATCCCAAGGGAATGGGAAAGCGACACCAGGTATCCCTATCAAAAACAGATTTGCTGTTCTCGCCGAAAACAATGAACACGAGGTAACTGACCACGTGAATGGGAATGGGAATGGAAAAAGCGACACCAGGTAACCCCATCAAAAACAGATTTGCACACGAGGTAACTGACCACGTGAAAGCAAGCTCGAAAGGCAAGAAAACTCCTGACAGGAAAACAACGAAACCATCAAATCACGGAGTCAGCGGGAAGGAGAAACTCACCCTAGTATATGGTGACAGTCTCATGCGAGGTCAAGGAGCTGCCTTTGCCACCAAGAACAGAGGAAAAAGGTCAGTAAAGGTCATTCCAGGCGGTAAAGTCGAACATATCTTGAAAGACATAACTAACTCCGCCATACCAGAGGGCACCTGTGTAGTCGTCAATGTTGGCTCAAATGACTGCTTTGACGGAGGTAAGGCCCCAATTAAGACCATAGAAAAAGATTTTGAGAACCTAATTAAAGTCATGAAAAGGAAGACCACGAAATGTGTGGTAAGCGGCGTCATACCCCGGATTAAAACAAGCTCATACGAACAAAATAGAGCCATAGAAATTAACAACGCAGTCAAGGTCATGTGCGAACAAGAGAAGGTACTGTATGTGGACAATTGGACCACCTTTGTAGGGAACTCGTCCCTGTACAGCGAAGATGGCATTCATTTATCAGAAAAAGGCGTTCAGCACATGAGTGACACCCTAAATCAAGCAACCTACATTGCCCACGAAAACAACGCCAGTCAGGACCGAGAAATAACTATGCTAATAGACTCCTCTGAGTATTGATATCGCTACCCCCGGAAAAGCCCTCCCACAACCCCACCCAATCAAACTCCACCCGCACAGTTAAGAGAAATAAATAACCCCGCCCAACCCTTCCAAGTCCATCACAACCATTTAAACGAAACCGTCAACCCCAATGGCCCACAAGTTGCGAAAACTTACCTACCTGAACCACAAAACAAACTAAACAACCCCACCCAACCCCATCCAAGCCAACCCAACCAACTGAATGAATTTGACAACCCGCCGCGGCTTCAAGTCACAACCCCAAGCCCATCCCCACCAATAAGAAAAACAAATCCAGCGCATGCTGAGAGAAATGATATATAAAAATAATATCCATAAATGCCTGCTCAATAAGAAACAAAATAGACGAACTCAAATGTCTGTTATTAAATGAGAAAGTTGACGTTATTTGTATAACGGAAACACATCTGAACCTTAAAAATAAAGATCTACTTCATGAATATCACATAGAGCCATATAAATTTTTTCATAAAGACCGTAACAATGGAAAACAAAGAGGGGGGGTTGCAATGTACGTTGCAACCTACTTAAACCCAGTCGAGGTGACTCTCCCCGAAAGTAATGCAGAAATAGTGTGCGTCAAAATAATACAAAAAACATGAACTTAAATATCACTACAGCGTACCGACCACCGAGACTAACTGTTGCCGATGATACAATTTTTTATGAAATACTAGAGAAAACCCTTAATTCCGACGAAACAGTTTTACTAGGTGACTATAACCTCCCCCTAATTGACTGGAATACCCTGACCGGAAAAAAATGCTGAGTCACGCCTAATGACAAGCTTCATCCAGGACAATTTTTTGACTCAACACGTAAAACAGCCGACGCGAGACAGGAATATATTAGACCTCGTAATCACTACCCAAGAAAATCATTATCAACCCTGGATGTAGGTGAACATCTGGCAACATCCGATCATAAAATCTTAAGAATCAACGTTATAAGCAAATATTCCTCAGTAAAAACAACAGGAATGGTTTCGGACTTCAAAAAACGCAAATTATGACGGACTTAAGGAATCGCTATCAAACATACACTCAAACCTCATAAATATAAACGAAGTAAATGAACTATGGGGACATTTTAAGTCTACAATTACAGAAGCGCATAAACAATTTGTATCCATGAAACCAAAACGTAATACGAAATCAAGTATGCCCCCTTGGTACAGTAGAGACATTGGCAAGGCAATAAGGAAAAGGAATCAACTCCACAAACTTGTAAAAAATAACACAAACACTGAAGTAATTAAAAACTTGTACAAAAATAGTAGAAGGGAAGTGAAAAAAATAATTAGGGCGAACAAAACAAAATTACGAAATGACTATTGCCAGAGAAAGTGCCACAAACCCCAAAAAATTCTACAGTTACGTAAACAAAATAAACAGATCAAAGCGGAATCGGACCGCTAATAGAAGATGGCCAGACAATAACAGGTGACACAAACACGGCAAATCTGCTCAACAAATATTTTGGCTCAGTTTTCACAGAAGAAATGATCGATCATACCCTTGAAAATAACACCTCAACTCATGTGATAGGAGATTTCACCATCAGTGTTACCGAAGTACAAAGCAAATTGAGTAATTTAAATGTAAATAAGACCCCGGGACCCGACATGCTCCACCCGAAAATAATTAAGAATGTCAAGGACGAAATAGCAAAACCCCTGACACAACTATTTAACTTATCACTACTACAGGGGATTGTACCGAGTGATTGGAAAGATGCGAACATTACGCCGATATACAAGAAGGGTAGCAAGGCCAAAGCGAGTAATTACAGACCAATTAGCCTAACTTCAATTGTAGGAAAAATCATGGAAAAAATCATTAGAGATAAGATAGTATATTACCTCGAATCAAACAACCTAATCAAAAATAGTCAACACGTCTTTAGATCAAATAAGTCATGCCTAACAAATTTGATTGAATTTTATAACAAACTATTCACATATAACGACATGACGAAATCACTAGATATAATCTTCTTGGACTTTCAAAAAGCTTTCGACAAGGTGCCTCACCGAAAACTATTGGCTAAACTGGAGAGGATAGGTATCAAAGGTGAAATTCTATCTATCTATCTATTGCCTGACGCCGTGATCCCCGAAGGTGTGGCCACGAACGAACCGCCCCCATGCACCTCTGTCCCCAGTCAGTCGACGCCCCTCCCCCCAACCAGCACCACCTTCGTTCATGTACTTCCTCACTCCATCCTTCCACCTCATATTCGGTCTACCTCTCCCCCTCTGTCCCTCCACCTCGCTCTCATACACCCTCTTAGTCATTCTCTCGCTTTCCATACGTTCCATATGGCCCCGAACCATTCTCAAGTTGTTCCTTTTCACACTTTCCAGCACATCTACCTCCACACCACACCTCCTTCTTACTTCCTCATTAGTCTGTCTATCCCTCCATGTAACTCCGCACGCACTCCTTAAGTAATTATTAATTTCCACTGCTCTCACTCTTGGTCTGAGTCTCTCAACCAACGTCCATGCTTCGCTTCCGTAAGTCAGTGTCGGGATTACCACACTGTCATGCAAGGACTTCTTCACTTCCATACTGACCACCCTATTTCTTGTTACTGCTTTTAGCGTTCCTACAACCCTCTTCCCCTGTTGTACCCTCTCCCGCACCTCTTCATCCATAGTCCCATCTTTACTCAACACACTGCCCAGATACTTAAAAGAGTTGACGATCTCCATAGCCTGACCGTTCAGCTTTTCCTCACACTCTGTGACTTCACCCCTTTCGAAGACCATAACCTTGCTCTTCCCCGTATTTACCTACAAATTCCGTTTTTTCGCACACTGTTCCAAACTCATTTACCAGACCCTGCAACTCCCATTCATTATCACTCATCAGAACTGTATCATCCGCAAACAGCAGTATAGGTAGCTTCCACTCAATTGCCTCCCTTTTCAGCGATACACCAACATCCACTGCTCTTGATAGTATTTCTTTCATAACTCCATCCATATATACAGTAAACAACCACGGGGACATCACACACCCCTGTTTCAACAACCAACATTCAGGTCAAAGAACTCACTCTGCTCACTCTCCACACGTACTGCCGGCCTTTGCACCCTCATACATGCTCTTCACTGCTTTCAGCAACTTGCCCTCTACTCCGTATATTCTAAGTACTTTCCACAAACCGTCTCTATCCACTCTGTCATAGGCCTTCTCCAAGTCCATAAAGGCAACATACACCTTTTGTTTCTTCTCCAGATACTTCTCCACAACACAATTCAGGATAAAAATCTGATCTACACATCCTCTTCCCTTCCTAAAACCTCCCTGCTCGTCGCCTATCCATTTCTCCGTTCTCACTCTCACTCTCTCAATCACTACCCTACTGTAGAAGACATACTAAGCTTAGAAGACATATTCCTCGGTGGTTACCACACACTCCTCTTTCCCCTTTGCCTTTATATAGGGGGACTATTATGCCAGTCTTCCAGTCATCGGGTGCACTCCCATTCTCCCATGCTAGTTTGCACATTGTCCATACCCATTCATCACTATCTCACCACCATACCTCAACATTTCCCCACACACTCCATCTGTTCCTGGTGCTTTCCCCAACTTCACTCTTTTCATGGCTTCCCACACTTCTGACCTCCTGATCCCCACCTCCTCCTCCACTACTTCTCTTCTTCTCCCTCCCATACCATATCCAGCTATGTTGGCTGGCTCTTCATTCCTTTCATTTAGCAACTCACTGAAGTACTCCCTCCATCTTTCGACTCTCTCTTGCTTCTCGGCTAGCATTCTCCCATTCTTATCTTTCACACCCTTACTGTTTCCCTTGCTACCTTCCCTAACTTTCTTGACTTCTTTCCAGAACAGTTTCTTATTCTCCCTCCATTTCACACTCAGATTCCTTCCAAATTCCTCATCTACTCTTCTCTTACTTTCCTTCTCTACTCTCTTCACCACCCTCTTACTCTCCACGTACCTCGCTCGTTTCTGTCTCTCGGAATCTTCATTCCCTCTGCTACCCAACCACTCTCTATATGCTTTCTTCTTTTATTCCACAGCTGTTCATACCACTTCTGTCCACCATGCTGTACCTTTCACTCCCCTCCCTCTTCTCCTCACTCCACACACCTCCTCACATGCTGCACATATCTCATCCTTAAACACCTTGCTCATCTCCTCCACTTCCTCCATAACTTCCAGGTCGAACCCACCTAGTCGTCTTTCCACTGATCTCCTGTCCTCCTCCCTGATTTCCTCCTCCTGCAAACCTCTCCACCCTCCTCACCATGCCACCCTCCTCTCGCCTCCCTCCCGCTCTCCTCACCCACTTCTTTTGTATCCTAACCTTAGCTACCACTACATAATGATCAGACAGACCCCCTCCAATACCCCTATACACCCTAGCATCCATCACAGATTTCTTCATTCGTTTCATCCACACATACATAATCAATCAATGACTTTCGTTCCACCACTGTCTTATCCTTCATCGTCAACATCCGTTTCCACGTGTACCTGTGGATCATTCTGTGTCGGAAAGAAGGTGTTGGCTATCCACAGCCTCCTCCCCACACATACGTCCACAAGTGCACTACCATTCCCATTCACCTCTGATGGTACCCCCCACCCTCCCACCACTCCCTCAACTTTCCTATCACCCACCTTACCATTCATATCCCCAATCAGAAATATTCTTTCGTTCTTGTCAAACTTCTCCAGGCACGCCTCCACATTCATCCAGAAACTCCTCTTTCTTTCTTTCAGTATATCCTCTGTCGGGGCATACACGCATACAATCACCCACGTTTGTATTCCTACTTTCATTCTCACCCACACAATCCTTGAACCCACAGAACCATACTCTCTTACACATTCCTTCCATTTGCTACTTACAAACAAACATGCACCTTCTCTCGCTGTTCCTTCACTCACTCCAGCACACAAACCCATTCCACACTCCCACTCTCTCACATCTGAACCTTTCCATTTGGTCTCTGTCATTCCACATACATCCAGCCTGGCATTCACTAACACTTCCAGAACCTCTCTCTCTTTTGTGCCATCATTCATGCCACTAACATTCCACGTAGCCATTCTCAGAATGTCCGAAGGCATGCCCTTAGTCGGTCGTGGTTCGTCAACGTTGGTTCTGTCCGCATCCGAGGCTGTTCGTTCGTTTTTCCTTGCTTCGATATTTTTTCCGGGTGGGGGTCGCAAGCCCACCGCCCCAACCTCTTTAGTCGCCTCTTACGACACGCAGAAGGCACGTGGGGCATATTCTATTCCCTAACCCCCAGGGTGGGTGAAATTCATTCTTGGATAAAAAATTGGCTTACAGACAGAAGACAGAGAGTGGTGATACATTGAGTGGAATCGGAGTGGGAGCCTGTCACTAGTGGAGTTCCACAGGGTTCAGTCCTTGGACCAGTCCTGTTTCTCATTTACATTAACGATATCGATGTAGGGGTAAACAACACCATTTCCAAATTCGCCGACGATACAAAAATAGGAAATACAGTCCTGAACGACATGATAGAAATGCGTTGCAATCTGATTTAACAAGATATCAGAGTGGTCGAAAAATGGCAGATGCCCTCAATGTCGATAAATGTCAGGTGCTGCAGGTTGGTAGCAGAAATATGAAATACAAATACGAAATGAATGGCAAACAAATAAAAACGGCAACGGTAGTAAAAGACCTAGGGGTACTAATATCTGAAAACCTAAAAACTTCCGACCAATGTATAGCAGCTGCAAATAAGGCAAACATAGCATTGGGCTTTATTAAACGAAAATGTACATATAAACATGAAAACGTAATAGTGTCCTTGTTCAAAAGTATGGTGAGGCCCCACCTTGA